>CM038345.1:20956974-21556974 GCA_021464625.1 Proterorhinus semilunaris | reverse complement strand
GAAGCCCGAGGGGTCGCCCACTGCCAGCCAAACAGAAATGGCATTGTCAGCGCGCTGGATGGACAGGACACTTCCAGCGAAGAGCGGCGTGATGAAAAGACGCAACGTTGTCTTGATCAAGAGCGGGAGATTTCTTACAGCAAGATGGCTTTTAAGATCAAATATTTTCAGGTTGAGATTGGCTGCAGCGCGCACTGTATGGGCATGTTTTGGACTCAAACGAGAGGCAAATGGGACAGAGACAGACATCGCACTCTTTGAAGAAATGTGACAGTGAACAGACTTCTAAAGAGTTAAAAATAATAGCACGATTCTTCATTACAATGCACTGATTACAAACTACATAGGGCCCCACGCTGGACAAAGGCAGTCACAGCTTGTCACCGCTCAAACGTTAATGAACTTACTGTTGACTTGTTCGGTTCAATAGAATTATTTTTCTGTCTGCTGGTTTATTTTTTTTTCCTCCTCTTTTTTTGTGAGGTATAATAATGGATGACAAATGTCTGGCTCAAAGTGAAAAACAACCATTTAAAGTCTTGCCTGGTGTGCGGTGTCTTCATGTGTCAAACTTTAATGTCTCAGTGAATAAAAGGAATATCTGCTGATTAGCTCCAGGTATAGTTTGATATGGTGATTATCCAGATGCTGAACTCCACAGTGCTGCATTGACCTCAGTTGGCAGTGGATATACAGTACTGTAATAATAAAACCTTTTATTAAGGCATTCAGTTAGAATTTAATCTTCCCTCTTTCTTTTTTGAACGCTCTATACAGATTTTTATCACCATTGTTAGTTTCGTCAGTGCTCACAAATATAATCTTGCTTTTTACTTGAAACAACATCCAACTCGCTCATCAAACCTCGATTTAGATCCCTAGATATTTTGGGCAGTATACACGAGAATCGCCATGAGGTGTAAACACATTTATGCTTTATACATTTCCTGATATAGATTTGTTGCTTTGTTTGTTTCCCAAAGACTTTTGATTTGATACCGCTGCGGATAAAGCACTGCTTCCACACAAATATACACCCTGTACTGTTGGACATACTCAGTCGAGGAGGGAGATAGTAACAGGGCACCTCTATAAGAGCCTCTTAAAAATAATGAAACCACAACATGAGCTGCACTCGGGCTTCCCGAGACGCTACACTTGAAATGGATGTCGACAAAGCAACAAAGTCATCACTATCTACGGCGAGCGCTTGCATTATGCTGATGAATGGAGAGCGCTGCCAGATTACTTGATTTGATAAGCAGTACAACCCATCGGTAACATAATACATCACAAATTGTTTTGTCAACAATTTATGATACCATTTATCAAATGACCATCGCAGTGGGCTGAGTTATGGTGTCATAGCTGGCATAATGTCAATACTCCAGCTGAGTTGAGGGCAGTCTGGCCGCAGTGATTTAGACATGCTACAGTGTGACCTCTTCAGAGATTTTCTCTTCATTACCAGCACACTGATGTGTGAGGGAGCGAGACAAGTTGTAAACATTAAATAGATAAATCTGTTGAATATATGATGATGATAAAGTTCGGTATGAAGTGAAGACAAGAAAGTTGGAAAAACACAAGTGGTATTTACTTTAGTGTTTTGTACTTGGACAATACATAATGTATAATGTTTTTGTTTTGTTTTTTTCATATTTGCAAAACCATTTAATTGTTGTTTTTTATTTTAATACTTGAATGACAGTACGTGGCGTTATACAGCATTGTTTTATGTATTAATCCATTATTCCAGAACACTGAATACTTTTTGCTGTTATGAATTTGATAAGCGATCTGTTTTAATTCTTCTTCTTATCTAGCGGATTAGTAACAGTATAGGCTACAACTAAAGTTATGCTGTCTATATCTTTCTCAGGGTTTAATACCATCATGCTGCAGCTCTGCTCCCCGTATTTTTTGTATTGTATCTTGTGACAATTAAAACGTAAGGCCTTAAACCTCCTCCTCAAGTCAATCTGCGCCTTGTATTGACCAGAATATATGGCGCGTGTCCAAGCCACCACTGGGCTGTCCAATCTTAAAGGTTACGGCAACCACTACATGTACCCACATTAGCAGGACGCTCACCTCTCTGGGTTTATGGCCTGTGTAATAATTTTAAGCAAAGAGAGAGGAGCATTCAGTGGAGACAGTAACAGCCTGAGCCGAGGGAGGACAAGTATAGTATGATTGATGTTGGCGAGCACTATGGCTGTGTACCTCTCACCTTCCCCTCCTGATTACTGCCTGCGACTGATCTCTCACATCTGTCTTGACTACCTAAAGAAACGGATTCGCCAGATATGATACTTTGGAGCTGCTGGGATTACAACTTTATCAAGAGGTTGACCTTTTAAAGAAACTGCCTGATGAGCTGTCCAGAATGACCGCAGAGGACGCAGCGCTGTCCCAATGGAGGAGTTGGGGTAACACAGTGTTGATTAATAAGCGTTAAATGTAGGAATGCTTTTTAGAGCTCCTTCTCAAGTGTTCTGCTGAAGTGTTATTAGGTGGATGCATTCACTTCTCTATTGCCGCTCTCAGCTGATCACAAAATCAGGCGTGTCTAGACATTTTACACCGTCGGCTCGGGGTGGGGGGCAACATTTGAATTGAGGGGTCCCCTAAAAGTTCGATTCTGGTACACTTGAATACAAATATTTGTTATTTTTTAGTGGCAATCTTTACACAGTTGCTTTTATTTTGTGATACATTATAAATACATTTAAAGCCCATGGGTTTCCAGAGGTGGCCTGTGCTCCTGTCCCCCCCCCCTCAAAATTGTGTCTGAAAATTGTTTTGTAATTGCATTTGGGACATATCAGAATAAACCAACTCATACAAAATAGACCAATTCGTTAACCTAAGCAGACAGTATGAACAGAAAGGCAATAGGCCTTCACAGTGACCTACTTTTGTAGCCTGACCCAATAACAGCAATGGGAAACTTGAGAAACTAAAGTGACATTACTTCATATTTGTGAAGACCCAAACACATACTACAAAGCCTTTGTTATTTAAACAATGCTAATTGTTTCAGCTTACAAGTGCATGTGTTTTGAATGGGGAGCAACTTTGCTTTGCACCTTTGAAAATGGAAATATTAAAATCTATTAAATTAGCGCTTCCCAGGTGTCTCTGAAACTATTTACTGCCCTTTAGAGAGGCCACAGCACAACTGCTTAAACTATTTTTGTGTGACTCTTACCAATTGAAAATAAGTAATTATTTTTTGTGGACTTCATTTTTGTGGTTCAAATGCCCCATACTGTTTATTAGTTAGTGACCAAAACAAAGGATGACTGGAATAGTCGTTAAATGAAACATACAGCTACAATGAAAAGCGTGGTTTTGTTGCCTTTGACCCTGAGGTCTTCCCCATCTCCAGGAATGTTTAGAAGCACATTATTACCACAACAGAAGCAGCACATCTAACAAATATTCAGGCTACCTTCCTGCTACCTTCCCATAATGAAGACAAAGTGCACGCACAGTCGTGACAAATACCAGGAAATAAATAGGAATAAAGTATCCAAAGCGAATGAACGACGGCTGGTAATTGGGTTAGTAATGTCTTGGCTTGGTCATTTCCTCAATCTGCCCCAGCGCCAAGGGACCATCCCGGCTACACTCGGCCAGCAGTTCCATCACGGGGACCTCTGAGTTGGGCAGCATAATGTATTACAAATTAAATGTTATTGGAATATTAGCAGAAAGCAATATCCACATTACAAGAAATGTAATGTATGTTCTTATTACTTTCAACAGATATATAAATGTGTTGGGAAAACGAAGATTTTATTCTCTTGCACTTAGTTTTGTCATATTATACTTTGTTATATTCTGACCGTACTTTCGAAGTATTGCAATGGAGAAAAAAAAGAATTATGTCCGAGTGCTTACAGTATTTTTTCATTTCAAATGTAATTAAAGTCAAACTTAACCCGGACGCTGTGTGGAAAAGGCCAATATATTGCTGGTTATAATGCATTCTATTTGTGTAAGCTCTCAGTCATCCAGAACTTTCCCATCGTAGTACAGATTTCTCCAACCAAATCTTTCCTACACTTACTGTATATCGCAATATTGAGCGTACTCGACAACAAATGTTTTTTTCAATATTGTTCAGCCGCCGCTCCTCAGCTTTCGAGACCAATGAATCAAGCAGGCCACGTTCTTCTGAATGGCAAACACGCAGCCATTTCACAAATCTTTTAATGATTTGTGACCCCTTTGTGGACGGAGAAATTGTGGAATCATGCACCCATAACTTCTCACTTAATCTGTATTACTCTCATCACAACAGAGCAAGCCACTCTATCAGTAAATGCTAATCTGCTAATTAACAAGCTAATTAGGCAATTACAGCTTTGCAGAAGGATGCCTAAATGAAATATGACAACACAGTCACTTTCTACAGCACCTGTGGGTCTTTTCAGATGTTACAACGAGAGGCATGATGACAGAGTGTCGCCTCCTCGCTCCTAGGTGCTTATTCTTATGCCCTGCTTGGCTCATTTGTAAAAATATTGTAATTTGATTTATCCTAATGAACGACGCACGCGGAAATAAACTTGTCACGTTATAAGCAATATTTAGCCATTTATTTGAGTGCATTGTTTTAATGTCATAATTTAAATGAACTATCAAAGAGGCGACACTTTGCAACCTGTCAATGTGCAGACGGGTTAGGCTGACGATTTCACTCTACATACAGGAGTAACATTTATATTTAAGCTTTTGCCAAAGTTAATCATTATTTTTTTCACCCCTGGTTTGACATTTTGTTCATTCTTTTACTTCCTTACTGAAAATTGGCACAGAAAGTGACTTAAGGCGAGGTAAATCTAAATGTCATTGTGTAACCAGCGAGTCCCAGTTCTATCCATTGACTGTAGAACTTTCCTTCGTGTCACTTTTGTTTTCAACTTTCTTCATAAAATTTTGCCAATGGGATATGAACATTGATTTTATCCCATTGGCAGTTTTACTTTATTATTTCAAGAAAAATGACCTTAGAACTAGTCTGAAATGTCATCAACTTTAGCAAAGTAAACTTGGTCTGATCAGGATAAAAGTCTAAATGAGTGAAAACCACTCAAAACAAGATACATTTCCTCAACTCAAGTCATTTAAGCCGATGCTTGATATTCACTTTTCGCAGTGTGTGTCCGCTTAAGGTTAGGCACAAGTCATGTCAGATCAACGTTAGGAAATGGGGTTACCCTAGCGTTTTCCAAACAAGGGTACGCAGGCTCCTGCTTACCAGGGTCTCGTGGAATGACTTCAGATGAAACAAAAAACCAGGGAATCTGAATAGCATTTCAGTATTAGTTTCAAAGGGAAGTTCGGTTTGATTATGTTTTGCAGTGAACGGACATTTATGAGACTTTCGTTGATGAGACGAAAATGTTAGACATTCGCAACGAGGACTTGAGCACACCTGAGCCGTGTGACACAGGGGGGTGAGTCACATAGGCTTGCACCTTGCCACTGGGACTTAATCTTCAGGACTGTGTTTTTTCCCCAATTAAAAAGCGGTATGAACGCAGAAAGCATATTGATGAACGAATGTGCAGACAGCACGCTGTTAATATACAACCTCGAAGCGATGATCAAAGGATGAGAAGAAAGTCTGCTAATACTTTTCTGTATAAAACTGACTAAAACCTTTTGAGTTTTCATCGACTATAACTAAACTAAAACTATCCCATATAGAAATGACTAAAATGTGAAAGACTGTTTTATAAATGATTACTTAAGTGTTGAACAATGATATACCAATTAATTGTAAGTAATTAATATGAACTGTATCCCAAATGAATATCGCTAAAACACCTCTTCTTCTTCTACTTCTTCTTCTTTGGTTATGTAAACCCCGGGCCCGGCATAACCAGATGTGGCATATGGAAATGAATTATGTTGACACATGACTGAAAACAACAGCGAACGGGCCCGCCATGCCACACAATGAAGAATCATGCAGTGAAACAGAGGAGAGGAGCCCGCGCGGTACCTTTGAGCCCCTTTTGACAGGTGTGTAGTGAGACTTGACAGCTCAGTATTTCCATGATAAATGCAGTAGTCCTGGGACTCCCATTCACTAAACTCACAACAGCGTCGCTCCTATACTTCAAGGTCAAAGGAACTAGTACAGCCATGCAGCCCTCCACAGACCCGACTCCGGGTAGGCACCGTTTAGACAGTTAAGTGCACAATCAATAGGACTTCTGGATTCCATGTAATAAGTTTGATATGAAGCATTGCTGTCTGAGGTGAGTAATCATATAAACTATAATGACAGGCCGTTTAAATACCTCTCAGAAAGGTTGACCTCAATACTGTACACAAGTAAATACCAACTGTAGTATACAAAGGCTTCAATTTGCCGGAAATTATTTTGATTGCTACAAATCATTGCAACATTATGTGAACGTAATCCACTCCATTTAGGCATCTAGGAACTGAGTTTATCCATTATCTTAATATGCTTCTTAGATATAAATAATAACAACCAATAAGTTAATAATGATAGAAACATGACATATTTTTGGGTAATTACACAATGAACATTTTCCTCTGCAGTCATACAAATAATTAGCATTTATTTTTGTCCATAAAAGCAACAATAGAGTTAATACCTAGCAATTAATTTAGCTGCTATGTCTTGCATTGATGCATTTTAACATTAGGCTGTATGCTATAATCCCTAACGCATGTGACCTAATGACTTCCTAAGCCAAACGAGTCCCTGGAGAGATGGTATCTGCTATCTCAAGAGTTTTAATTATAACAGATAGCAACTAAATGGCACTGATAAACAGCGGTGTGATCTAAGATAGCGGTGCTAATGAAGTTTAGTGTTCGCACTCCATCTTGCAAATAGTAGAAGTGCAGCTTTGAAAATACAGTCAAGACTCCTCACATACCCACGTCTCGGTATGATACAATAAAAAAGTGGCCTACATAGCTTAATTAATAGCAACAAATTCAACCACTGGTAGGCCTGTAGTAGCCTATACTTTGAATGGTAGCTAAGTGGTCTATACAGCAAATGTTTGAATGTTGCAGCCCACACAATTACTGTGTGGAGATAATTGATCCAATTTAAGTAACAATGAAAAAAAAGAATATCAAACCTGAAAACCTTCTAACTGTGTAAGTTTACAAGCATGGGTGCACAATAGATGACACAAATGCATGGCAACTTCTGGACAACACTATATGCAAAGAAAAGCACAAAAGGAAGGAGAGATACATTTTATTTCTATTTACTTATGCCACTGTATACCTCTGACATCCTCGCATCCCGGTTCAACAACCAGTCTGCTACCATAGCAACTGCGGAGGAGCACAGAGCAGCGCCGCCTGCGTGCACTCTGCGTGTCACTCGGGGCAACGGCCAATGAGAAGTTGCTTTCCTTTTGTGCGGAGCCCCGTGAAGATGGAGGGATGGGGTAGGCGGGCCCCGAGCCGCCTGCATCTGCCAGCAATAGGACGCCGGTGTCGTCAGTCTCCGTCTGAGCGCGCGGTGATTGGTAGAGGAGCCCGAGTTTGGAATAATATAAACATGTCTTCGAGTTGGCCGTTTTGATGCCGGGCTTACGAGGGACTATGCAGTTGAACATCAAACTGTGTAAAAACTCTCATTATGTATTTGCCTGTGTTGTAGCAGGATAAATCTTTATCAGCCGCTTGAACTAAGCCGAAAGTGCGCGCGCGGAGACACGAGGACGCGGCTGCAGGAGAAAAGAAAACGAGCGCGAGAGGGACATCATTCTAATCACCATCCTGAGTACTAGCTCTTAACATTTTGTTTTTTGGTGTGCAGGCGAGAAGTGACAAGAATACAGACCCCTCCTCTACAGGGCGGAGCGTGCATCCTCGCAATTTGTATTTATTTATTTATTTATTATTATTTTTTTTTCCCCGTATTTTCTCTCAAGCCCTGTTCCTTGGCTCTGACACGTCTGCACTGACTGAGTGAGTGGCATTGGCACACTGTCAATCGCTCACTAGCGCTGCCATCAAACAACATAAAACACACACAAGGCTCAGGCTGCAGCTCATAAATTTGTGCAGGGCGAGAGATTTTTCCTGCGCGTCGCCTTTGCACTGCACCGCAGCCTAATTATTAATTTCTCGCCGCTATTCATTTTTTTCCCCTACGCCTTTAACAACACTCAACTTTTTCTATGTTTTTGTTATTTTTTAGAGCTATTTGCGTTATGCCGAGTGCGTATTTTTTTCTAAAATTAGCAGGACTCGTTTTGTAGTTCAACACCTGCTAAGACTATTTGCATTTATTTACACAGTGGATATTTTTGTTGCCGCTGCTAAAACCAACAGGATTTTGTATTTTTTTTTTTTTTTTTTTGTGAAAGAGGAGAATACGCAGGGAATCCCGTGCAAGAGGAGGAGAGCGTGAATAAATGAGAGATCATCAAGGAGCGTTTGTGTCTGTATCAGCCGTCAACGCACAGCGAAAAGACAGATTGGCACCGGGATACGATACGATGGACACCCACCTCATTCAGCTTTGACACTTAACTTTGAACCAAGAAGCATTTATGCGTTTTTCTACAAATACGTTCACGCGTTTTGGCACTTTGGACCGTGCGTAAAATTCAACTTGGGACAAAATATACATTTTCAATCCGCTCTTCAGCATCCATCCCCTCGCATCTCCACCTCAGTCTGCGTATGTTGTTGTAGCCCATTTCGTATATGAGTTTTTCAATTTGTGTGGCTCAGTGCACAGACTCTTTAGCGGCTAATATGGACGATCAAGCCCGGATCATGCAGTCGATCGGAGGCGTGAGTCTCGCTGGCCACTCGGTACAAGGCGGCATGGCATTGCCACATGGACACGATGGGACGGACGGCGACGGCAGAAAACAAGACATCGGTGACATCCTGCATCAGATCATGACCATAACCGATCAGAGCCTGGACGAGGCGCAAGCAAAGTTGGTTGATTTATATGTTTTATTAAGTTGGCATCGTTAACAGAGACGCTTAACTTAACTCCCCCGCGCACCATAACAAGAGCCTGTTAATGTGGTGCTAATGTGTTAACGTGGTGGTACCTCTCACTGAGTTGTCATTTAGGGCAGTGTGTATATTTTGTTATTTTTCTTAGTGTGTACAGAAAGTCAGTGCGCACATGTCCTAACTAATCACAAACAGTGAAGTAAAATAGACCGAGAATTGTTGCACTTACAAATTAGATTATCTGATCAATTAAAAAAAAAGTAAT
This sequence comes from Proterorhinus semilunaris, assembly GCA_021464625.1. Taxonomy (NCBI): domain Eukaryota; kingdom Metazoa; phylum Chordata; class Actinopteri; order Gobiiformes; family Gobiidae; genus Proterorhinus; species Proterorhinus semilunaris. The sequence continues at coordinate 21,547,709 of CM038345.1, read as the reverse complement.
TTAGGTCCCTATGAATCTGTAATTTAGTAACTGCACTGTAGCAGTGAACTTATTTCACTATTTTATTTTGTCTTATACTGAAACAGGAAACATGGACTGAACTGTCACAGAATGAAACCAGCACTCTTCAGCGTTCTCTGTGAAATCAAAGAAAAAACAGGTAAGACTCTTCAATGTAAATGCATGTCTTATAGCCATTAGGTGAAAATATCATATGGGGTGTTCCTACATCGCTGTCCTGCACTGGCAGCAGTCATCAGGGGTTACAAGGGGACCTCTGCCCAAACCAATCAATCAACTGTTTTTAACACGCTACATTGTGTTGCATTAGAACAGGTATCTTTTCCATCACCGCAGATGCATCACAAAAACAGCATAATAGCGTAATAAAACAGACAACTGTCAGTAGTCGTCATATCCATTTTAAGTACAGGGCTTATCGAATTATAATAAATATCTGTATGTAAATAAAAATGTACAGAGGCGGTCGTCAGAGACAGGCTTTGATTTGTAACCAAAACTTTTTTTTTAAATATTGTAGCAAGGTGCTTCATTAAGGGTCAGGTCTAATTTCCTCCTCATGCACAGTTCAAAGTGTGTGTGTGTGTGTGTGTGTGTGTAACACAAATTCAATTGTTATGTACCGTTTTATCTACCACACCGAAGAAAATTCTTTTTAAATTCTTTACTCGGATTAGAACTTCTAATCAATTAGTACTTTGAAAATAACGTAATTTTTCATGTGTTAGTTGATCTTTTTTTGTGTGGATAATTTGTGAGAGGTTATCATTGAAGATAATGCAAGTGTAACTATATGACTTTTAGTAGTAAACCAAAATGCATTATGTGAGATTGTATTTATAAAAATCTCCAATGTGTTCATCCCCGAATAGATACATTTTTCCACATTTTGTGAAAATATACTAAAATTGCATGAACTATTATGCAGTTGTACACCCGTAAACAACACAGTGTAATTTGGAGAGGACGTGGGTCTGTCAGATTTGTGACCTTTGTGCGTTTTATGAGTAAAGGGGTTTAAAGGAGACCATAAAAGTTTATGAACTTCCCTAACGCACAGGTGGTGCGTCGAGGGGCACAGGGTCTGCTCCACTGTCTGTGTGATTGTAGAGTTGAGCCAATGCAGGACCTGTAGAATAATATTTAGTGTGCAGAGTTGCTGTATATTTGTGTAGAAAATTGGATGACAAATTCACTTTTTGTCTGAAGTGAATCTTGAACATTTACTATAAGTGACACTTTTTCACTGGCATATGATTTGGCTATAATTTAAAATGCAGTTTTCTATCGCCTGTTGTCAAGTCTTGTTGTAAATCCTATGAATTAAGAAAAACATCAATCCTATTCATATTTTTACTTCAGTGTATATGCTGTTATATAACTCTAATTTTTAAACTTTTTTGCTGTTTGCATTTTTGACCAAGCTTGTGATTTGAACTTGGCGTCTAGTTTTATTGCACTTTTCGTAAATTGTTGAGTTTAGGGAGTTTGACACTTGTACTTGTAAGGTCCAAAGGTGTGCGTTGGAGATAAGTCCATCGCAGCTTGTGTTTTTGTGTGTCCGTGGTTAACCTGTACTTGAGAGTCTCTGCCTCCCCCTCTTAGCCACTGACAGGGCTCAGCTGGTCCGGTGGCCTTGTTGACCGCGCGTTTCCCCAGCACACAGCCAGCCTTTCACTGCCTCATCGGAGCATCATTCCTGGGCGCTTCCTTCAACCCTTTAATGTCCCTTTTCATGTCTCCCCCACAGAGAGAGCGCTTGTCCTTTTTTTCCTGCCTTGGGATCCACCCGCTTTCTCCAAATGACTTTTAATAATACATTTGAACGCGCTCCAAGAATCATGCCTGTAATTACCGCGTGCATGTATCATATTATCATTGTGTGCAGATGAAAAGGCGTCATTATTTTCAAAGCTTTACACCATTTTGATGATGCTGCGATAGTACTGTTGCTTTTCTCTTTTGTCGAAAGTGCAGCGTTATTAACATTTGGAGGACTTTTGAAGCTGTTAAGAAGTTTCTGGCACTCTTCTGACTGCTATTGTGAAGGCCCAGCATATTTCTGCATTGCTAATGCCCTAGAAGTATTAATTCACTTTGATATGCTAATTAGAGAGCATTATGCAAGAAATGAGATTAAGTGGCAGCATGAAGTCATTTGCCTGTCACTAAATTGAGTGTTTTTAGCAGGAGGTTTTTTCTACTCTAAATGTCCTTGCATTTTAATAAGCTGAATGTGAGATTTGGTTGACAAGCCCTGTTCTTTGTCCTTGTGTTTCTCTTTTCTTTAAAAAATTAACATTGTTTTATTTCCGCTCATTTTTCCTGGCTAAAAATGTCGCTTAGATCTTGAACCTTTCTGCCTCTAAAGCGTTGTGAAGAAACAATGGACGCATTGAGTGGAAATTGCCTGTGGTTCAGATGAGTTTTGCAGCTCCCCTTGCACTGTGTGCTGAGTTTGTCTTATCCTGCTGGCTACTCCCTTCTTGTCTGTGGAAGAGCAGCAGCAGCAGTGGGAGCGGCAAGAATAACAAAGGTGAAAGATTACCTCCATATGGTATTTCTGACCAGGAAAAGAGAGGTTCTGTGGCAAGACTCCTCTTTGATGTGAGCTTTAATCAATAGAAAGAGATTACAGAAAACTATTACAGGCTAAATCACGCAGTGCCACGGAGAGGCTTAGCCCGTCTCCGCTGCTCTCCCAGCTGCGTGGCGCTGCTTTTGGCTGCGTATTGACTTGCTGTTTTCGTGACCTTTGACTCGGCAGGTTCACGAGCGGGGAGGGGGTGTCTGCAGAGGTAGAAACGTGTGTCTGCTCTCGTCCGGCTGTTTGGAGCACAGGATTATGGAAAAAGTCTTCTTTTAGTAAAGCAGAAAACATGTGCATAGTGTCGTATACTTTGGCAAGTATATAGGCAAGCATGGACGGGCACTGTGCGATATTGAGCTGAGGACAGCGTGGCAACTGAATACAATGGCGGATGAGCCGTAATTAACCACATGCAAGGCAGCCTAAAAGCATTACCTGTCGTAAATAGAGTTAGGACTGAGTAGGTAAGCATTTCTGAAATCTACTGGGAACATTCATTTCAATGTTCTCTGACATTCTTAATGAGTCTTCTAACTACTAATGACTTATTAAAAGTAAATGAATGCAATTACTATCAATATCTGCGCGTTAAACAAAGGCCACATATGCGTTTGGCAGAAGGGTCTGTACTGGTCGTGCATTTATGTAAAGCTACAGTAAAGAGCTGACTGAACACAAAGCCATTGAGAGGCAGAGACAATTGACTTTGCTTGCCTTTTTGTCTCCGAGACCCCAGTGATGCGGCTGCACGGACTAGATAGCGTTGAGGCGAATGGCGCGCACACAGCTGGGGTCCTGACTGTTCTCTCTGGCTCTGCTTCCTGCTCTAAAGCGGGAGCGAGGAGGGACCGGCGGAGCATGTGCCTTTTATCTGGGCTGCTCCCCAATACCCATCAGCCCACATGAAAAGCCGGGACAAAGCGCAATGCACAAAGAATCCACCAAATGCTTTTCTGCTGGAGATAGATACTTTAGCGCCACCGCTGCTCCTCCAAATGTGCTTTGTGTCCCGGCCTATGCTGTCGTCCCCCTTCATCTGCTCGCGTCTCTCTCCCTCTGCCCCGCTCCGAGCGATTTCCGCGGGCTCCTGTGCGATCAACAGCTCATAATTGTTTTTTGCACATACGTTATGCAAATGAGGCTTTATGGCAACTGGCACAACAATTAGCATCCTCCAACAATATTTTAGTAGGTTAATTGCGAAATTTCTGAATTGTACATCTGAGTTGTTAATTAGGCATGACAGAGGTGGTGAAATAGTTATCTCCAGGCAGTGGCAGCCAGCAAGAGCCTGCTTGGGATGCAAAAAGGAAGGATTGATTGAAACGAGTGTGCAGCACAAGGAACAGGGGGCTGTTGGAGTCTGGTTGTTTAGACTGGGGCTCTATTAAAGTGCGGATAACAAGATGACTTCAAACTGTCTGCTACACTGCATTATAACATAAACTTCACTTTTTTTATTATTGCTTTTTAAATGATAATATCATGTAGGGCTGTCTTAAATATTGCGATTGGGATATTTTACTGAACCATTTCAACAAAACGAGACTTCAATTCAGGACCAAAACAGGGCAGCAGTGGAACTAAATTAGAAATATCATGACTAAATCTGAACCTAAATGACTTTTAAACACCTCTTTTAGTATCTCAATATCTGTCTTTCATCTTATTTTATCAGTTTAAATTAGAAACACAAATTAATAGCATTGAAAGTAATTACAATAACTTTTCTGTCCTTATTAAGAAAAGGTCAACTAAACTTTTTTTTTTGTACTGCTCCTCATTTTAATTAAGCTGTGGGCATGACACGCTCCCGTTTATTTATTTTCCCCCCTCTCTGTTGGAGTCTCTGGTGTCACGGCGTTCATTACTGTGTCAGAGTTATATGTAAAGCCACAGAGGCTGCTGTTATTAGTGTAAAAAGGCTTGAGAGTGAAAGACTTGTGCAAAAAGCAAGTCCCCTCTCCCAGTAATGATGCTGCTATTTATAGGTCCCTATTTCATTAGCTCTAGTGTTTCAGGGAAGAGTTTTTCTCATGGGACAATGGACAGCATGATGTTCATTTACTCTGTACACATTACATGCGGACAGCTAACTGACCTATACTTCAGGGCTGCACCGGATACAAGTACACCGACATGCAGTTTGTCAGTGGAGCTATCTAAATAATGTGCACTCCTACAGGTGATTTCCCCCCCATATAGGAGGACATCATCAGTAGTCTGTAAATGCTCAACGTGTGCACAGAATTAACATAGACCTTTTGACTTCAAACAATAGCTCCACTATGTCAGAAGAGTGTCCCCTAAAACGGAAAGCATGGAAAATCTGCGCTGTTTCTTCCTCATTTACAAGCCTTAGAAATGAAGCCGCTCTCCCCCATTGTTCCATATGCCATTGTTCCACATGTTTCATACATTACAATGATATATTGAAGGCAGAAATGGGAAAAAGACTGCAATGCAATGAAATTTTAATCAGCGTCTTCTGCTGCTTTAATAAGGCAAATAATTCTTATTGGCTGCCGCTGTGTTAAGATTTCTAATATTTAATTCATAACAAACCTTGCATTATTCTGCTTTTGCCCTAAGACAAGCTTTCCTCTCTCTGCCACTGTGCCAGAAGCCATCCAGGGAACCGCACACTGAGCACTTTTCTTGATCTGTTATGGTGAGAAACATTTCTTATTGATGCCGTCCTTGTATGTATTTTTTATTTTAATTGTGAGAGAGGCGCTGGAGAGATTGTTTGCAGAGGTGGGTAGAGTAGCAAAGAATTTACCTAACTAGGGCGTTACAATATATCGCCAAATCATCGCAATCATATGCGACAAATTATCCATATTGTAGGAAGCACGCAATATATGATTAAATCACTGATGTGTTCTATCCATTGTCCTGAAAGGGTTTTGTACATATCGCACTAATTTTGTTACTCTTCTAGTAAATGAAAAGTTGTCATCCGGATAATTATCTAAGAAAACTACCTGGTAAAATTCTGCTTAATTATGTAAAAAAATAGCTTAGAATGTGTATTGCTATTCCAAAAAGATGCTCTCGTACAACTCCTCGCGGCCCATCTCCGCAGTACGGTCTGACCCTCACGGAGGCTATCTAGTATTTTTCCTAAGTTTGCTGAAGTTGATTTTTTTAGTCATGGAAAGATGGCAAGGGGCCCGAGCTGAGGTGCTGTCTCATGTTACAGTGAACCGTTGGACTTTGTTTTTGTCTCTCGCGCTGAAACGGCTTAATTGGTGTCAGAGCCCCAGGGAGAGAGGCCTGAAACGCAGCCACGATTCTCCTGTCTTCTCTCAAAAAAAAAAGCTGGGGGAACTGCCCTGGTGTCTGCTGGTGAATAAGCGCTAAGCTGTGGCATAACAATACCCAATGATGTTTGGGATGACAGAAATTAATATGCGCTTGCTGCTAGAAAAGCTATGATTAATGACGCCGACCAGGGGAATGCTGTCCCTCCTTTTAGTCCTCTTTGATGGGGACTGAAAAGCAAAAAAAAAAAAAAGTAGCTGGTACTCCTTTCTTTAGAAAGTGGAGGTCATCCAGAGTACATTACTGCTATTCTTCTCTTAGTTTTTCCTCCAGCGCGTGTCAGGAGAAGGACTGAGAGCGTGTAATGAATTTTGGAATGATTCACTAACACGTTGAGAGCTAGTCTATTGTCCGGTGGCGTGCAGCCCAGAGACACATTGGAGTATGTTCTTGCGTTAAAAAAAAAAAAAAACACACAAAAAAAACTTTGTGCATTTCAAGTGTTGCATTGACTCCCCTCCTCTCCATGAAACGGGATATTTCCACAGTGATCTCGAGCCAAATGCGAACAAAATGGTGGTGTGCTGTTGCCATGATAATGATCTGTATGTGTTGTGTCCTAGGAGGAGACGCATGAATATTTAATTGTGTCTGCTGGAGAGATCCCCCAGACCCCTCTGTTCATTTCGTACTTTCTCTCTAATGCGTTTCCACAGTCGCAGGTACTTCCCCTCTCCAAAGTAATGGAGAATTAAAGCCTGCGTTAAAACCTTTACAAATTGCAACGTAAGGGCTTTTCCCATATAAGGATATTTGTCTCTGCAACGACGCCAAATTTAAATGGCAAGTTTTGACAGGGGACATTCTGCTGACACAGTGCACCTCGCCCCACGTTTGCTCCTCAAATAAGCATTTCCTCTGTCAGGGTGATTGATATGTATTAGGCACGCACTTTTTGCATCACGGCGGCTCGGGAAGATGATGCGAGTGCAAGGATATGAGTTTTAAACACTGAATGAGCCTCCCCCTCGCCTCCCTCCTCTCTCCCATATTGATCTATTTGTGTTGCGGGAGTGGCAGGTGCTATACGGAGACTGTGTCAGCTTTGATTGTTTGTGTCAGTGATCCAAGCCGACGCTGAGCTCCCTCACTGTTCATCACTGCTCCTGCTTTCTTCTGATGAATGGCAGCGAGCCGCACACATCCGCAAAAACTCACCATGAATCAGCCTCGGCCTCCTCTGTTTGTTTATATATGTACCTGTTTGTATGTGTGACGGGATGAGTTAAGGACACACTTTTCCATTGCACCTATTCTTCTGCTACCCTCGTGTGATTTGTGGAACTAGGCAAAAAAAGAGTAGCTGGACACATTACAAGTATTTCCTATTTTCCTAACATTAGGTAAAAGAGGGAGCTTGTACATATCTAATTGTTAGTTTGGTGTAAACTCATTCCTAACTTTCCTAGCGCATTTCTAACATCCAGTTTATTCGAAGGAATGTCTTTATAGGAATGTATCTCAAGTTTAAGGGAGCAACACTGTCACGGTAAAGTAAACCAGCTGCTGGTTCACGATCGATAAAAAGTTAGAATTAGAACGCTTTTTTATCACACATTTTGGCTTTTACATATTCCGAAGAACAAAAGAAATGTTATTACAGTATTAGAAAAAACAGGTATAGGGTCTTGTAAACTCTTGTTCAGTCAGTGTATGATGTGTTTATTCATTATGAAATAGAAGTTTATTTTTTTAAACTATTTCAAGTGAATAATTTCACTTGGACAACTAATGTGTATAACCATTTCAAGTATTACATATAGAAAAAGCAAAGTAGCAAAATATTATTATGATGTATTTATTGATGTGCTTTGTGTTCACTCTGAACTATGTACAGCAAAACTGTTCTTTCTTGAATTTGTGATCAAACATAGATAATCTCTCTCTCTCTTTTTTTTATTAATTTTTTTACCATAAATACTTAACACTACCCAGTACTTTGAGTCCAAAGCCACGGTGCAGTAGTGTATGTGTGAGCTGCCTCTTCTCTCGTGTATTCGCCTGCTGTGTTTGTGTGAGTTGGCAGCCTCTCCTGTACGTCTTGTGGCTCTAAAGGTGAGCCTTGCTCTGAGTTCTGTATGCGGATCACGGCGGGACTCTCGCGGGTGTCGCAGGAGACCGCGGAGTGGCACAGTTAATTTATTTAATGACTGAGCGTCTTCTATCTCCCCAGCCCTGATTAGAATCCATGCTTGATGAAGGGAGCGATATGAGGATGTATTCTGCCCCTAAGCCCTCGCGCATACACTGAGCTTACTACTTATTTCTTCAACTTGAATCTATAGTCTGATGAATTGAGAGGTGTGAGGATTATAGGTGCGTAGATGCAGATAAAGCACATTTGCAAACCTCTTTTTGCTTATGTTGGACTAAAATCTTATATTAGGTGTTACTTTTTGATACTTTACCATAACAATAAATGCTAATAACTTTGATGCTCCTCAAAAAAGTTGCTACTTTTCCTCTCTTGATAATGTTGCTCATTTTCTATTGCAAATTTAAAATTCTGTCACATTATTTACATGCTACACAATGCCCCAACTTTGTCATCAAGTGTACAAAAAATAAAATAATCATGACCATTTCCAGTGGTGCAGCCGCTGCTGAAACACTGTGTGATTAAAGGCAGGAGCGGTGTGATGAAGACAGAGTGCTGGGGAGGCTTGTGGACGTGGGAAAGCCAAACAGAGTGTGTCCCTGTGCCAGCCCGGCCCTGTCAGCATCGCGGAGCTGCAGTTGTAAAAACCCTGACCTTCCTCTCTGCCAGCATGTCTCTCTCTCCGAGCCAAGCGCTGCCCCGTACCTCCAGAGCACGCTGTGGGAGGGAGCACAAACACACACCGTCAAGAAGGACAGCCAGTGAGAGCAACAAAAAAAAGGGCGCCGTAATTGCGAGGGAGGTAGTTGTAGTAGTACTTGGATGAGGTGCGGGGTCGGTTGAAGTAATGAAATACTTCTTGGAGCTATCATGAGTGAGGAGCGAGAGTGAGAGAGAGAGAGAAAGAGAAAAGGAGGGGGAAAAAATACTCCTCTTTGGCTTGTAACATTTCCACAAGCCATCATCAGTAATGCCGCCGCAGCCTCACAAACCAGAAATTATTTCTTCAGGCGTCGCTGTCAAGTGTTATTCAAATAACACCGGGCTCACATTTGAATAACAGCCGACATTTTGAATTAATTAATCAGACAAGATAGTCTGGGCCTTTTCTCATTAGTCTACAGGTCAGGCTGGCGACGATACTATACGCGCCGCGATGATATACTTGTCTTTAATAGTGATTTATGGAGATTTTGGATTGTTCTCGATTTGTCAAAGGCCCCGCGAGCTGAAAAATAGGACAGTGCATATTTCATTACCTAATCTTTGATACACGCGGCGATGCTAAAAGATACAGCAGAGTTGTCTAGATGCAGCGGCTCCCCCTATACGGCGCGCAGACATTTAATCTCCTCTCGTAGACCTCTTCCCATTTCACTTTTCCTACGCAATTAAGCCGGGGCTGTAAATTATAAGTGTGTCGTAGTTTAATTATCATGGTGTAAAAATAGAGTTCCTGTCTTTGAGAGGATTCCATTAACTCACTCAATATCCCATGTCACAGTTGAGGCGACTTGCTTTGATTTGGTATTTATTTTCATTGCGTTTGGAAGTACTTGTAAAGGTGATGTTTTATTTTTAAGTTTGGTCATGCAGGTGCAAATAGGAGTCGGTGTAAACAGTAGTGTGCTGTCACCTCGTCTCAATACGAACATGCACTATTTATTTTACCACAAATTAATTACCCAAAGATGACCCCCTCATATAATGTATGCTTTTTGCACTGGAGTGTGTATGCGGATTTCTTGTGTCTTCTGTCAGAAAGCTGTTGCCATTCCGGTGAGCAGCCCACACAAAATGCACCAACACCGGTGTGACAAAACATTCAAATAAATTGCTGTCAGTGCTGCCGAAACACCAAGTGCAGCGATTTTTATCTGACATGTGGAAGACCCAGACATGCAGTCCTGACAAGTAACGGCGCCGCGGCACCTGTGAGAGACGCGCGATAAAAATCTGAATCCGCCTGATCCCCGGCATAACAATACCTATCATTATTTGATATTATTACTCTTCTTTAAGAGAGAGCTCAAGATGGAGAGATAGTCCGGGGCGTGCGTGTGGGCTTTTAAAAAGGGTTGGATAATAAATGACCCGCGTTTGCATAGCTGCACTTTATTTATATATTTAATGAATTATTCAGCCACAGGCCATATCAACAAGTAGAGGGTGTTAAATGCATCCATACTTTTACTTATATGTTGAATAACACCACATTATGGAAGAAAATCAGCCTGTTCATTCAAAAGTATTTATTAGACAGTAACTTTTAATCGCTACAACTAAAATAGACAAATGCTTCAAGTTTTGTGTGTGCAGAATCATTTCCCTCGATTTACATTTGTATCTGTAGTTGAAAAAAGAAAGTGTTTTATATGTAACGCTATTATTTGTCTGGACTGCAATCACGGCTTCTTTATTTTCAAACCAGCACGCAGAAATCTACTAAGTGACTCCTATTTCACTTATTTTCATTCCCAAACATAATTGACTGAGAAATCCATTTAAGTGGTAAAAATGGCTTTTTAGAAAGACAAAAGGCTCGGAGTGGGACACATCATCCATTCTGTGGCGCATTGTTTCCCCCCCCCCCCCCACCCTTATAGGTTACTAATGAGGAATCGGCCCTCATTATGATTTTAAGGATGAGAGAGGAAAGCTTTTAATTAATGATATGTAAATGGTTCTGAATTGATTATGTTAGAATATCAAGAGAGATGGGTAGAAGCTGTGGTGTAATATATTTTAATTAAGAATTAATTAAAAATGATGGCAATTTTAGAACCTCGCACAAAATGGAAGCATTTATTCCCTGTCACCAGTGAATCAACCTTTGACTAAATAAATAGACGTCGCTGAAATTGCATGTACTTAGCCCGATGGAATTATCTGGATTTTTTATTTTTTTTTAAATCGAGTGGCGTGTTGTTGGTGGGCCACGATCTGGGTACTGCGGGGTTAATGGTGATGTATCTCATTCGTAATTCATGAGTTGTTCCTGGTCTGTGTTAGTCGGATCAATAAGCTGTGTTTCCTTTTTGAATCCTGCGTCCGGAATTAGATTTGTAACGTAAAACGCGATTATGAGCAAGACATGAATACTCAGTTTTATCACTTGTGGCAACCCCGGCGCATTCTCTCCAAAAGAGATCAATTTGTTTATGAGCTTGTTTATAAGATTTGTGTGAATAAAATGAGTTGTGACGAGACGCGCACCCTCGTTAACCTTTTAATTGCTATCTGTTTTCTTTCATTTGTTCTTCAAGGCCAGGGGAAAGCAGGGGATGTCGGCTGCATTAACCGCGGGTGCTGCTAGGCGCAGAGGTCTTTGTTTTGTGCTAACGGTGGCATCCGTGCTCGGTGCTAAACTCAGCGATCAATGGGAGAGCGGCTGCTATCACACAGTCGGAGCAGGCGTAGCTCAGGGGGGGAGGGAGCCGGGGGTCCCTGGTGGTTCATTTTGATTGGAGCGCGGAGTTTTGTGTTGAAAGGCGAGGGAGAGACAGGCTGTTGGAAGTAAATCCCCGCGGATCAGTTAGAGCTTTGCTACCAAAACACCTTGATATTCCTGGGAACATTTGCTTAGGTAGAGAATGAATTTAAATAAATGTGCAACGAAAGCGTGCCATGATCTAAAGCACTTGTGATGGTTTGTGTGTTCACAAAAAGCACAGCGTATCTAAGGCTGGGAATTAATTTACAATTCACATTTTGAATCAGGGCAAATTGCTGCAGCATGAAAATGGAAAATCAATGCTCCTGTATTTTGTCAATAAGTGGCTGCGTGTATCCTAGGAGCATTTTCTTTAGTACATAAAATACAAGGTAGAAGAAAGAGAAAGGTTACACAAAAGGGTGTAGAGTAGACAGGGGCAGTCCGAGCGCAGCAGAGGAGAGTTTTTTATGCTAAGCGATGTGTTACAGTAGGGAGGATGAGCTGAGATGGAGGGAGTGTTGAATGGGTTATTAGTTCCAGCCCCCCTCTCACTCCAGGTCACTTGCACTGGCTTCACCTCACGATACACAGTGCCACATAGACACATATACAGGACACTCAGGGACAGGGATGTGTGCATGCATGCATATATATAGTCAATGCACACCGATGGCTGGCAGAGGAGCGTCTTTTTGACACCTGCAACTAGTTGCAATACATCACTGTCAGGATCGCTTTCTCCACCTATCCGCATTTGCACGTTAGTTATCCATGGAGGCCTTCGTCAAAAAGTTGAGCAGACTTGACGTGAGCTCCCTTGTGGGAACAGGAAAGGTGAAGTTATGCTGGGAGGTGCTATGGCGGGTGTCACCACCGGCAGTGGGCTCTGCAACCAACAGCATCCTTAATGACAAGTGAAGAGAGAAATGCTTTAGCACACAAATATTATGATATATAATTTATGCTGTAAATTTAAACTTAAAACGTGTTAATTGTTTGACGTTATGCTTGCATCACCTTTTGTAAATTGTGATGTTTTACACATTAATGCCTTGCTGCAGAATTATAAAGACATAATGTAAATATTAGTGTAATTGTGCACGTAGTAGGCCTCTGAACTCTGCTTCCTGTGCAAGCTAACTGTTAGCTGAGTGGACTTTGCTTGTAGCAGCGCTCCTGGTTAGCAGCAGCAGCAGCTCCGGCCGTGTCCGGAGAGGAGTGAGGTGGAAGGAGGTGGGGGTTGTGGGGTCAGCGTCTGAGCGGCTGATGGGAGCCAGAACATGAAACAATGCCGGGGGAACGTCTGGTGGGTTCGCTGCACAGAATTACAAGCGAGGGAGCAGGCCTGCTGAGGCAATTACAGCTTAATGGGGTCATTTGGAAGGCAATTGCCAGGGGTTAATGTAGTATGGAGAGATGAGGTGAGATTGAAGTGAAATTTTTGGCTAGAAAATGTGTTCAAATGAAAAGGGAGCAGGCAGACAAGTTGCACAGTGATGCGGTGGGAGGTTGATTGGGGGAACTGGAATGTGGGCTTTGGCTGCCACACGGACACCAGCGGAGTACTGCTCTGGACACTACTGTGGCCAACCAATCAATACAAGCCAAAATATTGCAGATTTAGCCTCATTCGTTCTTTTGGCATCTCAGTCTTTTTTGTTCGTTCATCAAAAACGGCTTAAAGACCCCTTTTTTAGTCCTGAACTTACACACTAATGCTTCGTTTTCCCTAAATGTTGCAGAGGAGGCTGTATCAAAGAAACTAGAAGGCACCTCAGAGCACAGGGATCAAAAGGCTCATTATGTGCTGTTACGTTAGCCAGTTCATTACCTTAATTGCCCAACATAATCCTGTGATGGTGGGGGGTACTGCAGCTTTGGGAAAGAACAGTTGCCAGGACCTGAGCATGCGGGTCTCATCTCCCTTATCCCTTCCTGATTTGCAGCGCCCAGACCTATCGGGCCAACGCTAAACTTTGATCAAAGCCGTACTTATTTCAGGTCAGCCGTGTGAGCTCCCCTGGTAGTTGTCTTGCGCGGCCAAGTGGACAGCCCGAGCTGCCACATGAAGAGGTAGCGGCGACCGTCCCGCATCAGCGGACTGCGATGGCGTGATCATTGAACTTTTCACGTTTTCACCATTTTTGCCCCACCATACGTGAGATCCTAATGCGCTCGCAGCAGACTCTGTGTTTTGCTGTGTTCCTCTCTGTCGTCTGTGTGAAGTCCGCCCCTCCTCTCCCCTCTACACAGGGTTTTGGCCAGCAGCCGGCCACTTCAGCGAGGCAGATTTTCCCAGGCTCCCTAAAGGCTATTTTAGCAGGATTCCCATTAGGTCCTTAGTCATTACCAATGTTCCAAATCATTTACAGAAGAATCTATTTACTTTATGTGGTAATGGATTCATTTGACTGGATTTGGTTGAAAGGAACTGTAGCACTGTAGGTTCAGGAAGTACTGTATACATATCCCTTTAGCCTATGTTATTACCTTAAAGACTGATACTAAAGATATTCAAAAACGTATAAAGGTTGTAGTACCTTTCTATAATATGGGCAATGAATAGATTAATACCTCCAAACTTATATGAATTCGAAAACAGCACAACTACAATTGAGAGCAAAGGAATGCGCCTGCTGTTGTTGTATCGGGTCTGAATACTGACCTACATCACTATGAGATTTCTGTATTTTTTTTCTTTAAGAACTTTTTTAAAATGTTGATTTTGTTATTGTAGGGTAATTGATGTAGACGTGATTTGAGTTGATCAGCATACACATGAAATAGATGAATAGAGGTCTGAAAACCAGTTTAAACCGTCTTCTCTTCATGTGGTACTGTAATAGCCGAGTGCAGGCGGAGTGCAGCCGTGTGTCAGTGCAGCGGGAGAATCCAGTGTGATGCAAGCGTGTTGTCATTTTGGAATGACAAATAGACAGTGGCAGAGCGTCAGAACGAGGGGAGAGAGCGGAATGGTGTCGCTGACAAACTGTTGCGACCTCTGGGTCCTTTGGCCTCCAGAGTGTCAGCTGCCAGTGTTTACCTCAGGTCAGCAGCAGTGTGAACAGGCTGGGCCCCTGTGGAGGGAAGCTGTGCGCCCATCCAAATCGATAAGAACACCTTATATGCTCGGCGATACATGTCTGCGTTTATGTCTGCAGGTGGGGAGCAGGTAGTTATGACTTTTTGCTTCAGATCGGAAAATAGGTCGTAAAATATGGAGAATATCTGACCCATTCAGTTACGTACTCACGGAAAATTCCTGGTTCTGATCTGGAGATGGGTACAGGATCTGCTACCCTAGTCTTTGGTCTAGACTTGAAAAAACTTCTAAATTTGATATTATACATACATTAATTCAGTGACTGAAAACTTAAATTGTTTACTTTTTCCCCTCTATTTCTTTCTGTAAAAGAGAGAGAGAGAGAGGACATACCGCAAGGTCGCTGTTATATATTTTTTTCTATTCCCTGTTGCCAATAGGTCTTCAGTTGTGGTTCACATAACAACAGTAATGCAGTATAGAGCAAGCCTGATGCCTGGCTAGAACGCACTTCTCATTCCCTTATTTCATGTCACCAAAGCATCCCATCAAAGCCCTGCATCCTTCCTGATGTAAGGTAGGGGGGGGGGTGAAAAATCAATGGCGCAATCTTTTCTTTTTGCCTCCTCCAATCCGTAATTGAAATGGAAAATCAAATGAACGGCAAGCAGATAATTGTTTTATCAATATTCCCTGCTTGCCCTACAAGGGTCAGTGCAGAATGATCATGAGTCGGGGATATGACGAGGACAAAATGTGAAATTGAACAGCTAGGAGGCAATAAATCAGCCCTGACAACTAAGAGTGACCAGCATGTAGCGGCAGCAGGCAGCGCTCCCCTCACACCGTGTCCGGGAGCTGTCCACGCTAAATAGGGAATATTCATCTCGTTATTGTTGCACTTAATATTGCTATCAAATATTTTTCTAAGAGTCCAGACGGGAAGTCAAGGTCACGGCTGCTATTATTGTTGTCATTGTTAGTCTGTGATATTGAGACTATAATAGAGGGCAGAGCTATGGGCTTCTGGGCCAAGGAAAAGCAAGCAAAGCGTTCAACCATTTTGTGAGAGAAATACTTTTTTGTGCTTCCAATAAAAAAATAAAATAATGCAAACCTTCCACATATGACACATTTGTTCATATCAAATAATAGCACATCGGGATTTTCTGTTAAAAACCTTGATAAAAATGTGCTTAAATCAATGGTCCTGGACGAATTTACAATTAACACAAAGGTCTGGCTATATGAATAAAAAAGTATCATCATTATTAGAAGACCTAATGAACCTAATCGGGGGGATAATGTGTTCCATCCAAAGGAAAAAAGCAACAAACCTAACATTTCTGAAGTTTAAAAAAAATGTTGTCTACCATTCGGAGTAGCCTAAATATGACAGCAATGCACCACAGTTTGAGAACCGCCGGTCTGAATAAATTAGGTGAGCCCTCTTGTTTGAACAAAACTGTTTCTAGGTAATTGACATCCTAAATCACATGGCGTCCCTTTCCATCTGCCTCATCCGGTCACAGGGCATTGACAAAAATATGAAATTGATTTGGTTGAAGGGTGTTAAGGAGCCGACAGGAGAATGTCACAAACAATGAATGGTCAAAGCTTTGAGGAAAATCAATGACAGAGGTTGGAGCCGGTCTACAGAGATACTTGGCTGTTACACCGGTCCTGAGAAAAGAGATGTCTTCGGGTATGTCCAGTGTGACCAAGGAAGCAAGAGATGTTTGACTGTGCAGGGAATGATAAAAAAAAAAAAAAAAGAAATAAATTCATATCCATGTACTTTTTATATTAAGATACTGACTTCAATGCATCTTTAAACATTATGTTGAAAATTGACCAGAGTTACTACAGAAAATCCTCTGCCTAACTTTTACATACAGCATTGGCATATTCACCAGATGCCCTTTCTTAAGCTAATTTTCTCAGACTGGCACATCCCTGGCTTGATCTGTAAACATTAAAATTAAAACATGCAATTGGCTGAGTGTCTTTCAAGTGGACAACACAATGAAAATCCCCCCTACTTTGTTGGGATTGCAGTTGTAGGCTTTGCACCATATGCTACTTTCCTCTTTATCTGGGATTATGCCATCATTATTGCTGATAAAAGCTGTTTACTGCCTTGGCTCTAAATCGATGCTTGGGGCGCTCTGAAACTGGCATTCCCTCTCCAGAAGAGTTCACTCCATGCCAGCTGCTCAGGATTCAGCCCCTTTGTTTAAGATTACACACTGCTTTTCCTGCACCTCTTTGCTGCGGATTTACTCCCCTTGTGAACATTTCCTCCCTATTTCAACACATGTTCACAATTATTTCACATTAACTTTTGATTTGCTAGCAGAATATGGCTGCAAGTTATGTCTACAATGCTAAACTGGATGTATCTCTTATAAAAGAAGATTATTACACCAGATGATTATATCAGCTAAAATGGTTAAGTTGGTTACGGTTTGTAAGGTTATATTACAAAAACGACACTTCCAGAAAATAGTAAATAACAGTCACAGAAATATAACTTATGAGTAAAGGAGCTATAAATAATATTATTTATAGTAAGACTATAAATAATATGTTACTGTACTTTAATCTTTCTTAAAGGGACAAATAATTGGGGCATCCTGTTTCCTCTGTATAATTATAATGCAATAACATTAACAGTGTTGTTCTCATCCCCTTTTATATTGGAGGTGTTGTTTAGGCCACAACCTTCATTGTGTGAGGCTGTGAATTTGGAGCAGTCTCCTATACCTTTCTACGGGGTTACCAATCAATAGTATAATCACTCAGTGTGGATCGGGCTCGACAGCTGTGTTAAGATAACAACTGGTTCTCATGACTATAGAGGCCCCTGTGACCTTGTGTGCCTCAAATTAATAATGTAAAATCAACATCAGACAAGCAACCCCCCAGTTCCCGTGCAGACAGTGATGAACAACCCTTTTGCCACGACATCAAAAGCCACTCAGACTAAAGTCATGTTTCAAGGCATAGTCTATAATGTCACAGTTTTTTTTTTGTTTTTTTTTACTTGAGCTCCATGTCTCTTAAATAATGCCCCTCACTCTTCCACTACAGCTCCCTAGTACCCAGGGAAATCAGCCTGATCAATATTTCCCATTTTAGAGGAGCACCACCAAACATTCACACCAGATTTACTGTAGCTTTCCACTAGACTTTAATCAAGCCATAATTTAGCCCCAAACAAAGAACTAACACTTATTTTGGCCACGGCTTGGTCCTTGGTTGCATTTATTACCTCCCAGAGAGAGCTCTTGTTTTGGTCTATCTATTTGTCTGTCTATCTTTCCATCTATATTAAGAATGGCGCGTGTGTCGGCGTTCATGCAAGTGCGTGCATGCATTCGTAATGACTTCACAGGGCATAAATCAGAACATGCTATCTCAGTACTTCTTTATATTGGTCAAGGGCCATTGAGCAAAACAGCTTAATGCACCCGTAACCATTTCAGTGGTGGCGGAAAGTGAGAAGAGTGCTGACGCTGGGACAGGCAGACCTCTGCAGTGGGCTCCTTCACTAAAATCATTTATACATGGCATGCTAAAATCCAACACACTGAGATTGACTCTATGTTAGATTATTATAATTGTTTTATTTATGTTTGAATTGTCTCTCAGCTAACATGCACAGATTTCATCATCCCCAACTTCAGCACTTAAGTCCAATGGGACTAAGGTGGTGGCAGTAGTAATGGGTTGTGCACCCTCTGCAGGCGTATTGTATAACTAGATTTAATAACATCAAAACATCTTGGGGTATTTCCAGGCCATACATGTATTTTATGTTGTACTATAAAAATGTCAAGGCTAAGGTGTCGTTAGTCGTTTAAAAGAGACTTTTCAGTCGTCTAGTCTTTACAAATCAATCATATATTATGATTTTGAATAATGATTGACGGCTGTTCTGAAAAAAAGAAAAGGCTGTAAACATTTCCAGGCATTATTAATGGATTATTAGTGTGTTAAGGCTGACACAGCGAGAAATCTTAACGCTTAAAAAAATAAAAATACAATAAAAAATACATTGTTTCTTGGGCAAGCTCCCTGTGCCGTTTCCATAGAAAGCAGTGGTGAGACATAGTGAATCTCCCCATTTTAAGAGTGTGATAAGTGGGTGACCAGAGCTGAGCTGCAGGCTGCTGTTGACTGCTCCCGGTGGCAGGTGGTGACAGAGCATGTGTGGTCCCCATCACAGGTGTGTGGCAATTAGCCTGACAGCCAGTCCACAATCGCCATGAAATAAGACCCTCACTGTTTATGTGTTTGGGGCCCAAACACATGTGTCTGTAAGAACTAGTTAACAATACAAATAAACCGCTGAGGTGTAGCTACATCAGTAACAATCAATGTGTTATGAGTTGTACATAGTGAGATCCAACCTGTGCCTGGCAGTGTCATTTACGCAGCCTTCTGTGATGGCTATGGACTTGGAAGAGGAGAGAGGGTAATGTATCGGAAAATATCCCTTTCAGCACCTCGGCATTACTTGTCATAGGTCAGGCTTAAAATGTAGCTTGATACAGTTATTAACTCTAATCTGGGCATAAACACAAATCCTCAAGCACCAGCCCAATTAATAATTTGCATAATTAACATGCATTTTAAATAGAGGCTGCACTTGTCGTTGCCAAAGCGAGGCGGAGGGTAATTAGGGCTAACGGAGCAGCGCCTAGGGCCCTTACCCGTGGACGTGCTGCACTGTTTCCAGCCGAGGGATTGACAACTGCGAGACAGCCTCTCTCAGCTTAGAGCGAAAACCCCCTTTGACAGAATTAATAGTTGACAAACTGCTCCTAAAGCCCTGGCATTGTTTCTGTCAGTTGTTCGGTTTGATGTCACTGTTAGACATTATAAATCAATAGTGTCAGGGTTTACTAATGTCTATTGCCAGCCATGCTTTATTATTTCATGTGACTGTCATGAACAAATAGTATTTATCATAGCCGTCTATAAATTACTGCGGACAGACTGTTGGTTTACCCAAACCTACTCTGCTCTTACGGCCGCCATTCCGACGTCCACATACATAGTCAGGGTAATTTATTTCCCCAGCCGTGGGCCCACATTAACCCTATGCTTTCGTGCTATCCTCGGAGACTTATTGTGACTTGATTGCGCCGCCTTGGCAGACGCACTATCACATCAAACAAACTGATCAAAGCTAGCATCTATGTTGAAAATGGATCATATTTTTTTTCAGCCCCGAGTCAATTTGTTTCAGATGGTTGAAAATGAGGATAAAGCCCCTTTGACATGTTTTGAGACTGCACGTTTATCTGAAAGGAAAAATGTAATAAGCAGATGGGGTTCAAAGGGAAGTGAATTTGTGCTGTTCTCAAGCCTAAAGCCTTGATAAATGTCGAGTGTTGGGTCAGAACACCAGTCATGTAATAGAGCTAATTATTGTTTGCTTGGGGTTATATTCTTTGCGACAACCTGAGAAGAGAATAGAGAAATGTATGATTTAGATATACAGTACATATAAATACATATGAGCGATAATTAAGATTTAATGTTTGAAATAAATGATGATAGTTCTATGATAGGCGAAAAACAATGTCGGCATTGCTTGCACCGTAACAGATCGGTAATTTTATAAAACAGAGTTAGAGGCATGGATGCATCAGCTGTTGCCTGCCATTTACCAAAACATCCGGCGAAAATCGCAGAAGTAAACATCAACAACGATCGCTCGTATTTGTCAGATTGAAAATGTTTGCCCTTGCTTTGTATGATTCGTGACAAATGTATAACTCATTTGCTCACTTCCCCTGCTGTCATTGGAACACAATGGCCTCAACCTTTTTCTTCTGTGCCACACTCGTCAAAAACAATTAAAATCATGGCTTTTAATGACATGATTGATTGGTCAGTTTCTATAACACTTTGTCAACACTGAGCAGCACAATAGCTGCCAGTGATTGATGCTATCTTATAACATTACTTACTTTAACACATTGGTTTGTCTTGTTTACATTGTCCATCATAATGAATACGTAAGTGCAACAATGAGATATTATTGACCAATTGACTCTGATTGCATACTCTGTTTATGTGCACTGATGGTGGGAATGCCTGTTTTTAATAAATAATTAATAAGGCAGGCTGCTAGCTGACTTCAGTTTTAAATAAATTGTCTTGAATGTCTTTTCCAGGGCTGTTGGAAGATTTAGAGAAAAGAAGGAGCAAGCGAGCTGAGGCAGTGGTATTGATCAGCGGTGCCATCGACTATAAGGTCCACTTTCAGCAGGGAGGTCATTAGTTACTCCTGTGTGCTAATTCCTCCCTGGGTTGAGGCGTATCCGTTAGAATGCTAATTCACTACTATGATCTGACAGCTGGGGTAAAGAAAGGGCCACGCAGGCTGCAGCAGAGGCTCCGAGAGGGGAGGGAGGAGGGGCAAAGCGTCATGGCGGCCCACGCTTGTGTTTGGGCAGAGGGGAGGTTTTCAGCACATGCAGGAGAGAGGGGAGCAGGACTGACCCCATGCTGTCTGTACCCCCCAGCAGTAATGATGTAAAAGAAAGATGACATTTGGTGTCCACATTTAACTTGCATTTGCAGTCCACTTGAGAGGTCCAGTATGCGTGACCTACCTTGATTAAGCCCGGGGCTGCCTGGACTGTACCCTTTAGACTGAGACAAAAAGTGGACGCTCACAGGAGAAAGCTGAGCCTGTATAATTGGGCCAAGTAGAGCTGCGGGAGGCAGCCAGTCTGTGCGCTGCCTTTTGTATATTCATGACCCCCCTGACTTGATTGATGGAAGGATAGCATTTGGTGACACTGTCATTTGCAAGTTGAAAAGGTAGTGCAGTGGCTGGAGCGGCGCTGTGGCTGTGTCTTAGAAGGGCCATGGAGAGGAGCCTCATTTCTATGCTGATGATATCCAGCCCCCTCTCATTTTCTTTGTCTCCCGGAGAAGGACATCTGCTGACAACACAGAGTTTAAAAAGAACCAAGTTGGAAATGAAAGAAAAGCCAAAGGAACATGTGTCTGTTTGCAGTGAAAGCACCTCTGCTTTAATCACTGCCAGAGATTTTGGTTTGATATCTTCCATTTAACTGTGTGCTATGTCCTGAGAGTAAAATTAGTTGAAGCAGATGGCAGGGTTTTGACGGTTGGGCTTTGAACTTGTTTTAACTTCATTGTCAAAGGATGCAGTCACTAAACTTGACTTTGACACGTTGAAATAAACAACAATAACCTCTACTGACAACGTGTTAAAATTGTTGGAAAAGTTTTAATTGATTAGGTTAAAGATTGTTTAAAATAGCTACATACAGGACTGTAACACATCTTAAGTGATGATATTTTGACACAGTTGTTGATCTGAGATCTTTCAAATGTATGTTTACACATACAACGACCTTGTTATGGCTCGATAATTACATTGAACCTTCAGGCCAGAAATAATAGGTGTGACACTTTTTATGTGAAGGTAAATTACACTTTCCATTTTCAGGCTATTGAAAGATATCTCATGAAGCTGTCCAAATATTTTTGAGCTCAGCGTGTAACGAAGGACAGCTCTGTCAGAAATACCTCCTCTACCCCTTCCCCACAACAACATGTTTATCACTGACGCAATTTATAGCCACGGTGTGAAGCATGTGCCTGCAACTCCCATCTTTGTATTTACACCAATTACCACATAAAGTCTAATTACCAAGATCAAGGCCGGGAGTCCATAAACGGGATACGACATGCAGAACCGAGTCGGCGAATGGAGGGGAGAAAGTGACAATAGATAGGGAAGTATCAATTAGGCGTCAATAGGGCGATGATGCATGGACACTCGGGGAGGTGTCATGGTGGCCGTGGGAGGCGAGTGGGAGTGCGGGGGCAGCAGGGTAAAGCTTCATGAGCTGCGGGGGTCTGGTGACACACAGGTTTAATGTCTAACAGTACATAGCAAAACCATAGTCTCTGTAATGTCATTCTAAAATGTGCTACATTTTGCTAAATTGTGACAACATACAGTATTAGGCCAACAACCAAGACGAGGTACATTCGTTCTGTAAGAAAATACATTGCATGTAATCTATGGTAGTTTATAGTAAAAAAAAAAGAAATGTCATCCCTTTCATCATCATTCCTCATTTTGTACTTTTACTTAGCCTAAGTATTTTTGAGGTACGACCGGTGATTTATCCTGTTCAAAAAGGTTATTACGTCATTTCTGCTGCTGAATTGGTCAGAGATAAAAAAGACCAATATCCCACTTAAATGCATTAACTGAGTTGTAATCCCTCAAAAGCCACTCACTGTTGGAAAATATGGCATCACCACCAGCGCCCATACTTGGACCTTAGATTAATCCCAATGAATTGAACTTGATCAAAGACCATAGCAGTAAAAAACTATGGCGGCGCACGTTAATCTGAGAAACACATAAAACAGAACTGGCTCAGCTCTATAAATTGAAGTGTGGCGCAGTAATGCTGATGAGGGGAATTCTGCCAGCGCTGGCTCAGTTTCTCCGTGTATGAGGCTTGTTATCCGCTCGTCTTGATGTGGGATGCTGTTTTTCCCGTGTTGCCTGGATCGCCGGGATTAGGACTTCGCAGTGATGGATTTGCAAAGAGGATGTTTACAGAAGAATAAAGAACATTAAAAGATGCGTTAGCCAGACACACAAAAGTTGCAGGGTTGAAAGTGAAAGGTTTCTTGCTTACATTTGCATTATTCTCCCTACATCCCATCCTTCAAGTTCAACTTAATTTAGATTCTGTGGATAGGACTGCACTGTATGAGAAAAAAAGGCGATATTTGATAGCTATCTTGAATATTATGATAAAGATATTTATGTGATCACTCACAATAACCCTTAAATGTAATGTTTTTTCAAATCTAGGGAATTTCTTTACAATTCTTCACCTGATATAGCTCTGAGGGGGAAAGACATACTAGTTTGTTTATTAAAAAGGGGATTTTGACCAAATGATGTACAAGTAAAGTATGTTATTAATCATTTGCACTTCTTACAAAAGTAAATAAAAAGTATCCAGTTACTTTCCACCTCAGCACCGTTTTAACTTGTGGAACATTTGAGATGCACAGCCAGAGATTTAAGGCCTTGTAAAAGTGTCTGCTGGTTAAATACTGTTTGCGTGCGGCCCCATGGAAGGCAATTCATACTCAGCAGATTTACATTACAGTCATTATTATGGTTTTATGACGACCGAGCTTGAACCATTTCCCTAAAAAGCCTGGGAATCATCAGCGATCGTCTGCAAATGTAAATGTTTGCTTATTCTGCAGTCCCTCAGCCAGTCGGGCCACTTCTGCAAACGATAAAAGGCTTTGGCTAACTGGGGTCCAGGCTATTTCTGTGTGACAACGCCACAAGGACTTCCCAGCACTGATGTGGGTTTGTTTTTTAGTATGTGGCTCACCCTTTTATGTTTAGAGTCACAGTTTAGAAACATTAAAGCAGTACTAAGTAACTTGTTTACCTTAATAAATCCTTTTCGTAGTCCCTCTGGGGGTTATAAAAGTGTTGATGGGATGATGTCTTTCATCTCCCCCTGGTGTCTCTGGCCAGAAAACAATTTCAACTTTGCCTGCACCGGGTCGTAGGCACAATACACACTAATAGAGGAAGAAGCTAACAGGCTAACGGGCAAAGCTAACTGTGGGCTAGCCCCACTTTAAACGTATTTACGGCCAAGTTTGAGTGACAAAAAATGATCTCCGTTGTGTAATTGAATGTATAATATCCCTCTTTCCTTTTGTCTTTTCTGTCAGCGTATTATTTACTCTCACGGGCAGTTATTGAGTTAAAAAACGCTACATGCTACGACACCTGCAATGGCACTTATGGCCTCTAGGGGCATAAGTTACTTAGTTCTGCTTTAACCTTCAATTTTCTTTACAAAGTTTGTACAATTACTCCGATCTGGGGTGCACATTTTCAAAGTCCCTGCTCTTGCCATTTTTGCGCTGCTTAAAGTGCCGCAAGTTGAAGAAACTGTTTATACCAGAGACAAATAAGGCCTGAATTGATTCCTTCATCACCTGGATTGGGCTGTTGATTTTGGGTTAGACTTATGGCTGTTTTCCTAAGTGTGGCGCGGAGATTTGCTGGAGGGCCGGGTGATCGATTCAGCCGCCTGGAGCATCCTAGTGTGTTTATACATGGCTTGTATGGCAGCTTTCATAAGACATTTACCCCATGATTTGCGATGAGCTTATGTGTGAATAATTAATGGCAATTAATCCTTAATTACAGTAATTAGGCAAGTCACAGGAAATTAGGCTGCAGCTGGAGAAGCCCGTGCAGCCTCAAAAAAAAAAAAAAGGGAGACTCGGGCTGAGAGGAACGTGCCATTTAGCGACAGTGGAGCTGCAGTGATTGTTGCTAGTGCCGGTTGCCAGCAAAGATAAGGACGTGGCAAGGCACAGATGCTGCTGGCCGCAGAGATTGGTTACACTGGTCTGGATAGCACTAAATAAAGCTCAACCCAATAAAAGATATAAGGCCGCCTCTAAGTGTGGTGCTACCCCTCCAAATGACATGCTAAAAGGTGCTAACCCACTCTCAACAGGTCGTGACTGATGAGCTAATTGCTTAACGCTTTGTTTTTCCTCCTTTTATAAAACTAGATTTACCTTATTGCAGGCCCTTAGGGTGAGCACTTTAGCCACCACTTTACTGTTAACTTTATGAATCTGACCCCAAGTCTCCACTAAAACGCGGCGTAAAAAATACCTTTCCGAACCTCTAATAAAACAATTAGGCTCCTTCGAATTATTAAAGGAAGCTACACAGGGCACACTTGTTTGGTTGCAGATTTTATTGTTTGGGTAATAGCCACAGAGAGATTAGGTAAATACCAGGCTGTGGAGAATGTAAAAAATGCGCCTTGGTGTCTGGTTGGGAGCTCATTTGTGCTTTTCCATGCTTGCCTTGATGAATTTCCGCTTCTTTCTGCTCCTGTTGCTTTCAATTACATTCTTATTCACAATCCTAATTGATATGCCAGTCTCTGTAGATGAACCATGGGCTTTTTACAGTCTATTTTTCTATTCTTAGATCAACGTTTCTTCATGACAAAATGAGCCAGTGAATGCGGCACTTGTATTTAGTTCTAAAATGTGAATCTTGTGGTTGATTTATTTCAGTAACTTGATAAATAAAATGAAGATGAACAAATAGATACTCGAATAGATACTTTTGATTGTGAAGTGGTATGCTGCTAGATCACAAGAACAACAGGTTTGAGAGGAGGCGCGTCCACTCACAGTCAAAGTTTGCTTAGTTTTTGTCTTTTATTTCATGGTGTTCAACTCATTACATTACATCTTAACAAATATTATCTAGCTATGCCTTTTGCATCTTTTATGCCTTTGTGTAATTTACTATTATGACAAATACAAATGGTCAGACACCTTTTTCAAATTCTCCAAAATCTATTTTTGTTTTCCATTTTTGGCCCTATGTTGAATAACAAGCTGACGCCACAACCCACCTTTTTCATGCTCTTTTTCTCTCCCGATTCGCAGAAGGACTTTTAAGCTAACAGGGAATGTAAGTGAGTTGAGGAGGCATCCAACTGTGATATTACATTAACCCATAGAGCCTGGCCATGTCTGTCAGTGACTGCCGAATAAAGAGAACATGCTCCGCTCTACTCTTTAGCCTTCACAAGTGCTATTAGAAATAATGAGGATTTATAGTAAGATAAAAGACACTTTCTTTGCAGCTGAATGCGGAGTGCCTGCTCATATTCCACAGCTAAAAGCTAAATAAGGATCATTGGCGAAGCACACACAACTAGTAATATGATTGTGTGTATAGTATTAGGTTACTCATGCTTTTCATCAGAGCTTGTAGGGCATATTACATTGCTTTACTGTAGAGCTGTATTATAAAAACAAAAGCTATCCATTCTCCATCCAAAAGAACCAAACTTACAACACATCTGTATAGTGATTGGGATACTGATTTGAAAAGTAGTTTCTGGACTAAAATCGTGTATAGTATTTGAAATCTTTAGCTGACATATGGTTTTGTAATGGTTTATGGTTCACAACAGGCAGACTGAAAATCTGTGGTCCACAATACTATACAGGCTAAATGTAGCTATTTTTCTAATATGTAAAAGCATTTTCAATACATTGTGCAGGCCTTCCTATGTTCTATACAGCAGCCCTTGGTTTCTCCTTCACTGCAGGAAGCAGTGAGCTCCGCAGTAACAGTACCTGAGCACCTGCAGGTTTCTCAGTAGTGCGCGAGGATGCTGCGATACAGTGACAAGGTCAGCATGTTCTGCAGGCTGCGTACATACATTGCTCACTATAAGTAATATAAATGAGGTAGCGTTACCTGTAAACTCGCAGCGTGCCGCCTGTAAGCTAAAGGGTAAGTGTTGAAGAGCAACGCCTTCAAATTTCCATTTGAGCACATCCCACCACTGGAGTGTACACTTTAAAAACATGAAGACATTTTCTGTTTGCTAGACTTTTTTATACTTAATATTCAAAACTCCCTGATGTGTGCCTGACAGGATTTTCAGCATTAGCACAAATCCTCAAACTCCAAAAAAGCGAATTGGTCTCCAAAGTGGGAGCAGCATGGTTTGTGTGTTGTTAGGGGCATTCTTGTATCTACACTGGTGTTTACTCACATTGGCAATTAATTATTAATGCAGAAGCAGTGAGAGGTTACAGCGATATGCTTCTTTCTGAGCTTTCCCTCCATATGAACAGTCAACATAGTGAGAGCTTCAAAGGCGCTCTGTGAAACGCTGCAGAGGCTCATGGAGAAAGCTTATTACAGTTGAAATGTTTTTCTTGGAGCCCCAGATATTCTTTGTAAATGCTATTGCCTCGAAAATATGGGGTATTTTTGTTTGTCTATATCAAGAGACGTGCAAACAAAGAGGCAGTCAGCACTTGCAGCTCTCCATGGCACAACTACTGCAGCTCACAAGTTGTTTGTGTGGAAGAACTGCAGAGATTTGTTTAAAAGCTCAAATTCAGGATTCTCTTTGCCACTCCCTAAATATATGTTTACTTCACAGGACAAGTTTCTACGTTCATCTGCAACATACTGTGTGAACAGCATTAAGCAAGTTAGTGTGAAATACTGTGGACAAAGAAAGGTGTAGCAAATGATCACAAACTTGAAAAAGTCCAGCCCTGAGAGCATAGACTTCTGCCAAGGAAATGACTCTGATTGTGCTTAGACTAAAACGCGCTAGTACTAAAATGCTACCTCTCAAAATAATTTGCTTAAATTGGTTCTGAAATTATCATAAACACACACATACGTAAAACTATATTATCCTAATCAAAGAGAATAGTAAAATTTTTACATCCCAAAGATCCCACTTGAATTTTTCTTTTTTTTTGTTTTGTTCAATTTATCTGTTCCTGGACTTTAAAATAGTCATGTATTTATTTGCTTTTAGTTAACACATTTTTCCCCCACACGTGCTCAACAGTTTCCGTCCAGTGCTTTATATGTCATTCCAAAAGTCCATAAGCGATGTTTGGGGCACAGAGGAGTTTCTTTGTTGCCCGCGGAGGCTGCCCGTGACACATCTAATAGAGAGGGACCTGTAAGGCAATCCCCTGGCCTTTGTCTGACCCCTTTGTGGAGCCGAATTCTTCAGATGTTTGCTGGATCAAGTCACTTAATCTGTAGCGCAGACGAGCTCCGGAAAGAAAGAGAAAAGGGAGAACGCATGAGAGGAGAAGTGGTTAGGTCGGGGAGGGGGGGGGGAGACAAGCTCCTTCCTCTGTCTGACGGCGGAGCATCGAGCGCGCCGCGGTAAAGAACTGCAAATGTCTGCCTGTTCTGTTATGCACCATTGTTTCATACAGAGCTGGAAGTAGACAGGAGCAGTGTAGCAGCTGAGCTCTGGCAGCCCGCACGTTTTTATTACTCCTACACTGTGTCGACTTTAGACATTAGCGAATATGGCTCATTAAATGGCATGGAATGTTACCATTTTACATAATTCCCTCTGTATGCTTGTTGTAAATGAAATCCGCGCGTCTGTCCCTGACTGCACCCCAGTCACTCAGCAGCCATTATGGCGATGGCAGTCGAGGGCCTTGAAAGCTGCTATCTATAATTTCAGCTCTATCTACAAGCCTAACGCTATAGAACAAATAAGAAGAAATATCTGAGAATTAGCCAGTGATGTATTCAGATGGCATGGGCAACAAGGGTGGCCAACGCATAAATATTGCATGCAGCGGAGTCGAAACATAAGCTGGAATTTGCTTCTATACTTTTTGTTCTCAATCACCCTGATGAAAGAATCGGGCAGCTCCGGCCCGTATGATGGCGATGTGAATGTGCCCCCAAACGACAAGCCGGTTTTCCACCCGCGGCACTGAGGCTGCTTTCTCCACTTAATGTGGGGGGATAAAGTGTTGCACAGAAGTAAACCAGAAGAGGCTCCACTCCTGACATATGTGACAGTATTTACATCAATTATGCAGTCTGCGGCAGGAGGGAACGAGGGGAGAGGACGAGATAGGAGAGGAAAGGGTTTGTGACAAGAAGCAAAGGCAGGAATGGGGAGTTTTCTTTTTAAAAGGCATTCTTTGGAAAATGGCGTTCAAGATCATTTACACATGGAAGCGGAAGAGGGAGGGGACTAAATACAGCAGCTGCGAAGTCTGCTGCATTTCGACACTAAGGGCAAACAGAGTACAGTGCAATTGATTGTTCATTGTCTCCTTTGAAAGCACCAAGTTTATTCAGGTATTCTGAGCTACAGTTTGAAAACATGTTACATTTACAATTGGCTGAAAATGGATTCACCGTGGGTCTACATAGGGAATACCACATTAGTAATGGTGTCTCAGGCATTGAGAATTTAAAAGTACTTTATTAAATAATAGCAGAGACATTGCACGTCTGCCCTTAAAATCATCCGCCTCAATATGTTTTTGCACTTGACTGTTGAGACTGTCAAATGGAGTTCACTTTCTTGTCACTTAGTGTGGCTGAATTTTCTTTTCATTGAACCCAACGTGAGCGTAACATTTGTGACATCCACGTTTTTCAACAAGCTTTGTGACAAACTTCATGTTTACATTCAGAAGTGGTTAGAGTGAATTTTCCTCCTGTTTGCATGTATTTGAATCCTTACTGCCAGCTTTCCTCGACTCTAACATCACTTAAACTTTTCCCCATTTCCAAAATTACCGCAGCACAGCAGTTTATTTGAGTGTGTCCATTCCTATTCTTCATTCTCGTTAAGTCCACTTACAAATGTGCCACGCCACGGTTTGCAAACCTCTCATCTGCTCACACACACATGCGCACACACACACACACACACACAGCGGCACATCAGTAGACCTGTCAGTGCCTTTTATCCATCGCCTGCCTTCAGCTCCGTGGTTTATCCGGAGTGACACTATAGCAAAGTGCTTGACTGCTTTTTGCCAACAGACTGCAACACTTTAACTGTACTTAGTCATGCATCATTATGGCAGGCTCAGAGCAGCGGTGTGTCGGGGGGCGCCCGCAGATGGGGAAGGCTCCAACCATCTGAAATGAAAGAGCCGAGTGACAATGATGCTCAGGGTGTGAGTAAGTGCGTATGGACGCTGGAGTGATTTTTAGAGGTACACATTGGAATTATGAGACATTTCCTACAAATATTAGAAGAATAGTCTGTTATTGGTGCCAAAATGGGTGTTCCAAAAAAAAAGCTTCGAAGTATAATTTGTTAAGCTGAGTTTTGTCTGAAAGAATTAACGACTATTACTTTCATTCATGCATCAGAACTATTTCTTGTCTCAATACAATGCTACTGTAACTTACACCAACTTCTGTTACAGTGACAATGGTTTCAACTTGGACATCAAAGTAAAATCTTACTTAAAGACATTGTACAAACTACATAGTTAATCTCTTAACCCCCACCTGAACCGAGCACATTTTCTCCAGTTTGGCTTTACCCAAATCTAAAAGCCTCTTGAACAAAGCATCACAACAGCAGCAAAAACGAGGAACACAATAAACAGGTGACAAAAAACGTGAGAAAAACAAAACAAAAAAGAGCCACAAAAGAGTGACAAAAAGCCCGACAAAAAACTGCGAAAAGAAGACAAAAAATATGACAAAAAATATGACAAAAACGCGGCGACAATGTGACAAAAAACTCACAATCAGTTTTCTAGGTCTTAGCTTCCAAATGGGGCGTTACAGTGGCCTATAGGCTGTAAACTCCAGTCGAGAAAATGCGCTCGGTAAAGGCGAGGGTTAAGAGGTTAAAGTAAGTTTGAGCTAAACAAAGGTCGATTTTCAAGTTAATGAACATAAATATATGTTTAGTGAATCAGTGAAACCTTTGGAGTCTAAAAGTTGGTCAAATATCCCTTTCCTGATTCTCACTCCCTGCTTCTGAATGGAAAGCAGCAGTTATCGGCTGCTGTGAAAACCCCATCTAATTCAACAGGCCGTCTGGCGCTGCGTGCGATATGATATATGAAATCTACATGCGAGTCTTTGTTGGAAGGCGCCTTTTATGTGCGTATTGATCAGTCATTGTTTACTCCAATCGATGCAGCCTCTTCTGTGCACAGACTTAACCCTCTTGTGTTGCTTTGTTCTCGTCTTCAAAAACCTTTCTCGGGCTGAAATTGTGATAGCGTTACTGTCACTTGTCACTTGTGCTTTATTTCAGCAGATGACAAAGCCCTGTACATTCACACGTGGGTATTTTCCAGTACGATTCCCCCCCCCCCAACCATTGAAAGATAAATGTTAACTTCATTCAATTGAAACTCATTCAGGGGTTTTCACAAAGCTGCCTCCTTTTATTCTTAAAGGAAATGAAGGGACCATTAGCAAAATATTCACTCGCAGAGAAAGCGAGAATCTTATCTTTATTCCGCATGACCATCCAGAGCCATATTCCTTTTGACATCATTATGTAAAACCAATTTCTCTTTCATATCATTTCTGCCGTGCTGCATTACCACGTCTACACACTCACTGTTCTTCATTACAAAGTAGGTGGCCTGGAGGAAAATATAAGCGTTCGTTCCCTATGGCTTCAAATATGCATATAGGTGCCTCATTTCGTCTCCAATCTGTGTTATTCCTTTAAAAAATTCACCACGAGCCCACAGTCTCTCTTTAATATTTAATTTGACAACTTTTTAATCTGTCGTTGTGTGGTGATGAAGTAATAGTCAGCTGTCAGAGCCGTGATTGAGAGTAACAATAGGAGAGAGGTGACTCCGAAGCGGTGGGGTGAATTTGTTTCGCTGCAGTCCTGACCTCAGAGAAAGTGAAAGGATTTGTCGAAATTATTCTTTATCTTTGTTCATTTTCTAGGGTTGACAAATTCATTGAGCAAAGCAGTTTTCTTGAAAGCTAAAGATGGATCTAAAGAATGATGGTGTATTAAATATGCACAATGTGTAATTGACTTATTGTGTTTGACTGTAACATCAAGCCGAGAGTTGCAAAGAACCACCAGTGTGTGGTGCATTGAACGCATGTCATAAAAAGTAGCCACAAATGTAGCCTAAAAGAAAAATGATCTTGTAAATATTATCTTATTTCACATCATATAATGTGTGGATTTGCAAGAAGATAGTATCTGTGCTGCTTATTATTATTTTATTATTATTTACTTTACTGAAATGACTTGTTATTAATACCCCCAGAACCATGTGACTCAGGAATAGCACAGTGACCAGAAAAGAAAAAGGCAAACAGATAATGGACTGGACTTGAGTGGAAGCTGAGCCCAGATGAATGATCCGCTGCTGCTAACGGTGGGCCGCATCTCTTCTGTGGCTTCTCCACAATCTGGCCGTGTGGGCCCCCACTGAGGAGCAGCAGGCTGTGGGAGCTGTGGTGGCCAGTCCCCTGTAGCCGCGGGCTGCCTCTATCTTTGTGTGAGCTCAAGGTTAAAGCCATCCCAGCTGGGCCTTTACCAGGCTCTGTCTCAGAGCTGTCTATCTGGTCTCGCTTGCCCAGTGTAGAACAGGGTTTCAATTGTATTTGTACCACAGAGTAATACTAGTAGTGCTGGAGTAAGTGATTTGAAGTGTTTCTGTGAGGATCTACTGTTTGCAGTACATGTGCAGTATTTGCTGACACTCATTTTGAAAGCTGCTCCGGCTCCTTGCTGTAACAATGCTGAGGGAAAAGTGCCTGCTGAGCTCTACAGTGAATATACCTCTGACCCAGGCGACGAAAGGGAGATTTATGAAATCCACATGTTTAATACATTTCATTTTGTCCAAGGGATTTGTATTGCTTACCACAGTATTTTAGCGCTCGAAACAGTCTGTGTAGTCACCGCTGGTATTGTCTGAGGAGAATAAACCCTGTCCACTTGTGGAGATTTGTTTTATAGCACCTTGCTCCCTCACAAACCTCAGCTGCTGAAGGGATTGCTTTTTCGAATGCTGAAGCGTTAGCTGCTCACACCTTTAATCTGTAATGCATAATCCCAAAAAATCCGCTGCATAAATGAAAAAGATAACCCCATATCAATGGTGTGACAGAATGTAAGATAGCTGGGTAATTTAATAAAGGATTGATGCTGGCCTGTGTGATACGCGCTGTGACCTCTGTGTATTCATTGTGTTCCACAGGCAGGGCAGTTCCTCCTTGTCGGTGACAAACAGAATGCACCATATGGATTAAAGTGCAGGGCGGCTGTTCCCTGAAATATTTGCTTAGCCAAAGTGTTGACACAGTATGAAAAAAGCAGAAGCGCCTGTGCTGTGCCTTCCCTGGCTGTAATCAGGTAGCAGTTATCACAGTCAAGTGTTTGCCTACATAATGGTGTTTCCATTTTGTGCAACTCCGTGTCATCAGCTTCACATTTAGAGGCAGGAAGGATCTGCCGTCTCCCGCCATAAGTGCCGGTCTACAGGGGCTTAGTGTATTTGTGTTTGTTCAGATGGCCAGAATCAACAAAGCGTCTGAAAAAAAGAGAAACCTGCTATTAAGTGTTTAGCTCTCTTCACAGCTGACCACAGAAACTCATAAATAGTCTGCGTTTGTTTTACATCTGAAGCGCACTCGAGGGTAATGTTGACAGATATGGCTTGTGACGAGTGATAGTCAGAATGTATGACTACCCATAATGCCGCTGTCGACCCGCGGTGCCAGTGTGAGAATAAGCAGTTCACCTCTGTTTTCATTCAGGGGAGTGGTGCCTCGGCCTCTGTATTTATGGACTTGTTTTACTAGGCTCCAACAGGCTGCTTTTATACAGTCTTAAGACTCTCCAGACATTTACATTATTCCTCACTGAGTTACACGCGTATAAAGCAGGGCCCTCCGAGATATACTATACTACGTGTCTGCAACATGTAAGTTCCTGACACCTCGGCCTATCATTGGAGATATTGTTTCATGTGGTGAAAGAAGCACTCAAAGTCTACAGGCAGCTTAAACTATAGTAAACATAAGCCAATAAGGGTTTTTGTAACAAACCATCAAGCAGATACATGCAGTTATCCGGATAAAAACAAGTTAAGAAAGTACATTTCAACAGATGGTATGCATAATATAATAATATAATCTACCTAGTATTTCCCGACGGTGTCCCATCCTGGCCCAACAAAGCTAAAATAGGGCTTTCTTAAGGTAATATGACAATGATTTAGTAAAAAAAAGTATAACAGTCTCCTCGTCCAAAAAGTGAGTTAATAATAAATTGAGGAAAAGTATTTGTGTAAAGGCATCTTCACCACCATTATTTGTTACATAGTCCTTAATACTTTATCTAACTAAGTTTGGACGATACATTATTTCTAACTACAAACAGCTTTAAGCTTCGCCCCCTGCCTTACACATTTCAAAAGAAATGATCCTATGCTGACTAATCTTCACGACTGCAGTGGAAGATAATGAATCCAGCTCTGGAGTCACAGCCCCAATCCTTGCACCACTCTGGCCTAAAACCTCCAGCTCTATTTACATGATTCTTCATTTTAGAATAAACCTCTTTTCTCTCCCACTGCGAGCACATTGAACTCTTTCACACAGATGTCATCTTAACCAAAGCTTATTAAAAAGATGGACATCAAAGTTGGGGCTGCCCATTTATCTTATAGTCCCCTAATTGGCCACCACAGGCAGGAGAACAACCAACTCCAAAATAGGAGCCGTGGAGTGGTCGGGCTGAGAGGAGCATGTCTAAAGACCCTCAGTGGATTCAGAGCTAATAAATCCTCAGAAATGGAGGCGCAGATTTTCTAAAGAAGGGGGGCACAAATGCATTATAAAATATGATACGCTGAATTAACCGAACGCTTACAGCCCAAAATGGCTTCTCTATTTTGTGGTTGTATTGTCCCATGCTTGACCTGCGCCTCCCTGTGTGGACATCATAAGCTGGCAACAGGAGCATTAGCTGCACTCTGAAAAGGTCAGGCAGTGAGGTAGCTATGAGCACAAGTAGAGATCGGATTTATATGAAGACTACTATGCTTCAAATTAGGGTGAAACGGGCAATTTAGTGGCACATAACGTGGCACTTGCCAACAGCAATCCTGAAAAGAATGATTTATTTAGTTTTCTTCTCAAGCGGGCAATAAAAACACAAATACAAAGCCATTAACTGCACACATACAGTAACCTAATGGCATCAAGCACCGGTTCGTTCATTAACCTGGCACCTAATTATCTGCCTGCAGTGGGAGTCCTGACAAGCCCTAACCCTCAGCTGGCTTCTGTTGTGTTGTTTGGTGTCAGCTCTCGCCAGCGCCGGCCCAGGCTCCGTCACGCACTGGGAAGACAAAAGCAAAGGTTCCTCGACGCACGCATCGCTGCAATGTTCCCCCTGTTAATGCCTTCCCTTCCAATTAAATCTGCGACTGTTAATTATTGTAATTATGAGAGCCTCACGCCCCCCTGATGATAGTGTGCCGGTGTGCGAAGACGCTACGGGAGATGCCGAGCCGCCTCGCCTGTGTCTCTGCTCCACTGAAGCCACTGAAGGGGATAGTAGTGTAAGGGGACCAGAGCTCCTGACAGAGGTGATGTGAGGGAGACTGAGCCTTCACATAAACCGGGGAAGTCAGTGAGCCAAAAGCCACGCCTCCAGTCCAACTCATTAAATGGTGTGTGAAGTACATGCTGGGAATAATTAGCACCAAATAACCTTTTCTTGCTTACTTGTTCATTCTGAGATCACGCTGAAAGAATGTATTGTCAGGAAAGTGACAAGTGGTGAAATAAGTGCTGTCCCCAGGCCCAGTGCAGTTGCTCAGGGGTTCATGAGCATGAAGTACATATTCTTGTGAGAAAATAGTTGCTTTTTAATCTCAAAGGAACAAATGGGTATACTGAAGTGTATAAAGTATGTTTATTAGTACAATATGAATGTATTTTTGATGTTATGTCCCCATGTGCGGTTGCTTGGTTCTTGCTTCGTGTGCTTTTTCTTATTTTGAATGTGACGCGCTGTGTTGAGTCTAAGGCGAGCTGAAGAAGAGTGCATGTTGAGCCAGCTGCCTGTTCAGTCAGTGCGTGTCTCGACATCCTCTCTGGCCTGCTTCTGTCACAAGCTGTTGTTTGGCCAAGGCTGATCTGCCCAGCCTTTAGCTCCACTGCTCTGTGCGGAGCCAGCGCAAACCTGCAGCGCAGACCGTGGGCTCCTCCACACTTCACCCAGGTGAATGGAGCTCTGAACTGGAGGTGTTTTGTGTTTTATTTTTGTGAGCTTTATCAGTGCGCACATAGGACGCACTGAGAATGGGCTTGTCAAGTGCACTCTATTCTGGTGTCATAACCTCAGATGCCTCATAGCAGAGTTTTACACGCTATAGCACAGTGAGCAAAGATTACTGCTTTACAATTTGGAGCTGAATTCGCTGCTCTAAAAGACACTGAAGGAAAGAGCAGCTCCTTCTGCTTGAGGCGATGCAGCCTTTTCGTGGATCCACTGCAAAATCTAAATGATGGACTGTCAACTCTGTTGCAGAAATGCCACTGTAAAAAATAATCTCTCTGGCAGTGTATCATGGCTGTACACTCCCAATGCCTTCTCTTTGTTTACGTGAACATGTAGCCATCACATGCACTCAAGCATGCATCAGTCTGTGCACGTTCACACTCAATGCTGCAAGCTCCCAATCCTTTCTTCAGAGCCATACAGGATTAATAACATGAATAGCAATATTTCTTTACCTCTAGCCATATAAAATAATGCATGCTTGGCTAGGTGTCTGGATGAAGTTTGCCCTGTGTGTTTGCTGGTTATCGGCGTGTACAAGACCCGCTGTGTGACCTGGTTTCATGCAATCTCCATCTTCTAATTAGGAGGCTGGAGAAAGGCTGCAATGAGAGGAGGAGTGATTAGTTGCCTTTGGGTATTTTGTAAGTGGCTTTCAGTGCCACATTTGCATTATTTGCTTGGGGTCTGAATAACAAATCAGCTTACCTTTGCAGGAAATTGAGGCTAGCAGCTAAAAGACCATCAATATATGAAAAATAAAATGAAAACCATGAAAAAATAGACAAACGTGCACACAAATAAAAGTAATGTGAATGGATATTTTGCAGAGATGATGGATTCACTTCAAGCTGTTCCAAGTGCATTATTGTTATTAAAACGAGTTCAGATTGATATTCAGAAATGGACATCAGCTTCAGAATTATTGGTTGTTGGAATTTTATTTATATTTTATTTTATTTTTTTATATAGTATTCTTAAAGGCTCACTGCATAGCAATTTGGACTATACTGTTGCCATCAGTACAAAACATGCTCCCAATGACCAACTCGACACAGAAAATGCTCTCACTGCAGTGGGTGATCAAAGAATGGATTCGGATGAGGACCTACCCTGTTTAAATCTCCAATTCTGCTGACTTTAGTCACATCTCCGTGGAGACGAGCTGGAGACGTCCCCACTCCCAGTAAAGTTCAAGTCATGTGTTAGGAGAGCTGAGCCGCTCACAGCAAAGGCCCTTGTTTGTTTGTACATTTATGAGGTATTTTTCAAGGATGAAAAAATCTGTCATAAAATAAATGCTTGTATTTCAATTGTATTTATTGAGTAAAATTCTACGCGGTGTGGCTTTAAGTTACTGAACTACAACCTAAACTGAGCTGTTGATTTGAGGTCATATTGTCAGGGCTACACTTTTAGCATCTCACTGCCAGCCGCTCTGTTTGTGCCTATCAGAGCTCGTGAACCATGCGAGCCCTATGCCGGACCCCCACGCTGCAGCGTCCTGTTGGGTCAGTGTGAGAGCTGATCTGTAGCCGAGGTCCTGTCCGCTCATTTGGCCAGTCTCGCCGGCCGCCGCGTGTAGCCGACCGCCAGGCCCGGTCAGCCATCACCGCACCACTTGGCCGTTTGCCCACAGCGAGTCTTCGAAGGCAGCGTAAACACACACATAGGCGCGCACATATATGACACACATGATCAGAGCGGGTGACAGTGGCGCTTGTTTAGCCGGCACTCCCGCCCCTGTCTGCCTCCCCCTTTCATCTCCTGCCTCCAGTCTGTCATGTTGTGTGTCACTTCCCACAAATGTCAGTGCCACCGTGGGACAGTGATTAATTTTGGTGTGCTTGGCAAAATGTCTTCAAGATGTTTGTTTGGGTTGTCTCGTCCGTCCCCTCCTCTGCACGTCTTGAGCGGGAGCGGTGGTGGGTTGAGAGTGGCACACTGTCAGCCGGGAGACAGGCAGGGACGCGTCATCGCCGTGTGGGACAAAGGCGATACCTGAACTGACAGAGATCTTCTTTTATGACCAGCGCCACTTTTTGTCACGGCCTGTTGAGACCAGCACCGTGCACCACCTCCATGTGCTGTCTGCTTGCAGTGTGCGGCTGGTCTATGATGGGAGAAGTCTTGACCCGGCACTGGGGGGCTGTAACACTTCACTGTCAGCGCGCCTGATTAGCTTATCACTCACCGCACTGGGAGGAAATACATCATCGTTGCAGACAGGGATTCCCCAGTTTAGAGCCCATTCCCTGCTTCCTCTTACAGCACATTTAATCACGCCGCACACTGTCCCCTCAGGTCTCACTGACTCTCAGGACAGCGCTTTGTAGTTTTTAGTCTGTTTTCTGCCAAGTTCACACTATCTGGTTTCAAGCTGAATTTTGAACTATCCCGTAAGCGTGGCAAGCTGCTGACAATAATAATTGTCTCATTCACCGGATGTAGACATGCTAAAAAAAGACACTGATTCTGCTTATTAAATGTATTTAGCTATATTTGCATATGTTCTACAGAAATCACCAGATGCAATAGCTTGGATATTCCTTTTCCACGAGGTAGTTTGGTGGATTTTTTTATGCCTTCAATTCCTACTAGCCAAATCCATTGGGTATGAGTAAAGGTGTATTGCTTAAGGACACAAGAGTAAATAAAAGAGAGAATAATAAAGGCCGAGGATTGACCATTGAGGCACACCAGTCGAGACATGCAGGGCAGGAGATTTTCCAGTGCGTCCAAAGTACATTTTTGAGTTCGTAGAAGATCATTCTTGCAATCATAATTACTGCAGCGAAAACTTTCATTCTGAAGTCTTACACAAGACTCTCACTTGACAAACAAAGCCAAACAAAAAGTGGCAAATGTGCAGGGCCTCCCCACAGCGAGCTATCAGGTATGGTAATTACTCTGCCATTAACATTGGGAATAGTTAATGTGTATTAATGTGTTAATGGCATGTTAATTACTGTACATGCGAGAGAGAGGGAGAGAGCCTGCAGGCAAGTCTCTCAGATTCTCTGTGCCAACGTGGATGGAGGCCAAGTCTAAAAAAGTCTTTAGGACCATCAGTGAAAGAGGATCCTTATGTTTCTTTTGTCAGAACAAAAGATTTTCAATGGTTATTTGATCCAGCTCCCAGCGCCGCGGAGCTGAGAGTCAGTGATCCAAGCGCCGTGACAAAGGAGATGATATGAAGTCAAAGGAGTGGAGGAACGCCGCGCTGGTGACACTGGCCTCTTTGTGAAATGGATACTCTAAGCCCTCTGTAGTCTCCGGTGTGCAGCTCTGGCAGTGCTTTTAATAACACGCTGGATTAGGAGCTTTGGTTTGTGAGTGCCAGGCCCCGGTTAAACTCACCTTGGATCATGCCTCGGTAACAGGCGCGATGCCACACACTCCTCCTCCGCCTCTTGCTCTCTCCACGAATGTCTATTGCGCGGCTTTAAGAGAGATGACCTTTGCAAATATTGACAGAAAATAAATTCCGTTTCGATTAGTTAGCTTTGGGAGACCTTTGCGGATCAATGCAATTAGATGGACTGTGTCAATATGTGGCTGGAGCCTGTTCACCGGAGGGATCGGCCGCAGAGGAAGCCCGCGAGGTCAGGGTTATTTGTAATGAAGCGGACCATTTGGAAAAGTGTAAACATTTAAGCACAGGAGGGAGGTGCGGTTAGTGCAGCACTGCATTTGAGGCTCATATAGAGTAATAATGGAGCCTGTAGAAGTTTATGGAGCGGGAGCTGACGCATGACCGCCACAAGGATACCACTGACTGTAGCAATGTAACTAGTGATGTTTCAGTAAATGAAAACTACTACTAGAAAGTAAATCTTGTTATTTTGCCCTTCCTGATCATGCAATTTTCTATATGTATTCAAATACAATTATACTGGCTTAGAATCATTACTAGCAAACCTAGTGACTCAAAAAGTATCAACTAAAGGCGCATTTTAGTTTATATGTACAAATGCCATTCCATTCACACACAGTTTGTACACAAACTGCTGTCAAGTGAATCCCCCAGCCCTTGACAATGCAGAGAAATACATTAGATAGAGACCTATAGCCACCACTTCCTCATTGAGCCAGCCGCATTAACACAGCAGGGCTCTGGCTTTATGGCTCTCCTGCTCACACTTCAGTGATGAGAGTAAACAAGCGCTGGGCCAGAGGTCAGCTAAGCCCACCGAATAAAAGAGGGCACAGGGGGAAAGCGGAGGTGGGAGGAGGCGCGGGGAGAGGCCTGGGGCTGCACCACTGTCAGAGCCTCAAGCAGCCAGTGATGTACGAGACAGTAAACAGGAAATGATCACACAAATAAGGAAACAATAAGGTCCCATTTACGCTGGGACCAAACAGCAGATTTTTTCTAAAACCCCGACCGATTTTAAAAGGTGTTACAAAGTGTACAGGCACAACACAACGTTATTACTCCCCAAGCTCAAATTGGGATCTAAATAAATAAATGATCTAGACTCCATGAAGTCCATATGATGACTAAATGTGTGGCCATAGCAGGGTGAACAAAGAGCCCTGCATCTTCTATTCTTTTGAAAGTAGTGAGCCTACAATAACAGAGAAAGTCATAAATTTGCATTGGTCTCTTTGTTTTCCAGGGCAGTATGAAGAATGTGTTTTTCTGTCAAATTTGTTACTCTGTTGGATCAGATTGAAGCTGTAAAAAAATGAACAGGAGACCCGCCCCTGACCGATAGGGATGGATTGATCACTGTGTGTCTTTGTCTCAGCAGTGCGGGAGAAATGAGCAGCAATCATAACACAGTGTGGACTTTCCCATTGACTCCACCTGTAGTTTTGAATGACAAATGAAGCCGGTTAAGGGCACATTACATTACAATTGCAAGTTCACGTTTTTCATTATACATTCTCATAATTAAGTGAGCCAAACATTATCACAGTCTTATAAAATAACTAAACCCTGTATGGATTTTTCCACCTTTATGTCCCTATTGCCTGCAGGCTCTGCCAAGGTGACACGACTGCGGCACCGTAGAGATTAATCCGACTTTTGACTGTGGAGGTGGCTTAGCACTAACTCGGGTGCCAGAACTTGTTTTAATACCCATATCATCAGACAAAAAAAAAACAAGATAACGATTTGAGAAGGCAAGCAGCATCGCGCCATGCTAGAATACAGCAGGGCTTTTGCAAGTTACTATACAGATTTGTCAAGCGCACGGCAAATTAAAGATATTATCTGCTGCACAAGCCTATTTTATGGAAGTTGACGTGGAGCTTAGACAGCAAATCTTCGGCTTCTCAAACAAAGGTGGCGCAGACTGAGACTCAGCGCCCCAGGTTCTCAAAATATGGAACACAGACTCACACATACAGAGTCTAGTCTGCGATTTGACCAGCTTTTATCATGTTTCAGACCTAGTTGAGTTCTGATTTAGTCCCGAATGACAGACTTGATTTAGCGATAATGTTTTCCGTGGCTGAGAAGCTAGGTCCACTGCTGTAGGCCATACAATATTACAGTTTTAAAGAACTCTTTCTATTTTCTTGATATTTAAGTGCCATCTTCCTTCCTTACACGTGTGTTATAAATGGCCATCCAGAGCAGCGGCGGCACAAATACGCCCTGGTGGACTCCTTCAGGTCCGTGGCTTCTCGGGGCCGCCCAGTAATCATTTTTATCCTGCTGATTTCCCAAATAGAAATGGACATGTATGATAAAAATGTCACAGCCACTCCACATGTCAGTGGACTAACAGGATTACATGTCACTCTCTAATGCTTCGCTCTGTTTTCTTTTGCTGTGAATGGGCCGCGTTATTGCACACAGGAATTTGTTGGTAATATATGGTAAGAGACAAGTAGCTCTTTATGGCCTGTGATTATTTAGTTTGAATGAAACCAGTGATTTATACCCATTTAGCTGAAAAGCCCTGTAAATTCCCTCCGCTGCAGTTCCTGCGGATACAGAGTGAGTGGAGTGAAAGTGACAACTGGGTTTGGTGTGGAAATGTAGGCTGCGTCCCAGAGTTATATTTAATATACCTGACATGAAAAACGTACCTACATAGTTACCGCCACCCGCAGCACGGCGGCGCAGAGCGACCCGCCGAGCCGAGTAGGAGTAAATAGTGAATTAGGAAAATATGAAGTGTAGTGGCAGACAAAGCACCAGCTATTAGAGCATGTAGAGATATGTAGCTGGGCATCTGGTTGGTCAGCGCTTTGAATCATGGGACAATTTCCCCACACAAACTGGAATGGAAATAGTGGAGGCAGGCCAGA
The DNA here is from genome assembly GCA_021464625.1 of Proterorhinus semilunaris. Taxonomy (NCBI): domain Eukaryota; kingdom Metazoa; phylum Chordata; class Actinopteri; order Gobiiformes; family Gobiidae; genus Proterorhinus; species Proterorhinus semilunaris. The sequence goes on along the minus strand of CM038345.1, from coordinate 21,505,202 downwards.
ATGAGAGCTCTGGGTGGTGTTGCTGCAGATGAGGGTTAGTGGAGCAGTGGCATATTGTCCACATGGATGGCTTGGCTCTGTGCAGCCTGATGGAGCCTTGTCCAGCATCTCAATGTCTCCAACACAAATAGCCACATTCATCCACTCCTCTCACACCATTACACCTAAAAGACTCAAAGCCAGCCCATCCATAAATACAGGCAAATTTGTTTTTTCTGTGCTCCTGCGGCTCGAACAAAGAGCCAACAGAGATGAAAACATCAGAGAAGCGGCCACAGTGTGAAGTGCTCACATGTGAAGAAGAGTGTTTACTCCTGAGTGCTGCAGGTCGCAGCCTGGTAAAAGGCCCTCTCTGATTGCATGCCCACTGGCTGACACAATAGAGCCACTAATCTTCTTATTTAGAATCCAGAGGCTGCCCATATCTTAATGAAGCTGTAATGAGCTGTTGAAAATCTGTGAATTGCGAGAGGGATTATTGAATTGAAACAAGTCTGGTAATCATAACGTTTGAGTAGCCACTCAGTCTTTACTGCCCATTGAGCCGCACTTTCATCCACTTATTAGACTCCATTGCCTTGGCGTGTTTTGGTTGTGATTCTGACCACAGTGGGTGTGTGTGCATTAGTTTACTCTGGTGAAAGGCTGCATCAAGCTTACATTGCCAATGCATCCAGGTGTGCATGTGGGCTATCTGGTGATTACCACTCACAAAAGAGCACTGAGGCAGAAGAGCAGAGGAAATAAACAGATAGGAGACTCATGTCTTTCTGCACATATATAACTAACTAAACCAGGTAAAATGACCTCAAACCAGTTTTCAATTAACACTGACATTTTATCAAGAAAAGTATTGGTTTGGTTGGTTTGAATATTCAGATAACAAAGCCATAGTTCTGGCATTCCTTCCACTGTCAACACAGCGACACTTACTAGAGGTATAGTTTTCTGTTTAGCATCCTTTCACAGAGCAGAAGTGCCACTTCGCCATTGAGCATTTGTCAGTTTATGGATGTTGCTGTCATGTCAGTTTCCCCGTACACACAGTGTGCAGTGCAGTGTAAATAAAAGAGAACAGGCAAAGACATGGGGAAAGGAACATGGTGCATGAAGGCACCCACTACGTACCTGCAAGAGAGACACAACAAATGCAACTCCACTGCTGCTGTTTTATGCTGCTCTGTAATGTAGTTTTCAGTGCATGTGATCATCTGAACATTAGTCTAATATCACACTTGTCTTTATCTTCCCAGGTCTCAGCATCAGAGGAGCCCAGGAGGAAGACCCCCCAGACCCTCAGCTTATGCGTCTGGACAACATGCTGCTGGCAGAGGGCGTGGCCGGGCCAGAGAAAGGAGGAGGCTCAGCCGCTGCTGCTGCCGCCGCTGCAGCATCAGGAGGAGCTGCTGACAACTCCATCGAACATTCCGACTACAGAGCCAAACTCACACAGATCAGACAGATCTACCACACAGAGCTGGAGAAATACGAACAGGTATCAACTATGGCACGAGTAAAGTCATATTATTACTGGGTTACTCTGGACATTTTGGCTAAACTTTATGTGTACATCCTGCAAATCTGGTATAGTTTGAGCCAGAGCACATCCAAGTCATTCCTATTTGCTCTTTGCTACAGTGCTTAACAGCCTTTTACAAAGTCATCTAAGAATGTACCATAAAAGACCTGTATTTAAGGAATACTAAGACAAGTGGGGCATAAAATTTAGCCATTTCCACTTGACTGCTTGCCCAGTGACAAATCAAGTGGGTCATGCAACTAATAAGGGCATTCAAAGCTTACCAGACTTTGTGTTTAGGACATTACCACTATTAAGTTTGTAATATAGACCTAATAGGGGGAAAAACAAAAAGTCCACATTTTGCTTAAAACATTGTGTGCCTTTATAAGAGCTTACTAATTTTACAAAAGGTTATCAAACAGAAAAAAACAACACATATTTTGTCATTATTTTTTGTGTGTGATGAAACTGCAGAGCTTGAGCAGGCAAATAGAGAAGTGAATGTACTGCCATGTTGTATCTGATTAATACAGGGAGATCTACAGTGCACTTTAGGCATTGGTGCTGAATCAAACTATGACCAGGCCTAGTGCTTTAAACCTGCTTTACCATTGATGCATTATGGGAGAAATAGAATGTGTAGCAGTGATGCCTCAGCAAACCAGTGAGCTAAATTAGACTAATTTACTTCATGCTCTTGGAGGAGCGGTGGGGATGTGGGGCACACTCTTTCGCCTGGAGTAAATGCATCTTTCTTAAGGGTGTTTCCAGGTTTTAATTATCTAAATGTAAATACTTAGCGAATTTTACTCAGAGTAATGAGCTAAAGTGAGCTCCACGTAAATGAGTTATTTTAATTAATCATGTATGAACTACTGGTTCATACTAACAAAAAGCTTTTGGAATTCACTGTGCAGCATCAAGACCAAGCCAAACATCAATAACATATAGATTGATTTTACACATATGAAAAAATAAATACATCTGCCACTGTTAGAAAAGGGGGGAGGGGGAATCCAGAAATGAAATAGTGAAGTTATTTTATATCTTTTATATATATTAGCTGTTATGATTAGATAAACTATTACTATTTACTGCATTGTTATTATAGTAGTATTTTTGAATCAACTGGCTCTATTTTGAAAAAGTTTCTAATATAACAAAATAGTCTTGTTATGTTTAATAGTTATTTTAATATTATTCATTTAACTCATTGTAGACTAACTAAGGAAAATTAACATCTGTAGGTATTCTTACATTACATTTCTATTACTGCTCCTGCTACTATCACTGTTAAATAGGTGATATCAAAGTTCCTTCAGTGTAGTTCTCTGGCTCATTTACCAAACTCACTGTTTGGTTTCTGTGCTCTCAGGCGTGTAACGAGTTCACAACCCATGTGATGAACCTGCTGAGGGAACAGTCGCGCACGCGGCCCATCTCGCCAAAGGAGATCGAGCGCATGGTGGGCATCATCCACCGCAAGTTCAGCTCCATCCAGATGCAGCTGAAGCAGAGCACGTGTGAGGCCGTCATGATCCTGCGCTCCCGCTTCCTCGATGCCAGGTCAGTCAGCACAGACACTGCATGGACGTTCTTTACAAATACAGCTCTGAATGGAGAAAGGAAGAGACCTCTGCATAGTTTTTAAGTTTTCATTAGTTTGATCAAGACCACACCGTTTTAATATCCATCTACCTTTGCATCTCCAGTTGCCCCGTGAAGAGCACGAGTCTGTACCTCAGAAAAGAACACATTGGATTTTACATAACATAGCACTGGATTTTGATAATTCTGTTGAGTAACATTATACCCTTCTCTCTGGTTTTCTTGATGGTCTGGTAGCATCAAAAGGAGTGAGGTGTGCCAGAAAACTGAACAGAAACCTCCCTGGAACAGTTGTCGGAGAGGAGCTAATTTAAAAAAGAAAAAAAGAAGTCGCGGTGGTCTCGGCCTTTCTTTTTCCTCAGCTCTATTATCTTAACTTTTTTTTTTTTTTTTTATTTTTTACATTAGTGCATACAACCAGCCACGGTCCTTTTGAACCCAAGTTAGATTTTCATCCACTTCACTTTTTCTGGCACAGCGCACAGTGTGAGCTCTGCAGAGATGCATGATTTTAATTATGTCCATGTCCCGCGCATTATCCATTTCCACGACAGTCATGCCCTCACACCTGAGAGCAGTTAAGCACCAAATGAAATGGGAGCGGCTCACGTGTAATCGATGGAGGGAGGTCATCAGCAGGTGTTGTGGATTACTCTAATAGCTAACAGTGTGCGGCTCGGCGGAGAGCCGGGGGAGACGCCGTGCCACAAGTTTTAGGGGCCAAACAATCCAAGTGGAAGCACATTCGCTGCTGCCCACTGCCTGTGTGCGAAAGGAAGTAAACAAGGCAAAATAAGCAAATGCTCCCAACAACATGATAAGTAGTGCCCTTGGGAGGCAAGGGGACCCAGATCTAGTTAGAGTTTGCTTGTTTCCACTGGAGATCCCTGCGGCTGTGGCACTTGAGGAACAATGCTCAACTGTGCATGCCGTGATTTCTATAATGCACCGAGATGCACTCCGACTGGGCTTTCCACTCCATCACAGTGCCCACCCATCCGCCGCGCTAAACTCCACACATTACACGCTTGGAATGGAGCTAACGCGGACCAAATTAGCCAATGTGTAGTTGTTGTTGTTGTTTTTTTTTGGTTAGTTTCTGTTATGCATGTGCGAGTGTGTTCCTCCGATTATTTGTCTGATCCTGTCGCTTCTCTCGGACACCACATCCTGTTTCCTGAGAAGCCCCTTTAGCGCCCGTTGCTCATTATTTTCACCATTTATGTGCGAGATTGATTGTGCAATTTGTGCGACCCAAACGGATGAGTTAATGCTGGTCCTTGCTAATAGGCTCGCTCTGCCTCTCGTTTTTCCCCACTCAGGCGGAAAAGGCGAAACTTCAGCAAGCAGGCGACGGAAATCTTGAACGAATACTTCTACTCGCACCTCAGCAACCCGTACCCAAGCGAGGAGGCTAAGGAGGAGCTGGCCAAGAAGTGCAGCATCACAGTATCCCAGGTGGGTAGTGTTCATCATCAACAGTAGCCGCTGGGCCAATCAAAATGTGAGGGGGTGGGGGGGGGTGAAGCCTAGAGGGATAGTTACTGTAGGTCGCAGCATGGAGACACAATGTCCTTAGCTAACCTTGACATTGTGACTGGCTAATGATGCTTCAGTCAAGAGCGGTCCCAGTCAGTCTGAGCAGGGCCACAGGGAGAGGAGGAAGCCTATATCATCTTGGCCTCAATCAAACACTATGATGTCCTTTCTTATACACTAGCTCCCACCCCCTATGTAAGGTCCCCTGGCATTTTACCCCCATCATTCCACCATGCTCTCTCAGTTATAGGCGCTTAAAGAAAGAGCCACTCATTTTGAGTTTTTAAATGTAATATATGAGAATTCCCACTTCCTACACTGTTGCCCATGAAGTTAGAATCATTGTAATTCATTACCAGTATGAATAAATGCCGAACAAAAGAGTAAGGTGCCACAAAATGGAACGTTTTGTAAAATGGCTTTGAGGCTGAGGGGGCCCCATAGTTATCCTGCTGCAAACAAAATGGGGGTCGAGATGGTTTATAGCAAAAATGTAGGATTACATAATGGTGTTCTTTTTTTTTTGTCACCAAATGGACAATATTTTGTGCAATATTCAGTTTTTGTCTTTATTTTTCCTGATTTTGTTCCCTTTTTTGTGGCTATTGCTTATGATTTTTGTTAATGACACAAACATGGTGTCGTAGTCTTAGCAAAGGCTTTCGAAAGGTAGTCATTTTTATTGTGTTTAGTAAAAAAAGGCAAAATATCTCCTAAAAAGCCCAGTTCAGGCAAATACTTTTTGAAAGCCAACAAATAAGGGAGAGAAAATACATGATGGATCAAGTTGTGATTGACAATACACATATGAAAGGGTGTAAGAAAAAGGTAGACATATTTCTTACTTAATGTTTTACAGAATATAAGCAGAAAAGAAACACTAAGGTTGAATTATTCAGATTTGATGGACAACAGTGTATGTGTAACTTTGGTAAACCTGAAGGCAATCTCTCTTACACTTATATCACCAAGTCCTTATGGCATCACCATATGCTCTCCTTCCCAGCTCAGTTCTGTGACTAGATTTTCAATTGTTTCCATAGCGGGACACAATATAAGACATAATCTATACAATAATCTGCCGTGTCTGTGTTCTGTGTGGGGAGGGGGTATATTGAGTGTAGTGGTGCAGAGTCAGTTACTGTAAAAAGCCCATTCTTTTTTGCCTTCAGGGGGTGGGAAGCACCATCACAGTATCACAGGTATGTCATAACTTCTCCTGATCCACTGTTTTCATTTTTTTGTATCTCTGTTCTTTTTGAATGTACTAGACTCACAATGCACTCAACTCCCTCCCCTCATGTTCCCCTGGACCAACGCTAATGTTACTGTAAATTACTGTTGTAACATCCCACCTTCAAGCCGCACAGACTACACAGAAAGGATGATTTTGTTGTTATCACCATATTATGTGTGCCATATAAAACTGACAGCTACTGCTTCTTGCATATTTTCATTTGTTGTAGCATTATTGTCTTTATTTATTTACTTTTTGCTTTTTTTTGTTTGAACTCAGTGCTTACTTAAACGGGGTGTGCTACAAATTTCCCATAAGAACGAGTCAGTACAAGAAATTAGAGAGCCACTTGAAGTCATCTCGGGCCCCATTAGTGGCCAGAGCTAGACAAGGGCTAGACATTGTTATTGACTTATTCCTAGTGCTTTGGCTCATTTTAAGTAACACAGTCTAAGCAGAGATGTGAAGCTGAGTGCACCGTAAGTGTATTATCGCTCACGGTTTTGCCTTTAAGAGTCAGAAACCACTCTCCTGACTGTGGCCGGTGTGAAGTCATTTTTCACACACACACACACACCCCCCAAACTGTTTTGCGAGGCTTTGTTGATTACAGAAGCAGTTCGTTAAGTAAAAACCATCCGTCATGAGCGGAATGCCAATATCAGTCTGCAGTGATGGTAGATGGCTCATAGCTGATGAAACAGCAGGATCACTTGAACACAAATCATTCCAAAGCCAAGCCATGTCAATGGTATGCAGCTCTGGGATGTGTCTCTCTTTAGTGGTACAGAATATTCATTTCCTATTATTTTGAACATTTTGTTTTGATATTTAGGTATCAATCAATCAATCTAGAAAACCACCACATACATACATGTAAGCAGTTCATATTTTTCTGAGATTAATCGACCTTCACAAATTGTATAGACTTTTTCTAAATGACACTTTTCAATATTTCAGATCACAGTCAATCTTGGGAAACTCTGACTTGAGTTCCTATCCATTATTCATGTGTCTTGTATAATTGATGGCTCTACAGCCAGTAGCACCACCTTTTGTATTTGTGCTCAGGGCTCTCTAAGCTCACATGTATTGCGCTCATGGAAAGATCATGTAGTGCATTTCATTGACTTGTGTGGAGCTGAAATAGGGTGAAATAGTTTGAATTATTAACTTTAAGCTGCACAGCACACCTCCCTGTTGGGGCTGTGCGAAGGCAGCACTCGACCGGTCATTATACATGCGCTGCCTTTGAGGCTGCTGATGTCAGGTAATTCACTGCCTCTACAACCTGCTTCTCTCCACACACAGGAGTCAATTGAATGCATGGCCTGCCACAAGATAAAAGGGAATTAGTTCAGTAGATTGGGTTGTGCTCCACACCTTCCAGCGGCTGCATTTGTTCAATATTTAGCTGATCTCCAGAATCACTAAAGCTGGAGTTCAGTGGGCAGGAGAGAATGTAGGAACAAGTCCTGTGCTGAGAAAGGCCAAGTCTGACCAAGCTTATAACACCATAAAGTTTTACAACCTTGTCCTAACAGAAGCTATCAAAACGTAGACAGTTAAATGATTTTATGATTTGATTAGTGGAAAAGATCATCACATAATGTAATTGATCAATATATGAAGTTTACATCACTTAGAACCACTACAGTAAGGATTTGCTCAAAATCAAAAACACATTTTAAAAGTTATTGAATGTAGAGGTCAGCCGATATATTGGTCATATATTAGTCTCTACTTGAATGTAAATAAGCAGTTTCATTAAACTGAATTGTGAGGTGTAATGGTTTCTCAGAGCTAGTGGCCACTCGGAGCTGTCTAAAAGAGCAAATACATTGGACTTCTTTGGCTCTAGAATCCACTGTAAGCAGGTTAAGTAAAAATGATGATGGCTAGGGCTTTCATTGCTTCCAATTAAACCTTGCTTGTTAGTTTAACCTCTAGGTAAACCCATCAAACAATTGATGTCAAGGAAACCCTGCCAACGGTGGGCCTCGCCTGAATGGTCATTAATTTTAATTGCCTAGATATTAAAGATTTAGAGTAGGAGACGTGCAGGATAGAAATGATCTGATGTCCTGTGAATCTCGTCCGTTTTTACGCCACAGCATTGGCGGGCTGCTGGGGATATTAAAATTTAAGCACATGGGTGGAAATTAAATAAAGCGTCATTAGGGGCAGCTGCTCTTTGGCTGGTCCAGCCGTGGGCTGCATGGCCTGAGAGGGGGGCAGCAGCCCCGCGACAACACACTTTTATTTATAGGACCATTAAAAGCAAGCATCATCTCATTATTATTCCTCTGTTATTGCAGAGCCAGCACTCACACAGAGGTGTATAACTTTTTGCTTTGTGACTGATGTCATACACCACTGCTAATATTCAAATTAACATTTTGATACTGATGAACAATTTAACTCTTAATATTTGCTGTATTTATAAATGACTTTGTCTTTACTGCATTTCAAACATTCCTTCTCTTGTCATGCACATTTTAATTTTGAATTAAACATGTGTTGTGACTTAAATATTTCCAATTTGATCTCTTATGTGAAAACTATAACATTTACAGATTACAAATATTTGGTATTGTATTATTATTACTAAATGAGTGTTTGGTGTGCATACATATATTTCAGACAAGTGTAGTATCTATGGAGATAGTGAGGATGTAAGTCAGTATGTGTGCAGTAGAAGCCCCTGGGGTTTTATGTTTGTCAGGAGACAGAGCTAAGAGCATGTCACGCTCTCCGCCATGAACAGACACTAGTGGCTCCTGATTACGGCTTAATTAGCTTGTGTACCCGGCGGACATTACTGCAGGGGCTGGGAATTGGGTACTTGATGGACCCAAACATGACATCTTGAAACAATAACACTGCCGTGTACGCTGCTGTGACTTCTTGACGTCTGACTTCCTTCTGCTCCTCCCCCTCTGCTCTCCCACGCAGGTATCCAACTGGTTCGGCAACAAGAGGATCCGGTACAAGAAAAATATCGGCAAGTTTCAAGAAGAAGCCAACCTGTATGCCGCCAAGACAGCTGTAAATGCGGCACATGCTGCAGCCGCTGCAGTGCAGAACAGCCAGGCCAACTCTCCCACCACACCTAACTCTGGTAGGCACTCCTGCATACAGACAACAACAAAACAACACACCCAAATAAGAGTGTGCTCTCACATCAGCCCTGAACCTGCTCCACACCTGCCTCACTCTCACACACAGAGTGACAGGCCTGCTCCCAGCCCAGGGATCACAGCGCCTCCTGTCTATAAGACAGTTGATGCCAAGCAAACTCATGCATAAAGAGAGCGCTTCTGACTTGTGAACCGAGAACACGTGTATTTTTGGCAAAAAATAAAAAAGGCTAGAATTCAGAATGATGCCATGGGATTTGTTTCCCCCTGACTTTCTGTCAACTTCCTGTCATTTGTAATGTAATGGTATGTAGTTCCCCTGAATACCACTGCCTTACGCTAAATAAAGGAGAACATAATGGCTGGGAGCACTTTACCTGCAGCTGTAGAATAACATTCACGTTGCTTGTGAGCAATTCACTACTGCGGTAAAGGGCATGTTTACTGCACTGTAGTGAGTAATACAGTATAATGCTAGGGCTTGACGTGCCATGAGGATGTGGTCAGCTTACGCAGTGGTCCCTTTCTCTTGCATCCAGGATTCCAGATGAAAGACGAAGAGTTTCAGCTGGACTCTGCCGAGAGCAAAAACACTCTTTTAACCAACATGTTTACTGGTACTGGCCTTTTCATACGCTTCTTCTTGTCCTTTATTTGTCATTGCCCATGTGACCCTCCTCCCGCTCACATGTTTAGTGCAGAAGTAGGCTGTGATGTGGTACAATTGGGAGCTCAGGCGACCAACCTCATGTCGATCCCGCCACACCCTTTACACCACCCCTTGCCCTTTTCATTCAATTTATGTCCATTTGTGAAGCGGTATTCTCCTCTTCTGTCTTCTGTTGCCTTCCTTTCATTGTCCCTCTGTAGCTTTGTTCTTGCTTGCTGTGTGGGAGGTTCCTCGTGTGGACAGGTGTGGTGCGTGTGTGTGTAGTGCCCTCCCTCCTTTACTGTAGCTCCTCTCATATATTCAGACACTCACATCTTCCCTTTCTAGGTTCCTCAGGTTGTTTTAGCCTCACACACTCGGGGGACATGTTCTTGAGCATGCAGAGTCTGAATGGGGCTTCTTACCAAGGGGCACAAGTCGGAGCCAATGTACAGGCGCAGGTAGGACCAGTCGTTACAGGGGACAGTTGAACCAGTGTAGAGAACTGTCCTTGTCTTGACTGTGTACTGAATCATCCATATTACTCTATAGAACCTTTCACAAAATAACATTTGTCCAAATTATTGCCTTAATACCTATTATATATTATACCAACAATTTTACTTTGGAATCGAATATTTTGGTTGCCAAAATATGTCCACATCTGCTGTTACACAAAGCAAACCCAAAGCTCCTGGGTATGATTCCCCCATTTTTACTGAATGCATTTGGCTTTGACTTGAGCTCTTGGGTTGGTATTCTTGGTGTTTTCCCTTTCCTATATGCCTCTACCTCTGACATCCTGTTAATGTTTGTTGTTTGTGTCTTCCATTTTGTAAGTGTGACTACACTAAATTATGTTGATTATACATGCACTAGTCATAAGCTAAACTATTCATAGCCACAGGTTATAGCTGTAAGCATGCTTGTTTTTTTCCTATATGCAATTATGTTTTTGCCGCAAATTTAGATAGTATTTTTGTTTTTATCGTTCTATTTTTGTCCTCCCACCAGTCAGTATCTGTTGCTTCACTAAGCATGTTTACAGTTGGCCTTGGTCAGCATGTTTTGGTGCAGAGCTAACCACGTGTCCTCTCTGTTTGCCCCTGCAGGTGGATACCCTGCGCCATGTTATCAGTCGGACGGCAGGATACAATGATGCTCTCGGGGGGAACACAATGTATAGTCCATGTGGCATAAATGTAAGTAAACATTTAGCACTTAAAAACATGCATTAAAACTGCATATTTCTTCAAGCAAATGTCTCAAAACTCATAGCAATAACAGTGGTTGTGAATCGAAAATGATATGAAAAGGTCTTTACTGTATCTGTTGCATTTTCGAAATGGTTCCAGCAAATGCTCAGCCTGAGCCTTATCTGTGTGATAAAATATGAACATGTGATGGCCCGCAGCTCTTTCCAGACATGAATTTCATCTTCCTTGATGAGGTTTGATATGGAGCCTTTTTGCAAAAGCAGCACATAATCTGCAGCTATCAGAGTAAAGATTAATTTAGCTGATGAGCAGCAGCAGAGAAGAGCAGACAGTTCTCCTTTTCCGCCATTTTACCACAACACCAACATTTTGTATATGATACACATTTACACTATAAAATGTACAAATTATGTTACCAGAAATGTAAAAATGACGTTGTTTGGTGAGGTTTTATGTAAACTAATTCATTGCCATGATCTAGAGTCTTTTAGGCTGGGCTAGGGCCTTATTGCTATAAGCTCTTTACAGATGTCAGCTCGTGGTAGGATCAAATGATTTGTACTTTCTCACCAGGTTTCTCACTTCTCTGAGCAGTGTAAACCTGTGCCTAGTGGCTCCTCTGACTGCACTGTGATCACAAGTCAAAGTGCCAGTGACACCATGTCTTTAACATCTCATAAACCCAAAGACTGCAGCACATGAGCTGCTGAAGCAGAAGCACAGACTGTATTTTGTCCCAGAAAGAGCTTTATAGATGCATTTGCATAGTCTAACCTTTAGCTCTGTGCTAGTGACGTAGAGGATCTGGTAAAGGCTAGGTGGCGCCTGGAGCGAGGCGATGCCAGGGCAGCTAAGACTGGCTTCTCAGCACGGCCCTGCCCTGTCACATCCACTCAGCTCTCCACCTCAGCCCCCCACCCCCTCCTCACCCTCGCCTCTCTGACAGCAAAATATGGAGCGACAAGCTGTCGGACGCTGCGAGAATTTGCTTAGACACCCATTTCGGGAAATGCTCCCATTGGCTGCAACAGTTTTGTTTCTCTTTGCTGATGCTACTGTAATGAAAAGAATGCTCCAGGCCTGGCTACAGTTAACATAAAGTGACACATTAACACAATCAATGTCTCTCCTTCCTTGTTCTATCTACAGAGCGTTCAAAAATCCATTGGGTTCATATTGCATGAATGTGATTGTAATCTCAACCTTTGTGTCCTAGACTAATGGGGGATGGCAGGATGCTACCACGCCGTCTTCTGTAATATCTGCGACAGAAGGACCTGGAAGTGTGCACTCTGATACCTCGAATTGATCCACCATTAATGCATCCTCAAGACGGCAGTGGACTCTTGAACTGGCGACCAACACAGAGGACAGTCAAAACGCCTTTTCACCACAATACTTTCTACGTTGTTTTTTTCTGTGCACATTAACGTCTCCACCACACCAAGTATTGTCCAGACATGCTCCTTATAATCATCTGTTTGTTGGAGGGGTAAGCACACAATAACACATGTAAACTTCCCAGACCAGTATTTTCTCCCAGTGTGAGATTCTGAACGACAGCAGTGCATTGCAATTGACATTTTATGACATATTAAAAGGCCATTTGTTTGAGCGTTGATTTTAATGCTTATTTCCATTTTGATAATTGAGTTCCCCTTATACAATGCTTAGCAGATTAGAACAGCTCTTTCTTTGACTGTAATGCACACGCAGTCTTGTCCGGCGAGTCAACAATGCTAGTGCTGACAGCTCAATGGCAGCTTTGTAGTTACTTTGAAGATTTATTAAGCCTTACAGCCATATACATTAGTACAAGGAAATCACTATTCAAACTCTGCTACATAAAGAGGCGTAATTGATTGCTTGACTATAACATGACACGTTTCCATATTTTATAATTTGATGTTTGCTATGTACATATGTAAACATTTCTTTTGTACTGCTTATTGAAAACTACAGTGCCCCCCTCTGTTGATCATTTATCCAAGGCATGCAGGAGCAGCCTCCCAAGTTACACAGGAAAAGTTGTACATACTATAAGAGTAATTATACAACCACCAATCAGAACGCAGCATTCTTACCTCACTCCAACTCACACAGACGAATCATTTCCGTAGCTTAGAGTGCTCACTTACTACCTCTAAACAGAATCAGACCTTCATCACTTTTTAGTTGACTTTACCCAATGTTTTGTACGTACTTTTTGACTACATCTTTAACACTGTAAACTCTCCATTGTCTATGTAATCTAATGTATATTTTAATCTTTTAATAAAATGCTGTTGCTCAATTGCAACTTAAAATGACAAAAATAAAAACAAGAATAACAATATTAATAGAATAGATGGACAAAGGGGGTGGGGCTTGAATTAAAACTGATGGTGTGTGGCTTTTATGAAGGGTTGTTGATAAATTAACACCAAAACAGTAAAACTGTTGTAAATATCAAAGAAAAACATTTTGAATGTTGCTCATCTTGTTACTAAACCATTGAAAAAGACTAAAAACACTATAAAAGTGTGATGCATAGAGGTTTCAGTATTCAGAACTGTACATTTCCGGCTCTGTTCAACAGGGTGTCCGAGTTCTTTTCTCTTTTTTCTATTGTATGTGATTCTGAAACTGAAAGTCATGACAAATGATTTGTGGCAGTGATCTAATGTATTAAAGATGTTTAGTGTTTCTTTCTAACCAGACTACGCCCTGGACTCAAGAGTCTTCCTTGTGGTACTTGTGTCATTTCAACATGAATAAATCTTTTCTTTCATGAACTTCAAGTTGTACCTTTAAGTCATGATTTGCAGTTTTAAATGATCATTACAGTGCATAGAACGGTCCGAGCATTTGCAATAAATGAACTGATGTTGCATGCCATAAAGTCAAGTTGGGCATACAGTATATGCACACAAACACAATGCACACAACCTAAAATGTGCTTTATACAGTCCAATCGCAACTTCAATGACTCTGACAATGACACTCCATTCATCAAAGAAAATAACCAGTTAAATTATTTGATACAGAAAATAATAATTTAAAATAAGGTTTTACACTAAATCAATTGCCTATAACAACATATCAGATTTCTGGAAGTTATAGTCTAACTGTAGAATATACAGAACATAAATCTACATTGGGTTTTCATAACGTAATGATAATGTTTAGGCAGACCCAGGATCCACACATGGCCCTTAGGAGCGGTGGCAGGAGGTGAGCGCTTAACCTGCTTTGGGGCGAGTGCTGAGCTGACACGGTTAGTGCAATTAACTGAAATGTCAGGCACCTCTAATTCCCCCATTCTGTCTGTCTATTGTGGAGAGCCTGCATTAACGGATCATTGGTTACCTATCCCACATGGAAATTGACATCCATTTATTCTCATTTTCACCGCACAGTGCCTCTCCCTGTCTCCCTCTCCTGCCCGTGTGGTGGAGCCGAACTTTACACCGGAGGAATAGGGAAAGTGCACGAGTGTATGGTAAAAAAGGCAGTAAAAAGAAAGAGCATCACTTTAAAATCAAACAGCACATACACAGAAATAACAATTACTATAATAATCATCATATTGTATATTTTAAAATGAAATGTGTTACAGTCAAAACTCTATTTTTTATTACATTTTCGGGTTTTGGGCCAAATTCGTCTCTTTACATAAAAAAAGAAAAGAAAAACCTTAAACAATAACACGTTTAATTATTGCATTCAATTGTCCAAGGGTCATTTTCTCATAATTATTGGTGCGACATTTTCTCCACATCAGTAGCACCTGCAGATGTAACATTTTCCAGCCTTGGACTGAACAATATTTTAAAGGCTTTTTTCTGAGGGATTTTTTTAATATCTAATTCCTAGCCTGATTTATTGTGTTTTGAATTTCAAACCCCAACAAAACATTTTTTTTTTAACAGATCCCATTAATAAACACATTATTAAACCTAAATACGATAAAACTAAACAGGATATCCAAAATCCCCTCTGAAAAGGTCTTTGTAACTAATATGTCAACAAAATAAAACCAAACATTTAAATGCTATCCACTGATTTCGTTATGGAAAATATGGGACATTTTGGACATTTATATGAAAACATAAAAAGACATGAAATGTGCAATACATTCTTCCCCCTCATATTTGTGCCAGGAATCTACAGCAAAAGTTTCAAATTGATATCTCTAAATGTCAAAAGTTCCCCTATTCACCTGCAGTGGCTCGCCTTACACACAAAAACATTCTCAAATTTTACTTTTATTTTTCAACGTGAGACTTTTGACAACCAATTTATTTAGACGCAGAAACGGGGCCAACTGATAAATGCACTAGAGTATTACTCAAATTGACAAATAGGTCAAATATTTTTGCAGGTTAACTACTCATTGAAGCTCAAAGAGTTACTCCAGCACTAGTACTCGTGTCTCGTTACCACCTCCACCCAAAGTGTAGTTTTTACTATTACGTTTGAGTGTCAGGATGATCGACGCGGAGGAGATGGAAAGAGAGATGTTACTGCATGAGTTTAATTCATCGCACAGATACCTCCCCAGAGAGCGTATCTGCCCATTCAACCGGTGCCCAACTTCACAAAGCGCCTTCCTCTTGCAATTGTATCTTCATCCTCACAGTGCACACCGACCAAACACACATATTTGTGTTTTCCCTGCTAATTCCGCTCAGTCAATTATGTCACAGATTGAGTTATTATAAGAGGGTTTATGAATGAAAGCATATGCTAAATTGCGACTACTGCAATGTGATCTTTTTATTTGCCTATTTAAACGATTCTTATCTAATTCTATTGCACTCACTCTCCTCTTTGGCCCAGGAACCCTTTAAATAAAGAAATTACATTTGCTGGAATTATGCCTATTAGAGATTTTTCTAAGGTTCATTTAAGACGACATTTTCTAAGTAAAATGCGGTATGAAACGCATGCGTCATTAAATATGGAAATGCAGAATTATATTAGCAATATGCGCCATGCTAGTGCCAATTAAATTACAGAAAGATATCATTTATATTATTAAGGTTGGGCCTCACAAGATTCAATATGAGGAGTAATGTTTTCATGGTTTGATTTATTGTTAGCGGAGCCTTGTTCAAAGACCCATTTTCACAATATATTCTATTTACATCCTGTGCTGTTTTGCAAACCTTTACATGCAAACGGAAAGCATTTAATCCAATTAGATTGGCATAAAAGGCACTGGCGGAAAGCAGCAATACTTTTACTTAAACTAATTTTCAAAACAGTTCTTGTAATCGTGTGCATTTGTTGTTTTAGCAGATATTGGCATATTTTGAAAGCAATCAACAATACTAAATGTTACAAATATAGTTTTTAGTTGATATTTACATGGAGCTTATCATTTTTGAAGTATCATTTTACTGTGAAAATAGATACAGAATCCTTAATGGGCTTGTTTGTGCCAAAGGCCAGTGGTTCTTAATTATTGGGTCGAACCAAAAAGTGGGTCGCAGGTTAATGCCAAAAGAGACTGCTGATAAATGGTTTTCATTGTTTGTTTGTTTTATTGTTATTATTATCAGTCTCATTATCAATTAGAAGTCAGTGACAAAACACTGTATTTTAATATGACAAACAGCAAAATGTTGTTGCACCAGGAAACACACACAGACAACAGACAACCACTCAAAAAATATGCAGATGTTGCATTATTTATTGTATTGTTTTTAATTAAACATCTGACACAAGAATTGGGGGCAATAAAAAAATACAAAAAAACTTTGGACAAGCTTGACTAACTGTTTCAATCTGCAGTCATAACATTGATTGAGATCGGCGTCCGCTGCTGCAGAGACGAGAGGTGAGTGTACAGTGTGATGATTTAGTGAGCTGAGTGCGTATAATGGAGCACACACTGCACTGGTCCTATAATGAGATGAGTCCTCGCGTGGCCTTTGAGCTTAAAACAGTACAGTTAATTAACACTTGATCCCGGCTCCCTTTACATCTTCTGCGGCTCATTTCTGCCTGCCGTCCGCTCATTTAGACTCGCAGGAGATAGCTCAGATGTACACGGTGTCATCATACTGCCATACATTGCCACTTTGTCTCCTGTAAAGGCTTATGGGTGTCTCTATGATGGAGCACTCTTTCATATAGGGAGTCAATAGGTTCAAGTGCTGCGAGATGACGATAATTTAGTTGACAGCTTTGAAATTCATGTACAGTTGCGCCTTCGTCTTTGATTAAATTGCCCTCACGTTAACGTTCTTTCACCAGGTAATTTTGATCAATTGTCATTAAAACTTGAAGAATGACCAAAAGTTCTCATAAATAATGACTTATTCATTACAAATTCATATTACAGGAGAGTACTTCATGAATAGGGTACTATATGTTTCTTTGCTTTGGAGGGTAAATAGTATTTTATAATTTATGAATACCCCGGGGCTCTTTTTGCACGTTGGCTGTTTGGTTGCTATAACAACAAAACGTATGCACTTTTATGGTTTAGTTGTCCCTTTTTGCCCACCCCGAATAACTCAGCTCTAAAGGATCCCGGCCTTCTATTGGCTTATTGGCTCTTATATTTGACTTAATTAAGGCTTTTGGAAGACTTGAAAACCTTCATCAGGCAAACTTAAACTTAAAGCCACACCGCGTAGAATTTACCCAATAAATAAAGCTGAAATACAAGCATTTATTTCATGACAGATATTTTCATCATTGAAAAATACCTCATAAATGTACAAACAAACGTGCCTTTGCCATGAGCGGTTCACCTCTCCAACTTTACCGGGAGCGGGTACGTCTCCAGCTCGTCTCCATGGAGATGTTGACCTGAGTCAGCAGAATTGAACAGGTTAGCTTCTCATCCAAATCCATTATTTGACTACTCACTTGATTGTGTTGAGCTGGTCATTAGGAGCATGTTTTGTGCTGATGGCAACAGTATGGTCCAAAATGTTGCGCAGTGAGCCTTTAAAATCGTGCAGCATAACATTACATACCAAAGATCGAATGAAATGTAAGCATTTATTTCATTACTCAGTGTGTTTTCAAGGGTAAAAAAGAACGTGATACTGTATTACTTCAACTGCAGGTGGAGAAACATTGGGTTTAAACACTATGTCATTATCCAAATGCTTTGATAAGCCACAGCTAAAATAGCATCGGCAATGTTATAGCTAAGCATTAGGAATGACGTCGCTTGCATGTTAATACGAGAGTATTTTGTCCCTAATTTCTGTGCGCACTAAAAGCCTAGACCCTTCTCCTACTGCCACAGAGGGGAATTAAGCTGTTTAAATAAAGCTAAAAACAACACTGCTATTGGCAATACATCATTTTCAAGGGGGCAATTTGGCACTAAACGAATACAAACACACGCACACAAAAATAAACCAACCCAAAAAGACTCTAAAAACACAGAACACCACTTCATGACGTCAGCAAGGCCTTTGAGCTTCTGAGGAATTGGACTTGATATGAGAGCTTAGTCACAAAAAGTTTCTAGTTTGCGTTCTTTACTAAAATGTTTTAACAATGCTCCACACTCTAAACAAAGATACGCAAAATATGAATCGTCCCCCCCCCCCCCCCCCCCCCCCCCCCCCGACACCCCCCATCCAGCTGCTTTGACTGAGTTAATTGCCCGGACTAACATGTCATTTTTTCGCCACACTGGGCTCCTCCATACGTCGTGGCAGCGCGTCTCGTGGCTATAGGCTACAGCGCTGCGTAATGGCAAGTCGTTAGCTCGTGGTTCTGATGCCGTTTGTTCCGCGGTCCCCTCGCTGGTACACATTTATATTTCATATCTCATGTTTTCACACTGTATTAACAGCTGTGGCTTGTTCTCGCCATCTGCAGACAATTACTCGAGTTTACTTGGCTTTGTAATAATAACATGTTTTCTGCTCGCAACTCTCTCCACAGACACCCGTGCCGCCGAGTTCTTGACAGGTGCTCAGGCATTTGCTCCAGAGACGCGATGGAGGATTATTATTGCATTATTTAGTTCTCCTGAAAGTAAACAAACACGTTGCCTTCCCTGGCATCTTGTACGAACTACGCCAGTCAGCATTGTGTTCTGCATTGCACCAGCCTCCTCAGCAGCCAATTACGGTTTACGTTGACTATGCCAGGGCTACCTTTTCACCTCCAACATGAGCCACTTAGCGCGGAATATCTCTCCCCGTCCATACGCTCTCATTTGCGGGGTATCTTCTCCCTTTATGACCTTTTTACATTCACCTTGCCTTGTATCATCCACTTGCTATCACCGGAGCAGCTCAGGGTTCCCTAGTTTTCGGTATAATAACTTGACACTTCACATTGCATTAGTCTTCGTCCCGACAACAAGGTTACGTGACCTATAGTGTCAGAGAGCATACACCATACTTGCCTGCAGTGGCTATTTATCAAGACAGCTTTGGGCCACCTATGATTCAGAGCAGAACAAATACAGATGCCGGGGCTGAGGACAGACTGGTCCAGATTCAGACATGAGAAGCGTCACACATGAAGAATATGACGAGAAGAGTTCCAAAGTGATGGAAATTGCTTTTAGTTTTGTGCTGTGTTCATAGTGACAATCAATGTTCATGCATTCTTGCATATTTTGTCAACTTAAAAGTACCCTACTGAGTTAAAAATAAAATAAAATACATAAATATAAAGAAGATGCTTTGGAATCCTCATAGAGATGACTACACAGTGTTGTTGTTGTATAACAATACTGTCTGATTTGCTGAGGACATAGCCAGTTACCTTACGATGCAGCCCTGTGGTGTTTGGAAAGAAAAGGAAGCCTTTAGCCATTATGCTGGGAGGCAGACGGAAAGTACAAAGAAGCAGACTTATTTTTTGTTTGTTCAGAAGTATATATTTTGTATGAACAGAAAGAATGGTCGAAGCTAATATGAACTTTTATACAAAATGAATGATACCTTTGTGTCTTGAGTTCAATGGATGAGGAACATACCGGACAATATACTGTATAAGTATTTTCATATAAAAGCCGCAGGTTTCCCGAGTTCATGTATTGTGTTTTCCACCGCCACAATCCCAAATGTAACCCTAATCCAAACCTTAGCTCCACCTTAACCTTTAATACCAACCCCTGGTTTAACACTGGGGAACATCTAAGAGCCAGACTTGTTTCCTGAATGGTAAATTTGTATAGTTTTCAGGAAAACAAAGAGTTGAATTCACTTTTAGCGTGGATCTTGATTCCCCCTGCTTCTTCTCTTCCCGTTTTGCCAAATCAACAACATCATCTCAAAATGTTGTCGTGTTTTCCCATGTGTTTTGTACATGTGTAGTTTAAATCCGCACATGGTGAAATATATTATTCTAAGATCTACCATGGGGTTTAAGACGGATATAACCTTAATCTAATTGTATGATGTCTAACAAACCCCAAGGAAGTCATTAGTCTCCTGACCTCTGGCTGAAAAGTTGCCCACTGGCATGATGTCATATTTTGCATGCCATCAGTCATCTGATCACCTCTGGCCATCACACCTGACCGCTTTGCACAACTGGATCGGAGCGGCTTATCACTGCTTTTACTATCAAGGAGATTGTGGCAATAAAGCATGCCATGACAAATTCATATGAGCCAATACAAAGCCTTTTACAGAATAGAAAATGTGTTAAAACATACATGCTTTAAACTAATAGAGCCAGAAAATGCAAAAACTTCGGATAATCCTGTTGAGAGTTTTTTTGTAATAACTTGAATTAAATCCATCCATCCATTTTTTCCCACTTGTCCGTTGCCGGGTCGTGGGGGCAGCCGCCGGAGCTGCCCAAGTCACATAGCACCAGTCCCCTATGGCTCCTCCTGCAGGTGGTGGGTCCACAGAAGGACGGCCTCATAGTTCCAAACGGGCCTGTTGGTCTCTCATAGGGGGCCCATTCACTCTCTCATTCATACACCAGTGTACGCAGACACTGGAGGCAAGGAGGGTGAAGTGTCTTGCCCAAGGACACAACGACAATGTGCACCTTCAGGAGGCGGGATTCGAACCCCCGACCTTCCGATCATGAGACGACCCGCTCTACCATCTGCGCCACTGTTATTAAATCAATAACATGAAGACAGAACATTTATTTCACGGTAATAAGACTGATCCAAATCCTGTAAATTACCAGGAAACACGGTTATATTTGTTTTAAATATAAAACACAGGGCTGTCAAATGCATTATCTCTTGTTATCCCTAGTTACCATGTTATTTGTTATCCCTATAGTTACCATGTTATTTCCAGTCTATTACCATGCTATTACTGCAATCAACAGTTTGGGGATCTCTCGAAGCCGCATAACGTCCACACAATCCTATGCATAGCTAACATGTTGTGTATTTCTGTGTGCTGCTGTGTCGCTGTGTCCCCGGGGTGTGTGTGGCCCCTGTCTACTTCCTGGAGCTGTCTGGGAGCCCAGGTCTACAGGCTCCAGGATCATTTTCCCTCCGTAGCTCTTGTCACTAGCATGGACCGCGCTAATTCATCTTGCTAATGGCAGGTGGGTCAGTCGAGCTCTATAATTGTGATTTCTGTTCCAACCCCCACCCCCACCCCCCTTCCACCATTGCCTCATAGCTTGATCTGATGGGGGGAGAAAATATAAAAATAAATTTAAAAAAAGCTTTAGGGAATCCAACCATGTAGCAGTAATGTTAAGTTTGTACAATAATACATAATTTCTAGTTGAGTATAACTCTTGCCCTAACAAGAACTACCACAATTCATTTACCATCCATTTTATGTATTCATTCAGGAAAATGTTAGAGATCTAAATTTTATTTTCCAGAGAGACTACTAATCGATTATTGAAATACAGTAGTTGACGACTATTTTAGTAATTGAAGTGGAAGGAAATGGAGGGATGGATGGACACAGATTCAAATAGAGCAAGAATTACAGAAAAATGTAGCATTTTTTATAAAAATAAATAAATAATGTTTTTAAAGTTTTGCAGTGTTTTGTACGTTGTAAATTGAATAAATATCTGTCTGTGTCTCATCCAATCAAAAAGCAGAGCCTCTTACAAGCACAATGTCATGATTTCCTTTTTTCCATCCATATAGTTTCTTTACAACAGGCTTAATGACGTCTGCTTTGAAAGAGCTGCAGGAGGCAGTGGCCGGGTCTGTGGTCTCCAGAGAGCGCTGGACCTGATTTGAGTCCAGAGGAAGGTCGTCAGCACACAAATGAAAAACATGAGAATGGTCCAAGGTCTAATCAAGTGCTCCGACTGCACTCACTGGGAGCAATTAGGTTCCTCCTCTCCCTGCACTAACATAGGTAACCAGATCCTCCTATTGACATTCTCAATGAAAGGTCATGCACTGTATGGATACAATCATCAACCTCTAGGAAGCCGAGGACTACTGAGGTAATCTATAAAGGGTTATGGTTTGAAGGATGTGAACATCTGTTTTGAGCAATAAAATATAGGCTAGCAGTTTGTAAATAAGATTGCGTCTGTACATGTAAAAATAAAATAGCAATTAAATGTCTATAAAATGTGAAGTTAACTTAAAGTGGAAAGTACACTAAGCTAAATACAGTAAAATATATTGACATGGGGCACCCTGAAATGAATAGACATGATAGTTAATGCTCTGATTTCAGCCTTGGCACCGAGTCCCGGCCCGACCACAGGAATTCATTATCATCATCGGCTGCTCTGACACAAATATAGTCCAGTGTACTTTGTGCCTGCCTCCGCGACCACAATACTTCATCATAAGTCATCCTTAATTTGTATGGCTGTCGTAGGCACTTGTTGTGAAGTCCGTCAGCTCGCGGCCCCTTTGTCAAAGTCTGTCAGAGCAGAACATATGGAGTCAGTGAGGGGCTGCTGCCGCTTACGCTCTGGCCCGAACCCTCTTGTTGTTTACCCATAAGCTAAAATGTAAAAACCGCAAAGGCACACGGGCCATGAGGTATGCATTTGACTATTTCGAAACAGTTTTGTTATTTTGGGTAAAACACTTTTCATTCCTCCATTGCGTTGCCCTCTAGAGGAAACACGAGTCTTCTGTTTCTTCTCCAAGCATCTGGCTTACAACACACACCACAGAAAATCCAGCAAACCAAAAATGTCAATTAATTAGTTCAGAAAATAACACAGTGTAATAATATCCCCGTCAACCTGTAAGTGTGTTTTGTTGTGGTGAAACCCATTTCCTGTTTGACGTTTTAACATTTTGTGTTGAAATAATAAACACTATCACTCGAATAATCTTGGCCCAAAAGTAATGAAGTAATGAAATCTTATATACATTTCCTCCTTGAGAGCAGATTCTCACTTCGAACAAACTTCCTGAAACTGTGAACATGTGCTTAATTAGATGAACGGGTGAATCTGAATGAATAAAATGTGAAAGAAGTTGTGTCAGTTCAAATATTATGACATTGTCCAGCACTCCCCTCCAACAAGGCCAAAAATAACACGCAACGAAGCCGAACGGGTGTCAATGTTGAGTCATGATATTGGTTATTATTTGTAAAGTCAATCAGTTGTGAACGTTGACGGTTTTGGCTCTGATGTAAGTGCATTTCCTCTAGCTCTGGATAGTGTCGCTAATATGTCTGACGCAGCTGGAATCATTGTCCCTAACCTATGCGTCGTGGGTTTGAGTCCTGCCTCTTTTCGTGAATATCCCTCATGTTCGTCACACCCCTTTTCACCCTGGGCTGTCCTGAAGCATAAGGGCCAAAAATACAAAATGAAAAAAAAAAGAATAAAAAATAAAACAATTTCTGGCTCATTCAGTGATAATATACCACAGTAGATTTCTAAATGTAAAAAACACAAAACTTACAGTTTACATAAGAGTATTTGAACAGTGTGTATTTAGCAGTAGTTAGGCAGCTGTATAGGGCGTTTCCACAACTCTATTCTCTTTTTTTTCCCCTTTTTTTTAATTGTTTGGTAATTAATGCTCATTTCAGTGGCAATGTTGGATATATGTATATAACATCTAATCCCGAACGCATGTCCTGTAAAATGCAGATCCTTTTCCACACACTCCACTTGAAAGAATAGATTTCAGAATCCCACAATTACACAAAGCAGTGCCCCAGTGAACTGTATAGTCGTCCTACTTGTCTGTATGGTGGGTTGTGCGCAGGTGAGCGAGGCTACATCATTATTGGGGTGTCATTCTGACAGTTGTTTCAGATAATCACAGCCTGAACTCGCCCCGTACCACTTCACTGTCTTCACAACACTTCAAACATGCTCCTCTTCAGACACAAAAGCAGCCATCTCCTTTGATGTCATTGTCAAAAAATGAGTTTTGTTCCATCACGCTTAAACTCCGCCCCCTCTGCCCCCCCCCCCCCCCCCCCCCCCGTTCTCTCTCTCTTCCATCCGCAGAAAACCTAAATGGGCGAGCGAGGGACAGATTTTTGAACATGAAAAGAGCAGCTGTGTTCGACATCTCGCCTCTCTATCCCGGGGCTGCCACAATCCTCCACTTGCATAAACTATGGGTTTGGAAACTTTTCAAGACTTTTCTTTTCTCATTTATTCATTTAAGTAACATCCAACCGTATACAATTACGGCAGAACCATTGTATTATCCTCAATCATGTGCAGGTTTGGAACATTTATACAGGTTTAGGGCTGGGGAGGTTCTTCTGCTGAATACAAGTACTTTATGTAGGCTATATATCTATTCATGCAAATCATGTGCATTGACTCTATGGCACTGCATACTTAATCGACAAATATTTACAGGAGTTCGACTTGTGGCGTTTCCAAAGCACATGTCTCTGCTTTACTAAACAGGAGGCAGTTGCTGAGGCAGCTGGCTTGAGCATGTCGAACTGCAGATGAAATCGCACTATAGACGAAACGCCTGATAATGACTATAATCACGGGCAGATAAGCAACTAGTGCATGTGGAAGGAGGCAGGAGATCAGTGCGAGGGGGAGCGGGGGGGATAGAAAGAGAGAAAAAGTAATTGAATCTTTTGGAGGCACATTCAGATGAAAGCCATTGGCTGTGTGGGAGATGCTTTTCACTGAATGACATTTAGATTACAGAGGTGCCCTGTTCACCATCACGGTCAATACCTCCTTCTCACACAATAGCGCCGCTAAGACTCGGAGAGGCGGCGCGCCGAATAAAGAAGCTATTTCAGGGTGGATTTTGAGGTTTATATACGTGATATTGGGAAGATTTGAGACAGAAAGCACTCAAAACATCCACTCTGGTTTAGATTTGTGTTTTTTATTGCCACTGCTGCTGCTGCTGCTGCATTGGAATAATCCAGCCACAGGAGGTCGCAACCAAGTGCATGCATCCAACAAAAATCCTGTATTATACCTCTATTGCACAGTTGTGGATAATATATAATTAAAAAGACTATACACCCATGTTTATGCTTACACTTATTTGATTATTGTATACAGAGAGATAAATAGAGAGAACACGAGCCTAGCGGTGCAAAGATAAGCTACTTGTGATCCTCTAATGAAAATCAACTGAAAGAGATAAATGTATAGTGTGAATTCTCTCCCATTGCTTTAGTGCACACGTATTGTGGATAATGAATGGGTTGGGTCGTGTGTGTTATGGATTCTGGTGCATTTTAGATGATAAATAATATTTTAGGATGTTTTTGCCAACAAAGACATGCTGACAAAATGGATGATTTGTGCTTTATATTAAAAAAAATGATCGTAAGGGGAACTGTGCGCATATTCCAAGTCTAAATAAAAAAACTAGAAAGGGCCTCAAGTGTACTGTGAAATTACATATAAAACACACAAAAAACACATATTAATCTTACAGGTCACTGGGGACAAATGCCGTGACAAAAGGCCATCACTTCTTGCTGGTCATTTGAAATATTCCTTTAGCCGCCTGATCAAAATGTATCCCACAGTCAGCCACCCTCACCCCTCCACTCCTCTCTCCTCCCGCTCTGCCGTATTGACACAGGACCAGCATTTTCCTAATATTAGCGGGATCACAGATTGCCCCGGTGACACACTTCAAATGCATCTCAGATTAATGATATATCGCGCTAAAGGATCTACAAAAACCATTAGTAAGCCTGACACTTTGACGTCAGATTTTAAAAAATTCCCAAGTAATCTTTTTGATTTATGGAAGTGTGTCCAGGTTCATCGGGAGTGATTCCAGATTTATCACATCCTGGTTAGAATTATTAATGATTTTCAATTTGTAAATCTGATGCTGCCACGCTGAGAGGGGGTGCGCAGAATCACCAAATGCCTGATATCTGAGGTTTAACTCCTGAAAGCATGATTACTTTATCAAAATATTGCTACCTGTGACTTACCATTTCACTTATTTTCCACTCTCGCACACCTTTCATTTCTCCCGCTTCGCGTACACACATTTTTCAAGAAAGCAGTCGCGGCTTATGTTGTTGCTTGGCTAATCTTCTGAAGTTCGACATTGCACTATTAGTTCCAAGTTCCTGACACATGCACTTTTAAGGACCTCCTGTGTCAACATGTCAAATGGCGGCAGCTCTCGTGACGGCTGTACGCCGCAATCTTTCCCCGTGTTGATGAGGAGCACAGCAAAGATCAACATCACGGTCCAAAGATAGCCAGCGTCACTTTGACGTTGGCTTTGATGCCACGTCAATGTGTCCGTGCTTTAGTAGTAGTTAGCGAGTTGGACTGAGGTCTTCACTGCGTGTGGGATATCAGATGTAAATAAGAATGGCACTTTGCTGGTCAGCACAAAGAACAACGTAAGATCTAGAGAAGTGACACCTTTTGCTGAAATTGGCTTTCACTTTAGGCAATCAAGACCAAAGTAGAGATGTAGGAGTGCTTCAGTCATGGTATGGGTCAATATTTACTTTATATCATGACCTACGATCATATCTACACTCAAAAGAGAATGGAGGATTTGCGAAACATTATTTTGTCTGATTTGAGGTCCAGCTGTCTGCCAATTGTGTTGCTCACGTGAAAGATACATTACGTGCGTGTGCGAAAATTTCTCTTACATGAAATTTTTTTTCTTGTCTTTAGAAGCTCAAAATATCTGTAAAACACTTCAGAGACTACATGTTTTTACTACATGTCTTAACAGCGTTTATTGGTCATTTAGTCTCTGTCCAAAAGCTATACTCTTCAGCATTAAGTGCCGTGTTTGTACATATTGTTATTTTGTCCAAAGAGCTTACTTGCAAAGTGCCAGTCTTATTCACGTCTTATTTACCACACGCCATGAAGGCCTTATGACACGTTGAGTCACGTAAATTATTACTAAAGCGTAGTGACACTGACATCAGAGCAAACATCCGTGCCTGGACTGTCGTCATGATCTTATGAAGGGCCTCATATTGTCGACTTGTAATCCATTTACTGTTTGTTTGTTTATTTCGTCCATATTTATGGACACAGATGTGCATGTAGCTTAAATGAACCTTTTTAGTTATCTGACAAAAAAGATAAACCCCTATTTATCACTATTTGGGTCAACAACATCAACAAATCCTAATATGACACAAACTTCATGCATCAGGCTAATTTTTCACAAATGACTACTTTTACAACAAGAATTTCTCTGTAGGTCAATGGGTTAATTTTCATTTTGTTGTCCTGTATTCACACTCACAAACGCTGTTTCCACTTTACAGAATAAATGGAGGGAAGGAAAGCGTCTTGCCCAAGGACACAGCAACAGAGGCCGGAGCTGTGATCAAACCAGCAACCTCTGGATCAGTGGCCGATTGGGCGATTATTTAGTAAATCTTCTGCCTAATTAGCAAAAGTTCCATTTTCAGGTAGATCCATTTTCAAATTGATTTATTACAGTTTCATGTGGAAAGCCTCTTATAATTTAACCAGGCTTTGGGTTGGCAACAAAACGTATGCTGCCTGGGACCCTTTGTGTTTAGAAATGTTTCTTCCTCGAGCTGTTTAACAATAGCTGTAACTGGTCAATAAATCTCACACAATTAGCTTCTTGCTATGTATAGCCCAGTGTGAGCATTGTTTATTTGTAAATACATGAGCTTGTGTGTGTATTTATACTTTATTGCCACAGCTCACATGTTCAATGATCCCCTGTACCCTTATGTGAAAATGATCTTGTTTCAAATAAAGGCGTGACCCTAATGGTTACATTAACCTAGTAAAAGCGACAAGTTAACAGTCCTCCCTGTGCATGTAGTGCTTAGGATTTAGTTGGCCCTCTAAAAACCCTCCGCTGCTAACTATTATTGTACATGCGTTGGCAGTCTATAGTCCGGCCTGTAAAATCTTTCAGGAAGGGTCATTAAGGATATTTCATTATCTCCATATTGCCAAGGTCAGGTTGTCCATATATCCACTTTACAGCTGCTGGGGGAATATGCTGCGACTGTAGTATAATAGACCAGAAAATGTCCACACCAGGAATGATGGGAAATCAATATTGGGCACAGCTCATCAATACAAACCCCATTTCCACAAGCAAGAAGAAGGTACTAAGGAAAAAATCAGTTGAGGGGAATAGATCGAATCAGAAGGCTGAAAAATAAAATCAAGGAATGTTTTATTGTTAATAAATTGTTTGTTTTTTAAGGGGCGCTTGTACGCGGCGAAACTCGCCACACCACAGAGCTGAAACGGTTCGGCTTTGATTTTGTTTTAATCTCCAACAGTGGATCAGGCAGTCCATAAATGTCCCCGCGCACTCATGTAACCGCGTTAAAGGAGAAAGAAACATGGCGTGTGACAATGATTTGGAGCATTTGTTACAGCAGTGGCAGCCGCGGGCCCACTCCGCCTTGGGTTAGTTAGAAGAATGTTGATGCCTTCACTTTATTGCAGGGTAATGGCAAGAGGCAACACAGGACGGTGACGAACAAAGGAACATTGATATCATTACCGCAGGATGTGTGGTGGAAAGCCTTTAATCGCTGCAAAAAATAATAGCGGTAAATCCGTGACTATATAACTAATGGTATTAAAAACATTAAAAGTATTGATACTTCCATATCTGTGGGAAAATAAATAAGGATGGAAATTATCCTGGACTATATTTCTGCATTTTTAAGTTTGTACAATTATGTATGTCTATTTGTTGTGCATGGTCTCGGAATGCGTGGATCGGGAAGTCCGGGCATCTCTGCCTAGACTGTTGCCTCTGCGACCCGGCCCCGGATAAAGCGGAAGAAAATGGATGGATGGATGGATGGCATGGTCTCTTTAAATAAACAAATACAGATATGGTCTATTAACTCTCATGAGCACATGACATTGCCAATAATACAGTATGATTATTCTATTTGCAATAATTACTCATCAACTACTGCTGCAACTATTATTACTATCACTACAACTTTTGTTTAGTAGTAGTAGTTGCATTTGGTTGTATTTGACTATAGCATTGACTTCTGGTCTGCATGCACTTAGGTAAAGCATTGCCCCTAAGTAAAATGTTTGCTTCTCATCATCACATTTCAATACATTTTGAGGATCTGCTTCATATTCACTGAAATAATATGATTGATCGAATAAAAGACTCCAAATCGATGAAGCGTGGAGCAGCGTGTGCGGGGATTATCTGTACATGCCAGATATTTGTTAAATAAACACAGAGGGTGTTGTGGTCCAACGAGGAATTCTCAGTGCGTTGTGCTGAAGAGAAGAGAAAACAGCCTGTGGATGTAGCACCAGCAGTGGTAGCCTTGGGCGCTGTTTGTTTATGCAGCACAGCTTCACACAAATGAATATCACACTGGCAAACTGATGTAGGGAAAAACAAATGAGGACATGGCATAAGAAAAGATTCTGCCTCGCCTCTCCCCAAACGACCACCAATGAGAAATACTCCACTTGAAGACACAACGGCACACTGACTTTATACTTTACTCTGTGAAGTCTTTTACTAAACTATGCCAATTTACAAGGGAGCAAAACTATTCTGTAATGCTCCTCGAAGGTAAAGAGATACTAAGGGGTAAGTGGCTTCTTGTCCATAATTGTCATATTGATACAGTAAGATACAGCATGATCTAAACCTAAACTGAACCAGCAGAACTGAACTAAACCATTTTGAATTACCATTTTTGACCTTTAATTTTCTCCTACTACTACAAGAAGGAAATCTTTCACATATCACTAGTGCTATCTCAATTAGCAAGGTCACTTCTTTGAACCAGGACGGTACATCAAAACAATGTGTAATAGTGCACTTGAAGACGTTCACTCTGAATAAGGACTCCTCTACTGTTACTGTACACTGGACATATTGTCTTTGTGAGCGCTGCATGTTAATGGCTTATTGACCATGTATGGTGTAATGAGACCTTGGGTGCAGGGGCAGCAGTGATATATGAGGGCGAAAATTGGCCTCTGCTTCACTGATGACCTAATTTCAATATTCAGGGACTCTGGGATGGAAATGACACTTTTCACATTTAAGTGCTTTGTATTAGCCCCTGGCTTACGCTGCCTGGTCCCAGTCCGCAATGACGAAAGGCCCCCAGACACAATGTCTGCTACATATCTGCCATATTAGACTTTCATTGAATGGATCAGGATGTGTTGGGAACCTATCAACAAACACATGAAAAATAGGAGGCTTTATCTATTTTATTTCTTCTTTTGCTCTCAACCAATCACCCTATTTATCTTAAAGTACTTAAGTTACTTGAGTAAAGAGAATTTACTTTGAATTCAACATAAAATTAGATACAAATATATATAATTCCCAAGATTTTAGTGTTTCTCAATTTGGACTTTTTGTTTGTCTCATTTCAAGAGAAAAGATAAACTTATTCTAAGTGTAATGCTAGTTTCTGGTTCTGGCATTTCTGAGAAACATTCAGAGAATCTTTTGGCAACATAGAATCCCAGTGCACTTCAAACCGGTGAACACACTGAGGAAAAAACACTGGGCATCCTAAAGACAAAACTCCTGTTCACAAACAGAGCAGAGCAGTTTACTCTATTCAGTGAAAAGAAGAGGAGTGCAAAGAGCATTGGAGAAACAAAACAACAGCTACAGAAAATACTTTATCAGCACTGCAGAGAAAGCTCGAGTGACCCTCAGGCTGCAGTCCACCTACATCTTAAAGCCACAAACCACTCAGAGAAGCTACAACATTTAAGTATAATGGTTAGTTTATTTCATTTTAAGCGGCATAATGCTTGATCCTTTGGTGATCCCATTTTTGTTGTATCTTAGTCTAGTTTAAACCTACTCAAATGAACTTGACTAAAGATAATTGATCTTCCTCATCAGCCTCTCAATCTCCTCCAAAAAATGGATATAGACTTCACCCCCGGCCCTAAACTTAAATATCTCTAAGTTTGAACTGAGACTTGGAGTAAATCCTAGCAAGATGGAAATGGCAAATTGGGCTTTTATTGACTTCCCTTGTTCTCAATGTTCTACATGAGAACAATTCAAAGCGATGAAGACTCCAGCTAGGCCTCGCTAATACCCCAAGCACGTTACTTTTACTCTTTGTTTTCACATCCGAGTGCAGAGAGAAAGGCTTTGACTCATTCTAGGAGTCACCTTCATCTTTTCCTGTTCCTCTATAACTTGATGCATGCATTGAAGAAAATAAAGCAGAGACAGATTCCAAAAGGCCTCTGTCTTCCGAGATAACCTTGAGGATGTATGGCATTTAGCATTCCGCTCAACCCCGTCCAAGGCTCCCTCCGAGCGGTCACCCCCCCCTCCCCACCCCTCTCCCCCTTTTTCCAAAGCACATATTCTGATCCCTACAGCCCCATGCACAGAACACAGTAATACCTTCTCATAGCAAATGGAAGAGTTTGATGTATATTTTTCCATTTCATACGGGCGCTTTCAAAAATGGAATTTAAAGACTGTCATTGCATGTTAGGGCAGAAAGGGGGATGAAGCTCGATGACCTATTTGCATTTCTGTCAAGGGGAGAGGCAGAAAACGTGCAAGGATAGGGTGAGGATGCTGAACTTATTTATCATTCATCCTTTATTTCTCTGGTATATTAGTGAGTGGAGGTGTCATGTTTGGCACGCTGCAAACTCCGCACTCTGCCAAAGAGAAAGGGACGCCGAGAGGAATAGGTGTTGTTTTAACCTTGAGACTGATTTAAGCAAACATGAATATATTACTTGTATGCAGTATCCCTCCTTCCCCCGTTTGACATGCCTGCGCTGTATCCTGCCCAAGCTACTGTATATTAAGTGTAGACTTTTATTGCAGATGGGGATGTGGGATGTCAGTGTGGTGCGAGAAAGGACAGGTGAGCCACAACACGGCGTCGTGCTTTGACAGGGAGAAGTCTGAAAATCAACTCCTGGCATGTTATAAAACAAACCGAGTCTGAAAAATGTGAGACATGGGAGTGAAATGTGAATGAAAAGAGCAGGGATTAGCAAAAGTAAATACAGTAGTAATAAAAAAAAAAAAAACATCGTTCCATGGCATGAAAATATAAGCACTAGGGCTGCGCGATACCACTTTATTGCGATAAATTATTGTTATCGCAATACTAGGTGATGTAATATCTATGTCGCAAGATGCCACAATATATCTCAAAAATAGCTGAAATTCACATATGTATTCATTTAACGTAGCAACATACTCTTTTATATTATTTTTCTTCATTTGGTGAAGAATTTAAATTGTGCAAAGCTTTGTTTTGACACCATTTGATGAAAAAGTTTATCACAAATTATTCATATTTTTTGAACATAATGGGACATACAGTGTTGAAATAATTTAGTAAAATAATTGCAAAACCTGCCTAACCTATATGAAGTGGTGAAGAAGAAGAATGACCTCCTTGTGAGTGCTTTTATGAGATTCTTAACCATAGAGCATTGTTTACCATAAAGCCACTGTGGAGAAAAGACCTGAGCAAGAAATGATATTGCAGGCAGTGGATTAGGCGGCTTCGTTTTATCAAGGCTTGGGCGTGTGTCTGTGCATCCACATGGCGTATCGGCACGGGGCAGTAGCTCAGTGCTGAGGCGACAGGTCGACTGTGTGTGGCGTTGTGCAGCATCAGCACCGGACACGGGCCAGACGGTGGATTTATGATGCCAGCCAGAGGAAATGACCTGCTTCTGTCATTGGGTGTGCGCCCCATCACGAGAGGCCCTAAACTATATTGGCACAGAGCTGACAGACAGGTTTGTCATCCAGTCACTTCTGAAGATACTGAGCAAGAGGGGTATCACTCCTCTGACAAGACCACCAACGGGAAAACTTTTTACAAATACCATGACGGAAAACCGTTGGCTTTAGAAGCGCTTTGGTCTACAATGAGCTTAACATAAAGGAAGGACACACACACATCTAAACAATGGGATGTGTGATAATTATCAATATAAAGTTAACCAAACCAAACTAAATAGCACAGGTCTAGACAGATTTCAGATTTAAACGCCTTTTGCCTTAAAACCAGACAAAATGAGCACATCAGACAAACCATGGCCTTAACTATGACTAAAAAAACATTGCTTTAGTTTACTACACTATCAGGCAGCATTAAAATGTTTGCCACAAATGCTGACAAGAAAATATATATATATATATATTATTGATTACTAGTAAGTTTGAGAACCAGTGTGATAGATAAAAGAAACTACATGCCAGATACACATTTTTGTCTGAGCAGTTTGTAGTGCTGAAGAGCCAGCCTGATGACTCTCCATGAGAACGAACAGAACTGAACAGTGACCCCTACTGGCGCTCTCGAAGGCCAGGGATCACCAGACTGCATCCGTGCATCAGAGCTTAGTTCAATTGGTGGAAATTCGAACTGGGGGAAAAAATAATAACGGTGATTAATAAATACAACACAGTTGGCTTCATGG
This sequence comes from Proterorhinus semilunaris, assembly GCA_021464625.1. Lineage (NCBI taxonomy): Eukaryota > Metazoa > Chordata > Actinopteri > Gobiiformes > Gobiidae > Proterorhinus > Proterorhinus semilunaris. Next base: position 21,471,499 of record CM038345.1, on the reverse strand, counting down.
TGGAGAGAGCGGTGGCATAAGGGCTTTTGTCTCCCTTTCTTTTTGTTCCCTCCTATAATATGAGATCATAATAAATGTTATTAAGGGTCATTGAGAGGCCAGTTGTCCCATTGTTGTTTGTTTCAATTTTATGAAAAAAGATACAAACTTTAACAATGATCAGAAGATGTCTTTACTTTTTTTGTACAATGATAGTTTTGTGAAAGTATATTACCCCTGAACAAGAAAGCAATCTCCTTTACACTCACCAATGACACTCCATTTATTGTCCGCAGGCTGCCTAACACTAAGCAATTTCCTTTGTGACTGAATTAGAATGCAGTCATCACATTACTGCAAATATATTTCTAAATGACTACAGGTACATTTTTGTTTTGTTTTTTATTGGTGAACTACACTTGAAACTGCGCAACGAATAAGCAAGACTAATCTGTGTGTGTTCCTCTGCGGACACCAATAAATCGCCGGGGCCTTTGTTCTTTAAAAGCTCATCACTCATCATTCATTTTGAAAGCCAATTATCAGATCAACGCTAAAGCTAAGAGCAGCACTGCACAGATGTAACAAAGCAGCGCTCTCTGTCTGGGGCCCCTTCACAGACCGCGGTAAATCACATTATTTATAACCCACTGTTGTGAAAATATTTGGATAGAGAAGAAGCCCTTATGTATACTACCGGGTTCTTACTTACTGAGCAATTTTGGCTTTAAAATCTCTGACCTACTTATACGATTTACACCGCAGACACCATTTTTTTTTTACTATCCACTTGAACTTTCAAAGATTTTCCTCCATCACCAGGCAACTGCGCACACAGCCTTGCCTCACCCATCCACTCCGATGAATATTTTATAAAGATGCAAAGATTTCCTCCCTTTTCAGTGTGTAATCAAATGCACACACTGCTGCAGGGATTGAAAGAAGAGATATAGAGTCACATCTTAAAGGGAGAAATCCATTTTTCTCCAGCTTCGCATTCATTTAGGAATCGATGCACTTCTCGGGAGACCAGCTATTTGGATTGTGCACACAAGTGGCAACCTCCTATGGCTTATTATTCAGATCTCTATAAGCTTTTAATGCATTTAGACATGCACCAAATGCACAGCAATGGCAGGCCCACTTGTATTGTGATACTAGTGCTTTTTAAGTGGACAATGAATACATGAATACTCCAGTGATTTCTGACACAACCCCTTTCCTCTATCCAGGCTTAGGACTGGCACAAATTAGCTATAGTAAAATACAGTCTTTTTCTTCATTAGAGCAAATCCAGTGCTCTTTTAATATGTGATCCACTATTTTCCTCACAACCATTGGCGCAGTGTGCAATCCATTTGGGTCTTCTTGTTATTTTTATTGTCATGTTTGAAAAGCTGTAATGCTGAACTGTTTTAATTAGTACTCTGCACTTTATAGAGATCATTGTTCACGCTTGCCTAATTATGTTTAGATGGTTCAAATCTCCATCAAAGGAAGCCATTATCCTACATCGATGGTGAAGCGACGGGATTCCATCTTCGCCCCTAGACAAGGCTATTACTGCTCTGCCTCGCCATGGACACGCTAAATAAACACATCAATTTCATAGGTCTGGAAAGTTAGAGATTGAGGGAGATTGTGGTTATCTGCTGCATATGGCTGAAGAATGGAGCATACGTCAATGGTGTTTTTCACAAATCTGACAGGCTCATGCTTGTATTCTACAATTTCACTAAAGTTCCTCTAACTATTTAAAAATTTACATTTTTACCATTCTTATGGTCTTTCCCTCCCAATGGTCGTACTTCAGAGCACTGTAGTGTTGCATGCACTGGTTGCCTGCAGGACAGTGAATGTGATGTTGCAGATTTGATTAGGCAGCCCAGGGGCCTGGGCACTGCAGCCTCCAAGGGGCCGGCAGGGGCCTTGTTCGGGCGTCTCATTGCTCACCATGCCTCAGTGCTGATGTACACATCCAGTGTGATTTAAACAGCAGTGCAGCCACGGTCTGGGAGTGCACTCACTCAGTGCAATATTGTGGTCCATTCATCCAGTAACCACTGGACATTGGTCTCTGCCAAATGCGAGGAGCCTGCCTCCACATTTGTGTTTGCTCTGAGTGAATCGATGGAGTATGAGCGCCTGGAGACGAGTGCCATGCTCCCAAGACTCCAGACAAGTTTCACACACAACCTGACCTGTGAGTGGGTACTGCATCGAACTGTCAAGGAAACCTTTACGATTCAAAGATTACCCTTACATTTTATTTAGCTTACTATATGAAATAGCTTTATTTACCTAGGCTTGGGAATGGCACAAAGAGGAGAAATTAAGGCTTATGACTCCTTTTTTTCATTTATTACATTCATTATGTTTTCTTATTTACAAAAAGGTTCTTTGGTATAACAAAGAGCTTTTGTCGTTCGCTTATGACTCCTGATAAACATAATAAAGCATGATGTAATAATGATAATAATAATAATAATAATAATAATAATAATAATAATAATAATAATAATAATAATAATAATAATGCATCGGTTTTATATAGCGCTTTTCTGGACACTCAAAGACGCTTTACATTGCACTATTCATTCATTCCATACTTGGTGGTGGTAAGCTACTATTGTAGCCACAGCTGCCCTGGGGTAGACTGACGGAAGCGAGGCAGCCAATCTGCGCCATCGGCCCCTCCGACCACCACCAACCACTCACTCACTCACATCATTCATCCCGGCCTATTGTACATGTTTTTGGTGGTAGGGGAAACCGGAGTACCCGGAGGAAACCTACGCAGACACGGGGAGAACATGCAAACTCCACACAGAAAGGCCCTGTCCAGGTGGGAATCGAACCCGGGACCTTCTAGCTGTGAAGCACGAGCGCTAACCGCTGTGCTACCGTGCCGCCATGTATGACTTAAAAATCACATTCCATACATTACTTTAATGTGGCAAGGCGAGTGATAATAGATGCCATTTCTGGCATCTATTATCTATTCGGTTACAAACAAAAATGAAAAGAAACCAGACAACGCCACCCAGACCAGCTGGGAAAGGGAAAAGTGCTTAAGGCACACAGGTTCATACATTGGTAAGAGGCAGAGACATTCCAGTATGAAAGTATATTACATTTATTTGGTTTAAAACCTGCTGGCCACTAGTGCATATGACTTCACTTCACTACATTAAGTATTAACAACAAAACATGCATACAGTGCAGTAATAAAGCTCAGTAGTTGGAGCTAAACCACCTTTCTAAGTGATAGTTAGCCGTACTCCTTCTGCACCACCATTGCTTACTATGCAGTCCTATCAAATAAGCCTTCAGCATGTTATTAAATAAAGCTGCCCTATGCCATTATAGGGTTATAACTTGCAACTTTACACAACCACAATGCAGCAAATACACACAATTGAAGTTCTATTTTCAAATTGACTTCTTTCTCAGACTCTGAGCCCAAAGGCCTTTACAACAAAATGAGCAACGTTATTTTTATTTCTTAATAGTCAGCACAGCCAGGCAGTAATGAGCGGGCCAGGGAGAATCGTTATTTTCTTAAAGAAGAAATTAAAATAAAATAAATGAAAGAAAGAGGAAAGTGTGAGAAGTGCCATCATTACACAGAAAAGCCTGGAGGAAAGAACACGTAGTTCATTAGTCTACTACAACATGCATCCTCTCTCATAAAGAGTGCTGCAAAACCACACAGTCTTTTCACTATGTACAGAAGTGCAAGGTCTCATCACAAAACTCTGTTTGAATGGATAGAGAGGAGCCATCTTATGTCCAACCCTGACTAAAAATGTACTCTTAAAAGTAACTCGGAAGGTATACAGTGAGTCATATGCTAAATGTGGTTAACTCCTGTTTCAAAACACATATCCCACCTTTTACCAGTCTCTCATGGTGTGTGCATGTGAGAATAAATGGGTGAGCAGTTCAACAAATGTTATATAAAAAATACTTGATGCATAATCAGCTTGGACAAGTTTTCTTTTCCGTTGTCAAACTTGAATCATGAGGACTAAATAACTTAAACTAGTGAACAGACCTGTGACTCTCCTTTTGGATTTAACCCTGGCCAGTATAAGTCTACAGAAATGCAGCACCACTCATTTACTACCCTGCCTGGATAAATAGATGGCCAGAGTTTCAGATGGAGGTGAAGCTGCAGGTAATGTAAATTAATGGACTTTTCCAATTTTGGACTCCTCATAGAGGCTGTTGCTGATGCGCTTCGACATGTGAAGTATGACATGGTGCCAGTGGGCAGTGTTTCGGAGCCTGTACCAGTGAGGTCACTGGTCTGATAATGACTTCCTGAGGGTTCACAGCGGCTTCTGGTCGCCCCCAGAGCAGCCTGCTCCACATGGGCAGCTCAACGCTTGGCTCGCCTCCTCTGCTCATTGTTCTTAATCAACAAAAGGAGGCATAAAGATGCAGCAGCAGTGTGCATGCCCAGTGGGGTCCACTTGTCAGACAGTCAGATGAAGCCAAGTGGAAAAAGCCTCTACATTCTCCCACACATGCACACATGTTCAGGGTAGTGGTGGAGGGCAATGATGGGGCTGCTGGCGTGTTTGTATGGAACATGACCACATAATAAATTCAGCCTATATTAGCATAAGCTTCGTACATGATCTATGATTGGATATTGTTGTTTCTTGTGCTACCACAATATGCGTCACATTCACAGATACTTCGGCACACTTTTTATTTCTCGGGTCCAAGTAAAGCACCACAGGCTTGAAGTAATTCTTTTTTACGACTGGTGCATCTAAAGGCAAGATGAGAGGCATGTAAATCAGGCAGCCCATGTACTTCTTTAATATTTAACATAGGGTTATTAGACAGGGCAAAGATTTGACCCCCGAGCGCTGCACCACATCACATGAATAACTAATGCTAGCTGATTATGTTAATCAGAGGGCCTCAGCAGTGATGACCAGAGAAGTGCTGCAGGAGAGCCCATAATCTCCCTCTCATCACAAACACAGCCATCATTAGCTGAAAACACAGATCCGCTGATTTACACTTCATATACTCGGCTGGAGCTTCCCTTCAATATCTATATACACATAAACACATGGATTTCTGAAGCCACAAGCTGTGAGCTCCTCAAGACATTATAAAATATTAGCATAACAGGATGGTGAAGAGGACTCAGCGCACATCAGAACACAAATGTACATAGAAACTAACATCCGCTTAAACCACAGAGTGTCTCTGATCATAGAAAGTACAAATCTTAAACAAAGAGACTTTGAAAGTTGTGTTTTCATTCACAATCCTCCTTAAAAGCCTTTTTCATGAAAGCCTGGTCAACTTTCAGCATCATCTCAGAAAATGCCAATATCTTTTAAGGCTGTGCTGATTTGAAAACCTTATTGCTGCGTAATAAAGCCTGTCTGCTCTGCACTGTTTGTTTTGAGCAGAAGATAAAAACATACTCTTGGAAAGCCATTTAGAGGTAGAAGCTGTTGATTGTGGCTATATTCCCTCCCCATCAGCCGACTTCTTTGGCCTCCACCATAAAGAATTCCAACGAGACAATTTTGCGCGGTGTGGGGTGAGCTGACAGGGAGTGTTATTAAAGCGCGGGGTGCTGACCGCTCTCAAAGTTATTAAAGTGCTGTGAGATTGTGTCTGTGATAGCCCTGCGCTCGCTCCCTCGCTCGGGCGGGATGTCCTTCACACAGGTACATTACAGTGGGGACGCGGTCATCCTGGAGAGACAGGAGAAAGAGAGAGGCTGGTCAGAACATATACGCATAGACCAGGAGTCAGGAGGCCTTTCACTGTCTTTGTTCACTTCTTAATGGAAATGATGACTGATCATCACCTTTACATTTTCTGTACTGACACATGTTGGAGCTTGCTTTAAATCACTTTTTCTCATTATAGCAAAAAAGACAAACACAATAATGACTTTGTTTCCCGATCAGTCAACATGGGATTCCCTGTCGTCATAATGTCCAAGATGTATTTAACATATTCTGATAAATAGAACTGATAACCTGAGTGTGTCTTTAAGCAGAAAGGTCTTATCCTTTTTATTAAGTTGAATGATGACCACTAACCTCACCAGGTCACCTTTTATAAAGAATGCAAATAGTGGCTAAGGTAAGTAGTAGGGGGTCTAATGAACTGATTGTGTGATGTTTTGAGGAGAAGACCTAGGCCTGCTCTATCAATCTACTGTCTGCCGCCTCTCAATCTGTTTCAGCTCCTCTCTGACAGGACAGCATGGGGGACTGTGGCCCTCCATTCATCACCAGCTCTGGAAATACCAGGACATCTCCAGTTTGTCATACCAGATTAGTCTATGGCCCGTAACCACTGTCCTTAATAGAGTCTCCAGTGCTTCATGCGAGGTGTCCACTGCAGACCACCACAGCAGACCTCAGGGGGAGTGAACTACCTGGATCGACATTGTCTTTGTTGTGGCTTACATACAGACCACTGCGCTGTGTTGGATTTTGTTCTTCCTGCAGTGGTGGGACTTAGTTAGTGAGACTTCTAATGCGTTTCCTAAATGTTTACCCAACACTTTTCAGGGGAATGTGGAATTACTTCAGATTTTCTTTTCTTTAGATGACACTTAATAGATGGAAGCGTTTAAAATAATACATTTTGGGTTAAAGGCCCAATCTACCTATATCTTATGGTCAAGAATATTGAGACTATTCAATGCATTCCTGACACTTCTAGAGTTGTATGTGTAGCCTTATGTGACATATTATGTCCATCTGTATTTGTTTGTTTATTTGATCAGGACAGTGCATGATAATGAACATTACCGGAAATCATGTATGTAAACACGTACACAATCATACACACAATCTTGAACCAGCAATATTGTAGTCCAAGATACATTTGTATGTACCTGAAATAATTGACTATAAAGTCAATCACAAGGCTTTGTGCTTATTAAGGCTGCAGCTAACGATTATTTTTCTATCGATTAATCTATAGATTATTTTTTCGATTAATCGATTAATCTATAGATTATTTTTTCGATTAATCTATAGATTATTTTTCCTTTTACCGATAATTTTTTCATTTTAAATGAAGGGGAAAAAATTGACGTAGGCCAGTATTTTCAAATGGCATGGCTTTTATTTAACCAAATAAAATTATGGCTCAATGTGCAACTCAGTAGCCTATAAAATGTGCAAATCAAAATATTCTGGAACACTCACTGTAAACATTTGAATAAAAGTAAAAGTATTGCTTATTTGCTTTAAAATGCGCAAAATAAAAAATGATTGTATGATTAAAGTTAATTGTTCGTTTGTACATAACTGTTAATGTTGTACAAAGGTAGTTTAGTTAGTTACACAACTAACGTAACGTTATGTAGCGTTAGACACGCGCGTTTTTGACGCCTCTCAGAGCGGAACAGTGCTTTAGTTTATGAATTTACAACGCAGATACAAATTATACATTCATGTTTTTGTGTAATGAAAATTACTCACGCGGCCGATTGACTGGTTGATGGCGATGGCATGAACGCTGTCGGGTGTTTTCGTTTTAAATGTTCGTTCATAGCCGTTGTGCTGCTGTGGTAGGCCATTTCCGCTCGACACAGTGTGCATAAAACAACATTATTTGGCCGTTTCTGGAAATACTCCCACACTTTTGATGACTTTTGGCGTGCCTTTTTCCCCTCGCTCGCATCGCCAGCATTGCGCGCTGCCATGATGTAAACAAGCGACGCGTCGACGCACAAAAACTGCGTCGACGTATTTACGTAATCGATGACGTCGACTACGTCGACGCGTCGTTTCAGCCTTAGTGCTTATGATTAGCAAAAATATTCAAATAATGACTGCAAAACTCTAAAACATTTGTCTGGTTTGTCCAATGGTGATGTTATTAGGCTGGACAATTGAGTTTCTTGGGGAGACAATGGGATTCTACAAAGTGTCAGAGCCGGAACTCAAATTCATGATGCTATAAGTATTTGTCCTGAATGCCCGCTGTGACTTAACCCCCCATGCATATTCTATCGTAATACATCGTTTCAATTTCAATACGTTATTCTCTGATATTTTCAGCCTACTGTCATTTCAGTGCTAACACAAACTTAAAATAAAATATATCTTACACCGTACCTTGTGCACTACTCAAAACTTGAAAGCTTCACTTTCATCTCTCCGTAGCCATTTCAGTGTGAGACCTGCCCATAAAATAGATCGATTGTAATCCATAATACTTTTAATTGGCAATTAGCTGGTGCTTTGGAGATCACAGGTCCTGGCAGTGGAATGAGCTCCATGCAGTCTTTAATAAGTGATTGACCAGTCAGTGGAGAGGTGTAATGGACAGTGCAGGGTTAGGCCAGGACTGTGATCGTTCTTATGGTCGGTCCCCGCTTCTGACCTTGACTGGCAGTATGGGCCTTTGAAAATCTAAGTGCCCATCTTACAGTGTGCCTGAAGCAATTTCAAAGTCCATATACATTCATATAAGTCTCTTCATTTCTATTGATTCTTCTGCCGCTGTTCACGCACACCATGGCAATGTTGAGTTTCAATTATCACGATGTGACCTGTCATTGTCTGGCCAAATGTGATGAATAACCAGGGAATCAGAAAGTTTGTAGAAATAACTCCAATAGATAACGTGATTGAACAACGTTAGCCTAATTTCTCGAAGCATACATTGTCTATTATTAAGACAATTTTACTTTACATTACAGTGCATTGGCTGATCCCAAGCCTGAATAACAGGAGATGGTTGCATCAGGACAGGCATCTGATTTAACATCTGATATGCCAAATATATGCCCATGTAAAAGAGGAAAGTATTGCAAAAAATCTGCAAACAAAAAAGCAATACACTTTGGCTCCAGTTTACTGTCAATAAAGTAGTAGATTGTACAGATAAAAATAGATCATAGGCTAATGTCCATGAATATTATATTTTTAGATGTATGGTCTATGGGACCGCAGGGAGTGAGGGCCTTATGGGTGCAGAAGAGCTGGGGGGTTGCTTATTTAGACTGGAATGATGTGCGCTGTCTCCGGCCTCTTCCTGTTTACCTGGGAGTCCTCTGGGGGTGAGCGTTTGAGCTGAAAAGCCCAGTCGGAGCCAGTCAAAGGGAGCGTGGCGCAGTCTTGACCCTGGCGCTCCACTCATTGTGTAGTGCAGCGGTGTAATGAGGCCCTGTGTGGATATTGATATGACAGAACAAAAGGCCAAGGTGCAGTAAGGACAGCAATCCACACGTTTCACACCATTTGTTTTTCACACCGTATCCATCACATTAATGGGTCACCTTTCTGTGACAGCTCATGATTACCTGCTTACCCATGGAGAGAGAAGGGGGTGAGGGAGGAAGAGGCAACCCGAGCAAGGAAGCCAGGTATGTGCCTCGACAAAGCGGTGGAAAGATAGGCAGGAAGATAGCGCTGGCGTCGCTTCTGCGCTGTGGAGGCTAAAGGTTGAGATGGGGTTGCATGACGGCCCCAGAGAGGGGAGGAAGGGGACCTACCAGTGCCATTTTTTTTTTATTCGCTCATGAAGATTGGCTCCAGCCGTGTCATCATCCCCACAGAGTGAATTTATGACAGGTCAGCTCTCCATGTAGTCACCTGATGGATGGAGAACATCCAAGTTTATTTGGGGCAGTGAGGAAATGGCTGAACTATTCCCCAGAGCACTGGCAGATTTTTTTCCAAAGAGAGAAAGGGACATTCACCAGGGCCAAACCCATACTGCAGTTTGACTATAGCTACACCATATACAATTGAGTGCTACATTTTGACGGTTATGTTGTGCATTGTCTGTTTAGAAATGGAAAAAATATTAAAGGCAACTCGAGCATCTACTGATAAAACTCTCTCCATCCATGACTCATTTCCAATACCGTCTTCTGCTTCTGAAAGGTATTTTATTCTTGATCCTTTGATACTTGTGGTTTTATGCCTTGTGGACTATTGTTCACATAATTGTGTTACATAAATGTAAAACTGTGGGCCTCAGTGTCAAGAAATAGCCACCTCATTCAGAAGCTTTCAATTACAATACTTCAGAAGAATACAGTGGATTCCAAAAAGAAAAACAAAGAACAAACAAACATTGTGGTCAAACTAATGCTGGCTCCCCACTCATGGACAACACACTTGCTTTTCTTTGGTAGAAAAAAAGCATTACTGACACTTTCCCCTATATTAACACATATTTTAACGGATACAAAACATAAACGCATATAAATTCAAGATATACTTAGTGTATATGACCCAGACTCACACGCAGCCATTATTGCAAAACCACCAGAGTCTTCCATCTGACTGAGGTCAACACAGACCTACAAACTCTGCCCACAAAGAATGCATGGAACCTATACATACCGTAGTTCTAATTTTCCTGATTTAGTTAAATTTTATTTATTTTTAGTCTTGTTTTGACACAATTTGCTGAAAAACAAATACAGATACGATTTGTGTTAACATTGAATGGCTCATACTTTAATACAAATATTCACAACATTGTACAGCTGCATTGCTCCTGGGCAAGTTTTTTTTCAAAATTGTATTTTGGGAATATCTGAGAATGACTATTAAAGTGAGAATATTCAGCTGGTGCTGCCTTGGAAAATGACAATACACTTTTGAAATAATACATTATGGCTGTTAAATATATCTAGAGGCTGCTTCCATTCAAATAATTTTCTATATGAGGGCGCAATCTGAAAATAGTTTTTGTAAAAGTCCTTACCTCAGTAATAGATGGGACATAAAGAGAGACCACTTTCAACTCTATTCAAAATGCAGGGAGTCATCTTTGGGTCTAATTGCCTGGAACCATTACAGAACATGAATATCAGCATGTGTATTTATTCTGTACTGCTTTGAAGCACTTTACTGTCTTATAGTCTATATGAATTATGTATTTTAGAGGAGAAAGATAGACACTTGGCCATTCACGTTAGAGCATGCAGCAGAAACTGATGTCAGTACGTCATGCATGTGACCAGTGAGGCTTATTCCGCATTACACTAAAACATGAATTATAAAGACGGAACAGTGCAGTGTTGAGCCGCGATGTAAATCAGACGGGGGAGACATCGCTGACAAGTTTTGCTATTAAAAGATAATTGTAATCAAGGTGCAAGACGAGCAATGAAGTGGTGATAGCAGATAGATAGACAGCTGCAAAAGATGGATTGTTTTAATTTGCACCAATTAAATTGAAGTTCAGTGGATCATCTTCCTCAGTCTTCATGAATACTTGATTTTCTGGCCGCTACAAAGCTATTAAAAAGAGTGATTGGACTCAAGGACCTTGTGTATAATCTCTTATGGTATATGTATTTATGCTTTGAGGTTGTTAATATTTATTACCACATCATTATTATTGGTGGTAATAGTAATTGTATTCACTGGGGGCTCGGGGGCAGAGTGGTTGGTGCTGTTCAAAGACGTGCATGTGAATTAGTAAATCTACTTTGCCCCTAGTGAATGAAATGAGAATGAATGGTTGTCTGAGCACAGAACTGTCCCGTCCTGCAGAACTGACCACTGTCCAGGATTTAGTCCGTTTAAGGCTCATATCACTGAGAAAGAACGGAGAGGTGATAATCTGTTAGGGCTCATTTTTGTCATTGCAAGTTGGCTGGCAAATGAAAGGAAATGATAGCCCATAGAGCTAATTTGAACATTTCAGAAAAAGGTGCAGTAAAGGTGTGTATTTAAACGTATGGTTGTAGGTATAGATGAATGCAAATTGACAGAGTATTTCCCAGATGCACACTAGTGCGAGCGTAAGACACTACAGCGGGGGCTGAGAGCTTACAACAAAACTTCCTCAGAGGCACGGGTGATTAGAGCTGGTCGGTAATTTGGCAACCTTGGCCACATAACCTTGCCAAAGCGAGATTAACATTTTCGCCAGTAAAAATCCAGGGATGCCTTAAAACATGTTCTATTTTCATTATAAAACAACAGCCTTAAGCAACTATATGCAAATGACCCACCAGTCGAGTTGACTATGAGCACTCAAAAATAAACTAACACAGTTTAAGCATGTCAAAGGTCTAAGCTTGGCTGATGTGTGTCAACAGAAGTCAATAGTCATAGTTGTTGTAGTTGTGGATTATCTTTCTTGAATCACTATATCCCTGGCTAGGTCAATTAGAGCATTGGTCCTTGAATGAATCATGAGAAGACGCTACCCCCCAAAAAATATAAATTTCAACAAGAACATGAGGCTAACTATCCAAACAATCCAAACAAAAATATCAACAGATTTTATGGCAAAGGTCCGCTCACCTCCTTCTGGGCAACCTGCCTGGAGGCTCGGTGAGACGGGATTCTCTTTATATTTTATCTTTTACAGTTATCCAGTCGGTTACCACTGTCCCAGCAGTTTTTAATTTGTGGTTAGAAATGTAAAAGATAGAATAAAAATGTACCGGCCAATGCAATGAGTGCCTGTGTATGGCGACTGCTTCCCTCCATATTACACGTCTTCAGAGGGCTGCCCTGGTGCTCACGGTGACATTGTTGTATCTCAAGTAGGTGGTATATGGCCCTCCTCCAAACGCTTGTTATTGAGCCTCTTTATCTTTACTGTGGCTAAGTTGTTAATTAGCCAGACCTTGAATTAGATTATTTGCATGTCTGAACAAGGAGCTAAGGTATTAATGCTCCCTTAGGACAAGCTGTAATAACCTCTTCGGTGGGTCTTGGATCCCCATGGAGGGGGCTGTTTGGACTCCAGCCCCGGGAAGGAGGGCTCTAGCCTGGCCATTTCATCCAATTAGCCGTGGATTATACCGCTCCTCTTCCCTTTGAATCCTATTTGCTGTGATAAGGTGTTCTCCTACAGGGACAGAGCCGGTGCCTTGGCTATCAGGGTAAAAAATGATTAATTCACAGCCCAATATTAAAATGCAGTGCCTTCCATTTCACACTGTCTGACATGGGAGGAAGGAACGGCTCAGAAATCAATACAAACAACCGAGGAGAGGAAGCTAGAAGCTAGGCCACAGCTTAAGGAAAATAGCCTCGGAGTGTTCAGACGCAGCTGCATTTCATTCTCCACAGCACATGTACACGGCTCTGTCCTTGAATTATTCACAGGCTGCTAAACTGTGGGAATGGTTTTAAGACTAATGCAGCACAATATCTCAAGCGCTATTGTTATTGCATTGTACTTTGCAATTTCCCCTAATATTTATCTCTCTCTTCAGATCGTCCCAAGGGCATGTATTTAAAATGACAATAGCCTGCTCCGGAACATAGGGCAGGGCAGAATCAAGCTAGCATGGGGACTATTGAGCTGTAAACCTAATATTAATGTGAAAGTTACTTTATGTTGATAATTAAAAGTATAGATATCAGCACTTCATATTGTGCTTGTTCAGCACTTTGATCAATTGTGGGTACCGGTACTTAGGAAGTGCATTTGACCTGCTTTACCCTTTCCCTTCTAGATGCATTTACTCAAGATTGAGATTAGCACAATTACTACACTGGCCTGTTTATGCCATCATGTTGCCCATTTTCGTCATACAGGTTAGTTTCTTCATAATTGTATGTCATTTACAGTAGTGTATATGTAGTGTTGAAAGCAGGGGTGCCCAAACTTTTTTCACCGAGGGCTGCATGACATGTAGGCTATATACAGCATGGAAAGACACATATCGGTGTTCAGTGCTTTCAAACATTTAACTGAGTGTATTTAAGAGAGGTTTAAACCGTGTCCCACACCTTTATTTAGGCTTAGGACCGTAATGCTAGCTCTGCGTCACAATAAATGTTACTTTTTAAGGTTTTAATTGTGTTGAATTGTTAAGACTGCAGTAAAAAGTACCATCTCTGGTGATGTGTGCCAATAAAACAAGAAGCCTGAGGGTCGCATTTTGCCCCCGGGCAGCACTTTGGACATGCCTGGCTTAAAGGCACTATACATGCTTTTCCTAGTACTGGAACAAAATTAGTTTTGTCCTCCTTCAGTATGTTGTAAACTCAGACATTTGTGGGAACACACACAAATAAACAACAATTAAATAATTTTAAAGCATTTGTATCAATTTCATGAACATGCAGACAAGTTTCCTAGTATTTCCAGTTGTGAAACGTGCCTAGAAATTCATCTGTGAAGAATTGGGATGCTATAAATGTGGAATGTTAGGAATGAGTTTTGGGTCACAACTAACATGTTTAGCTAATGGCTTCCTCTATCATTGTTTGTAATGAAAACAAAGAAAAGGTATAAGGCCTTTAATTATCGGGTAAATAATGGGAAAATACTGATGTGACTTGGCCAGAACATTTAACAGATTATTGTTATTTGTTATTGGTCATTTGTCATCAATGCACACATGTTTGTAGATTTTGATCGGTATGGCTCTGAGATCAAATATAAAATTACTATGGTGCCGTAATGTTTTGTTTTGTCTGTAGTAGACAAACATATTTGTCTTGATGATACTGCTCAGGAGGGGATATCTGAATTTAAAGAAATTGGTCTTTGCAATTACCTTTTGAATTGGAATAACACTTTTCTTATTTGCAGATCACGCTTACATCATTTGTGGGCCCAAAATATCAAACATACATGCAGTGTTTTCCTTCCTCTATTGCGTAACCCTTGCACAAGTTTTTACTAAATCTTTGTGCGCATTATCCTTTAGTGTTGTCCCAGCGCTGTATTTTCACTGCACCTGTGAGGATCCTCCCAGGTCCAGATTTATATTTTCCAATCCCTCCGACGCTGCACAAATGATGTTTAAACACCCGGCACCTAGGGTTTAATTAAGTCCCTCTAATCGTGTTCCAATCAGAAGCCTGGACTGATGGGCTGGAATTCCTGATGTGCATTTCTGTCAGTCTTAATTGGATAATTGATTGCCAATTTGAACCTGGCCACACACTGCATACACAATAAAGCGCCTGGCCATGTTCCTCGCGGATTCATTTTCCATCCGAATAAAGATGCTGCTTCGATAGGCACCACGCCAGCGATTGCTCTTGCTGAGAAATACGCTCTTTAGATATACTCTTATAAATGTGCAGGTTTTAGCCCAGAAAAGATAGCATTAAAAAGTGTGCATATTAACCCGTGTGGTACGTTAGAGAAAAAAATCACCCATTACCTTGCCCAAAAGTGCAGCCTTGCTATTAAATGCTGCTATCAGACCGAAATCAATGCAAGAAAAAGAATTACTAGCTTTTAGCCTAAGTAAATTGAATCGTATTAATACAGAATTAGAGTGCTTGATAGGGCATTTAGAATACTAATGTAGGATGGTATTGGGTTCAATTTAGAAGAAAAAAGACTCTTAGCAGAAAGATGGTTGCATTGCGTTGCATCAGGTGTTTCCTTTGTTGTGGTCCTGCACATTTGTTTGCATGTTTTGTTAACGCAGCAGTGGAGCGGAGACTATCAAAAGGTGCAGCAGAAGAGGGGGGGGGGGGGGGGGGGGGGGAGTGCACAAGGAATACTAAAATAAACAAACTCAATCATATTAGATACATGTCGCTTTTCTTGTTGAAGTGACTATTTTTGCCTCTGTTTGAGTAATACTGAGCAATAATAGTCTTAAGTAATCGTGACCACATTTCTGGATAGCTTTATACTTTTATCCTCACTCTCACTGTCCGACAGAAGAGCCCACACGAGTAAGGAGTCACACAGTTCCTCTCTGATCCTCTCGTCCCTGTCCATGTCCGCTGTTTTCTGCATTTGGTTCCATTTAAAACTGTTTGGTGCTGTACTTCTCTATCAAAACGCCAAAGCGCACACCACAAGCTAATCATCTGCAGATAAGATTTGAATTGAAGGTGGTTTGGATTCTGGGACCCGCTCCTTGTCACCGGAGGCTTTTAAAGTTACAATCTACTCTATATTATCCTCTTTTTAATCCGTGGAAACAGCTTTCCCCTCTAAATAAGAGTTCTTCCACAGCAAAATTTTAAAGACAGATTTCTCCTGTTATAAATGGCCTTCCTCAGTCGTGTAACCCCGGCACAAGTTTTAGCTCTAAAGTGCAACCCGTGCTGGGATTAGATATTTTGGCCACCATTTGTACCAAGTGAAGTTTCTTTGGAGTCTCCTTGAGACAAGTGACCAGTGCAGGGCAAAGTGAAGGCCTTATCAGTCACCCCACAATGGTGCCACCCCATGAATTATATTAGGGATGGATGTGGCTCGCCAGGCCACTGCATTGTGGACCATCTGGGTGACAATAAACATGTCGCCACATGGTTTGCTCCATCATTCAAGTGCAGATAGGAGATCTGGACCTTAACTATAGCTCACTATCTGCAGGATCTCGGCGTGACCTGTTAGCGAGATGGAGGTGAGGCTCAAGGATATCTCTCAGAGTCTGCTGAGCTCCAGGAGGTTATTACAGCGGCACTGGGGGGAGGCACTCCGTCTGTCTGCCCCTTCTGCACTCTCTCTCCTATGTCCAGCTTCAGCCCTTCCTGTGGTTAGGACTGAGAAAATAAAAAAAACAACAATGATGCTTGAGATAATATGGGAAATAAATGCAACATCCTTCCCTTAATGGGGTCATAAAACTTCATGAAAAGACTTTCACGACGCAAATCTTCGATGACAGTCTGAAACTCTTTAAAAGTCAACTCAAAGCTTATTTCAATTGCAGTTGCACGAAAGACGTAAAACTATTATGTATTCTATCAAGAAATATTTATTTAAAAGGTCAGATGACAAATTAACTTTTACAAGAATTCATTTTTTTCTATTTTAATCAACATCTTATTTTCTCTCAGAACGTACTGTATGTGCATTCAGCTCACACTCAAAAAGTGACTCTAAATCACCCTTTCCACCTTGATGTGGAACATTATTTTAAGTAATTATTTTAGATTCATTAAAAACATAAAATTGGTGCTTTCAATTAAGCCAAAAGAACTAGAGGTAAAAGCATTACATAATATGTTTTAATGTAAATCAAGTGAGGAAACCTGCTTTGTCTGACCTCACTCACAAGCTCCAAGTTTCCTGCGCTCTAAGCATGGGGACATATGCATTAAATACACATAAACATTTCATTTGAGCAGATATGAAAAAAATACAAGGTTTCTTGGATGCAACACAAGTAAAATCACTTAATTCGAGTGAACATCCTAACGCCTCGATGACGAAACCTGAAGTGAGGCTCAAATTAAGCGTGCTAAGGCCAGTGGGACACGGCCTGGACCAATAGGCAGGGTAAAGTCAGGCATAAACAATGGCATTTAATACGATTTGATGAAGGAGCTTATAACAGCTGACACGGGCTCACATGTGATCAGTGTAAGTGTGGCTGCAGTGTCTCCTCCACACTCCCCTGTCACACCCCGTCCTGCACAGATTATTATCCCTGCAGCTATTGGTTCATTAGGAGCGGCTCCCTGTGAATCCAGACATTCGTATGTGGGTGTTTTTGCCTCGGCTAATTTGTGCAATAATTAATTAGAATTTAATGCAGACAACCAAGCCCCAGACCAGTCGAATCAAATCACTGGATTGCCGTACAGTCTCGCAGAACTGCCATGAAAAATGGAAAAAGATATGGATGTTTTATTTCATCAAATATATTATATAACTTAAAATAAAAAATTTAAAAAATTAACTTGCTTACTAGTAGAGGTCGACCGATATAGGTTTTGCTAAGGCCGATGCCGATTATTTTTCCAAATGTCTGGTCTATAATCCCGTAAAAACATAAATTTACTAAATTGAATACAGAACTTAATCATCTTATACATCCTTATGGTTAAAATTATTACTGTGTGCAATCTGGCAACAGGCCATAATAACATCCCAATTGCTGTACATTTGGAAGCAGGTGACTGTGATGACCCCATCTGAAAAAAAAGAGAAAATCTTAAAAAAAATAAAAAAAGTAAATAAACTGTTCAAAGAAAAAAGTGTTTCCTGAACATTGAAATCTTGTCGAGTGCTGACACTGAGGGACAGTTGTGTGAGCCTGGCACTCACGAGGGAGCGATACAGAGAAGATGATAAATACATTTGATTTACAGCGGGTCCGGAGTGTCACGGTGGAAATAGTGCTGGCTGCGCTGTTATCTGGACGGGCCCCTTTATAGTGACTTTCGGAGGTTCCCTCTTGTTTCTGGAATGGCTCTGTAGTGGTATTGGAGGGCAGCCTTTATGACTCACCAGTGCACTGACCACAGCCCATTAACTCAAAGAGCCTCCACACAGGAGCACTGGAGCAGGGAGAGGGGCCGTGACCTGCCCGAGACCATCTTATTACTTTAACACATTATGTCTCCCACCGCGATCTTTTTATTTAAGTGACTGCAGCAGAACGCATCATCTCGGGCCAAACAGGGGACAGACAGGGGGCTTTCGAGACAAGAACAGGAGGAAAAGACAGAGAGGGAGAGAGAGAGAGGGAGGGGTTGGGTCAAGTGATTTATTGGAAACGTCTGCCGTGAAAAAAAAAAAAAAAAGGGGAGGATGGACAGGGAGCAGAGCAAGTGATGATCCTAACTGCGCTGCGGTTTATAGCACGCAGAGGCCAAAGCTGACCCCAGAACAGCTCCTGGGAGGCTGCTCAAACTTAGCGCTGATGAGCTTTTGCGGTCCTCCAATGGCCAGACAGTGAGGTGTAAAGATGGGTGGGGGGAGGTGCAGGGGTCCTGGGGGTTGATTTATTCGACCACTGTGTCAGTCTTTATGGCCCGTGCTACTAGACACGGCCTCACATGTTACTGTCCTCAGGAGAAAGATCAGCACGTTTTTGCCTAAGTGTTACAACAGCTTCTCAAGGCGCAGCTCACATTTAAGGGTCAGGGACGGGAAGTGGGGGATGAGGGAGAGAGGGGGCAGTGAAGGGTTAAGCACTGGGAAAATATAGTGGGATAAAAATGGGGAAATCATACAATGCCGGTCGGAATGCACTGTTATAGGGAGTTATGTCTCATATTATACCAGTAATCACGCAGTAGGTTCACAGGGTAAGAGTGTTTTTTTGAGCTAATCGCAAAACGACAGCGAGTGGGGAGGAGTTTCACACACCATTTCAAAAGTTTAGGATTAAAAAATGCTGAATTGGACTACATGGGTCAAATAATTACTGATATTTTTATTTTCTGATATTCAAATTTTTCAAAGCACAGTTGCCAATGTTTTATCATAAATCTAATATGGGCAGTGGATGCCAAGGCATGTCAAAGCCTTGTGCATAATTTAAAACACATTAAGTTAATTTCTTCTTTCTCTTCTGAAAAATAGAGCGCATCACTCGAGACAAGAGTGCCGACTGCATACCTATAATGCTCTCCTTATGTGCCGCACTGCCCCTCAGGTCTGCATTGCAATATGGATCGCAGACGCTGCACTATTTCTGATGCATCTCTTTACCCATTAAGTTCACTGAGACAAATCTTAAAATCCTGCTAATTCCTGGTCCCTGTTTTTTCTTCACCCCACCTCATCAAGATCCACACGTCAGAACTAGCATCGCACTCTTGTTAGTTCACACTGTCGATTAGAGCGAGGGCACAGATTCACGCTGCGGGGCGAAACGTGTGTCTTTACAAACACCGAATCTCCCAACAGCTCTCATCGCGGGCAGCCGATCCTTCAGGAAGTGGAAGTAACCGATTGGATTATGTCATTGCCACAATCTGTTAGGAAAAATAAACACTGGGCCTTTTCATTAACCTAATGAAGACGAAGCACGTTGATGAGCTCTTAAGTCAATTAACGATATTTAAAAACAGGCGGTGCAGCCCCGAGCTAAATTAGCATGCGGAGAGCGAGGAGGACCCAGGTTCAGACAAACAGTGCGTGGAAGCCTCTGGTTCAACTCTCCTCTCTCTAATGTACCGTCCTCTTATGCTTCACACTCTCAGTACATGTAATGGACTGGAGAAGTCAGTCTGGACTCACGTACTGACGCAAAGTAACACAACTCGACTATAGAGACACAGTTCAATCAAAATATATCATTCATAAGTGAGGTACAACTAATGCTATACCACAACGGTTACTCCATGTACCGCTACATTAGCACTGCTATTAGTAATTATTCTGCAATTACTACTAATGCTGCTACTGATGAGCTCATGGACAAGAGTGATCCTCTCTTTACCCCAATGCAAGAAGTGAAAGTGGAAAAATAAATTATACATAAACGCCTATTCAGTTTCGTGCCCCACCACTAATAAAACAAACATATTATGCCTCTTGCAAGTTGCACAGAAAGATATCATTCCACTCACACAAAAGGTCTTCCCTGCTTTGTTCCAAGGCTCCCCCAACCCTTAAACTTATTTGAAATCCCCCTGTGTTTTTAAACCTCTCCCCCCCCACCCCATGCAGCTCTGGTCTCCTGGCTGCAACAAGGTCTGAAAAGATTGCAGTTCATTTCGAGGCGCGGTGGATGGAGGCCTCATTTAGTGGCTGCTGGCAACTCAATCAGTCGCCCTGGCGCTGATGAGTGAGTGACTACTTTCCGAGCGCCAGTCAATATGTGTCCGCCGTGATAGACCGTCAGCAGCAAGGCCTTGTGTTCTCCTGACCCAATGTTATGGCTTTTTTATTCCCTCTAATCAATGATATATGAAACGACGAGCGAGCACACACTTCGACAATAGATCTGTTCTTTTCTGCACGCTGCATGGGAAGGAGGGGAAGGAGCGAAAGAAAGAAAGAAAGAAAAAGGAAAAAAAGAGGTTAAGGTTTTTGTGTAAGATGGTTTGGATTCAGGCAAAATTCAATATAGATAGAAAACAAGCAGTAAGCAATGTAGCTGGAGTCAGCGAAATAAATAAACCAGAGTAGCCTCCACCAGCAACAGAGCTATGAGGAATACACGGGGTGCAGTGTTGCTAAATATTTCAGTCATATGAAACTTGCAGAAACTGGGACTTCCTTGAGTAAAACAGCGCTTGTTTTTACTTTGTTTTCGATGTAATGTTCATACTAACTGAGCTAAATGCAGTCACAAATGAAAAATCCAAAAGCATCCAGCTCCAATTCAAAAAGACCAAAGGGAAAGAATGCTTAACTCTTATGGAGCTTATGATCTGCCACCCTCGTTGTACTACTTGCCATTTTGTAACGCTGATAATACATCTTGTGCAATACTATACATATACCAAACATTAAGTCACTCTTGATGGCTACACTTAAGCCCACGGAGCATATTCCCTCTCAGGTTTGTTTACTGGACTGTGCGCTGTATATTTGGAGTTTGGTCAGATGAGCAGTGTCCCCTGTGTCCTTTATTTCACACAGCTCACTGCACATGTTCGGCAGTCTGCTGACCTCTGACCGTCCTGTCACTGTGATGGCCTCTCCGATCTGCAAGTGCTTATTTCACCGACCGCTCGGCCGCTCTCCAAAATAATTATGAGGGAGAAAGATGACTTACCAAACATCTTTCAAAATACAGCAGAGGTCTGCACGCGCCGTTTGGGGGAAAAGAACCAACAAAAACACATTCACAGTCAAAACGTAATACCTTGAAAGTTAGTCTTTACGGCGCTACACTTGATTTATTTTTGGGTTCACAATCTTTAAAAGAGGGGGCGTGTGCATTTTAAATAGTTTACTTTCATAACACATTTCTTAAATCCCAATTCCTCACAGGGACGAGTTTCACAACTTTCAGGGAGCGATACTGTATTTTTGCCACAAATGTCTGCTTTTACAATACACTAAATGACAAAAGACATTTTATCCCACTGATAATAATCAGGTACGGGGCCTTTAAGTGCACCAATTGAGTACGGCCTCTAATAAAATTCACGTGGTGCGATGTTTTCAAAATTGGGCTTGAATAAAAGAAAACAACTCCCCAGCACCCCCAAATTATTATCACTGCGTTATGCGATTTGGAAGACTGACTTAAAATTAGAGAACATAATGTGTTGAACTCTGCGAATCGAATTTAGTCTGAGGTAAATTAAGTTTCCAACTACCAGAGAATGCATGACATTTACTTAATTAATTCCTAGTTTATTGCAATGACATTAAGCACAAAAAGATTTGGGCTTGACAAAACCGCGGGTGCGTTATTTCATTTTACATCACAGTTATTCAAATGCGACTCGACAGGGTTCCCATAACTGATTAGAAAAAGGAAAAGTAATAGACAGTAAATCAGTCAAGTTGCACAGTGTTCAAAGGCGTCTTAATGGACATCCTGCCTATCTCGCCTGTCTCCGCTGCTGCCTCTATCAGATGCATTCAGCAGAGATTTTCAATTTATTTCTAATCAAGCTTTATCTAATATTCTCCCGACAGGCAATTAAAAATTCAAACTAGTCCGAAAAGCCATTGCTCACTTTTCACTGTCTCCACGCGTTCATTTAAAGGATGTTATTTCATTAAAAGCTCTTGTTGATGAGTTGGGTGGTAATTTGCGCATGCATTTGATTACCGAGGCCCCGCATTTGCCGGCAGCTCTGAACATTTTAGTTTTACAAGAATGTTTTATTGTCACTCTTTGTGTTTAGAGACAGCCTTTCTCAGACTATTGAAGTAAACGTCGTCAACACACAAGACAAGGTCAAAAGCAAAGCTATGAGTGCTGGGTTTTATTTTGCAGGAGGGGAGTATATCACAGGCCTGTCCCGCTGCACTATAGCCGGGTAGGTTTATGGCCAAAGTGAATGCGCTGCTCAGTAGATAGCTGGGAAATGGCAGGGAATAATTGCACGGGGTGAATTTGTCATTACGAGTCATAATGAGATTCTCCTGGTGTACGGCTTTGTGCTTTTAAGGCCTCATAAACAAACAATACAATAAGCTTTTCTCTTTCTAAAGGAGCGGACGACTTCACTACCTACTCCATAATTTAATCTCTCTGAACAAAGCAACAGAACACATTTATATTCTTCCCAACAACATTTACAGATAGAGCGGCATTTTAAGTTTTGATAGCATTGTGGCATTGTGCAGAAGTCTATTGTAACTGACATTAAGTATTTTAATCTTTCAGTCACAACCATCCGCTAGGGCGCGTATCAAAGGTCAACCAATATATTGTCCAGCCGATATATCGGGCGGATTTTACAATATCGGCTATCAGTCGATCTAGCTCAAGAAAAAAGATATCTATCAAAAGTGATAGAGACTTCCTGTTTTTTGCATTGGAAAGAGCGAAGTCATGGCTTGAAAATTATTCCTCCAACAACTTCCTAGACCTCAGGGGAACAGCAATGAATATTGTGATAGAACGTAAAGGCACCACGCTGACCACTCATACAGCCACTGGGTCTCTACAAGGTCAAATACACACAAATATAAAAAATAAATTGCCACATAAAAAGTTGCATAATGCACCTTTAATGCTGGGTTAGTTTTAACCTCAGTTAACCAACAGTATGCTAATGCTAACGGCAACAAATCAAAGCTAGGACAGAAACTATGATTGAATCACAGGATTATAGACCAGATATTTGGAAAAATCTGCCAAAAATATCGGCCGAGCATATCAGCATCGGCCAATAACAATCCCCCAAAATCAGTATCGGCCTTAGAAAAAACAATATAGGTCTCTAGCGTGTATCATGTGCAATGCCAATGGTATGGTCCAACTTGGTAGTATGTACATAGGCGCATATTTAGGTTTTTACCCATTGTTGGATAAATATTGCTATTCTCTATATTTTGCTTTATCTTACACTTCATGATCTGTTGACTGAAGAGATGTTATTGATGTTTTGCTTTGAGTTCCAGATTTTGAGTATAAGCTGAAAGAGTGTTACTGTGTCTGGTAGATGACCTCTGCCCTTTGACAGGGGAGAGCTGTGTGTGACCGTAACTGGAACTGTGTCATGGAAATTAAATGTAAACACTGTGTGATCGTAAAGCTTATCTGCTGCTTTGGGTGTGACCCTCCTCCGTTAGACCCAAGCAGTGAATTGTTGCTAGGGGCGTGAAAAAGTCTTTGTGGTTTTGTTGGATTACCAACCCCACCACCTATGGTGCCCAGTCAAAACTCCAGAGCACACATTTACTGCAAACAACACACAAGAAGAACATTTAAAAAAAAAAACTGAATAAGTTTGACCTAAAACCACATTTGCCAACAGAAAACTACATTTAAACTTGCCAGGTATTTATACAAACAAACAACAACATTGTATTAAGAAGTAGATAAAGACGCACCAGTTGGGAACTGACCATGGCACGCTCAAGAACCAGTGCTTTATATATTAGGCCCGCACCAATACAAACACCGACTTTGGCTTTGGTAACCCCTGACGAAGACCGCATTGGTTGAAACGCGTTGCCATCCTGATAAAGAAAAATATAAATTTAAATTAATTTAAAAAGTACATTAAGAAGCCAAATGAACAAAATTAACTATTAGATGTATCCTTATTTATATTTTCCACCAAGCTTTATAAAGCAAATACTACTCAAAAGCTGTTATGGCAAACCTTAATCAGATTTAGTAGCCGTGTCTAAAAGCAAAAGAAGACAGAATACAAAGCAGCCCTGAGTGTTGCATGCTCTGTGCCTATTTAGGGCAGCCATGTCTAGCAGTGAATTTGAATATGCATGACTTTCCCAGCATGCCTTGCAGCCCTTCTAACTCTACGCCCAGACACCAGCCCTCTAGGCCTCCGAACAAACACGCACGCATAACATTTAAATATGTTACAGGTTGTCATTGGCAGTAATGTGGTAGAAATAACTGGCATTACAAATGGTCACACATGTGCACTGTAATAAGTCAAAAGAAAACGCAGAGAGTAATTGTAATACACAATGAGCCAGAATATTACGGTTAACCATAGTTTCAAGGGTACACAGATAATCTTTCAATGGAATTTATAATTTATAATATACTTTAAAGGAGCAAGTACAGATTTTATTCAAAATTCTGAGGAGTCGTCAGGATCCATTACACAATTCATAGTTAAGGAGACAGCTCAGCTCATAATGTTGAAATTAAACAAAAAGGCCTCACTAATAAAATGTTTCCAATGAAGCTTTGCAACAGATGATTGAAATGGTCATGTGGGCGGCACGGTGGCACAGCTTTATGAGCTCCTGCTTCATGGTCTAAACTTATATAGCGCTTTTCCACCTTCATTAGGCACTCAAAGTGCTTTACAGCAAGGAACCACTCACCCATTCAAACTCTCATTCATGCACCAATGTACTGCAGGCAAGGTGGGTGAAGTGTCTTGCCCAAAGAAACAACGACAGTGTGCACCGATAGTGTGCACCTGTAGGAAGCGGGATTCAAGCCCCCGACCTTCCGATCATGAGACAACCCGCTCTACCATCTGCACCACTGTCGGCCGCAGGTCCTGGGTTCGATCGCTTGGTGGTCAGATGGGTTTGCATGTTCTCCCCGTGCCTGTGTAGGTTCTCCGGTTTCCCCGACCAATAAAAACAGGGGTTGGTGGTGGTCGGAGGGGCCGATGGGGCAGATTGGCAGCCTTGCTTCCTTCGAGCAGGTGTGGCTACTAATGCAGCTTACCATCACTGAGTATGGAGTAGAATAATGCACACAATTGTAAAACGACTATGAGCGTCTGGAAAAGGACTATATAATACTAAAGCATTCTTCCTATCAGTATGTTGGATTAAATGGCCACCGTTGTAGATGTTTGCGGTTTACATGTGTTAAAGGATGCATTTAGGTTTTTTGTAGGGGAAAAAAACTGCTAAAATAAACTAAACTAAACTAAAACACCAATATCTACTTGTTATTTCTAAAATGGAGGGAATAAATTAGTGTGACAATGTACTGAGTGTACATGTATTGCTTTAAGTGAAGTAGCCTTGTTCTGTTGACTTTCTTTGTGGAAGTTGTTATCATTTCAGTAGTGAACTGGCATCAGCTCAGACCCACTTGAACTGTGCCAAACAGTCACAGCTGGGCGTGAGCAATAAGGTCTTGAGAGAGGAGCCAGAACTGCACTTCAGAGCCATCCAAGAAGCAGGTCCCCCCCCCCATACCACTGGGCTGGGACCAGCAAGACCCTTTTTACATGGAAGTGACTTGGACGGTGGCAACATGGCTGACGAGAGACAATCTTTTCAGGTCCCTGTGCAAGATGGGCTAATTAAATACTAAGGAAGGAATAAAATCTTAATGAGAAACACAAGCTTGTTGTGTGTTTGGCACTGACCAGCTCCCTCTTATTAGATGCACTTGCCCATATGTGCTCGGGTGAAGTGCCCATTAGAGCCTTCCCTAATCGAACTTCATACACGCCGCTCAGATGCTAGTGCAATGTACATGTTGGCAACTTGGCTGACAACTGGGCCCTGCTATGAAATTTCTTCCACAATAAATATTTTATGCAAATTAAAATTAAATTCTTTGCTTAGTTTAACCAATTTCTCCAGTAAGTAGTGTATGTGTGAAGGGGATTACAACATTTGCTGGTTGGTTTATAATTTAATTTTTGATGTTGTGGCTGGCGGTGGGGAAAGACAGAACACCTGTGAGTGTTTATAATGTCCCATCTCCCTCACAGCTGCTCCTTTTCAAAACACCTCACTGCTGCAATAATTTCATAAAATTTCATGATTTACCATCTGCTAGACTGAGCTATAAGCACATGCAATAAGCATTTGTATGGCGCCGATCCCAGAAAGGTACAATAACTGTATATTTTAACTTAATGGCTTTTCGGGGCATGCAAATTTGCACTGAGCAGATTGCAGAGATGCTACAATGTAAGTCTGGCCGTCTGTCTGCCTCCTCTCTATAGTGAACATGGTTGCACATCATCTGCTGTAAAACATACCGCGTCCTCTGTCCCTTCTTATGTCTCGACCTGATCGGAAACTCAGGAGAATGAGACGCACAGTAGGAAGCACAAGCAGATTATTTTCCTTTTAGCATCTAATGTCTGTGCATTTGGGTAATTAAAATGATTACTACAACAATTACACCAAGTAATTAGAAACTAATTACACTGGCATTTTTGTGATTACAGGAGCAGATGAAAATAGTGCTCAAAATTAAATTCATTGCATATTCATGCAAACGAAATTAAATAGTGCTGTGTGGATGAGATAATAGAAGTGGAGAATGGTGTTCTCAGTGTCTAATGCACTGAGCAGGCGTTTGGTTAAAGCACTGATAATCGGCTAATGGGCTATAAAAGAACTTCATATTTAGAATCCTGTTTAACGCACTAAAGACTGTGCTGTTTTTACTTCCTCTGTACGAGTCTGGGAATGGTGCACAGTAATACATTTTTTATACGATTATGGTCTAATAAAAATAAATATTACATTTCATAAAATTAGCTGCACAACATCGCAATTTTAACAAACTACGGTTCAGTTTCTCAATCACAGACTGTCACATTCATTTCCATATAGGACAATAATGAGCCCCTATATTCAAAAATATATAACGACTTTTGGCTCTGTCTGATAATCACAATTGCTTTTTGTCCAATTTGACCTCCTCTATAACGATCAAATGACGACAATCAAACTATTTAACCCTGCGCGAATGCATTAATTTCTTTAATTACAGTTTGACCAAACCAGCTGAATAAGCATTTGCTTAAATGGCTGATAATCTGTTAATGGCCTATAAAGGAAGTTCATATGTGGGATAATGTCAGATGAAGTAAAGACTGACATTCTCCTCTCTGCCTCCTCTATACAGCTCTGGGAATGATTAAAGCCGTCAGCTGTACGCCACAATAGAAAACATTTCATCATTATCTAGTCAGATGAAGGGAGGCGCACCACTCTTTATACCTTCTTTATGTTGCTTCACGCACAATGATTAAATTAAATATCCAATTCATTTTTTCTGCCTTTCTTTCTTCTACCTCACATCTATCGACAATCGTCAGAGCCGCCGCTGCAGCCGTGGTGGTGTAATGAGATTCTGCAGATTAGATAGATTTCCTGTTAACTTTGGGTCCTTGTGAGATAGGGTGTCAGGAATGAATGGTTATTAACATTTAAATATATCACACAATGAGAAGAGTGGGAGACTTGAGTGGTGGGTGTGTGAAGATAGACAGAGGAACCAAGAAGATGGGGGTGTATAAGAAAACAATATGAATTTTTCATTATTATTGGGTATGGATTTGGCTCCTTTCTACGTGGAAGCTGATGAAAGTGAAGTAATTAGAGAGGCACAAGTGGAGCACAGAGGAGCCATTACCACAAACTGAGTTCATTGTTTATGAGCCAGAGCCAATAGACTTCAGTGTGCAGAACAAGTTAGGGATACACTATAGATTCAGCAGCTATAGCACTATAGAGCAATGTGCAGGCCCAGGACTTGATTAGTTTGGGCATTGTAGCTAAATAGAGTCTTTAAAACTTATTGTCAAAGCTCATTGGGAAGACTTTATAATAACTGCTCCAAAAACATGTGTGTGTGATGTGTGTGTTTCATTTTTTTTCTCTTCATTTTTCATTTATTAATGCAATATAAAGGATTTAATACTTGGATATTCCGTTTATAATTGAGGAAGATCCCTACATAATAGGTGTATTAATGCAAGTTCTGAGGTCTTACACTGGAATATCCCTTACCTGGCACATGCTGGCTTATATACGGGCCTGGTCACTCACTATTTATTGTCCACTGTCCAGGGTTCTTTGCTTAAGGCTCATAGTTGCTGATCTAAGATCCACTGCCAATCCTAAAAAATAAAGAAATGTTGAATGAATGAATGCTTATCAATTAATCTAAAATAGTGGCTATAAAGATGTATAAGTCTCGTAATGACGTTCATTTAGGCATACAATTGATCTAAATTTTGGAAATACATTGCCTAAAGGGACAACTCTTCAATACCCCACATGTCAGTGATAGTAGTATTTACATAAGACCCAGATAGCTCTGTCAGTAAGTTATTTGTATTGCATTTTTCACATGACTAACCCAAAACGCTTCACATACTATTGGGGGTTTACTAGGTTTACTATACATATGTACAGACTGAGCCTATGTTCACTTTTTTAATCATGTTTAGAAAGCCAGACAAAAATTTTTATAAAACTAAATCAGTGCTTAGACCATAGACCACAGGCAACCTCTTATGTACATTTTTCCCACGTGCCTGCTCATTTTTGCTAATGATAAAAGAAAAACATTTCCAGACCTTCTTATACAGTATGAGCACCTCGATGTAAGCTGTCTGCAGACTGACATGACATAGCCAGCCTAGTCTTTGTGTGTTTTTGTGCTCCTGCGCTGTAGCCTCTTGTCAGAAACTGTTGAATTATCAAACAAACAGGACAGGAGAGGCTGGGTCTACCTGCCTGTATCCCTGGAGTTGGTCTCGGCAAGGGTCATCCTTCATGCCGTGCGAGGATGTGGAAGTCGCAGGTGTGGTGTTTCTATAGCAGGACACTGGGAAGGCCCCTCTCTGCCTCCTCTACTGCCCACTTGCTAATGACCAGGACGGGGGATAGCTGCTCCTTTGTGTACGCTGTTATAAAGCACTGCGAGGCTCTGGGATGGCAGCCAGCTCAGTCCTCCGCCCCAGGGCACTCTGTGGAGAATACAAGACACGCCTCACGCTTTGTTTTTCAGACACCACGGGATCCCACACCACAGGACAGGGGACAGACACCACACCAAAGCGTGCAGTCTATTAAAAGTATAGGTATGCTCAGACTGTCTAAACTTCTTATCCCATTGTGCACTTTAGGTAGGCCATTTTATAGACTGAATGTGCTCTTGAATAACCTTTATGTGTAAAATGTTTGGTAAATACTTTATAAACATGATCTATATGTTCCCCAGGTTTGAGGTAAACATGTTCAAGGTTTTACTGACAACAACGGTAATGCTAATTTATTCAGAATTACATAACCACTGGTGCTGGAGCTTATTCTGGTCAAAAGCTAAACACTAAATTGAACATAAGTTATTGTTAAAGGCGTGCAGGTGAAGGAAGCACAATTATTTCTTCATTTTTTTGTTGAAATAAAAGCCTATTGACAAGAACTGTGTTAACCATACAAAACAAGAACACATTTACAGATTCCTGTTGTATGGAATCTATCTGTAAAGCCTTCTTTGTGATAATTGTTACAAAATGAGACAAAGCTCCAATCAATGTACGCACAAATAGTGGTCCTGTCAGTATGTGGCATAGATCGGGGTAAAATGGCATACCGTATAATTCAAACTGCAAGCCAATCTCAGAATTTCTCATTTTGCACCAATCAATAGCTGTTAATGTACAGGTTCATAAGGATGCGCCGCAGTTTGCTTTGTTATCCTCCTGTTTTTCCATCATAGGCCTGAGTTTATTCAATTTACATTTGGGCTCTCAGAATTACAGCCATACATTCTTCTGACACGCTTATCAATATTTATCACATTTCTCGCGCAAACATACAGGATTTTTCTGGTCACTCACGGAGACAATAAGACTGCGGACCAAGAACTCATAATATTTTGGTTCCAATTACTATTGATTTTACAATTGGTTTGCAGCAGGATGTTGTTTTATTACTAATATACTTAATGGGCAAATCAATGTGAACACTTGCTCGCCTCATTCCTATAAAAGCACATAAACTCAGAGGCAGGGGCTTTAGTTGTGGAAGTCTCCTCATACCTACAATGAATGTATATGCAACAATAATAAAGTGCTTCTGGATTTATTAAAAAGAACAAATAAAGAAAGCACCGGAGTTTCCCTCTTTATTCCTTTGAAAGAGTGTGAAAACTTTAGGGCTCTAGAGGTAATATCACTCCTAATTTCCAGACCTTGATATTTCAGGGAGTGCTTTACGTGTTTTAAATTGTGCCCATAATTATGATTTTAGATCTAATCACAATTACAATACTCATCTGATAATACAAATAGATACAAATGTTGTACACAGAAGCTCAGAGTTTTTGCATTTAATATCCTATTGTTATTTTTTTATTATAAACATCCAGTTGAGATGTTAAAGCCCAGGCGCTCTGCAAATTGTGCAAGTGTAATTTACAGTTGTCATGGCTTGCCCATAGCCCATAGCTATTCTAGCTGTGGCCTTCATCGCCACAACAGACTGTCACATGTTAGTGCAATTACTGCCAGGAGCAATAAGGCAGCCACTGAATTCACACAGCAACGGCGAGAGGGCACCAGGGCTGTGAGCGGAGCGCGGGCCGTCCCGTGTGGGCCCCGGTTTGAGTGATGATGGCACTACATGATGGAGAGAGGCACGGGGAAGCAGACGGTGTGGTGTACGCTCATGATCTCTAATTGATAATGGAATAAAAGGCTGTAAATAGGCTCCGAGTGACTAGTCTCCGTTGACAATCTCTGTCAAACAGATCAGACTGTTTCACATCTTATTTCGGGCGCAGTGATTGTGACCTTGACTGAATGAGTATGAGGTGTGAGGTTAGAATGATGAATATGATCATATTATATAAGATGCAGGAATGATTTAAGATTGACAATTGGTTATGAAATCCACTATGCTCAAAGCACCTGAATTGGTTGTGTCAGTAATGCTCCTGAATTAGACTTCTTCATCACTGTGTGTTTGTATAATGAAAATGTATTGCACATTGGAAAAGAAAAGTATTAATAATTCTGGACAGTTTATTATTTTTTTTCCTGTATTTTTGTTTGTTTTTTGCACATTCTGCCTCCATGGGATTACGCAGGAAAAGATAAAATCACACTCAGATGGTTCAAATCTGGACAGTGATTTGGCCATTTCAAGGTGCTGTTTGGTATTCAAGTAATGGAAACAGGAAATATGTGGCTTCAGTGCACTTCAAAAGCTCAATAAATAGTTAAGATCTGTGTTTTTCGTGCCAGACTCGATATTTTCTAGCAATGCGTTTCGTACTATAAAAATTACTAGCTCTCTTCTCTCTGTTGCACTGCTGCCTGCTCACTCCTTATCGCGCTGCACCTCTGCCTCTTTTTTCGCTTGACGGACTGTGTGACGCGCAATTGACATGTAGGTTTGGAGGCAACGTGATGCTATTGAGCTGTGATGTAAAGGTAGCTACCGGGCTTCCTAAATACATTTCTGCTAGAGCGGGCATGGAGCAGGGAGCAAGGCAGGCCTCTCCTCTGGCTGTGTCTCCGCTGTAGGCCGCTTAGATCAAATGAACCGCTGCATGCTTCTGCACCAGCAAGGTCAGAGCGGGAGAGAGTGGCGGAGGAGGTCATGTGACCAAGGGAGATTTGAGGCTGCTGAGATGGAAGGGAACATTTATGAGAGCTGACAATGATTAACCACATCACACTGTTTTCACACACAAACACGGGCCTACCCCGGGTTCACTGTGGTAACAGGTATAGGGGCCGTTGTGTGACGGTCCTGACCGTGTTCAATAATCAACCTGTTGTTAGATAGTTTAAATCAGGACCAGCCAAGACAACAACATCAAATAAAGTCACAAAACAAATCTCATATAATGCACTTTTCGTGGCAGTCTCTGTGGTCCAAATAAATACAAAACATCCCTTTGTTTCTCTATACAGCTGCCAACTACAGATGGATTATCATATTTAATTTGTTTATGAATGGGAAGCAATTTCACACGTTTGGAGCTGGTTACGATAAAGCTACAGCTAGTGACAGTCGTGATTTGTTTTACCCAAAGGTATAGCAACGGTTTAGTTATGAAGTAGCTGCTATAATAGTAATAGCCTTTAAAAAAAAAGAGGTGTGGACATGGTAATGAAATATATTGCTAGAAAGTCTGTCAACAAAAAGTGCATAAAGATTTATGATTTAAGTGTGAGCCTGACATTACTTTTATTTAATTGCACAAACGTAAAATCATTTCCAAACCTTTCTTGAAAAGAACAGCTGAGTGAGGCGCAGGCTGGCTGTGTTTTCCCTTCTGCCTCTAACCTGACACTCCGTCCTGCTAAAACACCCGCCTGCTTGAAGAGGGCGCTGCTTGTTGCAAAGTGAGATGGAGGTGGTGTGCACTGGTCAAATGCGAGGCTAAAGTGGAGGCTTAGGCTGCACTCCTTCCTAATGCCCCACGGCACCTCCAGCATTAGCATTCCCCACTGCGACTGGAGTTCATAAGACTAATGGAGTTGCTACCTGGGGACATTAATTGTGCGTGACACCACTCGGGGGCTCTCGGGCACTCCCACTAATACCGGCGTGGCTGCCTGACAAAGCGCCCGAAAAGATTACAAACAAAGTTCAAATAACTGCCAGCGTGGTGTTGCTGCTTGACAGGGGACTTTGAGTGGGGTCATAATGTTTCAAGGGTTCGCTCACCACATGTTGGACAACCGTCTGAGGCCACATGTCGGGAAATAAGTGTCTGTCCCGGGCACAGAGATGACTTCACCGTGGCCAGACAGCGGTGTTACGGCTCGTATCAAACTTCTCCCTCACCGTGACACGCACATGACATCATCCAATAAAAATGCATAAAGGGCTGTAACCAGGGCTGCACGGGAAAATGGAGTGTACTCAAGGCATTAAAAGAGAGAATGTGAGAAGAGTCTAGAAAGGGTACTTTTATTATTGCAACAAGCTACTGAGCGTCAGCATGTAGAAGGATGTGACAACTAATTCATGCTAAAGGGGAACTCTTTTCATTACATGGAAAGTACACAAAGAACATTCCTGTAAATGTGGCAGTAATTTGTATTAGCGATAAATCTCATTTTCACTTACAGTAGCCCTTGCTTGCAATGTAGAATGCCATTAGACAGACGTAAGACAAATAAAAGTCACAATGATTAGTGCATATATAAAGGCAAGTACCGTAATGGTGTGTGATCTGATTTGCCAATTAATGGGTTGCCAACTTGGCTTCAAACGTCTTTTGAAAAATTGAGAAAAGTTTGTTTATAGCAATCTGTAAAACTATTGAGAGGTCTCAGTAGCAGTATGAAACTGATGCGTGTCTCAGTCTTTTTGAATTCATTAAGAAGAAAAGGGCAGAGGCTGCGGCCCCACTTCAGAGAGTCAAAGCCATTTACACTGCCATAATTACATTTGTATTTACATTAGGGACACTCCAGCCCGGATTTGTCATTTCTCATCTATTTTTTTCACCTTCTTTCTCTTCATCGAGCGTCCGAAAAATCATTATCCGCCTTTTGTCGTTTAGCATGTCCTGGCACGCCACAATAAAGCCAGAGTCATGTAATGAATGTCAAAACTATTTCTATCAGATATTGTGAAATATGGTTTCTGAAGAGGCGTTCAAAGACATAATATGATAATTTGATTTCTCAGATAGGCTGAACGGAAATGCCTTGTCTGGACATTTTGAAAAGCAGAATCCATTACTTCTTCTTAATTCACTCTGGCATAAATTAAAGGATTTCTGCAGGCCATTAACTCATCCATTAATACCCAGGGTCAAGATTATTGAGGCTCAGAGTAAGGCAATATGAAGGGCTATTTCTTCAAGACGTGTCAAGCTATGATTACACCGGGGTTCTCAATTCACTGCCATTAATTGTGAAATTATCTCCCGTCTTTTTGCTCGAGATAAACAGCAGGGGCAGATAATAGTCAAATGGGTAGGTAATCCTGTTGCAAAAATTAATTTCTATTCCATTTGTTTTGTTATGTTTCAGGCAATTTCAGGGCTGTGCTTGATTGTTTCAGAGTGATACGGGGTGTAGGAGGGAGAAAGGAGCAGAAAGGAGGTGTAAAATTAGGTTGGTGTCAGCACAAAAATGAAAGCCACTGAGCTATTTTTAATTTTCGAGTGCGAGTGTGTGATGAAGGGGCGCTGAATGCACAGGAGTGCTGTGATATAAAGGAGGGAGGGAAAGAAGTGGCTCAAAAAACAAATGACTGTCCTGCTTCTATACCCCATAGATGTGATGCACTTGTCCTAATTTGTTGCCACCGTCTGAAAAAAGAAGAGGTCAATGTGGAGATATATTGGATTATAGAACACTGCACAGGTGTGCACCAGGAAATCATACAAATGCAAAAATCTAAATACAAAGTTAAAAATAGAATCCGTAAACAAGAACTTATAACTTATCATGATTATTTTGCCAACAATTATTTTGTTGTTGTTGTTTGCGTTAGGTAATTGTAAATAGGTCGATTGAGTCTGAAAACTCTAGGGGTCTACTGTATTTAACCTTACCATAGAAATCCGCCATCCGAGACAAAGAGTACACAAACTGATTATTTATAATGTGTTAAGGAGGCAACATTAGAATCCTATACTTTTCTATAGTTATGGAAAAGGGGTTTTCCAATACTAATTAGAATTTTGACTTACATAACGCATCTATTTTTAAATAAATAGACCTCAGTATGAGGCTATAAGCAGGAAGACGGCATTTTAGAACATGCATTGTTTTCACCAAGATTTGTCATGATCAGTTCCACTATGATTACAGTATACAGAGCTATTGGCCTGAGGTGTTTTAATACAATCCTATCTGTGTGTGAGAGAAATGACTGGGCTGTGCTCCTGTAGCATGTCTCACCCAGAGCGCGCTTTATTTCCTGCCTTTTGTTCAGGTGCTCTCCAGCTCTGCACTGATTTGGGCGAAGATGAAATTAGGGCAAATAAAAATCGTATTAAAAGAATATTACAGCCTAACAGCCATTAGTCTGCGCCGTGCTGTCACATTTTGATGGATTCCTCACTTAGTTCAATGAATGGTCTAATGACATTGATAAAATCGCATGCAACTAAATAGAAAAGCCTGCCACTGATGCACATATGATACATACACGCGCTGCAAATTCATTTAACATGTTTGCCATTATTTATTCACTCCAATTTTTTCCCCACATCTGGATTGAAGAAAGCAGAAAATACACTTGCAAGTTTACAATATACTAAATGATGTCAACATTACAATCAAGTCTAAGTAAGGACTAAATCATCAATGACCCAATTTATCTAGTTTCCTATATTGGTATTTGTATTATGCATATTTGTATTTATGTTTGTGAGCTCATACGATTGTCTACTGTACATGTCCTCACATCACACACGATATTACAGCGGCAGGGCCTATACGCAGGCTGCTTAGGGCCCCAGACCACCGGGGCCCCCCCGGAGATTGCCTACATTTGTTCAGCAGGGTTTGTTTATGGTCTACTTTCTTCTGCAAACGGAGTCAGGGAGAGGGTGGGGGTTTGACTGTTTGTAAAATATGAATAGCCTATCTGAAATGACAGTTGTCTTTTAGTAGTTTAGTTTATTCGGTCATTACCTTCTTTTAAACAACAAACAAAACCAAAACATTACCATTAGTCTGTGTACAGTACGACTGAAAAGGGTTTAGGTTGAAGTTAATACTTACAGCAAGTAATATTTTAATAACATAAGTTCTGATTATTATTAGATATTTTTTAATACATAACAGGAGGGCCCCTGGTCAAATTCCGCTTAGGGCCCCTTAAAGGCCCTGTGCACAATACTCACAATCGAATAACAATTGCGATTTAAATTGGTTGCACAGCTTATAACAATTAGCAAATACAATATCCTCTTTTTGCACACAACACAATATCCTGACTGTCCTGTCTTCATGCATACAACCTACTAATCCTCTACAAACACGTTCCTAAATGGAATGCATTCTTTTTTGTACTACTTGAGCATTTCATATTCCAGTCCTCTCTCAAACCTCCTTCTCCATGACAAATGAGCACTGTGTTCTGACTCTGGACTCTTGCAATACGTGTTGCAAAAGTCTTAATTCGATGTTTATTTTAAATGTATTATTTCAAAATCGCACACTGGAAATATACCCCTGTATAAGCCAGCAGTGCCTATAAAGCGGCTTATATTCCCCTTATAGGATTTTGAGGCTCCACTCTCTGACATACTAAACAGAATTAATTTTAAACGCGGGGACTTCCTTATTCCTACTTCCTAGTGTAGCTTCAAAACTGCTTCTGACACGCATGCACAATAGATGAGCCGGTCCGAACGCTCACAGACTATGAATTTAAAGGCAAACCTTACAAGCGGCGGACTCCTGCGCACTGCAAAAAAATAGAAAGAAGAAGAAACCTTTCAGTATTCACTATAACCTCTTTGCTATTTCATCCTCGCTCAACTATTTTTCTAGTTTGGGGGAAAACACTTTCTATCACTGTCAGGGTAAAAACTACGTAGCTGCGGATTAGCTGTCTGCCTCCGCTCCACAGTTGTATCGCGGTGGCAATAAAACACACACATCTCCAGCTCAACTCCCCTACCTTTAGCTTGAAAGGCACTCAGGGAATTCGATTTATTTTGTTTCATAATTTCAGTCGACAATGACTCCCTTTGTGATGGATCTTGTGACCGGGCTGGTTACGATGGAGAATTTACAGCGATAGTTTGAATTTATTGGACAAAAGCAGGGGGATTTCTTAATAAGGGCAGGTATCGCTGCTTCCCTTCTCTTTAAAACACTACTGGAAAAGGATGATACTCAAGGAATTTGTACTGCTGCTTTGCATGAACTCCAGATAATGTCATTTTAAACAGGCTTTTCCTCATTTATTTCCTCAGGCCCTAATGACTTGCTATGTGTCTTATGATGTTAAAACACACTGTACGTCTCTACGTCTCCGCTAATTTATTCATTATCGATGTTCAAATTGAAGTCCTAATGACTAAAGTCAACACAACTAGCACTCTATTATTGATAGAAACTCAAGCAGCTCAACCTCTAAAGCTTAAATGAACATCATATTGGCTTGTTTAGTTTTGCAGTGCCCAGTGAACTCTGTGTTGTCCTAAAAACCTGCTAATAAGAGCCCGAAACATGACAGTGCAAAAGATATGAAACCATTCCATCTATTTAATGAAGACAGCTTATAGTGGCACCCAGTTCCAGGGTGTTTAAGCTAATTACTGTATTAATTACAGCATTAATTAAATGACATAATTGCCTTTCAAAACAATGACTCTGGTTTCCCCGGTAAGGTAAAGGGTTAATCTGCTGTGGAACCAGGCATGCATTATTTACATGCTCTGATGAATAATACATTTAGGAAGTGGTCTTATAAATTTACCGGTGCGAAGAAAAGCAAAGCTCAGTGGCTAAAGAAAGGCTGATTTGAATATGTGTTTTAAATGAAGATTTGTGTGAAATATGGTCACACACACATGCACACAAGGCGAGAGGTGTTTCTTTGTCTCTGCTGCTGAGGAGATAAACAAAAGGATTATTATTACTGTGGATCCAGAATACTGATCCAGGGTGAGTCATTTTAAGATGGACTGAAGATATTAACATCACCCACGAAAAGAATGATCAGTGTCTGATTCTTATTTGATTCTTTATCATTGTTACATTTAAGTGGCTCAGTGGAAATGCCACTGACCTAGAATATCTGTGAGTCCACTTCTTGTCCCAAGTGCAAAGGCATGTACTGTATTTCAATATATATTATGCAACATTAAAATGTTTAATAATTATCATTATTATTGCTACTGTGTGTTTTAGACTGATGACCAAAAATGCACCATGCTGTACAAACAAAACAGCAACAAAAAGATCTGCAGCAGAGTCATCCATGCAGTGCCAAATAACAGGTTCAGTTTCCCTGGACCAAACCTACAACGACAAAAAGAAAAAAAATCACATCTGAGTGTGACGAGTGACTAATCAAGGCGAGCGAAACGGTGCTGCAATAAATTAGTGCGGTGTGAAATAAACCACACAAACAGACTGATGATAATAAATGTAAATTATTTCTGGGGAGAAATGTTCCTGCTACATGAGTAATACCAACCATCAGGAAGGAGTCTTCCTTAACATTAATTACAGAAAATGACAAGTGAGCTGACAAGGAGGAAGGCTCATTATCTGAAAACATATTCACAACTTCGCAATTTGCGCGAGATGGACTCCAGCTAAATTAATCTCCTTTCTTTGCATGAGCCCCTTCTAATTTTCATGTTATTAACAGGTTTGCAGTATCACTCAGTGCTTGTCACCCTAATCAGGTTTTTCGGCGCGTTCGGGAAAGCGTGGTGTCATTTGGAAAGGATCAGGCCTCATAATGTGCTCTCCATCACGCTGCTGAATCTACAAGGTTGCTTTTAATAAGGTTCCTTAATCATTTCTCCTTTTTGTTCAACTTTTGGCCCGGCTGCCTTCTATTATCACTCCTTCTATTGGAGAGCCACCATTAGGGGAGAGGCTGCTTATCTGGGGACAAGGGGCACAGGACAAAAGACACATTGGGTCATTAAACAATTGAAACATCATGTAGCCCTTCATATGGTAAACATGATTATATATTATTATGTAGATTCAGTACACGCTAAAATAGACGGGAAGTGTTTATAATGCCATCATTATAGCTTACAGTAAATTAAAACACATTTCATCAGCCATTATAGTATCATCTGACAAATACTATTTTATTTCATTCATTTTAAATGTTAATAATTACCAGAATAGCATTTGATTTGCCTTTTAATGGTCGCAAAGCACATCACATCATCCTATCAAGTCGTCTTCTTATTCATTTATTGCTTTTTCCCATTCCTCTCCATTTATCTGGGCTTGGGATGCACAACTCTGTAATATGCTAGCCTCGTGTTTCGCTTCAGAGCATAGATTGATTCTTTACTCGGCTTAAATGTATGCTAATTCAGATAAATACAGAAGCTAGCTGCACTTGGGTAACCATTGCATTAACGCAGTGCTGTAAGCGTGTTACATTATTGTCTGTGATTCCCTTACGTCTGCATCTGTGCTCTGCGCGCACAGTATCAGCAGTATAACAATTGCAGATGATGCCGTGACTTTTGTGCGCGTTTTGAATTAATAAATCGAAAATATATAGAGCTTATGCATGTCCACAATGTAATCTGCAAACGTGTCGTATTGCAAAGTCGCATTTAATTCACAGGTATAGCCTCATGGTAGCTGGAGCAGAAATGCAATAAGTCATGTAAAATTAGTTCAGAGAGAATAAGTTTCAGAGGGGAAGAAGAAGAAGCCAAATGTTATGAAGGAGTCCATAATGGCAGAGGCAGCTTTATCTGCTCCCCTCTCTCTCACACTCCCTAATTACATTTCACAGATTGTACAACAATAGCTGCTGGTAGTAACCTTTAGTGGATGGGCTTTTCAATAATGCAAAGTACACATTTCCATATCTATTTTTTTTTCCTTCCCCACTGTGCACCCCATTTATTAATTTGCTGAACACAATAAAACAAAGACTCGCCTTAATGTGCTCCTTTGCTCAAAAGGCGTCCGACAAGATAAAAATACAAAGGCGTCTTTCTATAATGAGGAATGGACCCGGCATGCAAAGCGCATAATGTCCAACGCATCCGGTTTGAAAGGCCATTTGGTTAGCCACTGTGAAATTCTATTGTTTTACTTATTCTTTTTGTGTTTATCTTCCCTCTGTAAATAATTCATGTCCTTTGCAGCAGTCGCCCCTGTAAACACATACAAAGCCCTGCATCATGTGGAGATAATCCCGAAGCATGCATCAAGTAGAAATCTGGAAGCCCTACGAGGTTCAGTTTACGGAACAGATGTGCATGTTTGCAGTTTGGCAGTCTTCTATGTACAGCATTAGATATAAGGCCGGGAGAAAGCCAGGTGTCACATACTGGGTTAAGTCATTTGGCTTTTAAACCATGCTGACTGCAAGTTTATAATAGTTTTCAGCTGGAAATAGTTACATTTCTTTTTTGCCCTTTTCCTCCTGGAGTTGTTTATACCGTATTTCACAATTCTCTTGATTCAACCCCCATTTACTCATATTTGGGATCAGTATTATAACATATATTTCTTTTTTGTATCAAGCAGTTTAGCCTCATGCTACAAATACATTGATTCAAATCATTGGTGGCAGCTGCTACAAGGGATTTTTAATTGAATGATTATTGTATTAAATGCCGGCTTTTAATGGAGCGTGCACTCCTGCAATTATTTCCGCTTTAAGAAGCTGAACTCTGGGCAGGTCCTCACAGCCGCCAGCGCTCGGTTTGCTTCCAACTGAGTGGTCACTGTTGGTGTGAAGTCAGCCTTGCACCTGCACTACCACTACGTATACCGTGCAGGCTAGGGAGTCTAGGTTTCAAATACATGTTACATAAAATAAAGTCAACAAAAACTTGGCTGTGTTTTCCACTTGGCTTCAGAGCGTGTTAGCACATTCACAGCACAGACGGCTTCCTGTCTCTTTCTTTTTACAAGTCTAATAACTACTAATAGAACAAATCAGAGCGGCTTCCTTAATCCGGTGGTATTTTGTCTGTGATAGGATCAATATTTGCCAGAGCAGTTTCCTTATCCTCACAATGTGATGAAATATTGGCTGTATGAAAGAGGCGATAATGTTATCCACAGTCTTTTCCAAAGCCAAGCACGATCCCAGATTAGAGGAGCGTTTATCAAAGATTCAGTGTTGGCTGAGATTATATTTAACCTGACATCACACAGATAGGAGCCCAGATGATCAAACAGGACTGCAGCTACCGTCAGCGCAGACAGTGTCACACAGTTTCTTCAACTAAAATCTTATCTTTTAGGTGCCAATATTACATTCAACTTCCAAATCCCAGTTAGGCGTAGTGGGTGGCAGGAGTCCGTTCCAACAGTTACGGGCCTTATAGGTGGGGTTTGTAGCACGTATGATTCCAGCCACTTTATTGTAAGGATAAGATAAAGACACAAAGCCAGACAGACGTAAGCTCTACTGTTGCTTTCATTTTAAAATGTACGCTTACGATGGGTTGAATCTGGGAGAATCTAACCTACAACCACTCTGCCATCACACAATTAGATAATTTTACAATCAGTGCTTGAATATAACAAATAGGCACTCTTTCAACTGCCCTAATACCCTGTACTGGAGGGACAAGTGACATACGCTACACATATGGCAGCTAACTGGCAATGTTTACTGAAATATGGCATCTAACATATTCTCACAATGGGGGGATTCTTCCCTTGGCAAACTGTATAAGAAATGACTCATATAAAAACAGAGCAGAAAGTCAATAGAGGCTTTAAAGAGCTGCACAAGTGCGCAATAATCACGAGGTTTAATGTCACAGACTTCGTCATTACCAATGTACAAGCTCTGTGTCACTTTGACTGATTCTTGTGTGACCTTCGAAACTAAGGAACATTTATGTTATAAATTCAGCTTTAGAGGGTCAATAGTTTCAAATGAGGGTTTGAGTCAAAACACTACACTCAGGGTAAAAGGTGATTTGCAGTGGTGGATTTTCTTTAAAGTGACTCAAAGGAACATGTTACTGTTTGGGATCGGTCTCGACATGAAGTGGTCTTTTATTTAACCGTGTTAGTTTTAATAATGCTTCATAGGCTCATGTCACAGCACACTCAGTTGTTTGAGGGTTTCCACCTGAACTTACTCCTGACTCTCTGCTCCTCTCCAAAAGCCATGCTCATGCATCTCTGTCAGGATGGGACACAGTCAGAGTTAAGTGCACCGAGTTGTCCACACAGGCTCAGTGGACGCCCGACGGGGGAAATACTCGGCGCAGAGAAACCTGCTTGAAATTAAATTCTCCACTTGGCTGACTAGGGTGACTGGTCTTGGTCCGCTGGCCTGTTCCTTCATTATTCCTGCCTGATAACTGACTGAACGGATGTCTTGTCTGTTTAATGCCAGCTCAGCTGCTTCATGGGAGGAACGGG
Organism: Proterorhinus semilunaris; assembly: GCA_021464625.1. NCBI lineage: Eukaryota > Metazoa > Chordata > Actinopteri > Gobiiformes > Gobiidae > Proterorhinus > Proterorhinus semilunaris. The sequence continues at coordinate 21,428,981 of CM038345.1, read as the reverse complement.
CTTGTCACTCTCCGCTATAACACTCTGTATTACCATCTCCACTTCATTTATTTGCCTCAGATTTGGTTCGCCTGTCAAGCCACCAGTCCCCCCCCCCCCCAAAAGACACATGCAATTCTCCACTGCTCAACCTTCTGCATCTTTTAGGAAACAATTCAAAATAACCTGTCGAAAAATTTCATTAAAATGTCATTTAGATGTCACCCCAATGATTTAGATTGGAACCAATAAAGGTGACCTTAATTGTAGTTTCTCCAGGGCCCACACTGTTGCACTTGCTTTAAGGTATTGTCAGTCGATTAAAATGGCATCTTTTGAGCTTTTTTACTTACAAAGCTGAGTAACTGTCCGCAGAGGTTCAGACAGTGTGTGTTGTGTCCTGCATTTATGTTAAAGGTTTCTGCATGATTGAACATTGTGATAGTCAGGCGGCCACTGTCAAAGACATGGCTCGCACTTGACCCTGTGGAATCTCCTCCTCCCTCCTGTCGCCTTTTCTTTGTGGCATTTACAGAATTAAAATGAATATATCCCTCAGTAATGCACTGCCACGGAGTATACTAATCGTAACTCATTGCTTTAGTGCAGGCTTTTAAGTGCACATGACAGCGTTAGCCAATCAATGCTAAACACTGTCGTCTTATGGAAACCTATACAACATGAAAACACTGCACCCTGCTTCATGTATGACCTGCTTAAAAACATGATATTGAATAGTAATAAGCAGTACAGAAATAAGTATTTGGAGGCCATCATGCATCCAACGCCCCCTCCTTCTGCGTAACCACAAAGCCAATAGCATTGTGGGACCAAATGCTTTCCAATGTGACAATTGATTGCCTTTTGAGCTATTTGTTGGTTGATATTATAATTGGTATAATTTTTCACAAGTACATGAGTGTCATAGCATGATGGGCTTTGCGAATCTCGGTAATGCAGCGGCCTATAGTTCAACCTTTAGGATCAATAATGTATTAAAACCAAGAGCTTATTGAAATAATAGAAGGATTTTCACCAGGAGAGGAGCAGGCGCAGGAAAGAAAAATGCACCACAGACAAAGTATTGGATTCCATGCCAGGCCCTCGATGTTAAGTGCATTGTTTTCTCGCCAGCGCCGGAGAAGGACAGAGAAAGTCGAGGTGATGTGAAAACTCAAGGTTATTGACGTAATGTGTGAACAGAATAAAGCAGCACTTGATAATGCTGGGAACTGTAAAAGCAGAAGTGTGAACGCAAACTGTTCATTTTTCCTTTTTGGCATCACAACATGTTGATGAAGAATCGCCACACAGACCATTGTGCCCAGAAGTGTTCTTTACTTATTAACCTATATTGTTAAATGTAGAAGTAGTTGTTATCACAAATCTATACAAACACTAAGAGATTGTTGTTTTGGGTCATCCTTGGCATTTACAGCTCAAAAACACCTCCAATCGTAAATATTTGCATGCTTAAATTGTATCCATTTTATAATATAAGTCTGAAGTATCTGTTTTCCTTTTCTTTTTTCTTGTGTTAAATTACGTTACTGCTCATCTCTTCACTGCCTTGTTCACCAGTTGATGGAAGCATTTATTCATTTCATTACATATAGTTGTATTGTTTAAATAAAAAATATATATTTCAGCAATAAATACTGTACATTTTTAAAATACACAGCGGCTCACCTCTCCTAAGACCTGAATTTAACTTTGCTGGGAGAATGTGTTCTACTCCTGGCAATAGTATAGTACAAAATGTTACACAGTGTACCTTTAAAGTAATTATGGCTCAAAACGTTTTTTTTTTTTATATGTGTCTTTCCGCTGGTAGAAGTGGGAAAAACATGGTATTAAAGCAGAACTAAGTAACTCATGACCCTAGAGGCCATAAGCGCCACTGCAAGTGTCGTAGCATGTTGCGTTTTTTTTACTCATTAATTGTCCGTGAGAGTAAATACTTCGCTGACAGAAAAGACAAAGGGAGAGAGGAATATTGTACATCCAATTACACAATGGAGATCCTTTTTTTCACTCAAACTTATATAATAAGTAATAATAATACTTTTTAAGTGATGCTAGCCCGCAGTTAGCTTTGCCCGTTAGCCCGTTAGCTTCTTCTTTGTGATTAGTGTGTATTGCGCCTCGGACCCAGTGCAGGCAAAGTTGCAATTGTGGTTTTCTGGCCAGAGACACCGGGGGAGATGATGATGCTTCATAAGTAAAAGAAGAAGAAACTATATTTTATAACAATATTAAAAGCTAAAAAAAGTTTATTTTGAATTATATGTCTCATTCATTTGTATGTCTCTATGAATTTGAAGGCATTCCAATAATTGACGTTGAGAATGAACGGCGCCAGCCATGTCAACCGTGCTACAAGTGGCAACTGACAAGGCGCACCTGTTTAGTAGTTGCATCTAGTTGCAGAGATGGTAAAAGACGAGATGAAGGAATGCATAACTAGAAAAGCAGAGTGAGATGACTATATTATAAAAAAAACATTTCTACACTATCCGCACAAAGCATTTTTCCTCAGGTCATCACTTGCTCTGTGCGTGTGTAACGTGCTCTTTCCTGCCTTGCTTTTATTTCGACGGTGTGTGTTTTGACAGTGTTTGAGCCAGGAACGTCGCGTGTGAAATGTCAGGTGAAGACTATATGTGACAGATTTGGAGGGGAAATCAAGACAAGACAAACAGGCAGCTAAATGCCTGGGAAACGTCTGGGCGCCGCGACACGAGGCGATAAGTGCCGCTGACGTGGACATGACAAGTCCGCAACAACAAACCCCAGGACATACAATCCCAACAGACTGGACACAGTTCTCTTCCCCGAATGTGCTAAACAGCTATTACGGAGAAATTAACGAGAGATGCCGTCTTCACCAACTTCAAGCAGCCATCTTTCTACTGTACGCTCTTTGAAGTTCCCCTGTTTTGGCGAGCGGTTTGATCTCAGTTTGATTTCCAGTGGCATATCTGATACATATTATGAAAGCAATACAAGCTCATAGGGAGACGGGTGCCTCCAAACTTGAACTGTTGCCGAGATACCTGAAGAAAGAAATGACACCAGTAACATCTTCTTTGTACGAAAAATAAAAGGAAAAAAAAAGTCTGCCCCTCAAAAGTCACACATGTAAATTGAGTATATATTTTTTCCAGACTAGTATTGGTTGCTTTTCAAAGTTACGGTGATACACTGTCACAGGAGTTTGACAGAGGAAAAAGAATAGCGTGCTTTCATTTGGGAACATCACAGACACGGCTCCTCTCTGAAGAACAGGATCTGCCGCAAAAAAAAAAAAATAGAGACAAAAGAGAAAGGTAAATTAATGCTACCCACTAACACTGACTTTTTCTTTTTGTTGAAACACTTTTGTGGAATATTCACATCTTTGAAAGTACAGTATATACTTGTACATATGCATCTGCAGACATATTTCATAATAGATGGAAATGATAACAAAAAAATGGAATCAAATATTACATGCATAAGTTATCTCATGAATGTTCTCTACTGAGTCCCCGGTATAGCATACAGTTATTATTAGGCCCGAGCGCCATCAGGGCTAGTTTATATCATTATTATCCTTTACTTACACAGGTAGTCTCTTGAGACTCGTGAGACTCAACATATACAACAATAACATAAACATTCATTCAATTAAAACAATGACAACAGCATTAACATAATGCTCAAAAACAAGAGCATTTACGTGGTGGATACTCCTTCACAAGGGATTTACACTGTCGAGAAGAAGACTGTCCATGCACAGTCTTCTGTGTCTCAGTCCAAATGGTGCAAAGCGGCAAAAATCCTTCTTATCCCATTCTGTTTTAACGCGGTGTGACTCAAGAGTCAAAATGTCCTGAAACCTCAACTGGTAAGCATTTGACCGGCCATTTATTAAATTTAACAAAAATGGTCAAAAAAGGTAGTAGTAGTTTATGTTAGAGAATAAAATGAAATTTGTATTTATTATTTGGGGTCATGCTGGAAGGTTGTACCATCTTTGCCGTACAGTCATATCTTTGGCTCTCATGCACCTGCTCCCAGGCACTGAATGTTTTGGCTTGCATATAGTATGACGCCCAACAGAGGGTATTCATCCCTCTTCATGCGGAAGTACAGGTAGACTTGAATGGTCAGAGTAGGGCAATGTGTCGGGTCCCGCACTGATGGTAAACTTCTCCTGCATTAGAGATCAAGATTCCAGTATATTTTTCATCTATCTTCTCGGACAGCATTGTTTTTCGGCAACATTTTATCGCTTGCATAATAATTATAAAAACGTTTAAAAAATATCAAATTGAATACTCCCAATAGTATTTCAAATGTCTCTTCAATACTACTACAACACTGTAGCGTATATATAATATATATTTTTAACATCAAGGAGCTAGACTGTTTACATGCCCATCTTAATGGAAAAAACAAAACAAATCTTCTTTCTCATCCACCTTACTGCTTCTGATGAAACACAGCTGCACATCTCGGTCTCTAGCGTCTGCTCAGAATGTGTCGTCCGAATGAGAATTGGGGTAAAACATTTGAATTACAGACCTCAGCTATGACGCCTGGCCTCCTGCACTGCCACATCATGAATATATATTGCATTATGAAGATGTGATGACATTTAGAGCAACCACATTTAACCCTCTCCTCTTGTGCCTCTCGTGGGCTGTGTTTCTCTTCTCCCTCTTAATGCATTTTGCAGCGAGGGGATGCATCTTAAAAGATTCAGTGAGAAATGTCAGAGCGAGCCAAAGACACCGCTTCCAGAGTCGGGGTCATTTCCAGACTGGAGATTCACATCCAAGGGTGATCTATCCTTCACGTGGCCCATCCCCCACTGCCGGCCTCATTCCCCATTCAGACTCAAGCTGCATTTCTGGTATGTGAAACTACATTGTACCTAAACACTAATACAAATGGATACCTACATGTGTGCCACTTTTGCCTTAATTTGTATTTTGACACTGGAAGCTAGTTTCTGTAGCCTCCTTCCGTTCAATCAGTTATTGAGATATTCTGCCCTCTCACTGACAACATGCACATGCGTTTAACAACAGCCAGCTCACTCCGTCAATCAAATAATCAAATAATAGGCCATTCCCTGAAATTGATACCACAAAGTTTCTATACACAGCAGTAATCAAATGAATAAAAAACATGTTTTTCTGTCCACTCTAAATGATTCTGTTTGCCCACCCTTGCAACAGCAGTACAGGAGAAAGAGAACTAGCCTACTTTAGTACAGAGCTTCTTGACCAGCCGAGCAGCGTCGCTCCCACCTCATTACCAGATGCAAATGAAAGGGGTACACATGTTTAATATTTAGTGGCAGCAGAAATGTCAGGCTGGCACGAGACGGAATTAAACAGCACTGTCAGCGCAAGTGAACTCAAGGCTTTCTCAGCTATTTCACTTCATATTGAGTTACTGTCACCATTTATTTCGGAGCGGCCGGTCGACTGGTGTGACGATGTTCTGTGATGTCTTTAAGGGTAGAAGAGGAATCAAGGAAGAAGTGTGCTGTGATATTTACTGCTTATTGTCTAAACATTCCCAAAGTCCGGCGGGTTTCGTCCTCCCATAAAATCCTCAAATCTGCCCTCCAATAATGTTGTCTGTATAAGCGAAGCCATTTGGATGAGAGGCGAAACTTCAACTACAAAGTACAGACGATGATCATCTAAGAATATGTAATGTTTTTCCTTTTTTGAATTGATATTGCAATCATTAAAAAGAACAATTAAGGACTAAAGACTAATTCAAAGTCATAATTTAAAAAATACATATAACATTTCACAATGAGGCCATCCTGCAGTACCTTTGAGCTCCCCCAGGAGGCCCTGAACCCTACTTTGGGAACCATTGGTCAAAACAAAAAGAGAACCGTATTCCTATCATGTATTCAAGTGTTAAGTCATTTGTCATTGTTGTCCAAGTCACTTTAGCAAGCAGGTCATAAGATTAATAACATAAAATGGCCACTTAAAAACCTTTTACAAAATCTGAATCAGAATCAGAATCAGAATCAGAATAGGTTTTATTGCCATTGTCTGAGAACAGGTTCACAAACTAGGAATTTTTCTTGATGCGGGCGTGCAACATAAAACATATAACACAGAATTTAGATCAAATAAGCTGTAAACTATCAGACTTTAGGGGGCTGATTTGATCACAATAAACATATTAAAAACATGTCAAACAATATGCTTTTACTGATGTGGTTTATGGACACAGACTAAATAACCCGCAGCTTAAAAAAATTAATAAAAAAAAAAACAAGAAAGAATACATCTTGTTGCTCCAATGTTCATGTGTAGCCATCGATTTGATCACAATTTGAGTAATTACTCCAAAAATTAACCAAGCAGCCCTTTATTCTGTGCATATCATGTTGCATGCAGCAAAGAATATTCTAAAAGGAAAACAAGAAACCCAGGAAAATTACTTTTTTTCCCCTCAATAATGCTAACCTCTAATACAAGTTACTAGTTTAACAAGTGGATGTAAGAGGTTGGGGAAAAACAATCAAAGGTTTCATTGTCTTGCTCTCAATGGCACAATACAATCGTGCCTCACACAGTTTCCCAAGAGACGGCTAAACTAATCCGCTTAATCTGTAGCGAAACCAAAATGTCAACCCGTGCAGTGCCAAAAAGAAGTAAGCCACCAGAAAAGTTAGATATTTAAATGCAGATCAAAGTGCAATAATCTTAAAATAGTTGTTTGCAGAGAGTTTTATATTATTTGTTGTCACACACTGCACACTCTGGGCAATAGTGAGTTGATGCTCAGTCCAATCAAGAAGGAAGATAACACTGGGACCCACTGGGAACCAATTATGCACACTGTACATGAGGGGTTTAGTGTATCTGCGATGCACTCACTCAAAGACAGGAAGTGGAGAGCTGTTTTTGCTCCTCCCCCAATATTTAATTGGGTAGGGTTTTAAGAAAGATATGGACAAAGAAATGGGAACACATGCTCTTGACGACTACTGAAATGTAGTATTTGAATGTGACAACAACTGGATTGGATTTACAGTGCCTCTCGACAGTACTAATACACCTTAAACTTTTGCACAATTTGTCATGTTTACAACCATAAACATCCCTCCATCCATTGAATTACTGAAAGTTCACACACAAGTAACAGAAAACTGTGAAGTGAAAACAAAATGATACATGATTCTGTTATTTTTCAAAAAAAAGAAAAATGGGGCGTGCATAAGTAGTCATACAGCATTAAATTGCCTTTATACCATTCCTAATGACTGCAGAATGTTCATACCTTGCCCTAACCATTAAATAGAGTCTACCTGTGTGTAATCTACTCTCAGTATAATTCCAGCTGTTCTGTGAGGGCCTCAGAGCTATGGTCTGAGTGTATTGGTCACTAAACAACATCATGAAGGCCAAGGAGCTCACCAGAGAGGTCAGGGATAAAGCTGTGGAGAAGTTTAAAGCAGCGTTAAGTTATACAAAGATTTCCCAAGATTTGAACATCTCACGGAGCACTGTTCAATCCATCATTCAGAAATGGAAAGACTATAGCACCACTGCAAACTTACCAAGACACGGCCGTCCACCTAAACTAACAGACCGAACAAGGAGAGCACTGGTCAGAAATGTAACCAAGAGCCCCAAGATAACTCTGGAGGAGCTGCGACGTCCTGCCGCTGAGCTGGGGGAATCTGTACATGGGACAACTATAAGTCGTACTCTACACAAATCTGGCCTTCATGGACGAGTGGCACGAAGAAAGCCATTATTGAAAGGAGGCCTTAAGAAATCCCGTTTGAAGTTTTCTAGAAGTTATATTATGGAGGACACAGCTACCATGTGGAAGAAGGTGCTTTGGTCAGATGAGACAAAAATTGAACTTTTTGGCCCAAATGCAAAATGTTATGTATGGAGCAAACCTAACACTGCTCATCGTCCTGAGTGCACCATCCCCAGTGTCAAATATGGTGGGGGGAGCATCATGGCTATGGGGCTGCTTTTCCTCAGCGGGAACTTAGAAGATTGTAAGAATAGTTGGGAAGATGGATGGAGCCAAATACAGAGACATTTTGGAAGAAAACCTGCTGGAGTCCGCAAGAGAATTGAGGCTGGGGCGGAGATTCACCTTCCAGCAGGACAATGACCCTAAACACATTTGTTTAAAAACAAAAACATATTAATGTGTTAGAATGGCCCAGTCAAAGTCCTGACCTAAATCCTATTGAAAATCTGTGGAATTTGACAGAGCTTGAGTTGTTTTGTAAAGAGGAATGGACTATAATGTCAGTCTCTAGATGTGCAACTCTTGTAGAGTCAAACCCCAGAACACTTGCTGCTGTTATTGCAGCAAAAAGGGTTTCCACAAAGTATTAATTCATGTTGTATAAATACTTGTGCACGCCTGACTTTTCGGTTTTCTATTTAAAAAAAAAAAAACAGAATCATGTATCATTTTGCTTTCACTTCCCAATTGTCTGTTACTTGTGTGTGAACTTTCAGTAAAAAATTCTAAATAAAATCTTTATGTTAATTGTTGTAAACATGACAAAATGTGCAAAAGTTCAAGGTGTACTTTCGAGAGCCCCTGTATTTGGATGTAGTGTTTTTATTGTTTAGTGTGTAGCATGATTCAGCCAAGATTGCATTGGTGTCACTTTCAATGGGACTAATATGGGAGCCTCGCTAAGATGAGTCATCCGTGACAAGTTTCAAAAGTAGTTTTATTGTAATTAATAGAAGGCATTTTAGTGCTATAAAGTCTGAGCGAACAGATGATTAGAAAGTTTTGCTGTGGACAGGCAGTCAATGAACTCCCACTGCCTCTCAAAAAAAAGAAAAGAAGCGTTTCATTATTCCAAGGTGAGGGCTTTAAAACAGCATTTTAAATGTTACCCCGCTGTTCGAGATCATGAAAACCTTTAATTTCATGCAAATGAACAGCGAGGAGCATGGCGCTTAATGTAAACGAATGCGTCTTTTTGTACTGAGTGCTAGGAGTGAGCTGGAGAGAGAGGCCAGCAAGAAAATTCCCAAGGATTCTTTAATTGCTATCTGAAATTATGTAAATCCCTGTGCTCGCCCGAGTGCAATTATCCAGCGCCTCTTGCTGCCAGCTTTACTAATGTCTAACAAAATATCGGTGGCTGACATTTAGACGTCGTAATGCAAATGAGAATTAATTTTTCTTCCAAGACAAAGGGCAGTGGAAAGATCACACCATTTTATACAATAAAGGGTGAAAAAAGTCGGTTTGCGAGATGACAAAAAAATGTTGATCGAAAAATGAGCCCGGAATGAAGCCCATTTTTATATCGGCGCATGCTACAGAATAATTCCCCTATTCTCTGCTATTAATCTATTTCTATCGCCACAGAGAGGGACGCAGCGAGCCCAAGACATTCATTTAGGGTCAGAATTAATTGCGGCGCGTGTCTCATTTTTACCCAGCCAGCAAAGCAATGAGGGCCCCACATGGGTTTGCCCACATGGGCAATAAGTGGGTTTGTCCGCGGTTTCCATGAGGGCCCTATATGGTTTTGCCCATGTGGGCTAAAAGTGGGTTTTGAATGGGTTCCATGTGGGCCCAAAGTGGGTTAAAACCATAAGGCCCACTTGGGCCCCATATGCCCACATGGGTATAACAAGTGGGTTTGTCCGCATTTTCCATGAGGGCCCCATCTAGGTTGGCCCATGTGGGCTAAAAGTGGGTTTTGAATGGGTTCCATGTGGGCCCAAAGTGGGTTAAAACCATAAGGCCCACTTGGGCCCCATATGCCCACATGGGTAACAAGTGGGTTTGTCCGCAGTGTCCATGAGGGCCCCATCTAGGTTGGCCCATGTGGGCTAAAAGTGGGTTTTGAATGGGTTCCATGTGGGCCCAAAGTGGGTTAAAACCATAAGGCCCACTTGGGCCCCATATGCCCACATGGGTAACAAGTGGGTTTGTCCGCAGTTTCCATGAGGGCCCCATCTAGGTTGGCCCATGTGGGCTAAAAGTGGGTTTTGAATGGGTTTCATGTGGGCCCAAAGTGGGTTAAAACCATAAGGCCCACTTGGGCCCCATATGCCCACATGGGTAACAAGTGGGTTTGTCCGCAGTGTCCATGAGGGCCCCATCTAGGTTGGCCCATGTGGGCTAAAAGTGGGTTTTGAATGGGTTCCATGTGGGCCCAAAGTGGGTTAAAACCATAAGGCCCACTTGGGCCCCATATGCCCACATGGGTAACAAGTGGGTTTGTCCGCAGTGTCCATGAGGGCCCCATCAAGGTTGGCCCATGTGGGCTAAAAGTGGGTTTTGAATGGGTTCCATGTGGGCCCAAAGTGGGTTAAAACCATAAGGCCCACTTGGGCCCCATATGCCCACATGGGTAACAAGTGGGTTTGTCCGCAGTTTCCATGAGGGCCCCATCTAGGTTGGCCCATGTGGGCTAAAAGTGGGTTTTGAATGGGTTCCATGTGGGCCCAAAGTGTGTTAAAACCATAAGGCCCACTTGGGCCACATATGCCCACATGGGTAACAAGTGGGTTTGTCCGCAGTTTCCATGAGGGCCCCATCTAGGTTGGCCCATGTGGGCTAAAAGTGGGTTTTGAATGGGTTCCATGTGGGTCCAAAGTGGGTAAAAACCTTAAGGCCCACATGGGCCCCATATGCCTACATGGGTACATGCCTACAGTTATCCAGTAGTTTAATTTCCTGAATCTATGATGAACGATATACAATGTGGGCCCTCTCAGACCAGACGCTAGTGGTTCAAAACACAGGTCCTGATGTGTTTTTGATGAGAACATTGTAACAACCTTTAAAAATAGTTTCAATTCCTCCAGGATTTTGCAGGTATCGTTTGTGATTGTTGGGGGCTAAAAACACTTTTCCAAAAGATGAAAGGTTCAGCTTAAACATAATTGTACATGAAGACACATTTCTTTGAATTCTACTGAAATTATACCAAAGAGGCCAAGGGTAATAAGAAAATAACTTTTATTTGGGCTGGGACGAAATATATGATCGGATTTGGATCGCGTACTTTTTGCTGCAATACCAATACTTTCAAGTATTGCAATACTTGTGTTTGTCTTCTAGTAACAGTTACACAGCACCTTGTTACATATTGTGACAATGCACTTTTCAGTCTTAGCACTTCAATGAATGTCAAATGTCATTTCGGATCGCCCCCGAGTATCATGATACGCATCGAATCATGACAAAAGTGTATCGTCCCAGGCCAACTGAAAGAGAGTTGTGATGACAAAATCGTAAAATCCTGGAGGGACTAACAAAAGGCCAGCAAACAAACAATTGCCAATCATATTTACAATAAAACCTGCTTAAATATAACAAGTCAATTTCATACCTTTTAATCATCAGACCAAGGATTTTCTGAAGTTGGTTGTTCAGTGCTTTAGAAGAGTTGATGTGTAAAAAATTATAAGCCTTGTGAGAGAAGTCCTCCTATGCTTGTGTGAAGTGTTCATACTTTGTAGGCAGGATTGGCGGCTGCATCACTGATGACCCAGAGGTGACTGGTCAGCTCAAGATTCTTCGTATCCTGCTGCAAAAACAATGTTCATGTCAAGCACATTTTTAAAAGTTTATATTACTAATGGAAAAGACATCTTAATTCATCTTTCACTAATGTCAGTCACTCCTGACAGTATTATCTGTAGGGTCATATTTTTTATTTATTTTTTTCAAAAATGTCTTCCTCAAAGCATCAAGAACTAAATTCTTCATTGTAACTGGATTGCTGCATCAATTACATCTACACCAAATTCTAATTCTAAAAATTAAAATTCTAGTTGACCTTAAAATATATATATACAAAAAAATAAAAAATAGAAGTTAATTCTGGTTTCATGTCAGACAGTGAGAAAAAAAGTTCATTTACTTCTGTAATTCAACTTAAAATGTGAACTTCACACAGAAAGGCCCCATCCCTGGTGCGAATCGAACCCGGACCTTCTAACTGTGAAGAACGAGTGCTAACCGCTGTACTACTGTGCCGCCCAAAAGAAAGATGAGAGACATGAGACCGAACAATGCAGAAGAGCTGAAGGAGCTATTGAAGCATCCTGGTCTTCCATAACACCTCAGCAGTGCCACAGGCCGAGAGCATCCATGCCACGCTGCATTAAGGCAGTCATGATTATAGTTTTCAGAGGGCACACATTTCTGTTTAAAATACATTGTTCATTGATTTCATGTAATATTCTAATCTTCTGAGATTTTGAATTTGGACCTAAGCTGTAAACCATCATCAATATCATAACCAATACAGGCTTAACATGTCATTTTGCATGCAATGAGTCTATATATCTAGTTTCACATTTTAAGTTGAATTACAAAAAATAAATTAACTTTTTTACTAAACTGCGCTTCGTGCTCTAAAATAATGAAATGCATGCACATATTTTATTGAGCTGCAGACAGTCAATACTTAGAGTAAAATGTTGATTTCATCAAGGACAAGGACCAGACCTCCTAGGACCCGATTTAGTAGAGTATACAGATGTCAGGCTTACAGGAGATGGAGAGCTAAGCGATACATGTACCCTTACCTTGTTTTTTTTTCTTCCAAAAACATACAACATGGTGGACAGTTCATCACTGGTAGATTGTCAAATGAAGAGTCACTCAGCTAGCACCTCAAATCAGGAAAATGCAGTCAGTTACTTTGTAATAAAACAATAAACCAAAAAAACTACAATTTACATCAACCCCCCAAATAAAGAAATACGTAGCATTAAAAGTAAAAGTGGAAAGGATGGCATTTAGCACTTACCAAGTTTAAACGAGCTTTAAGTCAGCCTGCACCCAATACACTCTTAGGCTTCTTATTCTGTAAAATGATCTGAGCAAACAGATGAACAATGAACACAAAACTCTTTTACATTAACAGAGTAACAGCAAAGTTTTTTAATGGTAGCATTTTGTCCACAAATGTTATGAAAACATCCAAATAGTTGCTAATAAGTAAGTACGTTTATTTTTACCATCATTTGCTCAAATAATATAATTTATGATCTGACCCTGGGCCCCCCCTTGCAATCCCAGGCACCCCCACTCCAGGTTGGGAACCACTACTTTAGGCGACAGTTTGTGCTTCCTACATTTAATTAAGCTTGTCTAGTTGCACACTCAAAAATTATCTGAAACAAATTTGCATGGAAATGCAACCACAACCTAACCCTAAACAATTACAATTTTACAAGTGAATCAGGATATTGTTCAATGTGCATTTATTTCTGCAATTCAACTTAAACTGAAACCAATATACGATATAGACTCATCATGCAAAGTGAGTTATGTATAGCCTTTGTTTGTTATAATTTTGATTATTATTACTCAGTATATAAAAACCCTTATTTAAAAATATCAGAAAATTAGAATATTTTGAAAATGGACTGTAAGTCATAATCATCAAAATTATAACAAACACAGACATGAGTCTATATCATATATTAAGTTTCACAGTTTAAGTTGAATTACATAAATAAATTTGAACGATATTCTAATTTCCCTGAGTTTCACCTGTAAATGCTTCAGTAAAGTTGACAAATTTACTTTCGCCAGTGCATTAGATTTACTCACTTTTAAAGCGAAAAGCTGAAAGTCTGTCAGGGAGTGCTTCTCATCCTAATTCGCGCGGAGCTTCTAATGTTAGAGCACGAGATCCCATCGGCCTCAGGTCTACTGAAACAAAAACATTTAAGAACATAAACATTTGTAAATACTTCAGTAAGAGATGAGAGGTACAGAGTGAAACCTGACTCAAATCTACTTACATTCTGGCTGATTAGCCAAGTCATTTTCACAGTGCGTGCTTCTTTTCTCTGCATTCTCCATTTCCACATACTGTCCGACATACTGGTGGACACTGGAAAGCCTCGTCTTCATCCTCACACAGGCCTCTAGGTCACAGCACCTCCTCCTGTATTTGTAAAATGGACAAACAGGATACTGAAGTCAGGACACTTCACCTTAACACAACTATGGCAATAGTTACTCACTTTACCTTCTTCGTTGTGCATATCCAAGAATTCCAAGAATTAGTAAGACGGAATTTGTAGAGTTGATTCTCTAGATAAAAAGAAACATTTGTTATTACTCTAGGTGTCCATGACAGAATTAGAACATTTATCATAAACCACGGTAAATGGTCTTGATTGCGCTGTTCAACCTACATGAGGCACTTATTTACTCTGATTCATACTCCAGCGTGTGCAGACGACACTGGAGACAAGGTGGGGAATGTGTCTTGCTCAAGGGCACAACAGCAGCATGCACCTGTGGGAGCTGGGATCATCTAGGTGAAAAGGACAAAGTAAAGAATTGCCCCAATTCCCAGGTGTGACAGTGACAAATCAAACACCTAAAGAAACTGTACTTTCTGTTTAATTTAACTTTGTGTTTAATTAATTATGCTGGACATTAAAAAATGTCCAACATAAATGTCTCACAAAATGTTGCAAATGCAACTAAACAGCTACGCCTACTTTCTGCCCAAAGACAGGAACGTCGGGGACTTTTCTCACAGCCAATCATTCATCACATTCCACATCGTTCCAATCAGAGATGCATATTTGTAAATGAAGAAGAGTCTCAGAGCACATCTCATTCAGAACAAACGTTATCATTTCTGTTACCTGTAATTAAAATAGTTAAGTGATTTGCCGGTTGATCTGAAAGAGTGCAATATTTGTTATGTTTAGTTTTTTTGTAGTGGGGCGGATCAGCATTTTCTGTGGTTTAAGTGTTTCTATGATCCAGAGAGCTGTACAAGACATTTTTGCAAAGAATTGGAAAAGTGTGTTGTCTGGTTGGCACAAAATCCAGGATAAAAAAAAAACACACAACAAAAATGCAATAAACCAATTGTGTAAAATAGGATCATATAATCAGCAAGTGTATGGTCTCACCTTTATTTTCTGCTACAATTTCCTTTCTTGTCTGGTACTTGTTAACCTGCATTACAAAAAACAAATTAGGGTTGGGCAATTTGGCCAATAAATAAAAACATTTTTTTTTTTTTACTACTTTGGACAATGACCTAATCAATTTTATTCAACATTCTCTTAAACAGGGACCATTGTAGCTCATTTGTACTCAATCTTTTTAGGCCCATAAGCTAAGTTTATTTTGGCTTAGCCCTTTTACTTAAATTACAACGATTGTAATTTCTTCTATTAGCCCAAAGAAATATAACATGCTCTTAAAGTTAAGAACACACTTGTTACGGAGTTCTCAAAGCTCTCTGTCCTCTGTCCGCCCCGCTGCTGCTGCTGCTGCTGCTGATGCACAGACGGAAGTGCGGAGGCAGCGCTGAAAACTGCGATATTAACGTTACTTGCACTTCACGGTCGCTAACAGCCTTCGAGCATATTTAATTAGGTCCTCACGGTTAGTTGTAAGAGTTTTAAAGACAACACGACTCGGACTTGGCTCCGGACTCGGGCGGAAGTGCGTCGCTGTTGCAGTTTTAAAAAGAAGCGGGAAAGATCTCACGCTACGCATTATCGATTAAACAGTACAATCTGAAGCGTAAACAATTCTCCTGGCTCTAACTACCTGCACACTGAAATCATACATATCATTTCACTGGATATTAATAAAGTATATTACCTTATTCAGGCCGTAGAAGCTCCTCTTCGTTAAATGACGGACACTCCCACAGCAGCGCACTGCGGCTGTGCAGAACCAAACACCTCACTCCAGCCAAGGCACGCAGGCGTCATGATGTCATGACGCAAAAGACCCGCCTCAAAACTTATAATTTGAACTTTCTAAACCTGACAATTTTAATCTGAATGGCAATAAAACCTTACTAAACTTAAAAAACACCCCTTTGGACTTAAACATTTTGAGATGAATGAAGATTTTGGCTAGTTTTGAGTTTTTTCACATCTTAAATGATTACCTCAAATAGCATTCGGGTTTACAGTGTAGACATTTATTCATTCAGTTTTAAAAAAAGTAAGATATCATCGTAATGAACGTCACAATGTTGGTTCATCAGCGGTGTTCTACTTTTGAAGGCGTAGGTGGAAGGGGAGCAGTGGGCTGAAATGTGGCAGTACTGAATGCGCAGTGCACTATCATGTTCTAATGTGTAATCCGCATACACTTTGGCGAGATGAAAACGACGACAAAAAAAAAATAATAATAATAAGAATAATACTAATAAGAATAAGAATAATATTTATAATAATAAATGTATCTATATCAATTAGAAACATTTCCTGTAGATTACTAACACAAATATGAGAAGAATTGCATTGCTAATTTTCTTTTTATGTTTTCTTAGGCCTACAAAAACACATTTAAAAAGCCATGCCAAAATTACTTTTGGCTATAATGCTATTTATTGAGTATATTATTTGGCCCACTAAGTAATGGAAACTAAACCAATCTTTCGGAGAAATACTGGGAAATTGGTGTCAATTGTATAGGTAGGCTACTAGCTTTGATAATCGTATTATTTTATTTTAGTAGTGTAAACACCATTTGTCATACGTTGTAAACATATCTGTGAATGAAATAACAAACACTGATGGGCTGGGGCCTTTCTGTGTGAACTATGCATGTTCTACACATGTCTGCGTAAGTTTCCTGCAGGTTCTCTGGTTTTTCCCTACCACTACAAATGTGTTCAATAGCTCTCTATTTCCTCATCAGCGGGACTTTCCTGTTAAATAAAGGTAAAAAATATATATAAATATACAATATATGGACACTGAGATTAAATAACAATGGTCCATGGTTGTGCATGAGGGTTTGTAAGCACATTTAGGAAATATCTTTTCTCAACTATTCATTACTTTCAGGGTTTGATAATGGAGTAACTCAGGTAGTGCTGCGGAGATGTCATCGCCAAAATGGGAGAACAATGCACTTTATGAAATGGGGAGACATGGTGGCTTAGCGCTCATACTTCAGTTACAATGTCCGGAGTTCAATCCCTGGATATAGGTTTCCTCCTAGTACCCTGGTTCCCTCTACCACTAACATATGTACAACAGGTTAATCCTCCAGCCAAATGTTTCTAACCACCCCATAGGTTGCCCTATGCAGAGTGGCATTGAAGATGGGTCAAATGCAGAAAACGAATTACCCCTAACGGGGATTAATAAAGTAACAACAATCTTACATATCAATCCATGGAGAAAATCTGGCACAAGGAGCAATAGTTACCTCAGTGTGTTGATGAGGCATTTTTCTCTGTTACCAACCAAACATGTGTGTTAAACTACTCTCTATAGCAGGGGTCACCAACGTTGTGCCCTTTGGTGCATGCCCAGTAACCCTTGAGACTCTTCTTTCTAAGGTGTAAAACAATTAATTTTCTTCAATCTGATTCTTAAAAATACAGTTATTTCTGTTCTTGGGACTCAGTACGACTTTCAAATGAAGCTATTTCGATATAATATGTGGTCAATATCCTATAAATAAACAGTGTATGTTTAAGTCTTTAGGTAGCTTTTTTTTTCTTGAAGTAGCCCACAGCTGAAAAAAGGTTGGTGACCCCTGCTCTATAGTGTGCCTACAGTCTCATCATGAAGGAGACTAAGCCCTGTGCAGTGTATGAGAGAACAGCATACTGGCAGAGGCACATGTACACATCACTAGACTGGCATTGTGTGATTTTGTTGTGCCAATGATGATGTGTGTGCAGCACATTAAAACTCCTAAACAGAGGTTTAGGTTTTGATTTTCGTTTACACTGATTTGTCTGCATTTAACCCATCCTTCGATGCCGCTATTGTCGACAAAGTTAACCGTTAGAAAGTTGTGCTTTTGTTTAACTGATAACTATTCAATTTCTCTTCTTCAGTCTATTATCCAATATGAAATCTAAATGATGCCAGTATACTTTTTCACTATAAAAAATCCCCAGTCCGGCCATTAATACAACTGCAGGCCTCAGTTTGGTGAGTAAATTCTACTCACCAAACTGGTGAGTAAATTCTACTCACCAAACTGAGGCTGTGGCTGTATGGGTGCTGTCCTGTGGGTGCCCAAGTGGAGGTGCGGTGTCTCTGCAGCGCCTCCTATGGGGATCCTTGTGTCGGTGCCTGGGCGGCCACAGTTGGTCTGCTGCTCCGGGAGAGGACGGCTCCTCTGATGGGGTTTCCTCACCTTGGTCATCTGTACCCAGCCTTATGTACTTGATTTTAATTATGAGTGTGAGTTTGAGTGTAGAGCAAAGGGTAGGGGGACTAGGTGTGTGTGTGTATTGTGATAACTGTATGGGGAGGGTTTGATGGGCGAGAATGTTTTTAATGTATTCTTAAATGTCAAGCACTTTGCGATGCACCTGTGTATGAAAAGCGCTCTATAAATAAAGATTGATTGATTGATTGATTGATTGATTGATTGATTTGGGTTGTTTATCTGGGACCTAGACGAGTCAAACTATGTGGGCACTACATAGGGCATACCAGGTCTAGCCCATACCTATTTAGCCCACTTGAACTTTAAATGGGCCCCATATAGTTAGCCCATGTGGGTTGCCCATGTGGGGCCTATTCAGGTTAAACTATATGGGCCCTACATAGGGCATCCCAGCCTTAGCCCATGTCAGTTTAGCTCACTTGAACTTTAAATGGGCCCCATATAGTTAGCCCATGTGGGTTGCCCATGTGGGGCCTATTCAGGTTAAACTATATGGGCCCTACATAGGGCATCCCAGCCTTAGCCCATGTCAGTTTAGCTCACTTGAACTTTAAATGGGCCCCATATAGTTAGCCCATGTGGGTTGCCCATGTGGGGCCTATTCGGGTTAAACTATATGGGCCCTACATAGAGCATCCCAGCCTTAGCCCATGTCAGTTTAGCCCACTCGAACTTTAAATGGGCCCCATATAGCTAGCCCACGTGGGTTGCCCATGTGGGGCCAATTCAGGTTAAACTATATGGGCCCTACATAGGGCATCCCAGCCTTAGCCCATGTCAGTTTAGCCCACTTGAACTTTAAATGGGCCCCATATAGTTAGCCCACGTGGGTTGCCCATGTGGGGCCAATTCAGGTTAAACTATATGGGCCCTACATAGGGCATCCCAGCCTTAGCCCATGTCAGTTTAGCCCACTTGAATTTTAAATGGGCCCCATATAGTTAGCCCACGTGGGTTGCCCATGTGGGGCCAATTCAGGTTAAACTATATGGGGCCCTACATAGGGCATCCCAGCCTTAGCCCATGTCAGTTTAGCCCACTTGAATTTTAAATGGGCCCCATATAGTTAGCCCACGTGGGTTGCCCATGTGGGGCCAATTCAGGTTAAACTATATGGGCCCTACATAGGGCATCCCAGCCTTAGCCCATGTCAGTTTAGCCCACTTGAACCTTAAATGGGCCCCATATAGTTAGCCCATGTGGGTTGCCCATGTGGGGCCTATTCAGGTTAAACTATATGGGCCCTACATAGGGCATCCCAGCCTTAGCCCATGCCCAGTTTGCCCACTTAGAACCCATAAAGGTCCCATTTAGCCAACCCACATGGGCTTTACACCTGGGCCCCATGTATGTTAAACTATATGGGGCCCATTAATTTTTGCCCAGTTTTATCCCATGCCCATTTAACCAACAACAGACCCATATGGGGCCCAGATCACAGCCCATGTGGGCATCACATATGGGGCCCACATTAGCAAACCTTTCTGGGCCCCTCAAAATTTGCCCTGGACAAGCCCATGCCCAGTCAGTACCCATCTTGCCCACTTGTGGCCCATGTGGGGCCCACATTGCTTTGCTGGCTGGGTAGTAATGATATGGGAAATCCTGGTTGCTCCCCATTGTTCCAACGCACCGCTTCCACGGCTCTGACGGTGGACTGTTTGGGACACACTTTTCCATTTATCTCCCCAGGTACAGAGATAGATGTGGGGCCAGCCGCTGCAGCTCACAGAGACTCCCCTGTGTGGAGCTCCCAACACCTGTCCTGCTGCGCGTCGCCACCCCCAGTCTTCACCAGGCCAAGGAGGAGCAACGCCTCTCCTCAACGCGCCCAGTAACCGCACACACCCTCCGGAGACGCTGGGGACCGACATGGGGAGGAACCTGTGGGGACTGCTCTTGACAGGGAGATCTGCCTCCCTAAAATGCATTTCCAAGGCACAAATCAAATTACAAGGTGCTGATGTGGGGAAAATAACAGCTATTAATATTTTAGTATGGACACCGTGTACTAGTCTCCCCCAGCTGTGAGCATCGTTCAACATGAGGATAGACCAACAAGTGTCGAGTGCAAAAGATCAGTTACGCCGTCTGTTTAATGCACTGAAAATCTAAAATCGGAAATGTCAGATCTAGAAAAAACTCCTTTGATGCAAGGAACTATGGCTGCTTGGATGGATGTTGCCACAAGCTGCCTGTAATGAAACCATGGTAAAAAAGAAAAGTGAAATATTACATGTAGTCAGCGCAGACTTTATCTACAACTCGGACAGGTGTCATCCTCTTCTCAGAGGTTTCAGCAGTTGTGTGTCTGAGGAGAACGAGAGAGTAA
Source organism: Proterorhinus semilunaris (assembly GCA_021464625.1). Lineage (NCBI taxonomy): Eukaryota > Metazoa > Chordata > Actinopteri > Gobiiformes > Gobiidae > Proterorhinus > Proterorhinus semilunaris. The sequence continues at coordinate 21,408,481 of CM038345.1, read as the reverse complement.
TGGTTGGCCCGTGGTATTAGCTGGTTATCAACTTCAGGAGACAAACACTATCACGTATCACAGCGGTGAACATCCAGGGGTGCGGACATTCTGGTGGTGGACACAGTCAAGAACATGGGTGTTCACCTCAACAAAAAGCTGAAGTGGTCCTACAACACCAATGCCCTGTACAAGAAGGGCCACAGTCTTCAGCGGAGACTGTGACCCTTTGAGGTGCGCAGGCCTCTGCCCAGATGTGAGTGTTCTCGACGCTGCGGTCTCCTGGGCAGCAAAGAGCTGGACTGCAAGCTCAAATTCATCATGGACCAAACCTTTCACCCACTGCTCCGGACTGTAGAGGAGCTGAGCAGCTCCTTCAGTGACAGACTAAGGCACCCTGCAGGAAGGAGCGCCACTATAGAGCAGTGATTCTCAACTGGTAAAGCGTTAGGACCCACCGTCCTCCAATGATGACAAGCCGCGACCCAAAAAATGATTTAATTTGTTTTATCTTATGAAAAAAAGTGATTTCCTCACAAATTATTTAGAAATAAGCATTGAATAAAATGGAAAAGGCATGTCACTGAAAATGGCTCTGCGACCCACTTTTGGGTCCCAAAGGTTTGCTACTTCTGTTCCAGCTTTACCTCAATAATATAATACTGCCACTGTTCTTGGGTATATGGTCACATTTATATAGCGCCTTTCTTCCTGCTTTAGGCACTCAAAGCGCTTTACATCAAGGAACCACTCACCTGCTCCGTTTTGGGAGCAGGTGAGTGGTCGGATGCTGCAGGTGTGTAGGGTCTATTTTGTTTTGCTGTTGTTTCCTTGTTGCTATTTTGTTCTTTTTGTTGTTCCACTATGTTCTTGTGAAATGATGATATTAATTGTATTGATTTTGGGGGTGGGCACTGATGAGCTCTTGCTTCAGGCCACTCCTTTTGAGTGTTTGCTGCTCAAATAAACAAATAAACTAAACCCATTCACACTCTCATTCATACACCAGTATACGCAGACGCTAGAGGCAAGGTGGGTGAAGTGTCTTGCCCAAGGACACAATGACAGTGTGCACCTGCGGGATTCAAACCGCCAATCCGCCGATCACAAGACGACCCGCTCTACTCTCTGCGCCACCATCGCCCCCAAGGTAATTTTAGAGTCAGTATTCATAAGGCGCGCACTGGCAGCCACACCTCTGTAAGTCAGCTCCAGGACAGTTGTGGCTGCAAAAGTAGCTTGAGGGAAAAAGTCTGTGTAAGCTCTCAGTCGTAAAGGAGTGGTCTATCTTCAATGAAGGTACTTGAGTCATCTTCTGTACTCAGTAGTTGAAGTCTTTGAACATTTCGCCTCTCATCCAAAAGGCTTCGTCAGCGGACTAAAGTCCTGCTTGAGGGAATAAATGATTCTTGAAATTGTTGTATATGTATAGCAGTTTACCAATTAATCTTCAAACATATTCAATCATTTATAAATCTCACTCTAGACATCAATAACAAGTAACTTTGTTCACCTTTGTGGCTGTGAAGTTGCTCGTGATGCTTTTGTTTAACAACCTGACAACATACTGTGAAATGATCATATGAAAGTATATTTGCACACAATGTCATTTAGGACAAAAGCCTGTCAATGACACAAACAATGTATTCATCATGATGAAACCAAACTCATTATTATTATTGATTTTCTAAAATAGGTTGTTATCTCCTACATATTTTCATATACAAAACAAATCATAACAGGTTAGAAGATATAGCTTTGAAAATTCACCATACACCACTTTCATTTTGTCTCAGAGATGGCCTGTCCAACGGAGAGCTTTATCGCGCATGCTAATATTATCTGTGGCTCTGCACCTACTGCTAATGCGCTGCATTTGTAGTATTTACTATTGTCTTCTACACGCGGCTCCTATCTCCCTCCCTCTGCCTCCTCATCTCAGTCTAACCTCCATCTCCTCGGTCCTCCACCAGCAGCATCCATCAGAGTGCTGTCATGGAAGAGAGGCTTTGATGCTGGGTCCTGATGCGGCCATCAAGGCCCTCCATCTAACACGAGCCGACACATCATAATAACAGTAAGAGGCCCTTCCTGTCCAGTGTCATGCTTGGAGAGATTAGTTCCCCTCCACAAAACCTAGGTAATTTGCTTTTGGCGAAACACATTTGTAGATGGTATTCTTTCAGGTTAACTAGTTCATGAGAAGAGATGAGACACTTGCTGCACACTGTTTTCCTCTGTGATGCTATTATATCTTTAAGCTCCATTTAATAGACAAACCCCACTGGTTTTCAATCATATTATTTATTTTCCCTTCATTATTCAAATACTTCACCGAATTTGGTTTAGTGCCTGCAGTAAACTCATATGATTGCCACAAGCAAGAATACTGTACTTGTTCTTTGGTCACTGCTTCACGGTTGCCTTGAATCCCGAAACATTTCTATCTGCTGAACTCTTCGTACCTATTCATAAATAATAATTTCAAATGATTTAATGAATAATAATTCTCTATTTATTATAACATTACAAACAGTATTTTTACCCCGACTAAAACCTTTGCAGTATTGCATGCATACTCTTCTTTTTTTTATACAGATTGCTACTGTCAGTGTGTGCTTCCAGTTCAGAGCAACATTATTTTTACTTATACGGCCGTCCATGTTAAATCACCCACTATAGAGGAGATGACCACTGAGGGACAAGTCAGTAAAGCATAGTTGTTTTATGGCCGTCATTATTCTCATACTGAATTATTGGTCGGCTGACTTGGAGATACAGTAGGTAAGAGTTTGAATATGTGGCCGGTTTAATGGCACATAAATCCATCTATAACCCTGATGTCAACGCGGGCACGTCACAAATTTGCTTTGAGCTTTCACAGCATATTTTTTTTAAAGATGTTCCTCTATGCAAAACATAGTTTATTTGATAAATATGTGCACAAATTAAGAGACAAACAAAACTCTATGGGCAGAAGTGCATCTCTGGTGATCTAATAGCTGTATTATTTTTTATTAATCACAGCAGAAGCTTAAATATGAATGGCTTGTGCACTATGTCTTTCCACATTTGCTGCATGATCATATTTCATAAACAGTGCATTTGAATTTTTATGTACAGAGTATGCAATATTCATGATAAACTGAATATGTAAATAGGTAACCTTTATTTATGAGTTCCTGCCACACTCGTGCTCTTAACTATTTCTTATGGTGATAAGATGGATCGACAAAAATGTTTGTTAGGGGAATGTGTGTGGCTGCCAGTGATTGATAATTAGCAGCTTAATCTACATCCTGTGAAAGGCATAATTCTCTGCTTTTGCTGACAGTTTGTAAGACTGGAGACACATGCTATTTATGTGCAAGCCCAAAACTAAGAGCAGTATTAACTACACGGTTGTTTTGCACTGGTAGAGGCAGAGCAGTGCAGAACAGCGGCTGCGGTATTATTTGAATGAATCACAGAGGAAAAAGCCCAGCACTAGTCAGCTCTGTATCTTTTGCTCACACATTTAATCCAAATGCTCCATTGCATTACATTTCCAGCCTGTAAGTGCCTGAATTGCCAGTCCCGTCCTGAACAGTCCTTTTTTCTTATTGTTTAGAGAGCAGTTAGAGTGCCCGGGATGCTCCAAATACCATTTTACATCCACTTATGGAAATCCATTGTTCCCTGAACATTTTCACATACAAACCAATATATGCTTTTCTAAGAGGTCTAAGACCTCAATTACATCAAACGCAGTTTGTCCTGCTGCTGCTAAAGCTGAAGGCTCAGACAACTGTGTCAATGCTACCCCCTTGTGACCAGTCCTGCAAAGACATGGGCAAGCTGGGCTGCAGACAGACAAAACGGCATCATAACACACAAAACATCTTTATATTAAGGATTTTGGCTCATATATATAATAAAAATGCTTAATCCAAGTCGGTCTTATTTTTCTTTTTGTTTTTTACAATAAGTTGCATTGCATAGTTGTTTTTCAATAAAACTACCTGACATTTTTTGTGAACAACAAAGCTTTGAATAAAAAAGATTAAAAGAAGATCTCAAGTATTCTGTTTCCACAACGTGTTTTGAGGCATGTCACAGCCTCAGCGTAACTCACAGATCCTTCATTAAAGCACAGATGTCTGAGGAGTAGACATGCAGTGGTGCCTGTCAGAGTCATGAGAAAGAATAGAGGGCACCTCATACAATCCCCGTCCCAACAAGATTAAGGTATGCAACCTTTTATAGTATGGACTTCAATAGAAATGATTAGGCACACAGATGTGTAATTGTGCTGCACGGCTTGGTTCCCTGTCACATGTGGCAGAGCGAGGAGTGGTGTCTCTGAAGTGCAGTTTGCCAAAGGCCCACAGTTTTATTTCCAAGTTTGCTCTGTCTTCAAAGACACTTTAAGACAGAGAGAAGTTGGAGCACATATCTAGATATTCTTCAAGTGTAGACACTAAATTTAGGAAGGGAAAAATATATTTTATGTTCTTAAAAAAAAAAAAAAAAGAATAGCATAGATATGTAGCTATTTGAGAATTTCCAAAGTATTCACCGAATCCCAAACTTCACGCTCTATCAGTTTCAACAGTCTTTTCAACAGGCTTTCAGGCACTCAATAATTGAAAATAATAGAAGAATATTACACATTTTAAATATATATGACACTTTTAGTCTTATCTATTTTTTTTAATCTTATTTCTTTTTAGGTTTACAAGATGAATTTCTAAAGATTTTGATCAACGCCCTGACCCCGTTCTGCATTGCACATGATATTTTACAGCTGTCGGACTCTCACTTTACCAGCTAAACCGCGCACCTGACTGTATACAGCTTCCACTCTCATTAATAGTCGGTGCAGAGCGAGCCTTCTACACACTACACACCGACAAAACAATGCAGTGACTTCAGAGGCACAACAAGAAATGCTGTTTGAATTATTCTCTGCCTGACCCGGTCTGTGTATGTAAACATGTGACCCTAATACCACGCTACACCACTGTTATTTATGTCATATAATCATTCCCGCTCCCTCGGGACGCACTCGCCGCACATACAAACATGACCAAAATACATATTTAGATTTATTTGTCTGCAACTGTCCAATAAAACATATCCTTTTGCATTTCCATCTCTGGGCTCGGGTCCCAGTGGGAGTTGGCTGGCTGAGAAATGTTGTGCTTTCAAGCTTCGGGGGAACAGCGATGTGAGCAATGTTCAGGGTTGGGGAAAGAAAATAAATAAAAAAGTGGTCCGTCGCCTAAGTGTTGTACTATAAAGAGACGAGAACATTCAGAAAGTCTCGGAGGGTTTTAGCCGAGATGTGGAACGAGGGTGCAATCTTAATGTTTATACACGGGAGACACGATAGTATGGGCTTCACTCAGTCTCTTCTGCCTTTTTATAAGAGTGTCCTGCCCATCATCTCACAAACTGAAGGTGTGTGTGTGTACTTATACATTCATTTTACATTATAACCTTTCTAATTTTCTTTTTCTTAATTCTGTATTTGAGTACTAGACAAAGACTGATCAGGAGTTTAATACTTTATATTTACCTTATTTAGGTTGTAAAATAGGGATTCTTTAGTAATTACTAGGGTCCATTACTTTGATAAAATGTATCTGAAATAATATCTATCTATGTCTCTATCTATCTTGACCCAAACATTTTGAGGGAAGACTGAAATGTGAAATGATAAACCGATACAAGAATGCGTGAAGACATCTATAGAGTTTGTGATTTTCAGAAACAAGACCCCATAGGGACAGAATATTTTGTTGTTTGACAACAATTTGCTAATTGTGATTATCAAAATTGATTCATTGGTATTTATCTTTCAGCCCTTACTATCAATCTTATTACAATTCTGCGGAAAAAAACTTATGAAACGTATAAAGGTGCTCGTCATATAATTAGAATATCATGAAAATGTGAAATCTCTGCTGAGACTGCTGCCCCCGCGACCCGGCCCCAGATAAAGCGGAAGAAAATGGATGGATGGATGGATGGATGAAAATGTGAAACTAATATATGATATAGACTCATTACATGCAAAGTGACATAATATTATGTCAAGCCTTTGTTTGTTATAATTTTGATGATTATGGCTTACAGTCTATTTTCAAAATATTCTCATTTTATGAGATTTTTTATTTGAGGTTTTTACAAGATGAGCCATAATAATCAAAATTATAACAAATAAAGGCTATACATATTTCACTTTGCATGTAATGAGTCGATCATATATTAGTTTCACAGTTTAAGTTGAATAACAGAAGTGAATGCACTTTTTCATGATATTCTAATTATATGACGAGCACCTGTAAGACAAATAAAAGACAATTTGGCTGTTCAAGATACATAACAATGACAATACATAAAAGGCACTTCAAAACACTCAAGTACATGTAGAACACCCACTGCACCACAGCTTACACTCTTTCTTTCCATTTGTATTTTCATTCATGGATATATTTCCAAATCTTCAAAACACGCCGCAGTTAAGTCGTTGCCAATGCAGAAATCAAGCTCTCAACTTTTTATAATGAAAAGTGGCTTGTAAAAATGGTGTATTATTTTATGATGTGCCTGTGAAGAAAAGAGGGAAGAATTTTGGTGATGAGAGCCGTGCCCTTCTGTGCTCTGTGGATGCCATGCCCAGATGTTTTAGGGTGTTAGTGGCCAAGGCGACCATAGTCATAAATGAATGTCCATAAATAGGGTTATCTCAGGGCTTTTACGTAATTGTGTGGTGGCAAAAGGGGTAATGGGTCTTTCCATAAAATGTTTCATTAAATCCAGCATTTTCTGAATGACTTTTTGAGAATTATAATGAGGGGAAGACAAGCAAAATGGGCTGGGATTGGTAGATATCGGAAATGAATATGTGTGAGTTCAGTGCTGTCTGCTGCATACGTCTCAAACAAAAAAGCAAATAACTACTATATATGTGGGGGAAAAAACTACGTAAAATCGTCCCCTTAGAATTACATGGTTCAATCACCATCATAGGCTTATCCATTAGCTTGTGCTTCAGAGCAAGAAGGTTCCCGGTTCAAACCACGGGTGGACAGGACCGTTCTGTGTGTTTGCATGTTCTCCCCGTGTCTGCGTAGGTTTCCTCCGGGTACTCCGGTTTCCCCAACCACTAAAAGCAAGTACAATAGGCCAGGCTGAATGATGTGTGCGTGAATGAATGGTGGTAGGCGCAGATGTCAGTCTACCCCAGGGGAAACTGTGGCTATGTAGCTTACCACCACTGTGTGTGAAGTGAATGAAGAACAAATTCCCTACATTTGTAAAGCACTTTGGGTGACTTCTGTCATGTGAAAAGAACAATACAAAATAAGCTTCCAGTCCATTCCATGTGAGAGCAAACAAGCAACAAATTGGATTACTATTAATTAAGATATTCAAGCCTGTGTTTCTTAGTCAATAATCCAACTTTGTTTCAGAGGCATTGTAGGCATTTTAGGGTAAAAAAACACCCCCATCTTATTTACATATAATGGCTCAAAGCTGGTAGCGAAGAGCACATGGATAATCGTTTGATAAAGCTATTAAATTAAAGAAAATTGTCATAATGTACATATAAAGGTATGAAATCTTGAATAGGCAAAAATCTGTTTTCTGTCAACACAATACCCCTTTGTGGGTGGTTGCTGTAGCGCTGAGAGTATGCAGAGTACCTCACCTGCCTCACAGATGAGTATGAATCCTTGGATGCAGCTGGCCGAAGGTCTCACTTCACTCTCTTCCCATTTCCTGGTGTTCTGTCAAATAGCAACAAAATAAAATAAAATAAACTTCTAGTCTTTCATTCAAGCAGATATTTAACACAATATTGATTTTTTTTTCTCATAATACTGCAGGCTGTTGGGCATATGTGACAAAATTAGCTGCTAAGTGTACGTTAAATGTACAACATGTTGGGTCTCAAATTGAATACATGACTAAACAGCTCTCTCCCTCAGGTAATACGTGCCTTTTAGTATGTTAAATTCATTACACTATAATCCATTTGTTGCTTAATCAATTTCAATTACTTTTACAGCAACTGGATTAAAGCAATAATACAGTAAAACTTTGTACAATGAGTGGGATAGTGCAGTGTTCGGGATAAGCACAAAGAGAAGAAACAAATACAAGTTAGAAGTATTTTGCATTTGCTACTTTTTAAAGACACAATCACAAAAATCCAAAAAAACAAAATAGATGAATACTATTATATTCATGTATTATATTTATTACATTTATAATGTGCTGGGTGCGCAAAACTGAGAAAGCAACTTCCAAAGTCATAGTATGCAACTTCTTCTTTAGAATGTATGGGATGGATGGATAGTAATTGTTTTTATACGGATTCACAATTCACCCCAGAATAATGAATATGCCATTTGCAATTACAGCTTTGACAGCATTGGATTCAGAAATATCTCGTGTTGCTCCGATGACAAGGTTCGGCAGCTGGAATATTGGTTTCTCTGACTTTGTGTAATTAGCAACGATCAAGAGGAATTATAATCCGTGGTTAACAGCATTGTGCTCCTCGGTGACCCTGATAGATGGTCAATTACAGTGATCAGGTCGGGGCGGTTATTGGATTTAAAGTGGCAGTGATGGGCCCTTTTGCCCCACTGTGGTAATTATCACATTTATGCATGATTTAAGGCGACAGTGTATAACAAGAAAGACTTGACTTAAATTGAATAATTTTCTTATCTATGTATTTATGCAAGAGTTAACAATGCACGGCTGTGGATGGAATAATACAATGAGGCTGAATCAGTGTGATAGCCACGTACTGGGTGACCACATGTGAGAGAGGGACACTTTACAGACAAAAACTAACCTCTTGTGTTTGCCATTGAAATGACCTGGGGAAAAACATAATGCATGTGCTAAATGTACGTGTGGCTGTTAATTCAATGGAAAATACTTTCATTACTGTAGCCAACTATTAAAGTGGACCTTGGTGTTCAGGCTATTGTCCCCAGAGGGAAATATGTCCTCTGCAGTAGACCTATCTTTCATTACCGCTGTGGCAACCAGTCTGGAGCGATGGGCAGCCGACATGCAGCACCCGAGGACCCATCTCTTGATCTTATGCTACAGGTCTACGGTCAGCTGTGCCAAGCTGAAGGATAAGAATTTTTATTTGATCCAAATCTACCCAGACACAAGGAGAATATGCAAACTCCACACAAAGGCTCACACGGTCCGGGGATTTCAGGATTTTGGTATCTGAGACTTCCTTGCGGTGAGGCAATAGTGCAAACCACTCAGCCACGGCGCTGCCTGTCACCAAGATCCATTTACAATTATTACTGACCCAGTGAATGCTTTAAATACAAAAACAAAAATACAGTGTTAAATGGCAGGATGTTCAATTGGGGGACTGTGACAGATGAACCTGCCCTAAGTTGAACTGGAGTTATACCGTATACATGAGGGAATCAAAAATTAGTTTTTTTGTGCGTGTGGTTTTTTTTTGCTTAAGCAATCTGTGTTAAATTCAGTGTAAAGAGTCAAGGGGAAACATGCCAATTGGCCAGCAATCATGGATGTTACTTGTCAATATTGTCTTTCCTCTTTCATCATGCGTTGCTCCAGTCAGGTGCAGACAGCTCACATACGGTCCACTCTCCTGAAACCTCAGCTCCGGCAGCAAAGCCCAATACATCAGGGCCTTGTTTATTTACTTTTTCCACATGCCAGAAAAGGTCAGAGTGGGATGATTATACTGCATGGCTCGCCAAGAACTCAATAAAAGCCACGCAATGAAAACAATATCATCCATATTTTAAACAGCTGGCACCAGGCGGAGGGGGCCGTACACTAGGGTGCCAATTATTCTACTTCTCAGGGTTCTGCGGCACACCACCGCTACTCAGGTGTTCCTCAAATACAAGGAATATTTCAAAGACTTGGATCAAAATGATTGATCCGGCTGGTCAGTCTAATAGCCCAAATTTACATACATGTGTAGTTTGATAATCACAACCACCAGCACTTTAAAATGGTCAAAACACAATTTTAAATTCCGTTGTTTTTCAGGCAGAGAGTAGCTGTTCGCACTCTGCGGTTTGTTTTCCCTCCATGGACTTATTAAAGTCAGTGCAGCACACAGTCTGCTCTATAATCCTGATGTATTATTAATCATGGCTTTCTCTGGAACTCTGGAAAAAAACTTACTTTTGTGATTTTTTAAAAAGGAAGTGCAGTGAATTTCAAACTGAGCAGGTTGCAGGTGACACTATGCTTTAGTTTGTTGCTCCTGTTACAGAATCCATAGCAAAAACATGCTATGCAGCGCAGAGTGCTATGACTGGAAGAATGTATCTTTGTACATTAAGAGCATAGTGCATTGGGGTGCTATACAGCCTCTTCATAAACTCAGTCATATTGTATGTGGTTGTTATATGTAATCTGACAGGTCCCAAAATATGATCCATAAACAAGAAATTTTATGCCAGAGTAGGTGTCAGGAATGCCCCGTACTGGACTGTCATGTGAATTAAAGTGTAACTGTAACAAGCTTTTCACTTTCCATCTGGGGCAAATTATTATCATGAAGCTAATGATTCAATACCTATGGAAAGTCTATACAAACTTAGGGAGTGTTTTTTTGTTTTGGTTTTTATCAATAGACTCCACTATATATGTAGCATATCACAAAGCATTATTTGCCTATTATATATTGTGTTTGTCATAGATTTAAATTATGTGGATTTATATTTTATTCCTATGGGTGATCCTGGTTTATTGCACTTTTGCTTAGATATTTATTGTATCTTTTTATATTGCAACTCTATATTTTCCATTCTTTTTGGTGACAATGTAAACAACACGTGTATACAACATAAGCTCGGCTGTGGGCATTTCCTCCTTCTATACCATTCATGTGTAAGATGATCATCCCGGCCTGAGTCCTGCACTGACAGACTGCAACATGATTCAGTTGGACAGTGACTGACTGCACATCCAATTTGTTTCAACTCCGGAGCAGCGCCTTATTATCTGAAATGCATGAGATGTCTGTGCGTGAGAGGCGTGATCAGCTGGGGCATGCGCCGGGGCTGCTGGGAAAGTAATCAATAAGGGATTGTCTCTTGTAGTTTAGGCCGACACATTATGACAGAGCTGAAAATTAAACAGGCAGATATTAATAATAATGGGAATCAGAGGTTTGTGGATGAGTGAGAGGACAGGGGAGGAGCTGGGTATCAAAATATGTACCGACGGTGGGAGAGCACTTGTGGGTGCATCCTGGTGGCGAAATTTAGAAGTTTGCCATTTCATTATTGGACTTTATTGGAACAAAATGGTAAATGGTCTCAACTTATATAGCGCTTTTCCACCTACATTAGGCACTCAAAGCGCTTTACAGCAAGGAACCTCTCACCCATTCATACACCAATGTACGCAGACACCGGAGGCAAGGTGGGTGAAGTGTCTTGCCCAAGGACACAACGACAGCGTGCACCTTCAGGAGGCGGAATTCGAACCCCCGACCTTCCGTTTACGAGACGACCCGCTCTACCATCTGCGCCACCGTCGCCCCAAATGAGACATTCAACGGAGAAAAAAATACTAAAAAAATATTTTCGACAATTTGTCATAGTCAAGGATGAGTTAGGGTTGGGGGTCAGTTAGTGCGGAAATGCTTTATAGTGCTTTATTCTGCAAACTGAAACGATGATGTGTGTGTGACTAGTAAACACAGGAACTAATTTTTAAGAGAAAGCCGCTGTTTGTGGCCAATACAGAAAAGAGAGAGACATGGCACAGATGTAAAACAGAAGAGAGATTCCCCTTCTTGCCAATTAGCTCTGGCAATCCTTTTCCATTGTTCCCACAACAAACGCCTATTGTGTGTGGGAGCGGGGAACTTAACAAACAGCATTACAGCCCATTACAGATGCAGTGTCATTGATTATTTATACCCTTATAAAATGCTTGGCTCCCTTGTGGACCAGGCTTACTTGGCCAGCTCCGATAAAATGTTCTCTCTAAATCACCACCACAGCTCGCAACACATTGGAATACATAAGAGACTTGAGTGACAAAGTCCTGCGTGTGTAATAGAGCGGTGATCGCTGTATCAAAACCCAGAAAATCATCTTTTACTGTTGTCATAACAAAGCATCTTATTAAACCAATAACTCTCTCCACTCTGAGTTTTATGTGCACATATACATGCGATATGAAGGCTTTGATTAATTTTACATGACTGTCCATATGAAAAATTAGACGGTAGAACGTATCCCGCCAGGAGTTTGCTTTACAGTGGTTGTTTTGCATTGGCGAGCAGGGGAGCAGATGGCGTCTGGAACCGGTGCTCACTAAGAAGTCAGCACTTTTTTGAACTTTGACGTTGTAGGTGTCTCCGCCAGACCAGGACCTTCCACATCCAGTCCCCTCGCCCAGGGAATACGCCGTGCAGATATTAATGGCCGCCCTTGCTTAAAGAAGACCACCTCAGCATTAAAGCCCACCGGGACACAGCCTCGCAAATGCCACAGCTCGCCAAGTGTTGCGTCTTAATGACACGCTGACATTGTGGCGCCTTCAAAAACTCCCCAAAACACACTATCAGCCACTTAAAACACCTGTGTATGAGTCTGACACGCTGACCTCTGCATATTTAAAGCCAAGATACATTATCACTCATAAAATGCATACTTTTTAGAGAAGTTAAAGGTCCAAGCACCAGATGTTTCACTCTTAAGCAATATATTTCCTTCATTTATCTTCTTCCACTTATTTTTCATTTGGGGTCGAGGTTAGCTGGCACTTATCCCAACAACTTTGTGCTTTAGGCAGGGTGCACTCAGGACAAAGTCAGTCAGTGGGCTGAAACTGATTAGCCGGCAACCAACCTTGTAACAGTAACTGGGAAATATACTCCTTTGTATTCTTATTTCCTATCAGGCTCAGAATGACTTCAGCAAAGGTCTCTAACCAGTACCTCATAAGCTACCAGTAGCTCTCCATCTCTTCCCAAGTAGCTTCCAAAAAGCTTTCAACATTTCTACATAAGCTGGATGATTAAAATTGTATTGCTGTCTTGGTGAAACATACCAAGTGGTATTTGTAAATGCTCTTTCTCTTTGTGCAAAGAGTTGTGACCACACTGAACACAATCTGCAAAGATTTAGGTAAATAATTGTAAAGTATCAGGAGAAAATTACGATAACGTACCTTTCTTTCTTTGTATTAAAATATAATCTTGGCTAACACTACTCCAGCAGTAAGTCCCATGGTCACTGAAGTAACTGCCGTTCTGTAGGTCTCTTCTATATAAAGGGAGGAAAAAAGGTTTACCTGAATTCTTTCAAGCAACTATAAGCCGATAGACACTCCCAGACAGTCAGATGCAAAGCAAACAATGACTATGAATTCAATAACTGTAGTCACTTTTGCAAGGATCACAAGTAACTGAGGCTTATACCTGAGGGTCACAGATGGTCGGCTACACTCTCAGCGGACAAGGGTGACGATTTATTTATATCATAACCAATTCATTAGGCTAATTCATTTTATCCTCTTTCTCCTATCAGGAATCACTCGAATTATTGGAGCCTATACAATCCGCATTGTGCATACTGTACACTGTCAGTTGCGAAGTTGACAGAGACAGCCTATATAAGTTACTCTAGGTTACATTCTGATTTTTTTTTATTTTATGGAGAAGGCACACATTCACATAAAACTATTCTTGTTACATACACTCATTATGGGCAAATTACCTTCACAAGTAACAAACCATTTTCTTTGGAACGTGGTTAAAGAGAAAGCCAATGAGAACCCAGATTAACAGACAGGCCAGTGAGTTTGCAGTCCCAAAGGATTTGAACCGACAACCTGCACAACATGTATAACAGTATATTGCATGACAACAGCTTGACAGCCAAAATGCAAAGAGGTAGAGTAGGCCCATATTGGACACACTCCCTAGAGCATGGAAACTATGAAAGAGAATAGAACATCTTGTATCATTTGTCTTCCTTAAACGCTGCAGCCGTGACAAAGTGGATGGAGAAATTATGATAAATGATAAGACATATTTAGTCAATATCTGTAATTCTGCTGCTTCACTCTGCTGCGGTTTCATCCTCGTGTTGTTGCGTCCAAAAGACAACTGTTCATTTAAATGGCACTTTGAAGGCCAGATTGCAGACAAATTGAAATGGGCATTGTACATGTTAATATCAATATCAATGGCTCGCACTAAAAGATGGATTGTCATTGCGCTGTTGCATGTGTTTGTATCTTACTTACTCTCTAAACAAAAACCCCTTACCATGCAAAGATCTTTAGTTCTTAACACCAAAGCAAATCAACAGATACAATCCCTATAGGACTTTCTTGTGCCACTGTTAATCTCATTTAAACAGCTTTGAATACAAACATCTTACCAAAGCAGTGTGATGAGATATCTTTTGGCTATGGATCAGATCAGGAAGTAAATCTTATTTTAACCAGCTTACCCGTGTTGCTATAAGGCTCCCATTATCTGTGCTGCGGATGTCAGGTGAATCTCCTTCTTTTCTTTTTGTGCGGTTCATGGCTGGTCCTGGAATTTGCTGGTTGGTGTTATTTCTCTACATAAACAATAAATGAGAGGTTAAAATATGCAGCGACAAAACTTCTATATTTAATCAGCAGACTAAGACAACAGGATGGAATTTGTTTTTTCTTTTTGTTTTCTTTTATTTACAGAATAAAATAACAAGACAGGCTTCCAGCTGATGATGGCGGAATTTGTTTACAACATTTTCAAATACCTAATAACTTGGATTTATGTTAAGATTAAGGATGGTGACCATAAAGCTCATATTTATTAGAATAATGGACAATGTGTTGTGTCAGAAGTAAAGCTAAAATACTCAAAAACACATAACTTACACCAAAATATCTTTATACTTTGAAAATAATATTCAGTGTTTGAATATGAATCTGAAAGAAACCCCCGCTAAGTGCCCGCATGTCCCCTGCGGGACCTACCCCTATTTGGGAAACACTGATGCAGGTGGCAACATTAATGGCATGAAGTAAATAGGTTATGTGTATAAACGAAATTATAGAAGTATTTCTAAAATTAATGATTGTCATTTCTGATGCTTCACTCTCAAATGAAAAAGCACAGGTGTAATTAGCTGCTGGTTGGCATGGATACTGTGATGTGTGTCATAATGTTGTGAATACACCATGTTCATGTTTACTACGGCACGGTAGCACCGCGGTTAGTGCTCTCGCTTCACTGCTAGAAGGTCCTGGGTTCAATTCCCACCTGGACGGGGCCTTTCTGTGTGGAGTTTGCATGTTCTCCCCGTGTCTGCGTCGGTTTCCCCCGGGTACTCCGGTTTCCCCTACCACCAAAAACATGTACATTAGGCCAGGATGAATGATGTGTGTGTGTGAATGCATGGTGTTGGTCAGAGGGACCGTTGGCGCAGATGTGTGCAGTCGCGACAGCGCTTCTGTCAGTCTCCCCCAGGGGAAACTGAAGCTACTAACGTAGTTTACCACCACCGAGTACGGAGTGAATGTAAAATGCTCTCATGTAAATCACTTTGTGGTTATGTCTGTGAAAGGCGCTATATAAATAAAGGTTCTTCTTCTTCTACTACCAATAACATCATGATGAGCTGTTTGAGACTCATAGGGCCTGTTGGCGCTATATATGTCTGACTGTACAGGGGGAGCAGCCATAGAGCCAACATGCCGGAGTCGGGTGAGATCAAGAGACACATGTCAGTATAGAAACATGAAAACATGAAGATGAGTGACAACTTCCATACGTCACAGCAAAGTAATGTGTTCCCCTCATCTATTGAGAATGCACGGCTTCTGACCTGAACAACTAATTACTGAAGCCTGTGCTAGTAATGTGTACAATGAGAGACCTTGTCACTCACTGTTGTCTGAGTGCCGGCAGGTAGTCAAGTGTACGCTTTATTACATGAATGCAGCGAGGGAGACCAACAGTATGGACAGTGCTCACACGCTTTGGATATCAATAAAACCATTGATTGACTCGGGCTGGGCAATTAATCGAAATGTTATCGAAATCGCACTCTCTACTTTGGTCAATCTCAATAATTGTCATGGGACTTTATAATCGACAGGTTTACAGCCATTTCTTTAGCACGAACAGTAACTAGTTTGGGAGTTTGGACGAGACAATGGAAGACTTTTGTGCGTTAAATTAGACTTGATGGAAGCATTTGTTTTTGTTTGAGCTGAGGTTTGAATAAAGATGTATCTAATTTTATGAATCACCAAGATTAATTTAATTTATTATGAAAAAATAAACTCGAAACCAAAATAGGGAAAATAACAGTGATTTTATTTTTATTTTTTTATCGCCCAGCCCTTTGATTGACCAGACGGCGGGAGAAAACTGGAGATGACTCACACAGGAAGGAAAATGACCAAACCAACAACCTACAGTAAAACATGTACAACACAATACTGTATTATGGATAGCGACACATTTATGACAATAATGCAAGAGGAAAGCAAGTGGAAAAATGACCAACCTCATCACATTTTTATGAGTGCCATCCACTCCAGCAACAGGTAGCCATCGAGTGTGCACTTTAACACAGTCAATGAGTCAAACCAACTGGTAAGGACAATAACAGGGACAAGAGCAAGGGGCACGGGGATCATAATCCCCCCAAAATGTTTGCAGAATGGATATTGAACACTGCGGTTGAGGTTACTATTTATCTCATGCCAGCCAAGTTGGCACGCACATCTGGCGCCGGGTACTTAGTGCAATTATTTATGATTTCCTCCAAGATTTAAAAGCTCTTCGCCCGGCCTTGTAATGCAGTAACTGATTGCACTGCTAATGTAATTAAGGGGAGATTATGATGTCCACGTGGCACACCAGATGGTGGCATTCACAGCAATGGGGGAAGGCACAACTGGCACACCACTGCACAAGGGCAGTGAGGCGCAGTCAGTCGGAGCAGGCCAGACTCCCCACCAGACGGAGGCGCGCGGACATGCTCGTGTGTGTGGGATGTGCATGTGCAGGTGCACAATATTATAATGTGTGCGTGGTAACAATATAAAAGGTAAGTCAGTAGCACATAACTTCAGGTTATTCAAGAACATTTGGCTGAGGGTCACAAATGTTTATGCTAAAAATAGTTTTAGTAGTAAGTTGTAAAGCTTTTTATTCTAACTTGTGTAAGTGCTTAACCAAGAAAACAGATGTCTTAAATGGAAAATTCAATTGCATTTGGCAATAGGTAACAAGTTTGGGGAAAGTTTCCATCTATGGCTGCAATGAAACAAAATGACCTTTAATTAGAAAAAAGACATATATTGTAAAGCCTCGCAAGAGCCTATCCTGAGGGGGCACTAAGGTTTGGCTCCTAAAGCATGTTATTATAAGCTATTCTGGAGACACAGGGTTTTATGTGTCGACAGAAGAGGCGGAGGGAGAGGCTGAGGGTCATATATGAAATGAGACCTGCACATTTGTACGCGCTCTATAATGGGTTCACGCGGGTGACGGGGACATTGGGGCGCAGTAGATTTCCCAAGTTGAGATAGGGATATTATTACTCTCACGGTGGCTACAGAGAAATCTCCATCTTCAGTCCCTAGACTAGTGTCAGCAAATTACGCACAACACACTGAATGACCTTTACATGAGAAACGGGAACCTTTGCTGTTTTGTATCATTTGGGTGCAAAGTCATTCACTGAGGTATAATTTTAGTCCAGGGGCTCTTTGATCATTAGTGCTCATGAGTAAAACATTGGTGAAGCCAGAGGTGGGTAGTAATAAGCAAAGGTTACCACTAACTTTCTGAATAGATTCTGCTTCCAGATGTAGATTTGAATTCCCCCTAACATTTGACACTATATTAATATATTTCAAACATTTACTGATGACTTGTAGCCACTTCTTCCACTTTGATAATCTGGGTATGTCATTAAGAAGTGACTGATACTCAATTGGGACAACGATTTTTGACTACCCTATCCACCTTTTGGTTGAAGCTGAGCAAATGCATATATTCACAATATCAGAGAGGTATCTATCACTTCTGGTGACTAACTGAAATGTGTCAAAAAGTCTGAAGGAAACAACGGAAGATCCTCCCGTGGACCCACCACCTGCAGGAGGAGCCATAGGGGACTGGTGCTATGTGACTTGGGCAGCTCCAACAGCTGCCCTCACGACCCGGCAACGGACAAGTGGGAGAAAATGGATGGATGGATGGATGGAAACAACGGAAGAACAAAAAAGTAGCATTATAACAAACCTTTCTAAAATGCCAGATGTAGTGCTATGCAGCGTGCCTCGTCTTGGCTGCTCCCCCACAGCCATCACTCATCCTGCCCCACAATCCTCTGCTGCGCGTTGTGTGGTGCACATTAAAACACTGTAATCGCTGATGGCTTTCACAGTTAGCATGTGTTGCTGATATCTCCAGACTCTGAATGAGAGTTTCATTGCCTATTCCATAATTAGACCATTACTTTAGCAGGTGCACCTCTATCCACCCTCAGCATGGTGTTTTTCTCGACAGACATTTGGTTTTGAGTCTTATCAACCTCAACACTGCTACAAATATACATAAAATGAGCATGCCTGTGCCACTGGGTTGTCAACACTCTACTGTGGAAACATGTGTTAGCACTAGTTTACAGTATGTGTGAGAAAAAGGCTGGTGTGGAGAGGAGCTGGTTTTACAGAAGCTTTGACTTGAACAGAAGCAAAATGTTTTGAGAAGGTCAGAAATAAATGTGAAAACTATGACTGTATTATGAATTACATTCATAATTCCAGCCTCTGACATTTCTGTGGAATAAAGCTGTTTGTCTTAAAAAACAACAAATGATTTGTAAACATTGTTTGTTTTTTTGCCAATGCAGCTGTTAAGTCAGTGAATTATTGTGTCATAAATTCCATCTCAATTATATAAAGTAGCAGTTGGTAGAATAATTAAATTTGTGATGGGAAATCATACATTAAAAAACTAGATAGCCTAAAATAAGAAGACATGTAAGCGCTGCTGTGGGTTTGTGAACGTAGTCGAGTCGGGTGCTCTTCAAGGATCCATGAGCACTTACTTAGAGGAAGAGAGAGGAGGTTTGAGGCACAACTGACTGTGAAAGTGCTTTACTTTGTCTGCCCTGATGAAGACCTAGTGGTCGATACATGTTGGTGTCCCAAAAAGAATAAAGGACTTTTACAAGTCAGTTGTGCCTCAGACCTCATCTCTCTTCCTCTAAGACAGTCTAAAGCATTTTAGACCAGAAAGGATGTATTCATAACAAGTCCGGTTACCAAGGCTCTGGGGTGTCTCTATGGTCAGAGTAGCACCAGCAGTGGGTAAACAGACTCCATGGTTAGCTAGGCGCCTCAGTCGCAGTATGTGTATGTCAAGTATAGTAAGTTCAGTTCCGTTTTTTTTACACCAAATTATGTCAAATACGGGCGATTTGCATAAACAAGGAATTATGCATTAAGTAATGTTTAAAATGTAGGTATATTTTTAAACACTTGGACCAGTCTAGTGTCACCCTAGAGAACAGGGGTGGACTGGCCATATGTCCATTCTGGAAGAGCACAGAGGGGCCACTGGCTCTAGGGCCACCGGTCTGGCCTCTCAAGTTTCCCCTCTTAACCGAGCTTAACCAAAATCTAAAAGTTTAAAAGAAAAGCATCAAAACAGCGACAAAAACGAGGATGAAAACAGAACAATAATGTGCCGGAAAATGCAACAAAAAAAGCAATGAAAAAACAACAAAAAGATAACAAAAAAAACATAAATAAGAGACAAAGCAATGAAAATAAGAAATGAAAAAGCCACAAAAACATGACTAAAACACAACAAAAAAGTGACAAAAATATGGCGAAACCACAACAAAAAAAGAAACGAAAAAACGATGAAAAAGCAACTAAAACACAACAAAGAAAACTACAAAAACACAGAAAAAATTGACAAAACACGGCAACATCGCAAAACAATGAGGCGTTACACTGTTGCTCTCAAGTCGAGAAGCTTTAAATTTGGGTAAAATGCAATCGGTAGGTGGTAAGAGGTCAAAATAAGTATGGAAGTGCGCATTTACACTAATTTGGGCTACTCTGGTCAGAGTCCAGGGCCGTGTTTTAGTCCCAGTCCGTCCCTGCAAGAGAATAACAGGGTGCCACCACAGGGCCATCCCCTGACTAAGGCCTATGATTTTTTCTTTTCTTTTCTTTTTTAGCGCGCACCGACCATCCAGCGGGAGGTGTCCAATGTTTTTGGCGCGCGTGTCTTTAAAAACTCATTGCAGTGCTGACGCTGTAATCTGCACGTGCCGGATGAATGCGACAAACGGAGGTGGATGTAGAAAGAGGACACGAATTTCAAAAGAGAGCAACAAGTAAGTTCAATCGCTCATCTGATACCCAAATTCTGCACCCAGGCACAGTGGTGAATACATGTTTCCAATGTGTCCGGGAGAATAAGTTCACCAATAACGATGATGGTAATAATTAAGACAGAAAGAAAGAAAGAAAGAAAAAACAGCATGGAAACGTATGAAAAACGCAGCACACTTACCTCATTGTTGAACGAGGTAAGACCTCATTAGCCGATTCATCCTTGATAACGACGCGCTTCTACGCCGTTGCTGTGATGTCCAGTAAATGATTGAGCAAAACCCGGAAGAAGGCTTCACTGGTCCAAAGGTGAGACAGGCAAGTGAGGAGCGGGATCTTACTCAGGTAAAACGCGCCTAAACGTTTTAAATTCTCTCACTTGTGATGTGAGAGAATTTAATAACCAGAATAATAACCTTTAGTGTAATGTGAGATTGTTTACATTGTAATTCTTAGCTTTAACTGATGATAAGCCAGCGCATTGTCAGTGTATAAAATAGTTAATTAAATCATTGAAAAAAATAATCGAGGTAATGAGAAACAAAACACAAGAACTTTGCTCATTTGGCATCTTGATTAATTTGAGCAGCTGAAAGTTAGCAACATTTGTTAAAGAGACAGCTGTTTGTGGAGTAAATCCTTTAATTTGATCAGTTTAATTGCCATAGATTTTGTAAACATCAAGATTAAATGCTGCAACTTTGTCAGCTAGTCCAAGAATGCTTTAAACCTAATCTAATAAGTGTGCATAGAGAACCTCCACAAAACCACTTACCCGTAAAAGGCTTGCCTGGCCATTATGCAAAAATTCCCTTGGACAGAAATAGATAGGAATTGATTAGGACTTCCTTGAAAATATGTTCCACTCTGCTTAATTTGTGATTTGGTGAAGTCATTGTGTGCTCTCCCAGTGCTCTTTAGTGGCTGCTCTCACTTGTCATTGGATCCCAGATTAGAAAGATGCTTTTTCTTCTAGATCCTCCTGATAAGCCTCCACATCCACAAGAAGTCACTATTGTTGTTCTCTCAATCATAGTCTTGAAATGTCCTTTTTAATGACCGTACTTTACAGTGTAATTCTGTTGCAGTTTAATTATTATGGCATCACGGCGAATCCCTCATGTTTTTTTGTCCAGACTCAGAAGGAGAGCGTCAGCATGACTGAAGTGAGCAGCCAACTTCCTGCAGAGCCCATCTCAGCAGTAGGGATGGTCTCATCTCCCAGCAAAGCCCCTGATGGATACTTTGTTGTGAGTATACATTTTTATGAGCAAACAATTTTAATCTTGACCATATCTGATGATATTTGTCTTTTATTATTAATGTAACCTTTACTGTATCAATAAATATGCCTGTAGCTGTTTCAGGTTTCAGATTTCTGGGTTGATAAAAGTAATAGCTTTTGTATATTATGGTGGCATAAGAGTAGATGATTCAGAAAGATGTAACTAACTGATCCTTTATTTAGACCTCAAATAACAATATTCTAATGAGGACACATGTTTTATTGAACTACTAAATATAAATAGTTTTATCAAGTTATGTCTTGTTGTGTAATGTTAAACCTTGTGCAACTCTATACTGTACTGTAGATGAGAAGCCATTGCCAGTGTAATTCTAGCTCAGGGGTGGATTTCTTTTTCTCCTGCTCAAAACTCTTCAGTTTTACCCCATACCCTGAAACTGTTATCTCTTCCTGCTCTGCCCGACGTGGCCCAGCCTGTTCTAAGTTCTGGCAGAGGACGCTGGGTTTGGCATCCAAACAGCCACTGGCAGGAGAACAGTGTACACACCACACGGCAGTGACAAACAGAGAAAAACGCCATCAGACTTCCTTCTGTGCCGCTCCACTGCTACAGTACATTGTAGTTGATGTGCATATAGTCTACTGCCTCTGCACCTGCGTCTGCAGCTCCTTCCAGTTTATTGTTGGTAGTGCTCTGAGACTTTTTTCATTCACTTATGTAGCACTATTGTTTGGATTTATTTAGTGTCATTATTGTGTATTCTGTTATTATGTGGTTATTATGCTGACCAGACACTTTTACTGGTGCTTAAAGGTGCATTGTGAACCTTTTTTGCACAAAAAAAAGAAGACATGAATACATATTTCAGTGACCTAGTGGCTGTATGGGAGGTGAGCAGAGCGCATTTATTTTCCTGCAGACTTCCGCTGGATATAAGAGTTATATCTTATTCTGAAACTCAAATATGTCATAAAAACTTATAATATATGGACAATTATTATTACTATTACAAAAAGAAAAATATGTGTCATTTGTAGCTGCTGGAGAGTCATGTGTGTCCCGGTTCCTCTGAGTCGTGGTGGGTCATGGTGGACCATTACAGATGTGGACAGGACTGTGGTAGATGTAGTTTTACTTCGGAGAAAATAGTTACTATAGTAACTGTGTTGAAGAAATGAACCTCATGAGCTTCTTCTGTAACATCTGTCCACATCAGTCCTGCTGCACCACGGCTCAGAGGAACTGGGACAAACATGACTCTACAGCAGATACAAATGACAAGGGTTTATTTTTGTAGAATGAGAGTAATTAATAATTAACAATTTACATTTTAATCACATAAAATCAGAATGTTTACACCTATTACTAAGGAATACTTACATTTCAATCTTTTTTTGTTACATCTAGCAGAAGTGTAGTGTTCTAACGCAGCGTCTCCATGACTTTTTCACTTCTCAGTCTGTGACTGAAGAGCAATGAGGCCTCAGCCTTTTTACTGAAAATAAAGGGTCACTATTTAGCGTCATGTTACTGTCACTCATGGTGTCTGACCTACAGTGTAACTCTGAAGCCAATCAAATCACAATGACTCAGAGTGGGTTGGGCTCAAATGTGACCAAACGCCAAGATCCAAGCTCTGAGACTAAAATAATAAAACAGGTTAATATTGTCCAGGATCAATTGGTTTTAAGGGTTTCTGGTTGGCTGATGGAACCATCTCCATGCATACAATCCATCCAAAACACCTACCCGAAACCCTAAAAAAGTATTGGTTTCTAGGGCTTCATAGATGCTGCCATGATGGAAACCAAAATGCCATGCTAATAATGCATTTACATATAAAGGATTTATATTTAGGCCTAGTTGAAAAGATATCACAAAATGCAACACTTCAACATTTGAAGAAAGATTGTTATGGAGAACAAGGAAAATACATAATGGCAGCCTCAGAGATACAGTCAAGACTTTTCTGGCTCTTCAGCTCTGCTCCAAGTGCATTTGAGGAACATCTTTTGAACCACTATGTGGTCTTTCATGTGCAGATTTCAAATACAAACAAAATATCAACATTTGCCATCAGTGACTAAAGCAGCTCAGAGGAGGCAAGTCTCTGGATATTACGCTGTATTTTGTTCTTTCAAGCCTCCGTTTCGACTCCACCTTTAATACCAGCTGCTTACGTGCCATACTTTTTCTACAGCAGATCAAAGGCTTGATTAACTCTTTTGCGGTGTGATACGGGGCATTCACATCTCTGAACCTGAGCAGGTTGTTCCTGCACAAGAGAGCAAGGCCCAGATCAAACGCACCTCCGCTGGGATCAGCAGCTCTGCACTAGTACCAGCAGCCACCCAACATCAAAACCCTACACACACTCCCTCTGCGGGGGTGAGAGGAGCATCTAGGGGGTGTAGGTTCACCTGTATTTGACAGGCCACGTTCAGAAACTCATTATTTTTGAATTACTGTATGTTACGTGTATGAGGATTAAACACTGTGGTTTATACATTTGGAAGTGGATGCACAAACTTTGCCATTATTTGTAGTGTCCCACTTGTTATTGTAATGTATCTTCTGCAGCTGACAAGGGCTGAGCAGTGAATAAGCTGTATTTACCCTACCTGTACGTTATAAATTAGCTTGTTTTTTAGACACTCATAATCTAGAATAATATATGAAGTTTTAGTTTTGTGAATAGTCCAATAACTATTTAAATTTTTTCCTTTGAAAGAGCTACCTGTGACGGTTCAAGCTGGCTTCCCCAGAGATGGATCATTACACTTTAATACCTTTTATTTACAGCTCAGCCTGTGCTCTGTCTCAGGAGAGGCTTCAGAAGACTTCCACATCTCTTGAGGACTGATGTCATCAGCCATCTTTCAGATCAACACTAAAGCATCATTTTAGGAAGTGGCAGTTAAAGCTGTCACTCTGTTTTAAATCATATTGTCGACTCATATTTCAATGACAGAGCTGCAACGTGATCCCTGCTGTTATTGTATATGAGCTTTTTCTTTAAGGTAAAGGCTTACTCAGACAGCCACAGAATTAGGCAGCCAATACTGAGCACATCCCTGTGCTCAGTATTGGCGTTTCACATTCAGGCAGTGTCGCCCTGTGCTGCCGCCGGCTGTGGCAGGATGATGCCTGAGGTGCCTCGAAGGAGGACGATGCCCTCGTTACTCCTCAACTTGACTTTGGGTTTCACAAAGCGAGCCCTTTGTTTACGCTGACAGGATGCGCTGGCTACTGACCTGGAAAAAGTGGCCAAGACGGCTTGTCTTGTAAGGAGGAAGGAAGCTGGTGATGTATAGGCTCCTTCTGGGACCTTTCATGGAAGTGCCGTTGGAGACGCCCTGTAATCTCTCTCTGCTCATACCTCCACTCTTGCCCCACTATCTATCTCCGTTCTCACTATCCTGTGTTCGTCCCATCTAGTCACTGCTGGTTTTGCATGAATCTCCCCATGCCTTGTTCCCCCAGCCAGTCACCGGGTCATTCATCAATATTGTCAAGGGGAATGTGTGTGGGTGGGTGCAGAGATCTATGACTTCTTCATTTGAATGAACCTCATTAGATTGACTCTTCTTTGTAAAGGATCCTTTTAGAAAATAAGTCTGGCAGTTATTTAGGTGATTCTCACGCGGTAACCAATGGAACATGACGTTTCAGCCAAGCATATTGACTCGCATGAGGGAAGAGTCTCCATGAGATAGTCTGCATGTTATGCTTTGCTCTATCATTCTACCCTGCAGACCCACATTTACATAGCAATGGGGTGTAAGACCTTGAGCTTTATTCGTGTCGCCCAAATCCTGTCATTATAATGTAATCAATGACTGAGTGAACACCAACAAGCTTTTTGTTACAAGGGCGAGGTGGGAAGGTTTAGCTCCACTTCAGAGTAATTCTTTGGGAAGACAGGGGGATATTTAAATACATTTCTTTGACATTAAATGCTCTCAATTTACATATGTTTTCCATAGCATAAGAGCAAATGCATTTTCACTGAATATTATTCCTGCTTTCCCACAACACACATTCAAGTTTGGTTTTCTTATTAGAGCCGAGCCTTGCCAGGGTATCTTTAATCAGCCTGGTCTCTGGGGATGATATTTTTAGCCACCTTTTTGGAGGCTAAGACTCCTTTACCCATGCCGAGCACTAATGAGATGGAGCGCAAGTGTATCAAGCGTTAATTAAGGCTAGTATGCAAGAGAAGAGGCAAAAGCAACACGCTCATGGCATACATACATTAACTTTATCCCACCTTTTGCCTGTTTTTTTCATCTTGTTTTTTTCTCGTAGGTTGCACAAACAACAGATGGCTCTGACGCCGACCTGTGGAAGGACGGCTTATTCAAATCCAAGGTCACCCGCTACCTCTGTTTCTCCAGAAATCCTGTAAGTGTAAATGTAAACTTCTGCCTTCCCACATGCATCCAGCAGCTCTGCCCTCTTTGTTTGCCAGGGGTTATTAGCCGAGTTTTTCATTGCCACAGTATCCTTGTGGACTTAGCACTTTGATCAGCCAGAGTCCCATTTAAATAGCCAGCGTTGCCGGTTTTTAACTTTCAGATATAATAGATTCACATGCATATTTTAGATGCATAATATACCTCTGTGAGATATTTTTCCTGGTGTGGGTCCTCTTGAGGATTTCATATGTTTATTCATGAAATATCAATGAGCTGGATTTTAACTATTCAAATTATTTAATGAACTGTATCCCTGAAGTGAAGCACCAACCAGTCACTGTGTGTGTAATTACAAACACAAAAATGTTCTTAAACAACCACAAAAAATACGTCTAAATGCACATTGGAATTTAAAGCATGAACCTAATCACCTGTATAACAATTCAAACGTATAACAGTGCCATCTTTATGCTTTTCCCTTTTATAAATGGAGAGGGTTGGAAGAGGAAGGGCATCTGACAGTATCTTAAGGTGAAATCAGAATTAAAATCACCGCACATTTGTAGGCAGATGGTTTATGATTGTGACCCTACACTGGAAAAGCGGAGGAGAAAGATGTTTCTGTCCATCTAAACATTAGGCAAATAGCACCTGGTTTGTGCTTACTTCAGTGTATAGTAGCATTCAAATAGCTTTCCCCTAGCTCCTGCATATGGCCTTAAATGCGTGTCCACATTGTTTTAAAGGTTTTGATGCAAATAAAACATGACAGAGCCATCAACAAAGGCTATTTTGTCTGTCAGTCACTGGGGCACCCACTGTAATTGTCCATGACAAAAACAGATTCAGTAAAATTAGCCCCTGAATTATGTGAGAGGAAGTAAATAGTCTGTGATTTATCATACTCCAGGTTGGTGCAAGATAGCCTTTTTTTGTCAGGTTGTGATGGGAAAAAATCTCACCAGCAAAAGAGCAAAATGCTAAAAAAAAACAAGGCCCCATGCATAGTAATAGCATTCATCCATATTCCTCCTTAAGTCGGTATAAAAACTATGAATAAGAAGTGTCTCTAATGGTAATGACTGTCAGGCAACAGTCGCCGTGGAATCCAGCCTCTCGGACGCATCAAGTCACGCCTGGCTCGTCCCACTCGGCGGCGCCACTGTGTATTATTGCAATTTATTATGGCAAAAAATGAAAATGTAATGGGAGGCAGGGAAGAGTCATGCTTGAAAATGTCAACTACACAGTGGCTGATTGTTTTTAACCAGGCCCATTCTGTTGATCAGGGCTGCCTCTGTCTCCTATCAGCCGGCAGCTCCTCGCCAAAAGGTTGAGAATGATTACGAGTTCACACATGCATTCTTTTGCAGAAAAAAAGCTATTAGGGAGTAATTACTTCTGCTATTTCGTCAGTCCTTCTTTTTAGAGACTTCTTCTAGTCTATTATACTCGCCGGGAGAAAATGAGAAACCTTTTTTCTTTTTTTTTGTCTTGTGTGTTTTGGGGAGTCTAATATATTAATATGGAGAAATTTAATATTGTTTTACTTACAGTATTTTAAAGTAAACATTTGCTCGTACACTCAATGGTTAAAAACAGAAGTCATATTTTAGCTTGCCTCTTTCCTTGTTGTAAAGATCTAAACAGCGATTTCAATCCATACCTATTATTCTTACTATTGGCAAATGAGCACCCAATTTACAATGTTGTTTGAACAATCCCTTTAATATGGCCTTTTGTCTTGAAGGGGCTTGACGTGGTCGCCGATGTTAAGCTGACTGACATTAAAGACACTTTGCCGGAGGGTTTCACGCCTTTACAAGAAACATTGGACAGTAGTAAGTAAACAGTCAATAGCCCCTCCTGCCTTTGCTTTCAGTTCTGGACCAGCTTATGCGGAGGTCCTCGGGGGCAGCTTTGCTTGAGATAGTGAATGTTTTATGGGTGCAGGTTAGCTTAATTTATGGCAGACTGTGGGAATAAAATAAACATTTTGCCCCGGAGGTACAAGAGAAGAGAATCATGAGTCATTGTTTATCTCGGCTGGAGCCCTGCATTTCTTTATGAGCGGCTTATTTATTTATGTATTTATTTGGGGAGAGGACGAGTGGATGGGGGTTATCTAATATTAATGAAATGCGTTCCCCAATGCTTTAGTGCTTTTTGAGTGCTACGTATCCCGCCCCTCGCGCTATCCACCATGCCTCGGAAATGTAATAATATTTTGGTGTGGGGAGTAAGGACAGCTTGTTTATTATTTTTATTATCATTGCATTTAGACCGCACTTTCGAGTGTTGCCGGGAAATAAATGAGGGAGGAGCACTTGCAATATAAAAGAGCATGGCAATTTTTATTTTTTTTGCCCGAACGAAGAAAAGAGATTATGTTTTGTTTGGCTATGGTGTAATTTAATGTTTTATTACTTTATGTGAATCCATGTTTAATGTATACATGTGACATTATGTATGAGCTACCCTCCAGAATATCGAGACGAAATCCCATATGAGCACTAGAGCTGATGGAGGATTCACTTTCTAGTGTCATTTCACCTACTAAAGTGATAAAAATGATAATAATGCATTTGGATTTTGTTGCTTTCCATTGTCCGGTCCCTTTCCTCTGAACGCTGTAAGTCACCCATTGCTTATATTAGCTTATCTATTATTCTGAGCCTGGTAGGTAATGGCATAGCAGCAAAAGAGACACTGTATAAGTAGAATACTCGATGCATATAAAGTGTAAAGGTTGTTTTGACAGGTTTGAAACTAAAGAAACATGTAGCAAAACACACATGATTCCAAATAAACTCAACGGGGTGATGGACTTGAACTGAAAATATCACACATTTTAGGGAGAAGAAGTCAATTTATCCTAAATATACTATGTACTCATTCAGTGTTTCAAAAATGATACAAATTGCCTACACAGATAAAGGCCCAAACAAGTCATTACATCACAGTGTTTTGAAATTCTCAACAAAAATGTCATCTATTATCAGATCATTCATGCAAACGTTTTTATGACTTTCTTTTTGAAACTTTTTGCTCATGTATGCGGCCCAAAGGTATACCTAAAATGCCCCTAGATATTATTTTAGCTTCAATCTCGGGGGGTGGAAATAGCTCCCTGTCTGACACACTGGTGCGCCTGACTCATCAGAGGAAGCTGCCATGAGGAAGAGGAGGCTGTGTGTGAAAGTGAGCCCTCGCACCGCCGCCCAGACAGCTGTGTATGACATCCAGATCGTGGCCAAGTCAAAGTACCATCTTGTTAACTACACCTGCGTCGGGTGAGCTGGGCTATGCTATAAATACACTTCCAATCAGTCGTTGCTTTTATGGACCTTTCTGTCATATAAAGACAAAATAATACCAAACATTATTGATGTAAACTTTAATTCTTACACAGGGAGATCAACAACATGTTTGTATGGTGCAGATTTGCAGATGTCCATCCACAAGCACTTCTAAAGGCAGACAAGCCTAACACTGCAAATCAGGTCCAAAGTGCAAGGTAAGACACTCTATGTGTTACTCATAACACTATTGCTCACTAATGACTCAATGAATAATCACATTTTACACAAAAACTTGTACTTGTAGATTCAACATGTTTTATATGTATCCATTTTAGTTATCTGTGTTTTAATTTACGATGGCTCATACTATATTCAGGTAAAGCATTGCTACTTTGAAACTATAATAAGTGCAATAAGTGCAAGTAAAAGGAATTCACAAAAAAACAAAAATAAAGTTAAATGTACTGCTTCTTAGTCAGTCATATATGTATTAGGCAGGTCTACACCTTCTCTGCCTCCCTCCTCTGTTATTTCACGCTCAGTGTACACTTGAGCTGCTCTCTGTACCATATGTACGACAATGAAGACACAAGCAATTGATCACTCCTGGGCAATCTGCTGTAAAGGTTGAGGCTGGACACCGAGGTAGAGAGGGTGAACTGGAGAGAGACGGGCTAACTAGACAGGATCCCCTGAACATGAACACAAGTTCAATGAGGGCTAAACTCCTGCTATTTGTGCGGTGTCCCGGGAGGCAGAGCAGGGCGCTCTGACTGTGGTGACAGTAGTTGTAGTATGTAGACAAAGAGGAGGAGATGTAGCCTGGAGAGGGAGCGACAGCTGCAGAGGAAGAAGGGAGGAGAGCTCCGGATCATCCGCCGTGCCGGAGTGAACATGTTCCCTTTTGGCTGTCTCTGCTCAGGCTGCCTCCGTCTCAGCCTCAGCCCTTTGTACTGTGTCCAGATCAAACAGCTCAATTATTTATCCTGACCAAGAACTGGGGATTTCCCAAGCAAATTGTAAATAAACAAGTGAGACTCCTTCTGTGTAGAAAGGGAAGCTTGGCATGGGCCACTGAAGGCATTGCCAGCCTCAAGTGCAAATTCTGTGCCATGATGTACCCGCCTGTTTACACACCACTTACAAGACTCCATCAGCTTTAGAGAAATTGAATGCATTGTCTTTTCAATCATACATTTCTGTGGTCACCACAGCCAATCACCTGCCACCTCATACAGTGATTTAGTCATGTGCATAATTCATTGGGATTTTTGGCCCATATGGCTTCTCTATTTGGGCCTGGAGGTGGCACAAAGAGCACATTGAAATGTGACGCTCTGCAGAAGTGTTTGATTTGATCATGAACGTTGAGTGAATTCAAAAGTAATTTATAAAAATAGAGATTTATTTTATTCAATGGTCAGTACGCTTTGATACTTTCTTGCGAGGCGCGATGCTTTCCAACTCTTAGTAGTAATCCTCAGTTCTTTTGAAGCCCACTTTCAAGTTAGCCTGGCTCAAAGGTTAGAATAAATTGTACCTTCCAGCAACACACCCCCTCCTGATGCATGCTGAGATCACAGGCTGCTGTTTTTGTCTTAGCATTAAAATTCAATCCACACTTCAAGAGCCTTCTTTCCATCAGTATTTCTGTCTACGATGCACTGGTGTATAAGGACAAAACACAGGTCTGTGTAATACATTGTACAAACACAAAATTATTCATACTGTATGTCTTTGGGGTCAGAAGAGCCATAAACAAATCAGAGATTCATTGGAGTTCAGAAACAATAGTAGGCCTACAAAACCTTCGCCAAGGCACTGGACCTGTCTTACAATGATAGTGACAGAGCCAATGTCAGTGACATAGGCCGAATGCAGCTCTCAGACCAATTTTTGGTGGCCCCTAATTCTTGCTGAATTGGCGCACATCACCAGAGATAGCCTTTAGTTTAATAATTCCACATGGTAAAAAACTCAAGAACTTACATTTTGTGTGACAAAGCTGGCATTAAGGTCCCAGGCCTAAATAAATGTGTGTGTGGAATGGTTCCAACCTCTCTTAAATGCGCACAAATGCATGGTTCATGTCAAATTTTGGCCACCCCTGATTTATAGAGTTGGCAGCTTTCATTGCCCTTGGAACAAATTAGTTTTTAAAAAGAAATGTTTGATATCAGATATGACCCTACATCTCCTCCCTGAAGGCAACAGTCTACTGAAGCTATTAGTTTTGTCTTTGGCTCATTGCAACAACAAATTCCATTAACAAAATAATCTGTATAAAGCGCTTACACCCACTGCACATAAAATAATGAAATATTTTGACATGCGCTACTAAATTCCTTGCTGTGTTTCGCCTTGTACCTTCTCCACAGAACTATTCAAATTCAGCCAGAGCCAGCACTCCCTGTATGCCTCCTTCTGGCTATCTATAACAACTTTATGGCCTTTGGAGAATAGCACCTCTTAAATTTAAGTGCTCTTTACAGTCAGTGGAAAAGATGTTTTAAATACAGTCAATAATGTGTAAATTTTTAATGACCCTTATAATTTTGAAAGCCGCAGTGATTCCTCTCAAATGTTACATCGCCTGAGGCAGCAGGAGCTTGTTAGAGTTGTGTACGGAAAGTAAAACCGCAAATCAGTTTTCTAAGCAGTACAAAGCTGCAGTGAGTGCCGGTCGTTGCATCATTATGAGGAGCACACAGACATTGTTTTTGTGGCGGCTCTCCTCAAATATTTGCTTCTGTTGACTGTTTTTGAATGTTTATATGTTCAGGTTAGGCTTAGCGCAAAAAGAAGAAAAAACGCTTCATAAAAAACAAATTGTAGATAAAGCAGGACGTCAATTTTGGCCCCATTTTGTTTGCATATTTTATGTTATTTTTTCCAAACTATATGATTTTTTGCAATTGATGTAGTTTTATGTTGTAGTTGTAATCACAGGAGCAAGAGTTACTGCACTCCTGGTAGTAGTAGTAGTGTTGGTTGAGTTCTAGTTTGCTTAAAGCTATCAATAAAAGTAAATTTTTTGAGCATACATATGAGGTTAGTGATAATTACCCATAGTTAAGATTTGGAAATGTACTTACAGGTCACTCATTTTGACAGATATTACTATTTATATAATACAATTTACACCACTGGTCTGCTGGTGGTTCCTGGTACAGACTAAATATGGTGACGACTCATATGCCCTCAATGCTTCCCAATTATGGAACTCACTACTTGACAAGCTTCACCCTGAGGCCTCAATTGATAGTTTTAAGGCAAAATTAAAGATTCATCTTTTTAATAAAACATATCGCTACTTTCTTCAAAGTCTCATAAAGCAGAACTAAGTAACTTGTTTACCTTAATAAATCCTTTCCGTAGTCCCTCTGGGGGTAATACAAGTGTTGATGGGATGATTCGGGGGTCTTTCATCTCCCCCGGTGTCTCTGGCCAGAAAACCACTCTTGCAACTTTGCCTTCACCGGGTCGGAGCCAACAATACGCACTAATGGAATCAAAAAGAAGAAGCTAACAGGCTAATGAGCAAAGGTAACTGCAGGCTAGCGCCACTTTAGCAGTATTTACAGCCAACTTTGAGTGAAAGAAATGATCTCCATTGTGTAAATGGGTTGTGGCACAATGTACAATATTCCTCTCTCCCATTGTCTTTTCTGTCAGCGTAGTATTTACTCTCACGGACAGGTAATGAGTAGTTCTGCTTTAATATTTCTGAAATTGTTACTTGAATTGTTTATGCGTGGAGGATCATCATGTTTATTGTTTTTCCCTTCTCCTGTTTCTGTGTGATTCCTGAAGCACCTTTAGCTGTATTTGTGCGTGAGAGGTGCTCGTTGGGTTCGAGAAAGTTTACGTACACGTATTATTGTTTTTGAAACATTGGCCAGTAACGTGAGGATGTTTTGTTTTTTACTTTTAAATCACTCATTTACAGCAACAGTGTGGTACCTGCGTTTACCTCTGCACTCTCCTTTTGCATCTTTATCCAGTTTGTCTGGCACATTTGAGCCCGTGACACCGCTGTGATTTGATTCATAGCCACAGCTTGATGTCAACCACTTTAGCTTGTTCTCTGTCAGACCATATCTCCAGAGCCCGACGTTATAATGTGAAAAAGCCACACCATCCGGTCAGCCTTTTAATGTGTCCAGTAAAGTATCCCCCTCCTCTGTTCTCCTGGCCAACGCTGCCATTTGTCCTCCTGATAAAACTGTCATGGCAGAGGCTGATATCTGACCCCTACACTGACTGCTAGCATAAATTAGCCTTGTCCTAATATTGCAATTACTTTAGCTTGACTCGGAATCAAGGTTTTTGACATTTCTCTTAAAATAATAGGCCTTTGTACACACAAGCACTTTTTAAATCAAACTATAGAGCGATAAAAATGTCACGGCCAAGGATCCTTTTTAGATTTTTGTCTTAAACATGTGAGGCCTAGAGAGTCATCAGTGTCAGAAGAGGCATGCATATCAATACGCTTTGGCTTGCTCGGCCGCGTGCCTTTGACACTGTGCATATTGCTGTAACTCTGCTGGAGTATTGTATCAGCTTTCATTGCCGGCTGGTTAATCAAGACTTCCCCAGTGCACACGCGGCTCTTGGAGAGAGGAAGACGCCGCGACTGTCAGTGTGGCGCCATCTTGAAGTTTGGGAGAACAATCATTTCCCGCACCATCTCACTCATTACTTTGTTGTGCTCAGGAAAGTTACAGAAAGTAGTCAGATCAAGAGGACAGCCAGAGAGTGATGCCAGAAATGATGGAGTGATCAGCCGAGATCTAAAAGGCCGTGGACAAAGAGCGTTCAGTGATTTGCCATAAAAATCCTTGTGAGATCCTTTCTTCTGCACCTGACACGAAGCTTAAAGGAGGATAATGATGGCTGAGGCAGCAGCTCCCACAAAGCCGCACTGTCGTCACATAGAGAAAGTGTAGAGATGTTGTCACAGAATGGGCTGGATGTGTGTCAAAACAAGAGCTCTTTCCAGCACTCGGGATCGCACTAATATTACTCTCATCCTCATCTTACCTCTGCACAGTGCACCTCGTCTGCCCCCTCGTCTCCTCCTCTGTCTCCTTCCCTGGATCCTATTCTGTCCCCTTCACAAGCTTCCACAGTGTTTCCTTCACTTTCTCCCCCCATATCTCCTCCATTGTCTCCCCGTCACATCCATTGTCTCCTTCCCTATCTCCCCCAAGCCTCCTATTCACTTCCTAAACCAGTGTTTCTCAGCGAATGGGCCGGGACCCTAAAGTGGGTCAACAGCCAACTAAAACTTCTGTTATTGATCATTGAAAGATCATTCCAGTAGCTGCACTTTATTCAAATAGTATTAGTTTCGCCCTCTTTTTTAAGTAACCTCTGCTGTGCTTGTGTCACTCCTTAACCCCGTCTCTATCGCTTATTTTCTAGTCTCTTTCTCTGTCTCCTCCATTTTTCACTCCCCTGTCCCCTACACTGTCTTTTCTGTCTCCTTTCCTTGTGCTCTCCTTCCTTATCTTTCCTACTGGCCACTTCCGGTTGTCTCCATTGGCTTCTTCTGTCTTCTATTTCTCCCATTGCCTCCTTTCATGTCCCCTCAAACCCCTCGACTGTTTCCCATCTACGTCCTCCGCTGTCTCATTCTTTCTCCCCTGCCTCTTTCTGATTCTCGAGGAACCACACAAGTAAAGGAACATCCAACATGTAATTTGTGTTGTCAAGTGACCCTCTCTGTCTTGGTTTAGTCTGCGTCTGCTAACATCATTTTACTTTGGCACATTTCAGCGCCGCATAAGACTCTCATTCTGCGGGGTAATTGTGTAAATCTGTGATGTTCCCAGTTTTACCTTAATTTGATGAGGACCTGCTCCTATACACTAATTGAATATTCAAATTAGGAATATGAGTCAGTATGGCTCTCCTTGCCTGAAATGAGGATTAATTGTTGTCAAAACTCCAGTGGCCAACATAATACGGGCCCAACACTGCTGTTTGTTGATTAGCACTGCTCTTGCCATGGGTTTGTTTTAAGAATTACTTGTCTAATTGATTTACCATATGCTAGCCTCTCTATTACACCTGAAATTGTATTTAGAAATCACCAATTTGGACCGAGACGGTTTTGTGTTTGAAACAGATGGGAGAGGAGCTCTGGAGGTTGTGACCGTAAAAAGAAAGAAATACTGCACATTTCTCTTGGGAGGCTTTGTTAAAGGGTCCACATGTCAAAATGACTTTTTATTGAGCATTAGAATGTTGTTCCACATAAAAACATACCTGGAGTTTCTTTCATGAATGTTTGAGTGACCTCCTGATGTCATGAGGTGGTGCTCCTTGGAGTCCACACCAATCATTCTGATCATCTCAGTAAGTAGGTGCTTTATTTGTCATTGTGTAAACGTACAACAAAATAGTGTTCAGGTTTAGTCCTGGGCCACTGCGGCTGAGCGCAGTGCCATTGTGGGCCGACCTGACCAGCATGTTTTTGGAGGTAGTGGAAACCATAGGACCTGGATGAAACCTGGCTGGCTGCCTTCAGTCCTCCTCTGATCCTCTGAAACGGTGCACCGCCTCCTGAGTTTGTCTCTTCAGAGCATTGTGTCCTGCACTGGTCAGCTCCTCTACCACCTCCTTCCTCTTGCTCCTGCGCAGCCCCCTCCCCTGCACAACTGTCTTTCACCATCTTCTGAGAAGAACATAGCAGTTAATCTGTATTCTCCAGTGAACGTCCATTTGCCAGAACACTAGATAGAAGACATGTGTTTGCTGTGAGTCTTGCCCGGATATCTTCTCCTTTGTCCCTTCCTTGTTTCCTGTAGCGCCTCTTGTGATGCCTCTACTAGTGCCTCTTCAGTGTTTCAGAAGAAGACATGTCTTATTTCCATCATTTCTAATGCCCTCATATTCTTCTTTTTCCCCCAAAAAAATTTTAATCTATATTTCACATCAATGCTTTGCTTACTAATAACCTTTTACTTCTTATCCATTACATTATTTAAGTTATAAAAGACAACATTGTGTCTAGTTCTACCTGTCTGAATGGTGCATGATAGTTTGAAAGTAGATTTTTATTCTCGGTCGAGCTGTTGTTAATGCTTAGTACTGTTAAATTACAATATAGCAGTATGGTATAGAAAAAAAAGGTTTAGATACTACTGGTATCAAAAAAATAAAAGTATCCCGAAAATATCTTTAGAGACCAGTCATCTGACCAAAGCACCTTCTTCCACATGGTAGCTGTGTCCCCCATATGACTTCTAGCAAACTTCAAACGGGATTTCTTTTGGCCTCCTTTCAATAATGGCTTTCTTCTGCCACTTGTCCATGAAGGCCAGATTTGTGTAGAGTACGACTTATAGTTGTCCCATGTCCAGATTCCCCCAGCTCAGCGGCAGTACGTCACAGCTCCTCCAGAGTTATATTGGGGCACTTGGTTGCATTTCTTACCAGTGCTCTCCTTGTTCGGTCTGTTAGCTTAGGTGGACGGCCGTGTCTTGGTAAGTTCGCAGTGGTGCTATACTCTTTCCATTTCCGAATGATGGATTGAACAGTGCTCCGTGAGATGTTCAAATATTGGGAAATCCATGTATAACTTGACGCTGCTTTAAACTTCTCCACAGCTTTATCCCTGACCTCTCTGGTGAGCTCCTTGGCCTTTATGATGTTGCTTAGTAACCAATACACTCCGACCATAGCTCTGAGGCCCTCACAGAACTGGGAGTAGATTACGTACAGGGGGCCTCTATTTAATGGTTAGGGAAAGGTGTGAACATTCTTCAGTCATTAGGAATGTTATAAAGGAAATTTAATGCACTCCGAAAATGCTGTATGAATACTTATGCACGCCCCACTTTTCACTTTTCTATTTTTTGTAAAATAACAGAATCATGTATCATTTTGCTTTCACTTCACAATTGCTGTTACTTGTGTGTGAACTTTCAGGAAAAAATCTAAATAAAATCTATGTTTAGGGACATGACAAAATGTGCAAAAGTTCAAGGTTTATTAGTACTTTCGCAAGGCACTGTATATATATGATGTTTTTTAGCTTTTAAACATGTCATAATGTTAAATCATCATCAAAAACATACCTGGCATGGTGTTTTGTTTTATCCATGCATGTTTCTGTAATCCTGCAAATTTAGTTTGTCTCCAGGCAACACTCCAATACAACACGTACACGTAACACATGAAGTTCCTTTTGTCCGTGCCCAAGCTCACCTCCTTGCGCAGCTTGCCATGTTTGCCGGTTGCTATTGCTAGTAATTATTTCCATTGCATTATGTGTAACTACATTTCATTACATCTTCAATGCTGTGGATATTTTCTAGACACATACATTGTTACTACACAAACATCACGGGCAAGTGGTCCAAAAGTAGTTTGAAAAGCCAGAATAAAGCATAATATAGTTTAAGTTAGTAAGTTGCATTCATACATAAAAACAGTCAACAAACAATTGAGGAAAATATCAAGCGCATCTCCATCTTCCTTGTCGGCCCATGGATTATTGATGAGCGCTTTGAAAGATAGCCTTCTCCTTCTGTGGTAGAACTCAACCTTTGCAAGGTAAAAAAAAGTCTCTATTGAAGATGGCAAGCGTCCCCGCAAGATTGATGTCAACCTTTTAAAAATTCACCATTGGCCCGGGCTGAACATGGCCGAATGCTCATGTAAATGAGGAGGAGAAAAGTCCACCCTTTCGTTGCAAATAAATCTGAGTTGCAAAGCTTCAGCTCATAAATACCACGGCCTGTCACAAGTCTTGTTTTATTGCTCTTGATGGAAATTATTGCATTTATTTATCTCATCCGAAGAGACAGGGCCTTGAAAGCTGCAATTCACCGAACCTTCTGTCCTAAATGATCTCGCTTTTGTCTTAAATACAATTTTTTTTATTTATGCACACTTAAATTAATTGTATTGCCTATAAACAAAAACACCAAAGACAAATCAGATTTTTTTTTTTTGCTCATCTTAACACATGTTTTGTCCTTGTATGTTCATTGGTCGATTTTATCTCCCTAACTCTTATGCACGGTGCATCCTCAAGTAATTCCACTTTTAATGCTGGTGCCAACTACTTTGCATTATCATTATAAGACCATTTGTTTTATAATGCAATCCAGGAGCTCATTTTACCTTCAAAGCATATATCACACGATGCTGCTCTGGTGAAGCTAAGATTTTTTTTTTTCCTGCTTGCTGTGGATTTATCGATCCGTAGGGGTGAGTCACAGGGTGTAATTCATGATAGCTTGATTGATGAGGATTTCAATCTTATATGGTTTGTTAACTTCGAGTGAGCGCAAAGTGCATTCAGTGCTGTTTTCTGTAATACAAGGCCATGAAATGGTAAAACAGACTTCCCTTGAATAATGGAATCTCTCACTTCCTCCAGACTTTAAAACGGCCCAACTTCAAACTAGAAAAGATGATTAAACCTTTCACATATTTATTTTTTCTAGCCATTGCAGGGGTGTTGTAGAATCTAATGCATGCTAAATAATAAGTGCAAAACAAGTGTATTTATCTGTGACTTTTGTGACGGCAGGAAGAGCATAGGCAGACCAGACTGCGATCGGCAAAGCAGTGGAAGTTCCACCAAGACTGGTAAGCTTTTTTAACGCCACACACTCACACTAGTGCCGTTTATTGTAACATTACAGTAGCAGGAACAGTGTGAGTAAGTTCCAGACTTTTGCGTATAACATTTAAATTCACTTGCCACGGCATATCACTGATAATGCCCTGCTAGTGCATTGGGTGTCCTGGTTAATTGTTTGTGACAGGAAGGGCATCTGGCATCAAACCTTAATCCAAATCATGACAGCGTATAATTTTCTTGACAAAAGGGAAAAGCTCAAACAAAAATCATGTTAGTGTATGCAGCCACATGGTTGAAGGCATTAAAATAACACCGCTTAATAATAATTTAGTAAAGAAACCAATATTTAACTGTATGTGGAATTTGTATGAATAAAGGTTATATTTGACACAAAATTTTTTATAATTGTATTGAGCATAGGCTACCAACTAAACTAACATACTGCGAATACTTTTCATTGCTCATGGTTACAAAAACCTTCAACCCTTTTGGACGTCCACCTCGCACGCATACCTGTGCACAGTAGAGTGTGGAGTCAGCTCGCGGTTGATCTACACCTGCTCTAGAGCCGCGCTTATCTGTACGTGACTTCCCCGAAGAGCCGCGCATTACCCTCAAGAGAACGTTTAACAGCTGTCACCCATGATCCATCAGCGCCACTGCAAATGCGCCACACACCGAGCACCGGACTCATTCATTGTGTGATGTAAACTCAGGTGCAGGTCAATTTTGCCAGACTACAATAAAGAAACGATTCTGTTTGTTTAAAAATAGGGCTGACCTTAGACACAATTGTGACAAAACCTGTGACGTGCATATGTTGGATGTTGCGTTTGAGAACATGTCTAATGATTACTTATCATAAACATACGACACAACATCAACAACATCATAAATAAACAGCATTGCATTATGTTCTGATACAAACAAAACAAAGGAATGCACAGAGATTTTGATCCGTAAATGATTTGATACAAAAATCCACGTATCATTTTCATTGATACATATATATACATTTTAATACTGTCACAAATGATAAATGTTGTTTTAACCGATATTGCCTAAACAAAATGAATGGCATTTGTTGTGCAGCCCAAGTTTAGCCATGACAGTCTTAAAGCCCCTCACACTGGGAACAGACTGCAGACCACGAGCGTGTGCGATTCACATAGACCCAATGTGGAAGGCGGCTTTTTATCTGGCTGGAGAGAGACCCCATGTGGTGAAGATTTATCCTGCTCCCCACACACTGAAATGATAGAACCCTGGAAATCTTTCCTGAAAGCTTGAGCGGCAAGGGGGGGGGGGGGGGGGGGGGGAACAAAGGCATTCACCTATTTGCTTTATTTTTTTTAATGATATTTTTTAAGATGATTAATA
Organism: Proterorhinus semilunaris; assembly: GCA_021464625.1. Classification (NCBI taxonomy): domain Eukaryota; kingdom Metazoa; phylum Chordata; class Actinopteri; order Gobiiformes; family Gobiidae; genus Proterorhinus; species Proterorhinus semilunaris. The sequence goes on along the minus strand of CM038345.1, from coordinate 21,368,136 downwards.
CATTATGGGATCGCCTTGACACTCGTTTCATAACTTTGCCAAGTGTGGCCCTGAAGGAGCGGGCATTAACACACAGCCGAATGGTCCGTGACATTTGGTGTGAGATTCCTCCGCCGGGACGTCCTGTGACTGACAGTGAGGAAGAAGCGCATACTGTACCGCCCGGTGCCAGCCCTCATCACTTATCTTCTTTTTTTTCTTTTTTTCTTTTTTTTTTTTTCCTCTTTACTACGGCGCCATAATAGAGTTTTGAATATGAGCTGAAGATTTATTGTTACAGACTCACGGCGTCACGCGGAGAAAGTGCGAGGAACACCGCTTGCCTTTATTAAGACCGCGATAGCGAGTGTGAGGTCGTAGCTGACAGCCTATTTGTGCTAATTGTTGGCGGTGACTCTGCGCGTGTGCGTGTGTATGCGTGTGTAGGTGAGGGAGACAGCTGGCCAGGTTGGAGTTGCGCTAAAACCATGTGCACTCTGTCAGGCTCGTACAGGCGCCTTCTTTAGGATTGATGAATTGCCTGCTTTCTTGATTAAACCCTCCGTCACTTTTCTTCAGCAAAACAAAAAAAAAAACAAAAAAAAGAAAGAAAGAGAAAAAAAATCCAGCGTGAGTTGAAGGGGAGGAGAGGTAACATGTCTGGGAAATCTGTCACAGGCACTGACATCGCGTACTCGTGTGAGACGCTGGCACTTTAAAATTTATGAGGCCAATATTAAAAACTAATTCACATGTATTTTGCGAGGCTCTCTTTCATTTGACAGTCGGGGTTCATTTGAAAAGTTATCGAGATTTCACTGTGGCGCTAACCTTTTTGCGTTGATTTGATCCACGCCAGGGCCATTTGCCAATTAGAGCTATTATGCAAAGACAAAAAGAAAGTTGGCCTTTTAAAGGTAATTACACATGCTTTGATGGAAAATGCCAAATAGTCTTTTTTTTATTTGATGAAATATAGACAATTTATGAAAGAAACATCAAAATTCTTTATGACAATATGGCATGGTGTCTCAGTTCATTACCTAGAGGACAATATACACCGTGTTCCGCAGGCATCCACGAGATAAACGTAATAAAAAGAAGTAAACGTAATAAAAAGTAATGCATTTACATATCTATCGCATTAATCAAAAATAAATCCTGACATTGGCCTTGATCTAACGTAATATGGAGAGCAATTATTTCCCGATCCATTAGGGCGAACTTCAATTAACAGGCAGCCAGACAGTCCATCCTTCAGAGGACAAAAAATAGAAGGCACAAAATTAACTCGGGGGTTTGCAAAATATCTTGGCAGGAATGACAGTGATTTTTGATTTTGCCGGAAACAATATTAGAATTCTTATTAAACTATGTGCATCTGCTTTTAATTTGCCGCAAATAATTGGGAAAATGCAACGGAGCCTTCCAATTAAAGCCTCCACTTTGTGCTGTTTAATAATACCCTCATAATATTATAGCTTATGAAATGACAGGTGAGTTGGTGTATGAATAAAACATAAAGCCGCAGTAATAGGAGACAGAGGGGGGGGGGGGAATCGAGACAGTTGTTGGGGGCTTTTTAAATGCTCGACATAATTTGCATATATTAATCTCCTCTTTTCAGCCTTATCAAGTATTCCACTGTATTTGAAGTTAAAATAGTCGTGACAGGCCGAGGGTACGCTTCGTTTTTCCAAGGATTTATTACTTGTATAATTCCGGGATCTTTAATAAGCCAACGTGACTGATCCGCGGAGTTCTGTGGAATTTGGTTAATTGTTCCAGATGGTGCTCACTGATTATGCAAAATTACTTTTTCTTTCTCCACTCCACGTTTTTTTGCCAAACTACAACACCATTTCTTGATTGACTAACACTGAGAAAAAAGATAATTTTTTTGCCGCCGCGCGTCCATTAAGAGGGTTCTCATCAGGTTTCAAACAAAAGTTCAATCTTATCTGCAGATGTAGTAGGCGAGGCTACAGTATGCACAAGGGCGGACCAGGCAGGCGGGCTCTCTCTTATCGCCGGCCATGATGGATCTGAAGCGCTTCTGCACCGCCGGGGTTATATTTTAGAATAACACAATTCTTTAGGCTGAGGGATTAAAAGTATGACCTCCGGATGGTGACACACAAGTTATTATTACTGCGTTTTCCATGGGAGATCGATGGATATACAAAACGGCGCAGTTGGTCCGCAGCTATTGGGCTCTATATCTGCAACTCTTTCTGTTTTGCATCAGCTAAAGTCGACTGAATGAATCATTTATGGGAGTGTTATGGGGGGGGGGGGAGGTTCAGGCAGATTTACAGCCCCAGCTTTTACTTGAGATGGAGCGGGGATCTCTATCAAACCCGTGTCTGAAGTAATGCCAAAGCTTACATCAAGACATGAAAGGAGCCCTCTTAAAACCCGCATTTAAACTCTTAATGCCTCTGGTCAGCAAGAGGCAAAAACAGGGAGGGAGTGCAGCAGCAGCAGCACTGTAGTGTTTACTGCATTTTCTGATTGAATTAGCTGCACAGTTAAAAAGGAATGAAAAAGCAAACCTTTCTGGTTAATTAATTGGTTCTAATAAATTGTTTTCCAGTCATAATTTGAATTTAGATTACATCATTTGACCAATTGTGGCATGCTTTACTTCTGAAAGCCTTTTAGGGAAATAACATTCAACAGCAGAAGCTAAAGGCCCTGTACCTTTTTTCCCCCAAGTTGAATTATTTGGGATCAAATTCATTTTGAACGAGCAGACATTTGTGATAAAAGTCACTGTGCATCTAATTTGAAAGCCTTTGTATTGAATGTGAGCTAGCAGGCTGGTACTTGTTTGAGTTGTTTTCTAATAGTAAGTATTGCTATCTGAAAGTTGTGAAACCTGTTTATTAAAATAGTTTGAACCTCAACAAACAATCAGAAAAATGTAAATATGTATTTTGTATTAGAATAGTCAAAGCCTTACTGAAATCTTATCAATATTGTTACCAAGTCTCGCTTCATTACAGCGATGTGGCTCTAATGCCTGACCCCAGTTTGATTTGTCCATTAAAATACAGGAGAATCAATCCTCCATGAATCCTAATGGGATCCAGGAGTCTTATGGGGCCCCAGGCATTTTGGCCCTTTATAACAGTCAAATAAGCGACTTAAAATGGCTTTACATTTGCAGGCTGGACTGGACTCTGGAGTCTCATCCCTCATTGCGTTCTATCCATCCCTGAGATAGCAGAGTTGCCCCATTAGTTTCAGTGTCCAGACGCGGGACAGCCTCAATGGATGGGCCTGTCAGCGTCCCCTCATTTGCCCCATGTACAGCAGGGTTTGTTATCGCACCATCTAATTAGAACTTGATAAAAATATTTCGCAAAAATCCAGTCATTAAATCTAGTTTAAGGAGATTTATGGTCAAATATGCCGAAAAGATCTTTTAATGGCGCTGCTGACTTGTTAAGTTTGTAATTAATGATCTTCTAATGCATATACTGGGATGTGATTTAGAAAGCACAATGAGATTCTGGGAATGAAGTCGTTTTGGAAAGGGCATCTGGGGTTCTATATTAAATAGTTCTTTTCACATGGGTTTGCTCCGAGCCACAGAGTCTGCAGTGAGAAAGTTCAAACACATCAGCGTCTTTACATTTGTGCATGATTAAAAAACAGCCTCTTTGTCACAGAGTCAATTACAGTTTGTACCAGGAGGACCAGGGCTGCCCTGAAAGGGCATTTGGACAAGGCAGAGAACCACAATGTAATTTAAACAATGGAATACATTTTTCTTATTATCACGCAGAAAAAGTCTTCAAGCAAATGCTTTCAAACAAAACAATAAATGCTTGCAAGTAGCGGTGGCCAATTTCTTCTGGAGAGTAATGGGGTCCTTATTAGCATAATTAATGACAAATGGCGACGCAGCATTGGTGGATTGGTTCTTGGGGATGATAAATTGTTGGATGCCCAGGTTAGTGGCTGCCAAGGAGGCCTCTTTGGCTGTCATCCCTCCTGCTTCTGTGTTGGCACACTTCATTACTCACTGTGTGAGATGCCACTTTACATTGCCTGGTACTGTGAGCATGGAGAACTTAATAATGGCGCCCTGCACCACCCGGGGCCTGCGCTTTACCCACAGTCCAGAGGGCAAGTGCCTCAGAGGGAGCTGAGGGGGATCAGGGTGATGGGAGCGGGGCAGCTCAACGGGCAGCTGTATGTCCCTCAGCTGCTCTGATCAAAACAGATCAGGCAGCGGCCGTGACACCCGGGAGTGGGCTTCAGAGAGGAGAGTGTTTCTTGTTAGACTTTCTGGGGCTCGCCACATCCCTGCATCATTACGGGTTCGTTTGCCCACAGAACCGCTAATTAAGAGGGGATTTGTGTAATTGTGCCTTCTGCTGTGCCCCATCCGGCACATGCAATTTAGTGTCAGGCCTCTGCCAGCTCTTACACTTGTCCAGAGAGGCGTAACCCATTTCTACACACTTCCCCTGCACACATTCTGTGCACATTTAGTAGCAGCCACAGCTGGGGATTAATACCAGGGCTGTGGCAGTGTCTTAAAAGACGCTATGCTGCTGATTAAAGTCTGATTGTCCATTTAATTTCATAAGAGCTCACAATAGCCTGCCAACTGAAAACGCTCGGAGGGCTTAGAATGAACGATTAAAACTGCTTTTAATTGTGGAAACTTATCTAAGGATTTATTGGCTCACTGTCTGTATCCCATTTTACATCCAGGCACAGTATACAGTTACACAGAACTGGAAAAGTTTCCCACATCTCTCTGTGCAGTGCTGTTTGTGGCCAACTCTCCATAGGTGTTTCTGGCTCTGTCCTCTTTCTGAAGACTGATGGAGCAGCGCCCACTGGGACTGCCTCCTGGCTCCTGCACATACGTACTTTTCAAGGACTGCTTGTCGCAGATGGAAAATAAGCGGAATCATGCCTTCTTGCTTTTGATTTGAACAAATATTTGACAAATAAACTGTATTTTTTGTTTTTATATGTGATAGTGATATTTACCTTTTTTTATTTTAAATCAATTGTCGATAACAGTATCAGAAACACAGCAGTAAGTTTCCAACATGTACTTGAATTCAAACTAAATATGCATAAATCTAATACACTGCTGCAGTGCACAAAGATATTAGAATTCAAATGCTGCTCTTAGCATTAAATTTAAGTGTGTTTACATTTCCTGAATATGAGGATGAGATGAATATTTTAGTTTGAAGACTGCTGTCAGAGAGCTGCCCCAGAGGCTTCTGGTTGCTGCAGACTGAGAAAACAAACTGTAAGCGCCTGCAGAAACAAATCATACTTGTTGTGTGAGCCACATCATCGAGCCACAGGATCATGTGTCATGTGTAGCATGCTACTTTCTATGTAAAACTCTTTCTAGCTTTGTTAATTGACGAGCCAGTCAACATTTGAATAATTTAAAAGATACACTGCCACACTTCAGGATGAGATTTTCCTAACATTTTGAAGTTTTTTCTCTCCTCCGCTACTGTCTGGAGAGCTTGAAAAAGCCGCAGAAGATAAAAGAAAAAGAATGGGTTTCATAGAGCCATAGTCATTAAATGATTCTCAAAATAGCATCTCGCTATCATCTGTTCTCATAGCACGGGTCAGGGGCTCTGACACCTCCAAAATTCCTCCTGTCAGGGTAGGGGGCCATTTGTATTCTCTCTCATTAGGCAATTTGACTAATGACCTGCCGTGCTGCAGATCTACTGAGGGCCCGGCGCCGGCACCACTCCGGCAGCAGCAGCCTCAACACACTCCCTCCACTGGAATGGCACAGATGGCATGCCCGGGCGACAAAATAAACTACAATATGTCTGGAGATGCTGTCAGGCCTGGGCACTATTGCTCATGTCAGAGTGGGGCTAAGGGCTGTGAGTGGGCACAGGGGGTCCTCCTCCAGCTCTGTGCTCCTGCACTCACCATTATCTGCAGAGGTGACAGAGAGCGCGGTCTGCAACTAGAATAGCATCTCCATGGTCTGCATAAAGAACCACCTCAAATTTAGAGTCACTGCGACAGGAAAGGTCTCACAACGTCTACACCTCAAGAAACCCAGCATGCTGTTGTTTGGAATATGAAATCTAGCAGCTTCCTATTTTTGTTTCAAAATGTATATTATTTTACCACAGAAAACAGTGTTAAGATGGTAATTCATGCTGCACATTATTGCTCCGCTGTTGACTTTCTTTTTTAATTTAGTCCGTGAAGGATTCACCCAAGTAATGGTACCAGACAGAGATCAATGCAACTCTGGAGAATTAGTGAAGTGTTAAATAAAAGTTCATCAACATTCCCAAAGTGTTCCAGATCAGGTAATACGGTGCATGCTCGATCACCCTCGCATATTTTCCCATCAGTCAGTGTCTGGGCACAGTCCGGAGCAGTTTCTTGTGTGTCTTTGTGAGTGCGGGGAAAACATGTCCGTGTCTGTTGGAGCGCCTCGAATGCAATGTACTGTATACGGCACTGCTACTTGAGTCCTGGGTGACAGTGCATCCAACAATGGACGTCTGAGGGATTAGAGCTGGGCCCGGCGTACGAGGGAGCCCTTCCCGCCCTGAAACAGCCATTCATCTGTGCCCAGGGGCTGGAGATGACAATGCGGCCATTGCTCATAGCACCTGACGGAGCCATTAATAAGGCAATGATCCACACGGGCCGCTGCTGACTCCGTTCTTTACACTACAATCACTCAAACGGCAGGGTCCTCCTTACTTAACGCCACCTCTGCGCTCACCGACCAGCAACACCATCATCATCATTATTGTACGGGAAAAAGGTCTCGCCAGATGTTACGGAGGTGGTTAAAATCTTAATTTCTTAAATATGGTTCGTCTGGTGGAACATACATCTCAAAGGCAGGACTCTTTTTAACTGCCATAAAAAAATAAAACAATGGAATATTTTTGCAGACTTTTAATTATTAGCATCATATTTATTTCATTCACCCCTGAATTAAACCTGTGAGCACTTTGTCACAAAAAAACATACCAAAAATGTCTGAATGTGCACTTTTCGCATCTCAGCTATCATCCACGTCACACCATCATTTTTGTCCCGCCAGATGTTTTCCTATTGACTCCATTCACACACTTTCAAATAACTACCCATTTCCGGGCCGCTTTGATACACTTGTGAGGTAATGGACTGTAGCCGGGCCACTTGAGCGACCGAACATGTGTCATATTTCTGGCCACAAGATTGGATTTACATTATTCCTGCCCTTTGGACCTCCTGATTCCACTGTGCCACCAGCATCCATTCCCAGCCACAAAGCGCACCTCCAAGCCATCTCCCGGGCCTCTCCATTTGTCTGCGTGCAAGATAGGCTGTGTAGTATAGATGGTGGTGGAATACAAAGTGCGATCTGGTTTTAAATGTAATCCTTGAGCAATAAAGAAACTCTCTGGCCTTCAGCTCTGCGCATTCATCCGTCTGTGCCATAGAGATCCATCAGCGGCGGTAATCTCCGCTTCCCAGTTCAGGCGCGAGTCGAATGCATTCTGCATTGGTACTGGGGCTCCTGGCAAACAGAGGAGTGCTTTTTTATTATACTTTTTTTTTTATATAGGATTTCACATAATCCACGAACGCAGGGCCTGAGTTTTCTCTTTTGCTTGTTCCAAGACTGAATGTATGCAGTCGGAAAGGCATCTGTTGTAAAAGTGATATCCTCAGATGAACAAGATCAAAGTGTGCTATGAGGTTTATGATGCAATACCAGAGGCATTACAGTGGATTTCCCCTTTAACGTGCTTTTGCGTTTTCGTTTTTCTTCTTTTTCCTTTTTGCCTCATAGGAAGGTTTTCTCCTAAAGTCGTCTGTACTGGTTTGTTATAGAATTGTGGAGCTAATGGCGAGTCTAACTCCTCCCTATTGGGAGGGTTTAAATCCGCCTTTGCAAAGCAGCAGAACAACTGAACTAAGGAAGCTTCTTAGGTGAGAAACTTTCACTCGGAAACAAAGCAGTAGATGACTTTTTTTTTATGTATACAATGGAAAACTCCTGTTCATCAGAGCGATCACACTAATATGATCTCCTTTTTGCTCATTTCTTTTCGTTTTTCTTAAACTTAGACTTTCACATGTAACTGTACATCTCCAGGAGTATTTCCTTGGGTCATAAAGTGAGGGATAACACAGATCACTTTGTTCAACATTAATATGGAAAGTGACAAACTACGTATGTAACCCTTGACTAAGGAAAACACTCATAGAGTTCTTTTCCCAAATGTCACACTTAAAGATTTTGCCCGGGACCAAAACCATGACTCATAAGGGCCTAATTTAACAAGTTCCTTTTCTACTGCCAGCGGTCTGAAGGGCACAAGCCTTTTGATATTTGAAGCTTTTACTCTTAGTCTTAAGTTCTGTGCCTCTCGATTCTGAGTTTTCTAATGACACTGAGCAGCTGCAGTTTTCCCTTCAGTCTGCATGCGAGAGGGGCTTTGTGTCCCCTGTCACCCTGTGTTAATTTGGACCCTAATGTATTTTATAAACAAAGGGCTGCTCTCTAGCCTGACAGTCGTGACACCTTGATTCCAGAGCAGGATGCGTGCAGTCGAGGTTGCACCATTAATAATCAACTGGCAGCCATCACACCATTTTAACCACGATCATTATGATAAAGGGCATACACTTAATTACAGGCCTGCTTAATTATAGCTCTGTTGAAGCTCGTTTGTTTGGTCAAATGCTAATTATACCACCACGCTCTTGGCAAGTCCTCATTTCAATCCACTTTTTGCCTCCCGAACAGTGTGCGGCTTATTTTCATGCAAATTTGATATCTGGTGAATGTTTTGTCTCCCTTCTTTGCCACTTTTCTCTGCTCTATGTGAGCGCGCCTTTGTTTTCGAGGTGAACATCTCTCAGACAAGACGGAATCGGGAATAATCAAGAGTAATTAAACGCAAAGAGCGCTTCAGGAGGAGACTGGAGGTGCACAAATACAGCGCCGAATAAAAAAGCCTTTCATCTTCTCTCCATAGACGGAAACGGGGGAGGGAGGGAGGGAGGGAGGGTTATCGCGGCACGGGCTGGGTTTTGCCGGTTGATAATCCTGCAGTTTGTCTTGTTGAAAAAGTCAAGATCAAAAATAAAGTTGATAATTTTTTCCCCTTTCATTTTCAGCTTTGGATGACGTGCCCTTTGTCGTCTCTGAGAAGTTTCATGACACCAAGACAGAGGTAAAAACAATTCCAGACAGGATGATAATGCATCACAGACTGTATTTTGACATCGCCTATAATAGCTGCTATACACTTTGGTCCTTCTATTTATAACATAGATAGAAATTCAGCACCTTTCCTTTGCACTCCCTTCCCATTCCTGCAGACTGAATGATGAATGCGTGCAGTCAGGCAAAGCTGGCTCAATGCAGTCCATTTGGCTGGCTGGTGGCGGCTGTCACTATAGCCCCTCTTGTATTGACACGGAGCGCGCGAGGATTAAAGATTTTAAGCATGCTTACTTAGCTATGAGCCTAACCGCCATGTTTCTTGTGTGTGTTTTCCCCCTGTCCACCCCCTCCCCCTTCTCCCTGTGTTTGATTTCAGATGCAGCAAGTCAATTTAATGGGCATTACGATCAAATCCCTGGCAGAGATCGAGGAGGAAGTGAGTAGAGGGCTGCAACGCTCGACTGCCACTGACGCCGCTGGCCTAGAATGCAAAGCGAAATGGTCCTGGGCTTGTAATTAAGTGTCTGAGACAGCGAGGCCCTGTTGGCTCCACTAAGCCCCAATTGAATATAAAAGCATGGCCTGGGTTAAGTCGAGCCAGTCTCTCTTAAAAGCTCCGGCTCCTGCTCCAAAACACTTGACTTTTATTCCCCCAATTCTCCCTCGGAACAGCTCAATCTAGCACTTAGACGGACTACCACCGGAGCAGCTTTGTTCTAAGGCAACGGCCTTCGGGTTTACTTTAAAGGAAGTTAAAGTTGCACAGGTGTGAACGGCACTGCAGGAAGCGAGTTATGGGTTACACCCTATATTCATTATATATTTGATTTGATTCATTTTTAACAGTTATTTATTTGCAATGAGGCATTTTACACATCAGAAATGTTCATGCCAGCCATAGGAGATCTCAAGCTCCCTATGCCATGCTCTAAACTGGATACATGGACATGGTTGCTTCACAAAGGGAGTTTTCTCAGCTCCATACAATCATGTATGTAAAATAGTACACCCATATGTTCAGTGGCTTAGTGTTCAATTTTATGCCACGGAACATAAATGAAGCGTCACCAAAGCTCTTTGACGTCATCATTCAAATACTGTATCGCGCCTGTCATTTTTTAGTGATTACAAGTGATTCAAACAAAAAGTGATCAATGGGCAAGAGCAGAAAAAATGACTAGTGAGATATTGCAATCCGTTGCTTGGACTGCTTTTTTGACCGAATTCTACCAAAGTTTCTTAGGAATTGTGATCAGGAAGTTAGAAATCAGAGTGAACAAATACAACAAATCCCTCTCTGTTGGTGATAAAACACTGTACCCTGCAGGCATTCGCGTTTAAAGAAAAAAAGAATCCTGAGTACACTTTTTAAAGCTTGTGCGTGTGTTTGCGGGGGAAAGAAAAAGACAAGACGGCTTGCTTGTGTGTGTGTGTGTGCGTTTTTTTTTTTTCTTTTTTTTAAAGTCGTGTGACAACCCCCCCTTCTCTCTCATTAGCACGGTATCTCGGTATCAGAACTGCCAGGAAGTGACAGACCACTGTAGAAAGAACAGGTGCTGCTTGAGGTTTTGGAGACGTGTTACAGAGCAAACAGTGGCTCATCAAACCGCACTGTGTCTGTTCTGCACTCCGCCTCTGTCTTCTGTCACACACTATCCCAATCACGCCCAGCCGCCATCTTGTCATATATGGTCACCTGCATGAAGCCCATTGTCGAGGCAGGTATTAGCCGTGTATGTTTACTCTATACGCATTGTGTGTGTCCCGGCAGCTAGACAGGCCCATACCGTGCAGCGCTGTCGACTTCTTCTCTCCTTTACTTTTTTTTTTTTCTTTCTTTCTTCGAGTGTGATTAGCAGAAGGACACATGGTGAGCTGAGCCTGGGGGGAAGCGGAGGGAAGGGCATGAGAAATCATTAATTACGGCCCGTGCTGCCGCGGCTGCTGCTGGAGCTGATGAAGTAAATGGGAGATAGTGTAACACACAGGATTTAGTGAAGTGGACGACAGCACAAGATTAATGGCTGGGGCCAGGCTGATGAGAATGAAGTCACAGCTTTAGCTTGATAATTAGTTTCCAAGTGGAAGCATCCCTCACCATTGTGTTATTTTTACTTCTCTCCCCTTGTTATTATCCGGTGATGATATCGGGAGAACACGGCGACGGATTGTCAATGCAGTTTGTGCAGAAAACATTGCGCGTGAACGGTGAGTGTTCAACTTGATTTTTAGAGTTATAAAGTGTCAGGTTTAGACCTTTTTTCATAAATAAGCAAATAGCAACAATTTACTACCATATCTTCATACTCCATTAGAAAGTAGGGCAGCTCAATATATCAGCAGATTATTGCAATCATGATATTAGCTGACGCAATATCCATATGAAGACAAAATATATCGGCAAACTCAATTGCACAGATAAAATCTAAATGTATTAAAAGTGAAAGTTTTGACTAGTCTTGACCCAAAAGAGAGAGCTGAATCATAAGCCTTGTCTTCACTGAAAATATGATTTTGTATCAACACTTTTCCACTGACTTCACCTTCTGTTTCTGTCCAGAAGAGGTCACTGTCTGTGCTTGTCGGAGACTTTTTCCCCTCTCCAGATGCTGCAAGCCATTTCAGCACAGTCTCATATTATAATTGCCTTATTTCCCAAACCTATTACAAATACAGATTCATGGAGTAGATGTACTTTACAGAACTCCACATATGCAGTATGTGTAATTGGGGGAAAGCGTTGTAATTGTAGATAAGACCATTTCCTAACAGGCATCACTTAAGCCATGTCTCCGATGATGTTGGTTCCAGCAATTAGGCATTCTTTTCATTTCCCAAATGACTCACAAAACTTGCGGATATTATAATTGCTTTTAGCCACGCATATCTAATGTGTGTCTTTTTAAGTGTTAATTAGTAAGCGATTTCCAGTGACATCTTTATGTAGTTTGCGCTGCTGAAGAAAGTTGTTGGCGTCTGGCTGATCATTTTCAGAGGGGTGTGGTGTGCACATATGACAAGGTTTCATTAGCACCTATGGGTGCTACCAATGCTGCTTTTTCTGGGGAGTTGTCTTTGTGCTCGCATGTGTGCCTGTATTTACAGAGAGAGTAGTAGTGGAAAGAGAGGTGTGAGAGCACCAAACAATAGATCTGGAATTTATGGAAATTAGAGAGTTAGTGCCACATCATTTCGTACTGTATTAGGGCCAGGGAATGAGAGTCAGCATATAGTACACCACGATCTATACGAGTGTTTCTCAAACTTTGGAATCTACCACCGAAAAGTCTGGTTCAGTTCAGCTTTTACAAAGTCCTACACTGTAGTCATTATTCACTCACTCCATACTCTCTTGTGGTAAGCTACTGTTGTAGCCACAGTTGCCCTGGGGAAGACTGATTGAAATTATGCTGCCAATCTGCATCATCAGCTCCTCCGACTATCAATCCCTCACACACTGCATTCATACTTGGGCAAAGTGTCTTGCCAAAGGACACAACTGCAGTCTGTACTAAGTGGAGCCGTAATGACATAATGAACATTTAGCAAACACTTACTGGATGTATTTCTAATTTATTTATTTATTATTTTATTTGACAGTGAGCGTACACATTAATGCACATTTCTGTAAATGTGTCAGTATTAGCGTCAGAGCTAAGAGGCAAGGCAACAATTATAAAACATTTAGGAAAAATTAAACTTGTTGACACACACGCGTAACATAGCATGTGTTCTTATGAATCATACATTTATAACAGGGGTGTCCAAACCTTTTTCATCATGGGCCGCATATCGAAATGTATATACGCCGTGGGGGGCAAAAGATCGGTGGTCAGTGAAGGGAAACATTCACCGGGTGAATTTAAGAGAGGTTTAAACCCTGCCCCACACCTTTAAGCTTCAGGGTTTTATTGTGTAGAATTGTGAAACTTGCAGGAAACAGTACTATCTCTGGAGATGTGTGCCAATTTAACAAGAAGCCGAAGGGGCCAACAAAAAATGGTCAGAGGGCCGTATGTGGCACCCCTGATTTATAACATTTGAATGTCCGTTCTGTGACTTGCACAAGAGAGAAAAAACTTTGGTTCAAGGGCAGGTCATATAGTTAAAACAGAGGACATTAGAATGAAGATGTATTGATTTATCTTTTATACAGGGAAGATGAAAAATACACAGCTGTTCAGAGGATCCTGACACATGGCTCAATCATGCAACAGAAGATCTGTGTGTTCTAATGAGCACATTGTTGATTTGATTTCAGCAAGTTTCTAATTGAGTCTTGAGGGTGTTAAATGTGGGGCATTTTCTTATAGTGAGCGGGATGCTGTTCCAGATGTTCCAGCCCCTGACTGAAAGAACAGGGCACTTCACAGTCTCCTCGAACTGTAGACCGAGACGCCAGGAGAAGATTTTGGTTTAGTGAATTCCCCTATTGCTGGTGGTGCAAACCCATGGAATATTTTATATACAGTGAAAGCAAATGTAAGGTATTTAAATGTTTAAAAATTCAGAAGATTACATGTCTCTAGAATGCAACAGTGGTGCTATAGGAAACAGGTTTTCTGGGCAATATTTTGACCGCTCTTTTATGTAATGATTCTACTTGTCTAAAAGTGGTTTCCTTGTAAGAGACCACTTTGTAAAACAGTACTCTATATGCGAGAACAAGTGAAGTTACGAAAAATTAATGTAATTGTTTATTTTTGTATTTCCTTGACGTGACTTTTGAATGTGAGAGTAGAGTTAAGAACCGCTCCGAGGTATTTGAACCAGTTCGAGCTCCTCACCTCCGAGAGATACATGTGACTTTGCAGTTGTATTGTTTTGCTTTTTAGTATTTTAAAAGGAGACATAATTTTGAGAGCCAATTATGGACTATTTATTAGTCTTTTGAGAAAGTGAGTACTCTCAGGAAAGACATTTGGCCTAAAACCTGTGGCAAATTACACATTGATCCGGTAACATTGGAGTCATTTATTTGAGAGTTACATCATTGTGTCTGTCTTCGTGCATGCATGCGTTTGCCTATATGCAGAGGACAGTAGTGTACGGGGCAACAGTGAGAGGTGTGAGCGCTCCAAATAGAGGTGGAATTAATGAAGACAACATGTCACATATTTTTGGCAGTGCAGCCGGGACGGGAAATGGGAGCCGCTGCTCGTCTGGGTGACTGCCGCCCATGTACTGGTGTGTCAGTGCCCTGTCAGCCTGTGTGTAAAACTGGCAGACATTGATACATGCTCTCCCTGATAACACCCCATTCCCCCATCCATCATCGGCGCACATACACACTACGGATTATTTATTTACGGGACCAGATGTTGAGAGCGTTTTTTTACATGGTGGTGGTGCTGCTGCTGGTGGTCGTGGTAGGGGGCTGAAATGTTCACACAACTAACAGGTTTTGTGATAAGTGACAGCTTTTTTGGTAACTTGCAGCTCAAGTAGATGGGAATCAGCCGAGGTGGTATTTTGAGAGAGAGAAAGAGAGAGGGGAGTGTGCTGTAGTTATTGGGGCGCTCACTGAGTTGTGGTGAAGACTTGGAAACTTATTTTAGTGATCATGTAGCGCCACCTAGTGTAGTGATGAAGAAATGCAACTGGTCCTTGTTCGTCTGTTGCTATAATGAAAATGTAATGACTTTTAACATGCTCTAGAATAGAATAGAATCGTTTTATTGTCTCTCATTCACAAACACAATAAATTGTCACCGGCTTGCTCATTCAAATATAATATAATAATACATACAAAATTAATGCAGTTATTAATGTGCCTTCTAGTTTGGCCTTTATCGTATGCAACACAAAAGAAAGGCTAATTTCTACAGACTTTTTATAATCCTGTTCAATATCACTGTAATAAATTAGTTACACACCTAATTTAACATAACATTTGAATATTTTACATTTAGGAAAACATTTACATTTTTCCTAAATGGAAAAACCAAAATTTAGGAAAAGTGAATTGACCTACAGTTTTGAATTTGTTTTGTCCATGAATGGCCACAAGAGGGCAGGGTTTGTTCACAGACTTTTACTCCCCAATTTGACTTAGTTTCTAATTGATGGCACAGTTTGTTTCATTTTGCATGTTCTTTACAATATTGATTTTATTTGATTTCACTCTTTTCATATACGTATATATACAGTATAAAGTACAAAATAAACTTCTAACTTGTATTTCCTTTTTCTTGTTTTGCAGTTTCATTACAACTTTACCACAGAGAGAAGTATTGTCCGTTGAACTGCACTTTCAAAAGTGTACCTCTTATTTCTAGATTTATACACTGGACGTGTCAAGCAATTTAAACAAAAATATTATAAATTTGTAATATACATTAGTAATATATATTTTATAAACCATTTACCATATTTTATAACTTTGTGTAATTTCAATTTTATGTAAGGCTATGTTTCTCAAAATAAAATAATAAAAAAATAAATTATAAAAGTTAATTATGTATCATATTATAATACAATTGTTTTTGTCAATATATTATAGTCTCAATGTGTAAAATGTTATTCTGATTTTTATAATAAATATATTGTTGATTATGTGTTATTTATTATTCTTTAAGTTAGAATTGTAAATTTTTTCGTACAAAATGCAAAAATAGTGCGCTTAATTTTTGGCTATTATTACACAAGTATGTTTACATATCACAGTTTGCAAATGGCAATAATAATGGATTTGACATGACACAAAATGTTTATTTTTAGCCTATACCAAAACAGAAGAAAACAACATCGGTGTCCTCATTTGGGTTACTTTTGTTTATTTATTTATTTTCCCAGGAATTTTGCCCCATGAGCCTTACTAGATTAGATAAGGGGGGTGAGAAAAAATTGGGACTCAAATCGATGACACTGAGATCAATCAGTGTAACCACTATACCAATATATGTATTATGTGTTAAAGTAATTTACAATCTCTTGTGAATTACACTGAAGTTTCTGCACACATCTCTGTCCTAAAACGCAGTCATCTGAAACATTTACCCGCTGTTAATTATCCATTCATCCCACTGAGTTTAAACTTTTTGATTGTGCTAACAGTGCAGATTTTGGTGCCTCGTTTTGTAATTTTCTAATGGCTTGTGTTCTGTGTTCAGTGAAGCGTTCGGCACATGACAACAGCCTGTTTTCTGCTGCTGCGATCTCAGAGAAGGCTTCTCTGCAGCGGTACCTGCTCTCTGCTCTATACAACTTAACGGGAGATGACACACACACACGTTAGTGACAGGTCCTGCTGTGTACTGTGTGTGTAAATTGCTAATATGTGTATTCTTAATGCTGGAGAATAAGAAAAGTTAAAGCTGGGGGACCTAATTTTTTCCACCCATACATTGATTTTTTTTTATTTGGCCCAAACTCGTTTCTAGCACTCACAATCCCTCCTGCATGTCTGAATTGTTCAAACAAATTGTTTATATGCATATTTCACGCCTTTCACACACCTTTGAACAGGGGAAAAGTGGAAAAGGGGTGACAGTCCCTAAAAAAATACCACTCATTTAGAATGGTATTTCTATCTTCTATCGCTCAGTAAATAATTAGGTAATGACAATTTAACAAGATCTGTTTTTTGCTGTGTTTACAACTCACTCTGAGGTGGTAAATACACATTTACTTTTCAACAACAAAAAGTCAAGTACCCCGGCTTTAATAATAATTTCCACAGAGTGATGCATGGTATTTCGCCCAAAACTTACTTTAGCCTTTTACTTACATTAACTTAAAAGCTAAACAATACATTAATTGTGTGTGTTACATCTAAAAAAAAATCCAGAATTGTTTTTGAATATTTAATTTAGTAAACAATTACAATTAGTTTATATTAGCCAACAGTATTTATGATAGATTTAGAGGTTATGCCTTGGCTTGTCAATGGGTCCAAATATGAGCACACACAACAGATTAGATGTTTTGAAAACATAATTAAGCCATTGCAACACAGGTTAACACTTAGGCTTGTTTATGATTTATTTATCATATATACATCGA
Organism: Proterorhinus semilunaris; assembly: GCA_021464625.1. NCBI lineage: Eukaryota > Metazoa > Chordata > Actinopteri > Gobiiformes > Gobiidae > Proterorhinus > Proterorhinus semilunaris. The sequence goes on along the minus strand of CM038345.1, from coordinate 21,350,948 downwards.
AAGCCTTCCTAATCAATTGTTAACATTTATGCGTCTGGTTATGGGTAGGCTCGGGTCAGGAATAATTAAGGTTTAGGAAAAGGATTTGTGTTCAATAGTGTTCAGGTGTTAGTCCTGAGCTGCTGCGGCTGAGCCGCGCTGCCACTGTGTGTCAACCTGACCCGCATGACCTTGGAGGTCGGGGAAACTGAAACACTCGGAAGAAACCTGGCTGGCTGCCCTCTGTCTCCTCTGATCTTCTGAAATGGTGCCGCACCTGCTGGGTTTGTCCCTGTTTCAGAGCGTGGTGTCCTGGACTGGTGAGCTCCACCTCCTCCTTCCTCTTCCTCCCTCCGCTTCACAACAGTCTTTCACCATCTCTCGTTTGTCCTTTTTTGTTTCCTGTAGCACCTCTTGTGACGCCTCGACTGTGCTGCAGCTGTGGGGGCTCTTGGGGCCTCTTCAGTGTAGAAATTCTCAAATGGGTTTAGCTGATAAGCTAGCATTTTGTTTACCTTTAAAAAGCTGCTTTCTTCAAGACAAAGTAAACAAATCCACCAAACCTCCACAAAAACACGGCAAAGATGTACAAAAGTATCCAGAAAAACAATGTGGAACACATAAACCACAAATGCAGTTTGCAGAAAAAGGCAAAAAAACTCAGCTGCACAGGGAGCTGCCATGACAACAACAACAAAAAGTAAATGTAAATGTTTATTAAATGATTAATTCATAATTACAAATGCTTAATACTGTAAAGTGCTGCCAAAGTTTTGATAATGCATCCAGTTGACCAAATAGATTTGTGACGTCTTTATATAATACCAAAGCCCCTTTACTTTTGTTATGTGCATGTGTTTGGAGGACGTCTTGAGTAGACCTGTTCCGTATGTGCAGAGAGAGGGTTGCAGAGCCGCTTGAGTGCTGAAGGATCGGTTAGGCGCTGTCTGTGGTGTATTTAAGCCTTTGACATATGGCGGACATGTTTTAAGGCATCTTTTCAACTCCCTCACTATCTCCTCTACTCTCCCAGGCCCACTTACTGCACCTCAGCCCTGCGTTGTGGATGAGCCGGCCTTCCTTAACTCAAGTCGAGCTGTGAGACATCAAAGCCCCACCCTCCCATAGTGCACCAGATGTCCCGCGGTCATTTTTACACTCACACCCCGGCACATGACGGGCGAGGAGGCCCGTGGACAAAGCTGGATGGACTGCTTGGAAATTGGAAGAGGAAGCCAGTATTTATGAGGTGGTTTGAGGCGCTGTGTTAAGACGGCCTTAGCCTGCCACTCTCCCCCTGACAGACCTGCTTCCCCCGAGCCCACAGCAGCACAGGCTCACAGAGGTGAACCAGAGCTGGGCCGTACACGCAGGTGAGCACACAATCACATGCACAGACCTGTTTTCAGGGAGATTTAACTGCGGCTAATGGTAGGTAGGATACAGGAAACATGAATAAAGTGCCTGCCAATATACCTCTACGATACAGTGAAACAATGTGTGCCACTATGATGTTGAAGGGCTGGCTCAAGTGGTAGTTGTTACATGAACTAGAAAGGTGTTAGTATGAGATGCTCTGAGAATTATTATTCAATTATTATTACAAAAGTAACAATTGGCTTTATAATGCACATTAACATTGTTAGTAAAAAGTCGGTCGCAAAATTTAGGGCAAGAATTCTGTCACTGGTAGTCCGTCAGTCATACACAGGGCTGCTGAATGTCCCATGAGCAACAGGGACTCAGATGCTAAAGCGGGTGGCCCAATAACAGAAGGCCCAAAGGCTCAGATTGGCAGCCTCGCTTCCATCCATCTAACTCAGGGCAGCTGTGACTGTAATATAGCTTTCTACCTGTGAATGAATAATAACTACAGGGTAGCACTTTGAGAAACATTTGATACAGGCTTGTAAAGCGTAATACAAGTGTAAGCTGTTACAAAACACATACTAAAACTGCATCACTGTTATGTTTATAAAAACTTTATTAATTCACAGCTATATCAAATCAAAATTGCATAAACATAACTCCTAAATAAAGTTAAATATGATATATTTCTACCCTTTAAATTGCCAGGATACTCCCTGAGATTCAGAATCTCTTTTTCAGAGAGTCCTGGCTCGTCTAGAGGGAACATAATTGTACATGTTTTTAGTGGTACAGGATATCAGTAGCTACCCAAACACAGTGCACCGCCCTGAAGGAGACCCCATTGGTATGAGGCAAGAGCATAAGCAGAAATATGCCAACCATAATTCGATTGCATAGTAATATAAGGTTTTCTCTCTTCAGGTGATCAAGGGCCCTACATACTTCATTGATGCAACATTTATTCAAATAAACTTCCCCACAACTATTCCCTCCCCACCTCCCTTTCTTTTTGTTTTGTTTTTATTTTTGCTTTTAATTTGTCTGTTTCTGTTCAAATTGAAGAAAACAAAACTTTAATAAAGATAATTAAAACAAATTCTGTGTGACATTTCTAAGTTAAAGTTGTGTGCGCTTTTTGTGCAGGGACAGCAGTCTGAAAACCAGAGCGCACGCGGTGAAACCACAGAGACTCGACTCTGGAATCGAATCCGGGTCACTCTGGTTTGCACACTCTACAAAAGCACCTCAACAATTTGTTTTGTCAGACCTTGTGATACACATGGTATTCCTTTTGTTGCTATAAATCAAACGGTTTTAACTATTTTGTTTCGAAACCACTTCTACATGACTAATGATTCTGGTTGCACTATGCACCTCTGCCTCGCCCTGACGTCAGTGTGTGTTTTTTGTCCAACCAGGAGCAGTGTGGTCTGTATTTTAACCAGCCCGCACTGCGCTCCTCCTCCCCATACCTCTGCTAAGGTAAAATGACTGATGTCTCAAATCAGGCATCCTCTGCTCTCCTGCACAGCGGCCCATGTGAGTCACATTATTGTAATTGAGTAGGGATGGGGCGGGGTGTGAGCTGATCTCTCTCTCCTCTCTCAGATATTTTGCCGTATGTTTCGGAATGACCAGCAGCAAGCATCTCTCTTCCTCCTACGGCCCACCTTAAGACTGGCCCTAACACAGAAATCAATTAACTCCTTTCATGTTAGATCAAAGGCCCAATACACCAGTGTCCAGGGCTCTCCATACCTGCTTTGGGACAATTAGCTCTCGGGACAAGCGGCAGATGAAGGGAGACTGCTGCCCAGGTCACGAACATGTAAGAGGGCTATAAACAAACAACAGGTAATTAGACCAGACTTGTGACGATTTTTAAATGCTTAAAATACTCTCTTGTGTGATGAAGGCAAGAGATGTCTTTGATGTTCTTCTGTCATTCCAACTTTTCCCTTTTGGAGGCGCTCCATCAAATCCGTGTGTGCAGGGATTTGCATATTGACACTGCCCTCTGAAGGTTGCAAATAGCCATGCTGTGAGTCATTATACAAGCTTCTTTCTCCACCCTTGCCAGTGGTGGGAGGAAGAGATCTATTATAGGTTTATTCTCTGCATTGATGGAAAAAGATTTAAGCAACTGTTTGACAACCAGAGAGTCGGCAGTACGCGCCTCACCAGGACGCATCCTCACATCCAAATGTGTATCTCTGGGTAAGACATTTATCTGTGTATGAGTATGTTGGAACAGTGATTTCCAACCTTGCTCATTTGATGCGCCCAACACGTGCTGGAGACAGGCCAGGGCCCCCAGTCCATAAACACGCCCCCCACAAATAAGTCAAAGCATTCCAACGATACACATAATAGTCAATACACATTTAAATACTACAAATGCACAGAAGGTCATGTTTTCTGCATATGTAGACCTGTAATGTAATGTTTTTAGTTTTTACCATTTCATTTGTTCATGTAATATCTCTCATGACCTGAGTCTGACCAGAAAAGGCTCTAGGCATCACCTGGAATTCCATGTGTCCCCTCAGGGGGGGCTGCCCCCCAGGTTGGGAACTACTGTGTTAGAGTGTCTGATGTTGGCCAAGTACAACCTGAGGCTAAGAATAGTGGTCATATTTCTGCACATTCAACTGAGTGTGTCTGAGCGCCAGGAAGAGTCAAAGAAAAAGACACAAATGTGAATCAGTTGTCCAAGGCACCATTATTATATGTTTTACATTCACAATAGTGACAAATGTGTGATAACTTAGTGAGAGGGTCCAAAAAGCTTGACAATTCCTTTTACTTTTATGTTTATGGTAAATAATTGGTTACATGATATACTCAAATCTAATATCAAAACCTAAATGCAATTAACTGGCCCTTCCTTTGTTGCCGTGAGCTAAGATGGGTTAAGGAATCTACATTACACAGAATGTAGGCAGCAGTCATTGGTGGGTAACTCTCTGAGCTGCGGGCACTGTTTGGCACCACAAAAGAATATCAGGCCGGTCAGTCTGAGGAGGGAGAGAGCGTCAGGCTTTGGTCCACAGACAGGTGCACTGACCCTGTCCACCCCTGGAGGTGCCACTTGCATTTTATTGGACATTTATGGCTGGCCAGCATTTTTAACCACCACCTGGATGCAATAAAGGTCCAGCTCCTACGCCGTGGCTGCCCAGAGGATTTCCCAGCAGCCCCTGTGGGACCTCTGGCTAGTTAAGATGTTTATTAAGCTGAAAGTGGTCCGGTGGGAAAACATAGCACTTCAGAGAGATTTGGGCCTGCAGTTTTCTTGTTAGTCCGAGCGCTCCCTCGAGGATTGGACTTTGTTGACTCCAGATCTCTGAGGGAGGACAGGGTCAGTTCATGGGGCATGTGGTCAGCCAACTGGCCATTGGGCATTGAACCCAGGGTAGGGCAGGTATCTCAGATGATCATGGTAAAAATTGTCTAAATGAAAATTTATTGAGATTCCTTATTTATTATAGCTCATATTATAAACATAAACAGGAACATTACCATTTAAGAGAAGATTTAAAAACGCTGCTTAACTTCTAATTAATGAAATAATTTAATTCATGTGATAAAATAACATAATAAACCCCACGGAGATATTTTGAATTGGACTACTTCCTACTACAAAAAAAATAAAAATAAATAATTCACGATTATTTCCCCCATATTGATCGATCTCGATTTTCAATTGAATTTGTTCATAATAAATCAAATACATCTTGCTGATTCATAAAATTAGATACATCTTGTATTCAAACCTCAGCTCAAACAAAAACAAATGCTTTCCTCCAGTTTCATTTAACGTGCAAAAGTCTTCCATTGTCCAAACTCCCAACTGTACTGTTTGTGCCAAAGAAATGGCTGTAAACCTGTCGATTATAAAGTCCTCTGACGATTATTGAGATTGACAAATTGCGATATTGATAACATTTCAATTCATTGCCCAGCCCTAGTTTTATGCCAATATCGTTTTCATTCAAAATTCTGAAATTATGAGTACTTCTATAATAAATTAATTTTTGTAAACAAACTTGAGTACAGATTAATAAGTAGTTTTTTTTTTTCCTTTGACAATTTTAATCCTGACTTTAAGAATGATGTGCACCAAAGCGTTTTTTTTTTAACATTTTTAAGTTAATACATCTTAATGTACTTAACTCTCTACCATCTGTAAAATGTATTTTGTTTTGGTGTGTTGTGTGAGAACACCTTGACCTCTGTAAGCTGCTCTGGATCTTTAGTTCAAAGCCTGACTCTGTCGCCCCGGGCCCTCTCCCCTCATAACCCCTGCTCCATGCTTTGTTTTTCTATCTGACTTTCTTCTAGTTTGTGAGTCTTATGTTGATATAAGTCACTGCTTTTTTGTCTTTGTAGAACTCATTTGTTAAAGAATTCTCCTTGTTGTTAAAATGTTACTAACTTTGACTTTCTGCTGCTTGTTTTTGCAGAAAAACGTGGATCCCGAGCTGAGGATGGAGCGAGCCGCGATGCATTTTAGTGCTCTCTGCCTAATGTTCAGCACAGATTAGGAAGGCTGTGCTGTGACAGAGGCTGTGGAGATCCTCAGCACCAGATCCACCCAGCTGCACAACATCTGGAGCGGGATTTCTACCTTTTCTCTGAAGTCCGGCCCATTAATGACACACTCACTGCCGGACATTTATAACACTCCCTTCTTCCATGCAGATACAAAATTATGATTTTTACAGCCAGAATAAAAATGTATACTTTGTAACGAGGTTTCTCCGTACGGCTTGGATACATGAACCTTTCCAAATATTGTGGGAAAAGTCAGTGTTTTCCTGCATATCTGATTACAGTGTCATTCAGTTTGAGCATTGCAACATATGCGAATGCTTTTTTATTATTATGTTCAAATATTAACATTGTGTTCCCACAATAGTATGAATGATTATTTACTATTATATTACTTTTGATTTGAGAAAAGCTAGACCGTTGAGTTTAGACAAATGAATTAAAAAGTTTAAAGACTTCATTATTTTAAATGATTTATCATGTTTTTTTATTGACAATGTTTGGCTTTATTTGAAATCGAATACCAAACAATTATTTTTAGAATGTAATTTAAAATATATTTTTAAATAACTCGTATTATTTATCAAACAATTATGGCACATTTTCCTTTAATTACTATTTAAGAGATTAAGTTAGTCCCTGCATCACACAAATATAGCCAGCCTACTTAGAACACCTTTCACTACTTTGACCACAAACTCTGTGTTTTTTTAACGGACAGTTTATGCCTTCCACACGGGGAGCGGCTAAGGAGGCCTTGCTGGTGATGGCACATCCTACAACTGCGCCCCGGGCCTCCCATCGCTTTGATTTATTTATTTTTTCTCACAAAGAAACATTATTTTTGCTCAGCCAAATCCACTGAATAACACAGTTGAAAGGTGCTGCAAATCCCGTCACTGGCAGGATAGTTTGGTAACAATGGAAGTAGACTAAAACAAAAAAATTGAATAAATTGTTTATTGTAAACATGTAGGATCATTTTTGTAAATGCTTCTTTTAATGTACAGTCAGAGAAAGCTTGAAAAAGAGAATTGTAAAAAAAATCAAAATACTTTACTTTTACTTTTAGAAACCTATGAAACCTATGAATGAAACCTTATTTAGCAGCGATATGTTTTTTTCTTTACATACAGTATATTTTATATTGACAATGAACATATTGTGAATTGAATGGTCTGGTGAATTATTAAATGTAACATTATTGGGTTTGTGACTTTCCAAATGGGAAAAATGAGTGTGCATATTTTGTGCTTCTTGTAAAAGGGATACATTTAATTTTAAGTTTATATAAGTTGTAATATATAGCAATGTAAACAAAAAAAGTGTCTCTCAAACAGTAAGATGTTTTGTTCTGGTGTACATTCTTCTAAAAATGCCCGAAAGTAATTGCTATAGTTGGCATACATTTTTGTAATGAAGGCCTGTTGAAGCCATTGCATGATTTAATTTAGCTCAGAAAAATCCTCAGTAAAGTGTCAGTCTCACGCAAAGACGTGTCATAGACACGTTTGCCATAGTCTGCTTTTTACTGAAGTGAAACAGACGAAGGGAGTCCCCACATCACACGAAAGAAGGATTTTGTTTTACGGGTTAAATGCATCCACTGCCATCTGTGTTCCAACGTTAGACCACTTCTGAAAAAAAAAAAAAATTCAAGCTAATCTTTTGTTATAAAATAGACTACTTAGACTAATTTGGATCTGGCTTTTAAGTTATTATTCAAAATGACATAATTCCTGTTTTGTATGGCGTTCCCACATCTATGCACGTATTTCTGTGCAAAGGGTTACCTTCCTTATGAACCTTTTTCTTTGTTGAACCTGACTTTAGAATAGGCTGTTATTGAAGCTTACAGCTGCATAGTATTAGCCATGGTCTTTTACTAATTTTCTGCCTGTGGATGTATTACCTTCATCCTTCCAGTAGGGGGTAATGTTGCAGCGTTAATAATTTGCGAGGGTCGTCATCGTGTCATCTTTCACTCCTTTCAGGCGCTCGTTTTGTTTGTCTTGCCGCTTAAATGACTAATGCAAAAGACGCAAATGTCAGAACAGAGACTGCAGGCAGCGTGGGTTTAGGAGAGACTGATTGACAATAACATAATAGATTAACTGTCTATTTGAACGAAACAAACAAAGATGTTAAGTTGAGTATGATTACTTAAGTATTTATTAGGCTATATCTTTACTATTGTTGGGTTCATTACGCGACCAAACAGGCTACGCCACAAATGCAATGGGAATATTGATTTAATTTAATCAGGGTTATTGCATAGTAAGACATATTTATCAGGATTAAACACTTTTAAAGTGGATATGCAAAACTACATTGTGTAGCGGTATTTGCTATGCTATAAGCCAGAGGTTGTTGTTTTTTTGGCGGAGTATGCTGCATTTGCGCTCTGCGGGACCTTATTTCCTTTTTATGGGTACTGTCACAGGTTGATTTTACCCATAAAGTGGAAAAAGTGCGCAAAAAGGCCCGGACCATTTTCAGAGCCGCATCTCAAACTAGTATGTCAGCTAACTGTCACAGTGGGGCCTGTCAGACCATCTGTCAGGAACTCAATAAATTTGTCAGAGTGAAAAAAGCGAATCCAATAAATCATAACGTAAACAAATCTGGCCAGCGCTTGACAGTGCTGTATTGTACTTTGTCTTAACCCTCTGGGAGTTAGTATTATCCCGCAGTATCATTTTTTGGCTGTCTCAGGAAGATAAGCGGGGCCAAGTGGTTGCGACGTAAAATAAATAAATAAAAATGCATCAATAGGCCTGTCACTGCATGGGGCCGGAAATACTGTGGTTTTAAAAAACATTTTAACATAAAACAAAAATCTAAACAATATGATTTAATTAATATCGTTCTTCTGAAATTTCAATTTGCACGCTAGCGTTTTACAAACAGCATAAATATTAAAGCTCTGCAAAAAGGGATTACATTTGCTAAAATGCCGACGAGCAAACCTTCGATAATCTTGTGGTCAGCGACGAGGCGGAGAGCTCCACGCGCCCTGAAGCGAGTCCTCGTGAGATGACCACTGCGTGACCATAGATGTGATGTTCATGGCGAACGACGCTAAAAATCACCGACAGAAGCAGTGCTTCAAATAATAAAGCTACTACGCGGATGTCTCGATGCGAATAAGCGTGCGCCAGTGTTTTATTCCGGCTCTTAAAAGAAGCATCATGGTGCGCAAGAAACACTCGTTAAAAGATCAAAGTAAGTTAAGTATCAAAGTCTTCGCTCCCTGCAATTTAGGGAGCAATTATGTCTTCGGCCTATGAGCACCCCTTTGAGGATGTCAGGTTTTAGTTAAGGTATTTTATTCTCTAATGACCGTCGCTAAACTTTGTTTTAGGCCTATAATTAACTCTGCTCGTATTTCAAATTATGGAAATCTCCAGGGCTATTATATATCCACTGACAGAGACAAAGCTCTGCTACTGTCCTCATATAATTTAATAAATAACGACGGGGAGTTAAGCGTGATCATTTGTGTAATATTGGTCCATTGATTGGAGCCTCGGGGTTGACAGGGCCCTGACACTGTCTTATTGACTTCTTGTCTATGAAAAAAATAAATAACTGATGAGAATCCATTGCAAAGCTATTGGTGAACAAGACTTTGATCTATGTCAAATTATATTATTTGCATATGTGTACATTACTCTGGTCTATTTGTTTGCAGCCTATTTTTACTCAATACAGTATTTTGTCTTTAATTATTGTCCTGGTAAAATAAGGTCTAAAATGTCCATATACGAATCAATCATAATTTACAGAGATTACGTTGACGCTGTTTGCCTTTTGCAAAACCCAATAGATGAGAAACATTCTTAAAATTCTCAGTTAGGATTATTCATTAAATCGTCATTGAAAATACAACTGTTCTTTCTTTTACTTTTTTTTAATCAGTTAAAGTACAGTGATCACGGTGCGTAAACGGCGCGTCATGCGTGCGTAATTTGTTCTACGGTCTTACCTTTCTGTTGGTTTCTTTGTGACTGAGGGTGAAATGTTTTTACTTTGAAACGCGTTGCTTTCCCTATAGCCTCGTGCACACCTGCTGCAGTTCTTTGCTGCTTGTATTCGGTGAGGGAGGACTGCCGTGCAGGGGCTCATTAAAAACAGTGCATGTGAAAGTTAGCGGATTGATTTATTGAATGAATGTGTGATGCACAAGTGACCGGGCTGATAACCTGCCGAATGAATAGCAGGGGGTGGTCATAACACGGGGACTACTGCTAGCTTTATGTGTTTTCAAATGTATTGATTAGTCTATATTGTATATTGATAGTCCTGGGCTAATAACACTGCTTAGTGGTGAGATAATCCAATTTTGTGCTCGCTGGAGGTAATTGACCCCATGCCGATCGAAGCGCATAAAAAACAGTAAGCAGCTGGATGGATGAATGGCAAACGTGGACATATTATCAAGATGTCTTTTTTCTTTTAAAAATAATACTTTACGCTCTTTCTTTCTAGAGCTTCCATACTCATTCTCTTAACAATTACCAGCCTGTTAGTGTCAATCTGACCAGTAGAGGGCAACAGCAACAATCTGTTTTCTGTTTTGTAAAGTGGGCTACAGGTCATAGCCATAGCCTCACTGCTTCCCAGGGAAAATACCAGGGCCGTGCCGAAATCCATGGAAGAAAAATAATATACATATGTATATATATATATATTATAAATAAATAAATAAAAATAAATAAATAAATATATATATATATATATATATATATATATATATTATTGCTTACAGTACAGGCCAATAACACAGTATATGTATAGGTTATTACACGACCCAGAATCCAAACCTAATGATGAGAATAATAAATATTAAATTATGTAGAACGTACTTACATATTACACAAAATCTCAAAGCGTTTATAAGTTATAAAACAGGAATATATTGATATAATTCACAAATTCACTATAATGATATATAGGTATACTCCCCACTGCTTATTTTAGGACCTTGATAACAATCAGCCACCGTGACACACCGGGCAGTCCCATTAGCAGATTGTCAAACAGTCCTTTGCAATAATTCCAAACGTGAATGTGTCTTTTGTTGACCATAAATTAGCTCTGCCTAAAGACGCTGAACCAATTATATCACGTATTTTTTTCAGAAAGCGTTTTGTTTTGATGCAAATGTGAAAGAAACGAATGGATCAAACTGAGAAAACACGAAATACTTTGAAAGACACAGTTTGTTACCTCGTTATAAAATATTAAACGTACATGCCTGCAATAATTTCGTTGCGCGTAAAAGCGCACTTGCATGGTCTGGTGCCCATCTTCCTGCTGCTGGACAGCGGTGTTATCAGCTCTCATCGCCAGGTGCATCATCTGAGAGGCCACAGCATAGGACACAATACACAAAAGAGCAATGGAGCTAAACGCATGGCCAGTGAGTGTCTTCAAAGGAAGAGGTGAAAGCGATAAAGATATATTCTCACCCTGTCTGCACGAATCTATATTATTATTATTATTATTATTATTATTATTATTATTATTATTATTATTATTATTATTATTATTATTATTGCAGACTTGGCTGACTGCTGTGTTGTTATTGGCCTGCGTAAAGCACACTGTACTGTGCTCCAATAGCATCCCCATGGCCGCGAATGGAGGACTGACTGAAGTCTACCCATGCATGCAAAAGTGGGAGGATCCACCCGCTTCATTCCCGGGTTGAGACTTTGGCAGCGACAGGGCACAGCTAACCGTCTCGGCACTTCACCCACAGTTACTGACAGGACATCTTTGCTCTTCTACCTTTGGAATTGCTATGTACTTGATCTTCTGTTTTTCTTTTTGATCTCTTTGAAGAAGTAGTTCCTAAAGAGAATAGCTGCTCTCCTCGCTGCGCGTGGAGACGAAACTGATCAAACTTCCTCTGTCCCAATAATAACAGGTGACTGTTGAGATAGTTTTTTCCACGTGATTTTGTTTGTTGTTTGTTTCTTTGGTTCGCGGGCACCGCGAGGATCTTACGGTCAGACTGCCTGACACGTTGTGCCGGACAGCTTTCTTTAGATTAAGAAAGCTTAGTTGCTTTTTCTTCCTTTAAACTGCAGGCTGTCAGCACGGAACTCCAAACGCTTTCAACAGGTTTCCAGTTTGTTTGCGTCTCTGCAGCTGTTTGCAAATACAGTGGGAACCTCTTTTTATGCCATATCTGACCGTATTTGTATGGACGTTGCAACAGGTCTAGGGTCACTGGGGCGCTCCTCCGCGGCAGGTCAGTCCGTGAAGTGCATCATGCTGGACGGCATTAAAATTGAGGATCATCCGCTGCGATCGGGGCAAGCTACACTCGGAGTAATGCTCGGTGAGTGACAACTGACAAAGGAGAATTGTAGATATAGATTATTAACTGTTGTCTTGTGCTCAAAAATAAAATCTTTACTGGATCGCAATTTAAGCTCTGTTGACTATTTGGCCTTACTGTAGTCTGCACGAGTTGTTTTGTATTTTCTCTGTATTGGCAGGTGGATCTCAAAATGAAATAACTACTCTTACTTGTGCATGTTTTAGGGAGTGACTGTCACCATCCCTCCGTGTGTGAAGGATGCCAGCGGCCCATCTCCGACCGCTTCTTGATGCGCGTAAACGATTCGTCGTGGCACGAGGAGTGTTTGCAGTGCACTGTGTGTCAACAGCCTCTCACTACCAGCTGTTACTTCAGAGAAAGGAAACTTTACTGCAAACACGACTACCAACAGTAAGCACAATACGAGAGCATTTCTTTGCATGCTTGTCCCGTGTGTGCGGTGCAAAATGTTTTGTGTTTGACCTGTAGGCCTCCATCGGTTTTGTCACCGTACAAAAGCCTGACGGGCAAGGGAGACTATTCTTTCTGCAAACTTTTAAATTAATTGTATCTATTTTGCATAAATTATATACAATATTCGGGCAGATTTCTAGAGGCCATAAATTACCTTGTCATTTTGGACAGGCCTACGATCTGCTAGTCTGAGGTGTGTTTGCGGGAACATCTTAAAGTCGTCCAGTGAGTGCTCGTATCGGCCTGTTGAAAGTAAACTGCACATTGTTCTGACGAGGAAATACAGATTTAAAGCAGTATAGGAGAGCGCGCGCTTACGGCTCGCAGTGCAGCTACTGGAACATGGCGTCAGACGCAATATTTATATTATTATACAAATATTATTATTATTATTATTATTATTATATTAATATTCTGGCACTTGTCCTGGTTTATCATTAAATAGGCCTACCACCGTATATAACAACATTGTTCCATCGGAGACAATTTATGTGTCGTAAAATATGAGAAGGCCAAAGGCGCGCGCGTCGCGCACTAGATTTTAGCACTTGACCTTTCCTTTTCAAACTATTCAGTCTGGCTAAAACATCTTTATGCGTTGTCCTAAATGTAGCCCATTTTTACTAAACGACGTAAATTCTCCTTGTGGTGTATTTTGTCATTCTACAGTTACACATTTTGAATTGCCTATTGCCTTTTTCGTGTTTTACAAAATTTAATTCCTCATAGGATCAACGATCTACACAATAATTACACTGCAAAATAATTTATTTTCTCGTGTTTACGCGTCAGCGCCATATTAGAACCCTTTATAATTATGCGCATTTTACTCCATCGTCCGTTTGTTTACTTGGTCTCTGTATGTTATTTTTCCCCCTCTACCGTGAACCTTTTTTTTAGTATCATAGTAAAAGGATTATTATGGGAATAGAATGTTTTCAAATTAGGCTCAAAAAGGATGTTTCATAATTGACATAATTTGCGAAGATACAGTGTTTTTATTGATTCAGGTCTTTCTGTTTGAATGCAGTGGATTAAAAATTCAACATTACGTTGGTTTAGATTCTATTAAAAAAGGAGCTGTAATGAGACAATGCTGTTTGGCCTGGAGACCCTCGTGATTCCCTGCATCCTGTTGCATGGGTGATTTTTTTCATGCTTGTCACTAAATGTTCATCTATTGTGGATTTTAACAATACTCTGTAGATAAGTGGGATATTATAGTTCTCTTTCAGCCTACAAAGAGTTACATGCATTGCCATGCGTTCCTTTCATTGGGCTTTGTGACAGGAGTGTAGTCATGACTGACAATGGGAAATTCACCGCAGTAACTATGGGATACCAGAGTCACGCAGTCACAGTTCAGAGGTGGCTAAAGCAGAGACTCACAATCTCTTTATATGGCTAGCACAATCTCCCAAACTTTATTTATTCACTGCCTGTAAACAGTTTTTTTCATTGTCAATAATTAATTTCCCACTTGCACTCATATTTTGACTCGGTGCCAGCTTTCTCCTCCTGTTTGGTTTGGTGTTGTTAATCACACCGCCTTGTTGGACCCGTCAGGCTATCCACTTAACCACTAATTCCATCCTTTAATTCTTCTTCTCTGCTTGTATCTTCCCCTCCAAAGTTAACAGCTAACTTGAGGGTCTGTCTATTACATGCCCAAACACACAACTATCCCTTTTTATTTATTTCACTTGCATTGATGAGATACTTAAAGATGTAATTGGCACCTTTTTGACTTTTATGACACCCATTTAAGATGCATTTGTCAGCCCACAAACTGCTCAGGGCTGCGAGGAGCGCTCCTATGCCGTACAGAGGTCTGCGTGCCTAATTACATTCCTACAGCAACTGATTCATTCTCCGTAATCAGCGCTCACTAGCTATAATAAATCAAGGAATTGGCAAGCCGTATTTTCTCACACCTTTGGATCAGGTCTAAGTGCAGACAGGGGAAAAAACAGTTGTGTACCGTTATTAAAGCCTCCGCTAACACTGGTTAATGCATCCAGCTCCATATAGCGTATGGTGTAACAAGATGGGCTTTTATTAGCGTTTATCCACTATTTACACCTTTTTATGTGCCAAAGAGCTGCCCACTGTTAATCATCCACGCTTTTTATGACAACACCACTCCACAGCTGTGGTGCATAATTAGAACGTGAAATTAGATGTGAAAAGTCAATAGATTTGAGTGGTTAACGAAGACAATATTATATAAACAAATAAAATGCAGCAATTAACAATAAAAATGGCTAAATGCCCTGTTAATTTTATTTATTCATTTATAAATATTGTGTTACAAAATTAATATTTTAGATAATCACAGCTAAATTGAGGTTTAAAATATATACTCTCATTGTATATTGCATGTACATTTTTAAATGTGCTTTAAATTGTCCAATCAATCAAGTAACGTCTATTCAAAATCAGTGATGTATCATATAAGACAATTTCATATTTTATGTAAAAAAAAAAAAAAAAGGTCTTGTGGAAAGCAGATAATATCAATGTCTTGACATTGTATCAGTCTTGACGGGGCATGCTTGAACGGGACAGGCTACCCATGAGCAGAGTGGAATTACAGTAGCACCTCCACAGTGTGTCCTGCCCTGGTGTTGGGGGTCAATTATAGCTCATTAGAAACAGGGCGATCCTTTCCCCAGAGGGATTCTTTCACTGACCCTGCAGACGCCTTGAAAGGACCCATATAATAGGGCTATCACTGCACCAAAGTGTTGGACGACGCCCCTGTAATTGACTGCCTTGTTAGAAACTGCCATAGGCCCCATATATACAGTGACAGTAAAACTCAACAGACTTTAGGCTCTCTGTGGCGCATAGAACCCATCTATAAAGTTTAATTATCCCGTGTAATGCTATTTTAAACTATCCAGATACATAGCCTTCCAATTAGCCACATAATAAGCGATCGTAGTTTAATATCCGTGCCTCTCCCAGGCCTTGGTAAAAATGCATGGGGAGGTGTGCGTAATGGCATCTGATTTAAAACAATATGCCATCAAAAAACAGAATATTCACACTGTATTATTGTATTATTTAGACAATTACTGCAGATATCCAAAAGCCCAGTGTGTCTGTCAATTTAGTATATGTCACAAAAACCATGTTACCTTTTTGTGCCAGTCCCATTCATGGATAAACAGCAACAACCACATACCAGTAAGACGATTGAGTGCACAGTTCATGGCAGTTTTGTATTTATTTATTTATTTTTTTGTGGAAAAAGCAAAACAAAAGAGATGACCATTCATAGTAATTTTGAGCAGGGTAAGCAAAACTCAATGCGGGTCACGGCAATATATGTGGTAGAAAAAACAACAATGCAGCCATAAAAATACAGCTCCCAGAATGCCTTTCACCTCTCGTGCTCACTGGACATTCCCCCAGTGTGCTGAGAGCGGCTTTTTTAGAAGGGGTTCGCGCAGTGCCCTCCTGTGAAATTGTTGTTTTTTAATTAGCTGTGTTCGGGACGCCGCAGCACTGTGCAGGATCCTAGATGCTGACGGCTTGGTTTCTGTGCTAGCTAACCAGTGTGTGTGTGTGTGTGTGTGTTTTGCTCACTATAGGACACTCCCCAGTGGCCTAGTGCTTTGTGAATACACACAAATCAAAACAGGGGGGTAATGGCGCTTCGGTGCTTAAGAGTAGTTTTTGGTTAATTAAAGTCTTAGTGTAAAAAACATCCCACTAGGTTTTTGAATGTATTATAGCTTTATGCGTGCTATTGTTGTCTCCCTATGACAGATCCCATTCCCCCCCCCATCTTTTTCTCCTGCATAAATAAAAGAGAACCTGAATGGTGAGACAAATCTAATGTTAGAAACCCATAAGCTGGATAACATTGCTACAGCTTTCTGGGATTTGAAGTTCTTGGTGAGGAGCGGGCTGAAGCTGGCCCCGCTCCTCGGCAAGGAAGTATTGGGTTCTATGTCAACATGGCCCGGCCTGTCCCAAAAGCACACGACGATGCATCATCTGTCAACTCCGGCACTGCTAACTCCTACCAATGTGTTCAGCGCCGCGGCGGTGAGAGGCATTAGCACATCTAGTGCTGCACGATTATAAAATCTTACTCTTCCGTTCTCCTGTTTGCACATAAATATTTCCTTCATCCATATAATTTTATAATTCGGCTAACGTGTATGTTCCAAATATTATATCAAACAGCCTCCGCTCCTGTCTGTGCCGCCAGCTGGCTTTCACTGATTATTTTGGTTGTAGTCGGAATATGAAATCAGGTGATCTGGCGCGAGTTGACTTTTGTGAAGGCATTTCCGCCGTGTGTGTGAAAAGGGCGAGTGCGTGGGTGTGTGCGATGGGTGGGCCTATAATTGCGAGCTCACGAGGACGTGAGGAGCTGCAGTTGGACGACAAAGCACTTTGCGGAGCGCTTTGGGAAGCCACAGAGGCCCGCCGCGGTAATGCCCATCACCACTTTAGAGGCGGGACCGGTGGAGCGGAGGTGGAGAGGGTTGTGCGGGGAGGGGGGCACTAGTGCAGGCAAAGGGTGGGAGGGGGGAGAAGGATCTTGCCTGGTGTGCTCACATTACACTGGATGATAGCAGAGGGGTGCGCGGCAACTCAAGCATGCAATTTGTTGGTAGCCAAAATTTAACCTCATCTTCTAAAGCTGGCTGTTAGGCAGCCAGTGGGACATGTCAGTCAGTGGAGGGGGCTAATCAGAGACAAAGCCCTGCAATCGCTAACGCACTTTCATTACTGGCTCCAAGTCCTCGGGCCTTTAGGTTTATTTTCACAGAATGACAACTCTTCATAACAAAAAGGGAGGCAACCGCAAACCATTAAATGTAATTTACAAGTTAGATTTTGGCTAAATCTGTGAAATATTGAGATAGGCATTTTAACAGTAGCCAGAAGAGAAATACACAGACTCAGCAAAGGGTTTCCGTTTCCCTGATTGCATCTTTAAGCTAGATATTGTGGGTTTGTTCTCAAATTATGTTCTGTCCTGTTCTGACCTACGCTCCCTTCGATTGGTTGGTCTTCAGTCAAAAGTCCTCCGTTGTTTAAACGGCAGCCCAGTGGAACCGGTATGAGAAAAGGAGACTCGGTCGGTGCTGACTCGCCTCCACTGTGTATATGTGATCCCACTCGGGAATGTTTTTCCAACACGTAGGCTTTTCGCAGATAGACTAGAGCGGACTGGCATCACAGTGGCAAGTGCTACATTCAGACTGTTGTGTGCCCAGGGCTCACTCTCACAGCTACTGCCCACATTATGCGTCTCTATGGGAATGTGCTGTTTGTCCACACGCGCGGCAGGTCAGAGCAGGGTGTGAGCGCATGCAGAGGCGCACACTGGCATCCTCTGTTTGACCATTTTCATATACAGTACTGTATTATTCTGTTAACCTGTACTGTATTTCTGTACCAAACCAGACAGTATAGTATAGAATAGTATAGTATCAGAATATTTCAATGTGTATTTGACATTTTAAAATCTAATTCCACTATTCCACTATCTGAGAATTCTATATATTTATGACATCACAATCACAATCTCTGTTTACTGTATTATTTCAATAACATGCATTTACTAGATAGATTTAACCTCATAACACCCGCCTTAACCTAGGGCATTTTCTCCAGCTTAGCTTTACCCAAATCTAAAAGTTTACAGTATATAGGCCAGTGTAACACCTCATTTGAAAGCTACCTGCAAAACTGATGTAAACAGATCTTTTTCCTTTCTTTTCATTGCTTTTCTGTGTGGCATTTTTGTCCCTTTTTCGTCACATTTTTGTCCCTTTTTCATCTCTCTCTCGTCTCTTTACTGCTATTCTTTGGTTGCTGTTTTATTGCATTTTCACCCTAGTTTCTGTCACATTTTTGTTGCTTTTTTCATGAAGCTTTTAGACCTGGGTAAAGCCAAACTGGATTAAATGCTCTCGGTTAAGGCGGGGGTTAAGAGGTTGAGACATTGAAAGTGGGGGGAAAAAAACATTATTTTTTTATATTAGTGCACCAAATATTACATGCTAAATGTACATGGTACATGTCTAATATATTTTAAGAATATTTATTGCTATTAAGAAGTAATTTGTTCATTTGTTTTGCAACTATTTCTTTAGTAACTACACGAGTTCACAAGATCAGTGTTCACAAGCCAGTGTTTTTGCAATTCAATGAGAAATACACCATGTCAAAATCATTATGCCCCTAACAGGACACAGATAATTGGCTATGGTCACCCCAGAAAGAAAAGCAGATTCGTGCATTAAGTAGTGATGATACATTTCCAATATACTACACAGTCCTATGGGAGATTAGTATCCCAAACACTGGTATCCGTGCCCAGAGAGTGACAGAGATCTGCGCTTTTATCATTAAGTGTGACACTAAGCCGGTGCGAGCTTTGTCTTTGAATGGAGGGGCTGACGGAAACAGGGGCTCCTAATCCTTTTATTTGTGTCAGTCCCAGAAAGAGGGGAAGAATAGGGTCCAGACTCTAGGCCTCCACAGCCAAGTGAGCGTGATCCCTTCTTATGTGGTCTCTGCACTCGAGCGGACGTGAACACCCTTCCACACAGGCAAGCGGGCTCCATGCATCTCCAGTACAGTATGGATAAATATTTGGTCAAGCATATGCATATAAACCATCAATGTTGTAGAGGCAATGAAAGCAATACGTGTTTTAACAGTCCGTATGAGCGCAAGAGCAGGAGTCCGGCATGAGATTATTAAAGTTTGTCTCTGGTTGAGGTCCAATGCTGGCTTTTGTGTCTGTGTTTCTGGGACTTCTGCTCCTTTTGTGTACGCACCCTTGCGGTATAATCCGTCTCCAAGCAGGAGTCCCCCGAGGCACTTTATTTACTCATTCAACTATTTGGAAGTCTGTTAGCCTGCAGATCCGAAGCAGTGAGACCAATGTGATTACTTTAACCACCACGGCAGATTCCGGCCTATAGCATATTCTCCTCCTAGCCTGGGTTACACTGGGCTCTGATGGGTGGGTAGGTTTGTTGGCTCATTCCACTCTTTAGGGACAATGTTTCATTTAGGGGAGAAAGACAATATGAAACATCCCTTGCCCTTATTTACATTTTTTTTTTTCTGAGAGAGCGAGTCTAATTAGCACCATTTCCAGATCCCACAAACATAACTCAGCCGGATGTCTCAAAAAGAAAATGTTTTATTGCAAACAATGGGTTCAATTTGGTGATCCATCAACACAAATCCAGAGCTGTGTATTTTGGGGTTAAACCACTTCCCACTGTTAGACCCTCCTGTTCCGCTGCATGGCAGGGGAACATGTTGGCCACCAGTTGCCAAGAGAGCTTCTCCAAAGCTCTCTGAGAAACTCACTGTTTAGAAGCAGCGGCTGATTGGTGATGGCGGTCTTGGCAAAGAAAAATAACCCTGTTTGAAAACAGTGCATATTGGGTTACCACGCGGCCGCCTCATTCCCGTCCTCTCTGACCGGCCCCCCCACAGCCAACCAGCATGATTTGTGCATGAGGTCCCGTGACCCATAGAAGCTTCAAAAAGCAGTGAGGGGAAATATTTGGATGATCCTGATGGGGAGTGCAGACGTGGGAGGGGTGGTGGGGCCTGGTGAGAGCACAGCTAACTGGTGTAAGCCGAGGCAGATGTGGGGAATCTGCAGTGCAGGGCTGGTGATGACAGGGAGTGTGTAGTCAGTGAACAGTACTACAGCCTCAGGCCTGTGCAAGTGCCCCCCAGGTACTACACACCGGCACTGTCTCCTATACAGCAGTGCAGACACTATAAAGAGACTGCACACAGAACAGAGGAGGGAGCAGAGGCTTTGTATCGTCAGGTACATGCCTTTCATACACATCGTACCCCACCCCCCGCTGCACACCCACGGCTCATCTCTCCTCGCCCTATACCTTGCCTCTGCAAGCTGCATATTAATATTTCCCAGAAAGCTGCACCGATATATCTTCTTGGGAAATTCCACGATCCTTGAATGCTGCAAAATGATCTGGTGTTCATGAAAAGGATGGATAAGGGGATAAAGCACAAACATTTTTCAAAGCAGTTTTGGTGCTGGTGTGATTTCATAGTGCTCTCTGGATAGACATATCTATTCGCTCAGCTTTATAAGAAAAATGTTTTGCTGCAGGTTAGGACCGAGTTGTTTGCACAATTCATCTAAATTATCTATTCAGGCCCATTATATAGTTTGATGCAGCTTTGAGGTCTCATTGAGCATTACTTATGCACAGAACATGCCTCCAGGGCCAGTTCAATTGAACAGAAATAGTGAGTGGACTGGGGCTGGATGCAAACCCAAACTCAGCAGTAAAAAATCAAAGCGGTGGCTGAGGCTGCTCCATCAGTCTTTGGCTTCGATGTCTGTCACACCCCCACACCCCTTCTGTCCTCCTCTTGAGCGCAGCCCCGTGAGCCAGGGCGGTTGGCTGAGCAGGCGCATCCACCCAGGGGGCACTGTCACAGCCCCAGGCCTCAGCTCCAGGCCGCAGCTCCTCTCTGAAACCCAAGCCTCACAGTGTGTAGCGATCACAGCTGTAGCCCGGCTTTGCGTCTCCTCACAGCGGGATCATCAGTGACCTCTGAACCAGTATCTCTCCACTCCACTCTGCATACTCCCAAATCATTTTAGTTATTGACCCAGTGTCCTTCAAGTCTTTCAAAGCTTTGTTGAAGAAATATATTCTCGGAGGAAAGCTCAGAGTAGTTAGCTGTCGAAAAGTCTAGACTGTTTAGATGAATGATCCACTCGGTTTGTAATAATAACAATCACTGAAACTATGTTATTTCGTATGTCGCTGTGCAAAGGTTCCACTTGAGAACATTTAGAGAACTTGATTTTGGAAA
Source organism: Proterorhinus semilunaris (assembly GCA_021464625.1). Lineage (NCBI taxonomy): Eukaryota > Metazoa > Chordata > Actinopteri > Gobiiformes > Gobiidae > Proterorhinus > Proterorhinus semilunaris. The sequence continues at coordinate 21,329,377 of CM038345.1, read as the reverse complement.
ATGACATGTCAGGGTTTTTTTTGTCTGTAGTGAAGTGTAGCGTGGCTCAAATATAAGCTTTGATTTGCTTTGATATTACAAGAGCCGGTGTTTAAACAATTGTGGTACCCTCTTCCATCTGCGTCTCTTGTGCCTGTCCCCTCTCCGACAGTCGGAGGCGCTGCTGGCAGACAACACAGTTTGTGGTTTCTGCTCTTGGTCACGCTGCTCCTCAGGCAGAACATGGTGCGTGCCACTCAAACCACCAGCCGAACCCCCCTCTGTCATCAGCGCGCTCTCCCAGCTCCCTGCTCCCTCTCTGGGCCTCTGCGCCGGGGCTGTGGCCTGTGGATGAGTGCTACATCCTGGCTGTCAGCACAGGGGTTAGCTGGGGATTGGCTCTTGGTGGAAGCGCTGTATCGTGGCTCTGTCTGTCAGCTCCTGGTTGCACTTCCTCCTGGCCCTGGGAGCAGCCAGTGGCACAAACAGAGCCAGATATGTGCTTTTTTGGAAATGAAAGGATTAACCTCAGAATAGGCATATTCATATCCACGCCAATGAAAAGGGCTCTTCAAAACCTCTAAGTGCTCCACTGTTGTGTTTTTAAACAGACCGCGAAAGCTTTGACAGATGGATTCACGTTTCAGCCACGACTCCATTTCAGCTGCTTTTAACTGTCATTCTTGCACTTCCGAAGTCTGGTCATTGACCCGCAGCATATTTGCATACAGTTACTGTGCACGCTCTGTTTGCAAGTCTCACTTGAATTCCCATCAGTCTGATTGGATATTTGCCAAATAGCGCTTTCTAGATATATCGATGATAATACTTTCCTCAAGCGATGTGCATGTAGAGCTTTGCTTTTTTACTTTACGTTTAAGCTATATTAAAATTACACGTACAATGTTGTGTAAAATTGCTATGGAAAATATGTTTAATTTATATGTATTATTAAAATGTTACAGTAAGTTCCCAAGTATGGTTGCACAAAATTGCAATAGAAGGCGTTTTTTATGAATTTGCAACTGTAACCTTATAATACAATCTCTTGCACCTGAAATGAATGCGATTCTTATTGTATTTTAGCATTTCAAATACTAGTGTTAATGTTAACACACTGCACAGTGAACTTAATCTTGATTTTAGGAACATCGATCCAAAGCGAATAGAAATTTTAACAGTTGCCTACATTTAGCTTTTTTTTGTTTTTTTTGTAAATCATAAAGCCCGATCTCAAGTACTTGTACCTCATTTACTGTGGCCAGCATTATGTGACAGATTAAGACACGCTGGACCCACATCTGCAGCGCACATGTCCGCAGACGGGCTTGCATCTGCCGGGGGATCTGCCACTATAATCACATTAATTGATGCATCTCTTGGAAACATCGCACGATCACACGAGGTGCCGTATGCCACAGCAAACTGACACGATCCAAGCAACGGGCGCGGGGGTCGGCAGGGTCACAGCAGGCTCTGGCATCGGCATCGCTTTATGGCTTACACGAACCGAAAATTATAGCAGCACTTTCAGCCTTCCACGGCCTGTCAAGAAGGTATTTCAAAGTGTTTTGCTTAAAAAAAAAAAAGTCACTTTCTTTAGACGCTAGTTGTATTTGACACAGCAGACCTTTTTCACAACATAAACAAGAAGCGGAGTGTTGCTTGGCAGAGTCCTCATCCTTCTCTAAGTCAGCGAAAATAAGCACAGCTCTTTGTTGAATATGATTAGCCATAATCTTCAGTAACATTTGCCAAGCTTGGTGAAGGTCTAATGCCTGGGTACCCACTGTATGTTTTTCTAATTGCCCACAAATATGTTCATGTCTACACACGTGCTGCCATTCAGCAATATACTATAGGTTTAGCGTCGCCACACTGTATACACAGGGAAGGACTGCTGGTGTTGCTGATAAAGAATATAATCTGAAAGGGCTTTGTGGGACATTTGAAGAACTCATTTGTGGAACTTTGTCAATTAACCTCTAACCGAGTGCATTTTCTCCAGTTCAGCTTTACGCAAATCATTAGTTTATTTGAGCAGTTAGTCTGCTCAAAAGGAGTGGGCTGAAGCAAAAGGCTTATAAGCGCCCACCCCCAAAATAAAAACAATAACATTTTTATTTAACAATCAAGACAAGGAACGTAGTGCAAGGTAACAAATCCTAAACAATCATAAACAAGGGAACATAAGGCAAGGTAACAACAAATAATAAAGAACGATAATAAAGAAACAACAGCAAAAGAATGTACTACAACACACAATATCTATATCCAGTCAATTTACAATACATCACACCAAATCGGCTATTTTATTTTATTTATCATAAAAGCTTCTGGACTGGAGATTACAACCTACAGGCCAGAGTAACGCCCCATTTGAAGGCTAAGTTTTGCAAAACTCATCTGAGCTTCTTCCTTGTTATGATTGTCGTTTTGGGGTTTTTTGGTTGTGTTTTCATCACGTTTGGTTTGGTCACATTTTTGTGGCTTGATCATAGTTAGATTACACACAAAAATCAATAAAAGCAATGAAAGCGCAACAATAACGTGATAAAAAACCACAACAAAAACACAACGAAAACTTTATTAAAAACGCAAAACGACTAAAAGGTTTCGATCAGTTTTTTCAGGTCTTAGCTTTCAAATGTGACGTTACTCTGGCCTATAGGCTGTGAGCTCCGGTCGAGAAGCTTTTAGATTTGGGTAAAGCTGGAGAAAATGTGCTCGGTAAGGTGAACATGTCTGTCCAGAGGCTACAGGAAAGTGCTTACAGTGCAGTATATTATATTGATATAACACAATCTAAAGTTTGAATAAATTATGGCTACATTCACTTCATGATAGACACAAAATCAATATCAATACACAAATCACTGCACACAGTTTTCTGGACAGTCTCAAGCCTGAGTAGATGAAGAGGTTAGTGGCAACAGAGACATCTACAAAATAAGTAAAAATCCCTCTCAGCCTCTAAAAATATTAACATTGAAAAAAAAGAAACAATTGATTCCAGATCGGACCTCTGCCCCCTTTGCCGCTAGATCTTCGGAGCCCTTATCAAACGTTTATACATTTCTTTTATAAATACCCACTTTGTAGGCTCTCGGAAAACAGTGATTTAAACATGCCATATAATCGGCTGCTGTGCTCATGACACATTCTGGCGTTAATACGCTTTGACACACCCAAACAGGATGGCCCTCTCACCGCTCATGTAGTGCGGAGCGGCGTTCGGAGTCCTGGGGCAGCCTGCGGTTCTGGAGCCAGAGCTGGAGTCATGCCCCGCCGTCCCACTGAGATGACAGGAAGATAAGAAAGAGCAGTGGCCTCTCCGCACAAAAACATCCCACCAGGAACTCACCTAACCTGGGGCAGCAGGGGAAACCTCTGGGCTCGCGTCAGGGGCTATCTTTAGTGAAAATAATACAGTGCAGGGCTTGAGTCTATATAGCCTGAAAATGTACACCCAAAGGTACATGTATATACAAAGGCTACATGGGGTATTCGAAAGTATTCAAAAAGTTACCAAAAGCGCTATATACCCACCTCCGAGCAGTCTGGCCATGCTCAGTACGCGCATTTTCAAAGTGCAGGATCACAAAACCATATCATATCCCTGTAACAACAACATGCATCTCTATGTCACAACTTTGGCTTAAAGTGACATAACTTTTCCAAACCGAGAGCCGCAGAAATATAAGTGCGGGCTGGGGGGGCTGCTGCAGACTTGGCAGGCGCGCTACCACGCAGTTATGACTAAAAGAAAACCGCTTATAGCTTGCAATATTTGAGAAGTGAAAAGGTAGCCATTTCTCCGAGACGATGCGTAATGAGGAGACTGTAGGGAAGAAGAAACCTGTTTTTTTTTTTTTTCTCTCACTCGACGTGCCGCTAACTGAGGGATCAGCAGCATAAAAAGAGATTTACACCCCCAGCTCTTAAACAGTTTTCTTTAGCGCAACGGTTCGTCTTTTTTACAGATATTTCAAGGAAGCAATAAAGCGTGCTGACAAGCGTTCCAGTGGCTTTGAGACATCCCTCATGGGCCACAGCACTGCTCCATCACTTCTATGGTACATCGGCCCACAGCAACATTATTTATCCTAGAGTCGGGCCCGGGGCTGTTTCTCTGTGTTGCCTAATGTGGATAAGGTTTACCCGATGGCTCCACAAAACCGGGCAGCGAGATAATTAAATGCAATCAGATTCACGATTTGAGCGCTATACCACAAATGCCGCAACGATTTGTAATGTATTCTCCAAACAACAAAATAGGTCTCCATTGGGTCCTACAAAACCTGCTGGCTTTATAGTCGTAACCTCTCCAAACATGTTCAGAAATGATATTAATGCTTTCATTAGTTTCAATCCGATTCTAGGTTGTTTCGACTTTGTAAAATGTCACTTTCCTGTTTAGCTTCTTTTTACTTCTAGTTGGGAGTTTGATTTTTATGCTGTAAATATGTTCTGGATTCTGGTGGGGCTGAAACAACTAATCGATTAATCGACAACAATTATTGAAATAGTCGACAACTATTTTGGTAATCGATTAATTGTTTTCTAGTAACACAGACTCAAATAGACCAAAAATGACATGACATTTTTTATATATATATATATATAAACCTACTTCGTTTTTAAAGTTAGGCTCTGTAGTGTTTTGTACATTGAACATTTCATAAGTTTAAGTTTACTCAATCAACATGTCAAGCGTTGCCACTTTAGCGTTATGTGATAAAAAGAAATAGAAAAAAATAAAATGTTCATGCACCATTCAAAGCCAAGCGATTAATAGTGAAAATATTCAGGTATAGATTAATCGATTACCAAATAATTGTTAGTTCCAGCCCTAGATTCTGGTGGTTTGATCCCTGCATCTAATAGTCTCCTGTTGTGTGACCTTTTATCACACATGCGATCTATTTTCCTTTTCAGGTTTAGTGCTGTTTTGGCCTTTTCTTTATTTAGTAATCCTCACTGGTAATTCAGAAACACATTTTTTGAGCTCTGTGATCTCCTAAGAATGACTGGTCTGGTAATAAAACGCCTCATGCATCAGGTATTAGCAGTCTCCCTGTTCAGTTCGCGAGTGGTTTCTTTGTGGTTGAGGATATCCAAACTGTTTTCCCTTATACGCTCTTTGAAGCCGTCTGCCTGGTCTAGAAGGAGGCCCTGCACAGTGTAAGATGTCATACTCCCACTGTGCTGACCAACACGCACCCAGGGCCTCCATGTGCCCATAACATTTAATGGCACTCTGGCGAACTCCAATGGAAACTCTTGCTTTACCTTCACAGTCATGTTTCACTACTTGTTTCTGCTGGGTTTTATTTACCATTGTGCATTCTTGGATATGTTCCATTGTAACCCGATACACACAGAACTGGTTTTGATTGGCCTCGCAGTCTTAGTGATGCAAAAATTAGCTTTTTGAGGTTTTAGTCCCTCTGAGTGGTTCTGCACTCGACGCCACCAATTTGTTTGCTTAATTGATTTTGTATCTTGTACAGTGGTCGTCTCATGATCGGAAGGTCAGCGGTTCGAATCCCGCCTCCTGAAGGTGCCCACTGTCGTTGTGTCCCTGGGCAGGACACTTCACCCTTGCCTTCAGTGTCTGCGTAAACTGGTGGATGAATGAGAGAGTGAATGGGTGACTGGTTCCCTGCTATAAAGCGCTTTGAGTGACTAATGTAGGTGGAAAAGTGCTATTAAGTTGAGACCATTTACCATTGTTTTGCTCATGCTCTGCTGCCTGCCGATGGCAATCCAAGCAATATACTGTGTGAGAGCCCTAAAAGAGCAGTCCTGATCAATGAAGTGCGTTTTCTATGCACACGCATGCATTTATAGAATAAAACATGAAATGTCAATGCGGAGGGGCCTCTAAAAGCAGGATTAAAAGCCACAACTATGCGTGATATGTCCACTTTATGTAAGGTTTGATATAGACCAAGTTATATGTCTGCAATTATGTTATGTTAAATATTCAGTTACATACATCACATGATTTACAGTGTGCAGCCTTTGTCAATGTTGGTAGAAAGTGGGTCGACACTGAAAAATAGAAACAACATTTTTTCTGGAGGACAAAGAGGTTGTTTGAGGCTCTGTTGTCTGATAAAGAACAGTGGAAAGAATTGGCTTTAATCTGCTAATTATTCCGATTATATGCAGGATAAATAAACCAGAGCGAAAGGGAACATTTGTGTTGAGTTGTGTTGCGCCCTGCAGCACCGACCGTTTGAGATCATCACATTGTGTCTCTGTAGAGCTGGCAGAGCCTCAGTGCGGAGGGAGCTGGGGGTTCAGATCATGCTGTGGCACATTGGAGTCTGCCACAGAGTGTGGGAGAAGAACCATCTCGACCTGCTGCAGGTTCAGCCAGAGCAGGTCTGCTTCTGATTAGTCACTCTGATCTCTCAGTGATAAACAATTCCTGTGGTCTGTGCAGAAACATCACTGGCAGCAGTCGGGGAGCGCACGGGTGGCTTGTGCATATGTTCAGACTTGTATGGCGCTTTTGTGTGGGATGGACTGATATTTTTATGATTCAGATTTATTTATGGAGGATAGATTTGATATGGTGGTGTCTTATGTCTGAGGATGACATCACTTGGCATCCATGGGTTTGCGCTGTATTTCTGTCACCACCAATAGAACAAGACACAGGACATGCATCAATGGTCTTTTTCCTCTTTCCTTTTGGTCTCTACATTGGTTCATCTACCTCCAAGTGCGCAGCGATTCACCAGATATGCCAGATGCCCTGACTGACACAACACTTCTCCATTCATCTTGGGGACAGGCACAAATAGTTTGCAGGGATTACATGAGGACTAGAGCTGCACCGATATTAGTTTACTGTTTTGAATGTTACAATAACGCAACAATTGAATACATTTCCCTAGATTTTAACAAAGATGTAAAGCAATTGTTGAATGTAATCTTGAAATAATTCTAAATTGGGACCAAATCGAGGCTAATGACAATGAAACGATCATGAATGACTATGAACATACTAAAAATAATGTTTGTTACAAGCTGTGTCAGCAAAAAGCTGTAAGTCGCAGTCAAGTGGAAGACCTCAGCGACATTGTCATGTTTCTTGGCTTTTTGTGATGCAGACATTGCGTTGGCTAATATATTGCAATAACGATAATTTGGCGATATATTGTAGTTGTTCTGTGTTTATGTGTTTTCCACATTTGTTATCTGCCTTTATCTTGTGCACAGTACATGCATATACTGAATTCAAGCTAAATCTATATAACCTTTTGCTTTGTTTTATATTTGTAAGTATTTTCTGCTCCCTCGCCCCCGCTGGTAACTGGCAAATTTATCTTTGGCTCCACTTCCTCCCAGAGTCCTGGCATCAAGCCTGGGGGGTGATAAAAATGTCTTCAGGAGGTAAGTGTTTACGGTGAGCATCCAGAAGGTTAGCAGGATCAAAGCTCTGCTGAAAGGACATTAGGCAAAAACATGGCAATAATAAACAATACAACCAGTTCAACATGCACCCGATTTATGACATCACCAGACCATGTGTTTTACAGCTGTGATTAACAGGCTAGAAAACAAAACAAAAGAATATGATAGTAGTGAGATAAAGCCTCTTTTTAGTCTGCTGCACAGCATGAAAACATTTACTGAAATATAGATACAGAGGTGTCTTAAGGTGCACTTAATTCACCCGTCCGTCAATACCACTGGGGCAACATGTCAGGAGCGGTGGGCAACTGCAGTGCAGCGCCTGATAGACACCGTTTTTACCCTCGGCATGTTTCCGGTTTATGGGGGGAACCAGAAAATCCAGAGAAAACCCACTCTGGCACAAAAAAAATACACTGAAAGGCTCACTCGAATAAAGAACTCAGACCTGGGACCTTGTGTGTAATCCCATGTAAATATGTTGTTGAATGAGATGAATTAAGTGGTCTCTGTCGTCTAGTTTATAGTATGTGGGAGTGGTACTATCCTGGCCCGGCCTTCCTGTTCCGCATAGTTGGGGCTGAGGTGTTAAGTGGAGTTATGACTGATTCAGATGAAGGGTAGATAAGATCTATGAGGTGTCTGGCCAAGTGCGCACGTGACCTGGAAACCTTCCTCCTCTCCTTCCTTGTTTGATGATTCTGTATTTCATTTGATAATTTCAGTTACTGTCACGTATATTCTCCACATGGTTTTATTGTTAGGGTTTCAGATTACACTTTTAGTGTAATCACTTTTTTTTACCAACAGATCCCATTGAGTTGTATTTTTAGCAGGTGTAATTCCAACTGATATAATATAAGCCACAACAAATAAAGAAATTATAGCTTTTGCACAGAAAGGAAAGTGATTAGTCGGCTGCTAAGAGAAGGCGTGTGGGAGAAGCATTCCTGCTGTTTGGTATGTTAATTCACAGCTCCAGGGCCTGGACAAGCCGTGCTTTTTTCTTTTCTTTTTTTCGAAATTTCTCTGTGCATCTCCCATCAGGTGAACTTATGGCCTCTCAGCCCTTTTATTTATTAGACAATCACTCACTTGTAAAGGATGATAAAGTTGACATGTAACAGGCAGTTGCAGCTTTGGTGCTTAAAGAACCGCACTTTGTTGAACGCTCCAACAAATTTGAGCTTTAAATGTGATGACACTGACATGCCAAAGGAGTATGCTCTTTGGTTGAGCGCCAAGTGTAAAAAGAGGGCAACCCAGAATATTATGGCTTCAGGACCATTTTGGATTTTACTTACATTTCAGTTCTATCTTTGCTATGAGAATGTTCCAATTTGGTTCTTTTTGAGAAAGTGAAATATGTTCTTATCATCCACAAAGGTCAGCCGCTGTTATGACAGAAGTGAGAGTGGAGCTTTGACCCTGTGCACACTGAGAGGTGCTGGTCAGCTTGTCAGTCAGGTTGGCTGGTTTTTTAATCATTTCATCTTTGCTGTGGGGCCCTCCTGAGACCCTTGCAACGTTTAGCAGTCTGTGCTGTGGACCCCGGGGCTTGTCTAAGCCCAACCTGTATCTGAGCTGCCATTATTAGCTCTGCTCTCCAGAGCTCTGCTCATCTCTCCCCCGAGAGGAGAGAGAAATGAAGCTCTGGCTGGGCGCGGCAGCAGCGGGCCAATAGCCCGACATGGAACAGTAATTACTCCATTGATATTCCACACACAATAACACTGTCATCTCTCATTTGCATAACCCCGCTCGCCTCAGCACAGCAGATGAAGCCTGTGATCCTGTCAAAAGCTCCAGAAGACTCTGCTCTGAGTGGAGGTTTCCACCTGCCTGTAGGTGACAACATTCTCTCAGACAGATGTGATAAACACTGTAATGATGATGAAGTTTCTGTTCTGATGTCCCGTGAATCCTGAGAGCTACACCTATAACTGTCGTCATGATATTTGAATTTTGTATAACTGTGCCACCAGATGTGTTGGTGGCTTCAGAGGATGTCACTGTGCTCTGTCTCAGCTCTTGGTAAATGGCCATTGGTCATAAGCTGTCTCGCCTTTATTTCTTTTGCTCTGCTGCTCTGTCCTCCCAGGTCTCCCACTGGAGCAGCACCCTCAGGCACCACATCATTTATTGCTGTCAGGAGTAGCGGGTAGAGGAGAGAGGGGGTGGGGGTGGTACAGGAAGAGAATGTGCTGCAGAGAAAACCAGTGCTGCCGATGGGGAGAGAGAGGCATGCTCGACTGTCAAATCTCAGCCGTTGAATATTTAATGGAGCCTGGAGTGTTTATTTAGTTAGCCTGTCGATTTTTACCGCTCTGTCAATAGCGACTCCTGTGTAGCCTGCTGATGATCTTTAGTGTCTCTTCCCCCAGGAGAGGCCAGCCACTAAATGCAATTATGGATTTTCCTGCACTGCAATGTGTTTGATATTTTTACTGATCTAATTTGCAATCTGGTAGTTTATTGTTTGGCATTTTAGTGGCGCTCAAGTGGCGAGGCAAATTTGATTTCCCCTCATAATTCTTTATAACTTCATTAATGCTGTTAGCACATTGGCACAGATCTTAAATAAAGCTTGAGAATCATCCCATGGATGAATGCATTCCTCATTTTATTGTCTCCATGCCCCATTCTTTTTACTGATTCTGGTTCTAATTAAAAATTATCCATGTGGTGCACTGTCTTTGTGAAATATGAAATCATAATTACATTTGAATAGCTCCCTTCACAGAGATTTACAATCCTAACCACATAGATCTGTTGTGGGCAGAGCAAGAAAAACAAAACAACTTTCTTCAATGGCACTGGGCCTCTGAGACAGATGAGGCGTTTATCAGCAGCAGACAAAAGTAAGGTGTGATTGGCTTAGAGAGCCACCTCGCTTCACGTGTTTGTGTGGAGCCCTAGGATTTCAGCACGATGACGAATGTGTTGGTTAGAGGGGCAGCATTAGCCGTAATGCTGTTAGCATGTAGCGATGTGAGTGATGTGCTAGTTAGATGCCCAGCAGTAGAGCTAATGGTGTTAGCGTGTTGAGCCTTCAGAGGGATGCAATCGGTTAGGCTGTGATGGATGAGTGTGGAGCTGCGGAGGCCTGCAGCCTCCTCATTCAGCAGGCTGTCAGCTCCTTAAGTGGACTGTACAATTAGTGCTGAAATCAGAGACGGCTTCATCCGAGTGTAACATTCAAATATGCACGTCTGATTCAGAGCCGTGAGTAAACTGGTCGCTGTGAGGAGAGGTTGCCGTGTAGTGGAGCAGACCTTATTCTGGAGATTTACTTTGAAATACAGAAATGACTCAATTCAGTCTGGATATATTTTGTTCATTGTGCACAAATCTTCCTCAAGTGTCCTATCTCTTGTCTTGCTATACGTAGATAGTTGTCAAAAACATGTTCATTTTAAGTTGGATTTGCTATGACCATTGCATTTTGTTCAGTCAGATCTCTTTCTTTGTGTCTGGCAGCAGCCTCCTTCTCTAATTGAGCTTTGTCGTCACATCACGTCTGACTTTCACCCTCTCCGCTCTCCCTCCCCTCTACTTTCTCTCTCTTCTTTTGTGGTTCTGGACCCTCAGCCCAGTCCTTGTGGTCCCGGCGCGCCTCTGATATGTTCACTGTGCAGCTGTGCTTCTTCCATCTGACTGTGGTAGATTTATGCCTGTTATCAGCTGAGATGAGAGAGGGCGAGCACTGGGAGGATTTCTCTCCAAGCAGGAAGTGTCATTTTGTGTAATAGTTTGTGATTCATCCATGCACCTTTGACTAAACATGAGGGATGACAATTAGAGATATGGCCGTGGGAGTATAGGAATCGAAGGGTTAAGATTCCCCTTTGGCAAAGTTAGGACTGTCTGCTCCCAGAAAACTGGATCCAGATGTGAAGGTTTGTGCTGCTATAGACTACTGCCACTAAAACAACAGGGCATTTCTGCCAACCACAGTCAATCACATGTTAGCTTATGTAGCAACTCTTTGACAACTGATAATGGCAACCAACCAAAATGGGCCACTACTGGTTGCAAATATATTGTTTTATTGTACTTTCTAAACACTGCTGCATCTTTAGGTATCACTGGCCATGTCCTCAACCAATTAGAAGCCTTGTTACAGCCCCTGTCCCGCCCCCTGAAAAAGACACATTTTGTCGTAATAACACATATTAATTATGCTACTGTGTAATAGGCTGAAAATAATCAATTTATGAGAATACTTCTGCATACTATCACAATAATCTCTAGCCCTACTCTCCCGATCAGGTTGCTTTAATCCGGTCGGGGGGCCATTGTCACTCAACACAGTGTCTGAATCAATGGCAGAAAAGGCCAGCAGCCGCGGCACCACCAGCGCATTATTGATATGTTTAACAAATTAGCCCTGATGACGGCAGGTGTGATTGTGCTCTTAGCCCTGGGGTCAGCTCGTCATATGGCCCGCTAACAGACACGATATTGGCCCGCTCCGTCCTGATCTCTCCATTCCCACACAATGGCATTAGGGGCACCCCAGGGAAATAAAGAGTCCCTCTCCCCTATTCCCAATGCTCTTCAAATTAACTCCCCAGAAGGTTAAGCTCTGTGATTCATAATTATTCAGGCCCTCCGCCACCCCACCCGCACCACTTCTCCTGTCTCTTCCCTGCCACTTCACTTGAGTGGCACTTGCCTTTTTTTCCCCCTCTTTCTACGGGAAATGCCCACGAATTAGATTAGCTAGGGCTGACCTGTGAACATGGAGCAGATGATGGGAGCAGGATTGGACTTGATCCCTGCCTGTCTAGCTGTCTTTCTATTGAATCTTGCTGTCTTCCAGTGCATTATTACTTGCCAGACCTCCCTATGGATGAGACATTTCGGGCCCCGTTCTGCAATCGCATATACGGCTCTCGGAGGGCGGCCAGTGTCAGGAGTACGTCTCACTTGCATGGACACGATTTGAAAGATGCGCGCTGCTATTGGCCTTCAGCTGTCCCGGCGTGGATATGTGGCGGTCTCCGGGCTGGAATCAATCGAAAGTGCTCATTAAACAACTGCCAGAGCGGTACGCCAAAATAGAGTGGTTGCAAAGAAAAGACACAATATAAGTCCAAGAGTTTGTACATGTGGTGAATTTAATGGAAAAGGCTCAAAAGCCGTCTGTGGCGACGGTATCACTGGTGAGATCTTGTGAGGAATGTTGGGAGAGAAATTCTTCACCCTCTATATTGCTAAAACGCTCACTTGTGTCATCATAGCTCAATACTTCATACCATTCCACGGGGTGAAAATGCAAGAGTAGTACATTGCAGTTTACCATGCCAATTAAGTGTAATCATAATCGTATTTGTTTAGTAAATGTATTTATTTACATACTCGTAACTTCCCCATTTTACCATGTAGTCATTATACTATTCTGATAATGGTCAAGACCATCCAAAACCTTTCATGAAAGGTCTCATTTGAAAAGACAGTAAATAATTGATACCTTGGTTTCAGAAATCTCCTTTATTCTTAAGATTCAAATATTTTGACAATTGATGTGAAAGGTTCTAATTCCTTATTGTGCATATTGTTATCATTTCAAGGCATAAGCATTTTTCTGTGATTCTATGAGATAGATTTTGTGGTATTTATTTTTGTGTTGATTTGATTGAAAACGTTGGTTAAAGACACAAAAAATTATATATTTCAAGCGTGTTTTATATGTTTTTGTCTGATTATAGAAATACAATATACTCTGACTCTGCAATGTATTCTTTCAGTAATTTATACAAGTATAGCAAATTTGGTTTAATGTCCTATTTAAAAAAAAAAAAAAAAATATTTAGAATAATTGACTGTCCATTTCAAAGCTAAAAGAAAAGTGAGTAAATTACAAATTACATTACGATTACAAAAATAGCACAATCGAGAAAAAAATATTATTAAGGATGCCCTCCCGCAGAAAGTCCCTCCTGGCATTATTTCATGACGCTGGGATGACTGTTTCTGTTCCCTTCGCATTTCACGTGCTACTGGCAAAGGCTTTGGTCCGACATAAACAAACAGCGCTGTCTGATGATGTCATCAGGCCGTTCAGCTCGGTTTGCTTGGGCAGCTGTGTTCTGGCCAGCAGGGGGCAGGTGTGACAGAGATCTCTCAATAGAGGATTAGTTTAGAAACGTGAGCATATTTAACTATACGAAGTTTAAAATTTTTAAAAATCTGTAAAATCCTGCACTGTCACTCAAAAAGGTGTTAATTTGGTTCCTAATTTCCGTCATGCACGAGCTTAATATTGAAACTGCAGTTACGCGTAAGACTTGAGGTGGCAGTAGTGAGTATAAAAATGACCAACTTGCATCTAGTCCCTGTAAGATACTGTGGACTTTTTTAATTGTCCAAAAGAAAGTATTTTGTATACTTTTTTTAGTAAATAAGATAAAGATGTTGTTTAAGGGTGACAAATAATTGTCCTAATTGTACGTGCCTTGTTTCATATTGCTGATTGATTACTTTATTCTTTAATCACATCATGTGAAAACAAGAAAACCAGTCCTTTAACTGTACCTAAGGCCTTGATAAAATAATAGACCAGTGGAGCTTCCTGCGTCGCTAAGTGTATGGGCCCATATACAGTCGCAATACTACATCAGCATAGTGTTTACTTTATAGTTCACACAGTGGAGGGACCTCGCCTCTGAAGTCAATTGGCCTTCTCGGGAGGCCCAGGTAATGTAATGAGGGACCACTCCGACTGAAGGCCCGGACCCCCGTTCCTACAATCACATAATTAATCTCCTGATTCTACCACTCACCGCGTCATGACAGATACGGTTGTGGCCGCGGCATAATGGTGAGGTCTTGTGTGCGCCTCTGATTTGGAAAATGGTTATAAAGCCCCTTACTTTTGTGCCTGCAGAGGGCTATGTTCAAAACAACACTCCCTTTGGGCCCTATTAGAAGACAAAGAGAAACAGCAACTAAAGAAGGTAGCCTAATAATATGTCGGCAATTTAGATAATGACTGGGAGTGAGATAAACTGAAGTGTGTATTACAGGTAATTGGATCTGCACTGTGTTGGCCACCTAAGCACCTATTGCATTGTAGTGTATTGTTGCTGGTTCTGTTACCACAGTGGAGTGTCAATAATGGTAAGTATTGTGAGTAATAATAGCTAATTTGGGAGATTTTACCTGGCAGAACTGCACGCAGAGTCAGCAAAAGCAAAAGAAAATGTCTTACAATTCTCACCAAATATGATGAATCTCAACTCTTAAATAGTCCATCATTTCCAGATATAGCAAACCTTGTGTAATTTCGCTTCTGGGCTTCATCAAACGTGTCCAGTTAGTCTCAGGATGACAAATGTAACACCAGGGGCTGTCACGGTTCTTTTGTTCAACCCTCCGAGGTGAAGTGAGGAAAGTTAGACCTATAATGAGTGTTGTCAAGTGCTTGGATATAGCAGGCAGAGAGGCGCATCCCTGTGGTGCCTTCAGGGGCTGGTAGTAGTGGTTGTGGACTGCATCTCCCCGGCCTTTAAAGAGATCACCCATCGTCCCACCAGCCCATTACCAATCCTGCAGGGGGCGCTCTCCACATCCGTTAATAATCTGATGATGAATCACTACTTTAATTGGGCCATT
The DNA here is from genome assembly GCA_021464625.1 of Proterorhinus semilunaris. Lineage (NCBI taxonomy): Eukaryota > Metazoa > Chordata > Actinopteri > Gobiiformes > Gobiidae > Proterorhinus > Proterorhinus semilunaris. Next base: position 21,314,347 of record CM038345.1, on the reverse strand, counting down.
ACAGCGAAATCCCGAGCTACGTCTCCTCCAACTCTTTTCCTAATGGCTCCGATAGTTTGTTGCATATAGTAATCATGATTTGAATTGATTAAGTTTGCAGCCCCTTGTTTTATGAAAGGCCAAAAATGAATCACGGTTAATGGGATGTCTTAGTAATGAGGCATTTCTTTATTTCCAATAGTTAACGTGGAGTCTTTGTTTAGATGTGCGCTTCACCATGTCTTTTAAGGCTACACTTGGGGTCAGATTTCTCACACTTTTAATTAGATGACGGATGGCCTAATTAGATCAAATTCATTATCGTCAGCTCTAGAAATCAAGGAGCTCTATTGGAAATAAGGTTAGGCTCCATCTCATCCATCATGCCCTAACTAACCAATTTACAGCCAGCCTTTTGCATGAGGCATTATTACCTTGTCATAAGTGGTTACCTTTAAAATCCCTGAATCAAGGCACGATATGCTAAGCTATTATCACATTAGCCGGTGCTACTGTGTCAGCCTCTTTCTGCCCAAGATAAAGTAGGCTCAGAATAATTGTATTAGCAGCACAGGGCCGAGACAGTGCAAACGACTGCTATTTAAAGCTGGCTGATAATTTGGTATAATTAAGACGTATTCTACAGCTTCTCACACACAAGTGGAATCAAGGGCTTTTATTCTGGTAGAACAATGAAGCAGTGAACCGGCCTCATGCATAAAGGTGTGAAAGGCTAAATCAGAATCTGTTATTACTATTAGCATACAACGTCACAGATTTACTGAAGGCATTGTATTTCCTGTTCATTTGGTCTCATTCTGTAGCTTTGAGTCACACTCTGTCCTTTGTGAAGCAAACAAAAAGCTGCCTTTAATATTCAAAGTCAGCTGGTCCATCCCTGCTCATGACTCTTTGATCTGCACATTGAGTGCATATTCTCCTTAATGTTATTGCAATGTGTGATCCTGTGCATTTGTAATGAAGCTAAGATGTCTTTTATGGATATTTATTATTGGGTCATTAGCTTAGACTCAAAGAGTAAACAGTATGGTGAAAATGCAAAACAGCACTTTTACAAAATTTACAGCAGTAGACCATAGGGCCACAAGCCCTCTCCCTGCCCCTTGGTGCTGGAGCCATATTCTGCAACACATGAGGCCTGTCCCTGATCTGTGTTGGAAAGTGAATTAGGGGGCTCCAGTCTAAAGGCGTGATGGCAATGGGCTGAGAGCGGTGATTTGTTGGCAGTGTATATTACAGCCCACGGTCAGAGAGGGAGGGATAGGACAGGGGGCCTTATCAGTCAGTGTTTACTCACAGTAAATTGAGTTGAAATAATAGTCTTTCTCTAAGGCAGAACAATGAAGCAGGCTGCCGGCCGAGGCCCAGGCTGGAGCAGAGCGGTGCTAGCCCGACACTTCAAAATGAAAGGCAGAGCCTGAGGCCATGAGGAGGGGCACGACAGGGGGGCTTTATTGGGACGGGTGCACCAGTGGCACAGCAGACACCCCTGTGACAGGCACCTGGGTAGGAGTAGAGCAGTGATGAGGCCCCGGGCTCTGTCATCAGAGTGATGTGGAGAGGAAGAGGACTGCCCTGAGGACAGGCACGACAGGTCCTGGTGGATGGACCCCCGCTCTCTCAGTTTCCCTTGGGTGTGCGTCAGGCTGGTGGGATGTGTCAGTGTGTTAGCCCCTGCTCCTACACATAACCTGCAGCTATGCTAAAGCTGCAGGAGTCTAACCTGCTCAGAGAGATAGAGAGCAGCGCTGTAACGTTTGCCCCGCCCCTGCCATTGTCTCAGTCTATGTGCTTCAGCTGCACCTCGCTTCAGCCGCGTCCCCTTCATTTATCATTGGCTGCATAAAGTGCTGCCACAGCAGTATAGAAACAGCTGCTTTTTCAGACAGCCATGGAGAATGGGCTGCTCCTTACAACACAAAGACGCTCGTGGCCCTAAAGAGAGTGTAAAATTGCCCTATGAATGCAAGCCTTTTTTCCTTGCTGAGAGGGCTGACCGTGGGTGTCATTGCAGCGGGAGACATTGTCATCACATCTAAAGACAAATAGGGATCCATATCGGCCGCATCATTTGTACAATGAACGGCGGAGGCACCGGTGCTATTGTGCTTGTTCAGGGCCAAATATGCATAACTACAGCTGCCTCTATCACCCTCTCTGGAGAATTGATACCAGGCTACTTAAACCAGCTTTATATGTATGAGTCACAGTGTGTATGTCTCATAAGGTCAGAATAGTGCCACTGAAGGCCAGGTGACCGCGCAGCGGAGTGAATGCCGCGGGGCTGTGTGCGAAGTCAGTTGATGTAGAGAAACCAGACGTGCCGTGCCATGCTCTGCCATTCTACCCCAGGGCTGCTCTTGGGGAAAGGAGAATTTAGTCAAACCAGTTCTCTTCCAGCTGGAGACTTGAGATTCTACACTCAGCCAAGCACATGACAGAGAAATACTCACCGACTGTTTGTGTGGGAAAAAGAACAGAGGAGCTACTAGGGCATCAGACACCGGCTCTGCCAGACCTCCTCCGGCTATAAGAGCATGCTTGAGTACTTGAAGAACAAAATAGTTTCACAGTAACATTAGCGGCTTGTGATGAAGACAGAATTTCCCCTTCAAGATCGGGCGCACAAACCGTGACACACACGTGGCAGGTTACGGCAAGATGCAAGAGGACAATTGATTTATTGTTCCAAGCTCAAGCTCAATCTTTATCATCTCTGGAATTTACATAGGAAACATAAACAGGGCACATAAACAAGAATTAATGACTTTATGATTTGTCATGCAGATTAAAGTTAGTTGCTTAGTGAAATTATCACAACAAACAGTAATGCATCACACTGTACTGTAGACACACAACAAATATTTTTTTTAAATTATTATTGCTGTTTGTAAATCCAGAAAATGAGATGGAATATATGGTTTTGAATATTTGCTCAAAGTTTCACGGGAAATATAAGAAATACTAAAATATGCTAAACAGAAATTTAAATTTAAACTTAACCTAAACCCTTTTCCAACATCTGGGTGTAAAATATAAATGGTGCCTTATTTTGATAAAACAATTAATTCATTCATTAATTTTGAAACCTCTTGACTAAGTGTTGTTACATGTGTTTAACCTCCTTTTATCATTGCATAAGTCGTATTTTAAAACAAAAAGGGAATTCCATATTTGTTTAGTCTTCTGACGAGCGAAGGATATACAGCCAAAAGAAGAGGCAGCAATGTCTTTTTTGGGAAGTAGAATAAATAAAAAATTTAATTAAGGTATGAGGCAGTATATGCATAGTTCAGCATGAAAGGTGTTGCAAAGTGGGGAAAGAGCATCATGAAATCGCCAAAGCTGGTGTGAATGTGTACAAATGATAACAATCCGTCCGAATGCCGTTTCCCCTTATTGGCCCGTAGCCGGCTGGTAAATGCTGGTGGTCTCAGTGGTGCATATCTGGGCTCTTTAGTGAACGCAGCAGGTTCTTGGTTTGCTCTGCGGTGTGTGTGCGCCCCTCTGTCTGTCTGACACATTCCTGCACTTCTCTGGCTCCTAACTACCAGCCCCGTTGCCATTGGTTACAGCCATACATCCCCTGCACGCCCGAGCCAGCCCCTCTCTCTCTCTCTCTCGCTCGCGGTTGACAGATCTGTTTGGCTAGTGTATCCGCAACACACACACAAAAAAAAACATCACAGCTTCTTAACATATAACGCCTGCTAATCTCGGGATTTGGCGCTTTGAAATGGCCCCTGTTGATGGGAATTTCAAATATATTGTGTGAATGCTAATCTCGATGTTAATCCCTGGCCTCTAGCTCTTAAAGCATCCTGTCTTTCAATAATGGTGTTTGTTTTTCATTGGCATTCCCCGTTTCTCATTTTGACTACACCCCCGTCCCTGTTAGCTGCCTAATCTCTAGTATTCCCAGCTGAATATTATAGCCGTGGACTCATCTTTTTTAGAGGATGACACTTTGAGAGCATTGGTGATTCAGATGGCCCCGGAGAAATGAATTATTATTATTATTGTTCAGCCTGATGAGGACTTTAATGCCGTCTTTGAGCAGAGGTTGCCCAGGGACCGATGCTCGATATCGATTCGGCTTAATTGGTTTAATCTGCCACAGTCAATCAAACAAACGCCCCACCTCATCTAATCTCATGTCTGTTTTAACTTTATTTATTTTTCTTTTTTTTTTTGGTCTGTAATTTTGTCCAGGTTTTTCATGAGAATGCCACTTATTAGGATGCGTATTTATTCAATCTCCAGCATCCCTCTCATTCCACTCCCTTCTTCAATTTCCTGAGTTTGAGTGTCTCGTGCAGCGCTGCTACAGTATGCTTTAGACATTAGCAGATGAGTGGGTTGCAGATCATTTTTCTTTTTCTTGAAATTACCTTTTTTTTTTTTTTTTTTTTTTTTTGAAAGCGATATGACAGTCAGAGAAAATAAATGTGCAATTGAAGATGGTTGGATTCATTGATCAAGCGTAAATTGAGAATCTTGACATAACTGTAACTGCATGAAATATATTATAGTTTGGAAGTACTCACTGAAAACTTCCTTCTGTTGCTGCTTTGGGATTCCCCTCACCCACTGAGTCACAAGATTTGCCATTGTAATTGTAACTTGGATGGTGACAGTTAGCGACTCTTCAGTTGATTCAGATTCAGATTATATTATTCAGACATTTAACAGATAACGACATAAAAAAAAAACATAAAGTCTGAAATGGAATAGGCAGAAGCTAAAGCTTATTGCGCCTATCCCAGTGTATTTAGTTGCAAATACTTTGGACGCACATTACCCTGTGCAAACAGCAAAGTATTTGAAATAATTGTCAGCGAGAATGAAAAAGAAACAAAAAAGTGACAACAACAAGCTTCTACACTGGAGCTCACAGCCTCACACCACACCTCATTTGAAAGCTAAGACCAACAAAGCTGATCTAAACCGATCTTATTCCCTGTGTTGTAGCCGTGTTGTTGCTTTTTTGTTGTTGATTTTTTGTGACATTTTTGCCACATTTTTGTTGCTATTTTGGGGCTTTTTATGGTAACCTTTTGATAATGTCTGCTTTCACCCTTGTTTCCTTCTCATTTTTGTCGCTATTCTGACGCTTTTTTATTTGGGTAAAGCCAAACTGGAGAGAATGTGCTCGGTTCAGGTCGGGGTTAAAAATTTTGACGATGACCATTTTTGCCTAGTTTTGGTCACGATTGTGTGTTCAGGGGCGGGGCAGCATTTTGTTCAAATTGATGAAACGTCATTTATTGAAAGTATACATAGTATTGAAATTGTTTACTAAGACAATTTAGTTACAGCAACATTCAATCACCATTCTTTTTTTATATTAGCAGTGTTTGCGTTTCGATATTTCCTTAAATGTTATTGCTCCTGGACACTGAACAGAATCCAGATTTCATCATTTAAATCTAGTTGCAATCTTTATAAGAAAACTACAATTGCATATTGTTTTTATCTTGAATCGGGCAGCCTTTAGTCTACCAGAGTGGGCATGTCCCAGTGCATAGGCAGAGGATCAGGGGCTGTGGGATCACACAAAGATCAATCTCCGTATCTCGTGAACACCGTCTAATTCCTGGTCGCCTCACATTCTCTCATCCAAACTCATCTCGGGCTTAGACTGAATCTTTGTTAAGTAAACACCAGCCCTTCATCTGAGCAGCCTCCGTCACAATGATCTGCAGATGATCTGTGCCCATTAAGACAAGAGCAAACACTTTTACTAGAGCCCAATATACTAAAGACAGGAGGAGCGGGGAGTGGGGAGGGGATTGTCTCTCTTTCTTCTTCTTTTTTACCGATTAATCCAGAATCTGTGAGGCTGGGTAAACTCCTCAAGATGGCCGTGGTTTGGTGGAGGGCGGAGGGGTCAAGCTCGGCTGGCCCCTGCACAGAGCTGAGGAATTTTTCATTAGTGCACAGCTGGGTCACAAGTGGCTCCAAAGCCGTCTTAATATTGTGTAGGCCTCAGATTAGGGCCTCGAAAGAAGGCGGCGATGCTCTGCTCCAGACCCCGTCTCTTTGCATATTTGCAGACTTGTGCTTTTGAACACCTCATATTACTGTTTGTTTTATTTCTTACACCCAGAACCTCGGGGTCAACAGTAATTATAAAATGAATGTTGTCTTTTAACCATTTCACTGCTGCGTGTGAGAGGAGTCCATTTATTTTCTCATGCCGGATGAAGAAAGACAATACATCCTTGAGGTTGAACATTGATTAATAAGCGTTATTATTGAATTGCCTGGACGTCATATACAAGCATCGGGGAAAGGGACTTTCGCTGGACACACATCCTTCTCATTAAAAAAAAAAAAATCACTTCTGTAATTGCGTGGGCGGTTGTGTAACATGTGATAGCCATTAGACTTATTGTAGCCATCACTCTCCCACTCGCCGACGCCTGTGAAGCCGCTCATCGACCGACGCCACAGTGCTCAGAGCGAACAAACAGAGGCGATATTTAAAACATACTCATTATTAATGTGATATTTTTAGCAGGTGCTTGTGGTGACTGTGTAGGGGCTGCGGTCGCTGCTGTTTCAGTGAGGCGATGTGTCAGGTCGACGTATTTATTTCGCTGAGATAAAACAGAGAAAATTGTATCAGCGTTGACTTTGAACAGTGGGTCCAGGAAGTATTTGTTCCTCTCAATTAGAAAAAAGTTACATTTAAACACTTTCCTTATCATGAATTAGAACCTGAACTTTATTAACACAAAGGGTCTCAATACTTATTATGATTTTTTTCCCGTCATTTTGAATTTTATTGTAATACGATTTTTTTTTACACTGATTACATGTATGATCAGTGTAAAAAGACGCATGTAAAGATGCATGTATGATCAGACCATTGTGGTACATAATAACATTAATTAAAAGGTAGGACATCTATCTAAACCTGATAATACACTCTCTTAAAGAAGAGAGAAAAAAACATTACATTTCTCTCCTCTATAATCACATTGTTTGTTTACTGCTCTCCAACTAGGCTTAAATGCAATGTTGCCGCCATCTTCCATAGGCAGGAGCAGCAGCTGTCCAAACAGCATCCTGTGTGCCTGTCTGCTTACTCTTGTATTTGGATGTGTACTTAGCCTCCTCTGCACTGTCCCTTTTTACCCCTGCAGCTTTGTTCTACCTGTGTGGTGCATCGGGCGGATTATTTCTATAGAGAAACATGTCGTTTTTCCTCAATTCATTCAATTATAGATACATTTAAAAGAAGAATATTCAGTGCAGGGTTTGTCGCTTGTTTCCAGTTGTATCCGCAGTTTCTTTCATTGATGTGTACGTGTGACAATCTTTATTTTAACCTCTTAACCCCCACCTGAAGTGAGCACTTTTCCCCCCAGTTTGGCTTTACCCAAATCTAAAAGCGTCTTGAAAAAAAAGCATCAAAACAGCGACGGAAACGAAGAGGAAAAACGCAACAAAAAAGCCTCAAAACAGCGACAAAAAACAAGGATGAAAATACAACAAAAGAGCAAAAAAAGAGCAGCAAAAAAAGCCACTGAAGAGCGACAAAAAAGTGATTACAAAAAACATGCCGGAGAAGCAACAATACCACAATGAAAAAGTGACAAAAAGCAAGGACAAAAAGTGATGAAGAACGCAAAAAAAAAAAAAAAAGACAAAAATGTAACAAAAACGCAGCGACAACTCAACAAAAAAAAGTTATGATCAGTTTTGTAGGTCTTAGCTTTCAAATGAGGCATTACACAGGCCTATAGGCTATAAGCTTTTAGATTTGGGTAAAACTGAACCGGAGAAAATGTGCTCGTTGAGGCGGATAAGAGGTTAAAAGCTGGGTGAATCAGAGAAATGTATATTGAAGTATTGCATCTTAAATTCAATCAGTAACTTAATTAGTTGCATCACAATATTTACCATTATAGTATAGATTTATTATTTATTTTATTTCAGATTTTATCCATTCAGACATTTAAACATGTAACAGATAAAGACATAAATAAACATAGAAGATACAAGGTGCAAACCAAACTTTAGTCCTGGGCACCATATCATCTCCATTGCATGCTAGGATGAGCGCCTCGGCCGAGGTCTGCACTGTCTTTGCTGTCATGCAGTAATTATTTTATGTGCAGTTTCACAAATAACTCTTTGCATTCCTGCACACATAAGCGCTTAAGCCACCACCAAAACTGAAGTGGACAATACTACAGCAGACTTATGGGACTCTCCCTCACTATGCTGTAGCCCGGGCAGAATTGACTAACTGTCTCACATATGAAATGCGGAGCAGGTGCGTGCGTTTGCGCTGTGCCAAGTGCTATCACGTTGTCTTGTGTGTCCCCTGCGAGCTACCGTAGCGCCGCCGTAGCATGGGCAAGGAAAGAAAAACCCTGTGGCCAGAGTGATGAAGAAGGCACCTTTGGGCCATTAGCAGCGTACACATCTCGCGTTAATGTGTTTTACTTTTACCTGCTGGGAGTTTAATTAAAAAACAAAGAGCCTCAATTTAAAGGCCATTATTATGCTAATGCAGTAAGCGCGGCGTGGTGATTAAGCAGCTTTTAGGGCTGACTGGAGCTGGCCCTTGGGACAGGAAGGATGGCACTTTTTATTTGGCTTCATTACTCTCCATGAATCTATGCTCCAAAGAGAAACGCTGATACTATAAAAAAAACAAGCTTGGCCGCTGAGCACATTTACACAGACAGGATTATTATCAAAGGTGGAAAGAAAAAATGAACTTAACTAAAAGCACTGTTATGTGGCGATGATTCTCAAATAGAGCAAAACTAGTCCAGAAGAGAAACAAAAAACATATTACAGATTATAGGGAAATGTCTTAAATTTTGTTGACCAATTGTGTCTCACTGTATGTTTGTGCGTATAGTGATGACACATCGTACACACACAGTTATTTTTAGCCTGCCGTGATGTGGACAATATTCGAGCGAATGCAGGCCAACATAACAAAGTAATTTTAATCATGTTCAGATAAAGTTGAAGAAAAAAACAAAGGTGCTCAGTGAGAAACATCTGGGCATCAAATGTGTTTGGTCTCTGGTTAAAGCCCTTGATTCCGTTGTTAGGAGCTGATGAGGCGTGTCTGCTGAGAAGTGGCTGCTGGCAGACCACAGCCTCCTCTGCTCAAGTCAGACAGCTCTGTTTGTTGTGTCTCCAGACGAGTAACAGGACGGCATCCCACCTGAACGCATGGGCAAGAGGCACATCGGGGAGTCCGTGTGAGAAGAACACTTCTTTTGTATGGGGCTAGTTACCTTTGAGCCTTTCCCATTGCTTAGCTTCTTTATTATGATCTTTAACTTGTTAGGAAGTTGTATAGTGCAGTTAAAAATACACATAAATACACTTTATGTCACCGTTTATCTCTTTCTATCGCAATGCAACAGACACACTAGCATTGGCACGGCATTTTTCAAACTGGACTAGAATATGAGGATTTCTAGTGCTGCCAAATGGTGTACATGGTTCGTCATCTGATCTTGGAATTACATCACGTTTTACAAATGTATGCGTAATCCAGTGTCTTAAGAATTCCTCACAAAGATACGTATCCACCAGTGCACAGCAGAGAATAGCCGTGTGCAAAGCAGGAAGTATTAGCCCGGTGCGCTTGACCAGTTGCTCCTCGGGGCCTTTGTCCAGAGGAGGCCTTTTGTCCGACCTCACGCCTCACCTCTGATGATTGGCACGGACACAGGTTTCCTGCCCCAAACACCACGGCCCATCTTCAAAGTAATTGTTTTCATCTGCTGCCTGGATAATCCCCATCCTTCTGTCTTTGAAGAGATGCCGTGACATAATAGCCTCATCTATTCTTCCCCAAATTGTTATGGTATTTCTCCAAGTGTACAACAGCGCGGGGGAGTAGGTGAGACAGACGCATGTGTTGCTAAATGTAGCACAATAATCACCCACCATAAGCATCTCCATAATTGCCCCTCCCCCCTTGCTCTTCTTTTATCCCAGCCCAGTCCTCCTGATGCTTATCACTGCGGCAGAAGCATTAGACGTAATGACTGGAGACGAGGAATCATTGACAACATGTGGTGCGAACTTAAGATGTTGTCACACTTTAAGCTGCCTCTAATCTATTCAAAGCGAGCGTGTATAGATCTTAAAAGTGCACGGAAAAGGCAAATATGGGTGCCTGAGAGGCCAAACTTTCAAAGCCTAAGAACGTTTACTCTTTCTCACTGCCTCGGGACGATAAAAAGTCGTGTTTACACAACCATGTGAACTGGCGTCTTGTTGCCGTTTATCATTTTTAAATAAAGTGATCTTTTCTTCGCACTAGCATAGGGTTTTTCCTTCTGAGGTAGAAGGTGATCATGACAAATTCCTTTTAAAAATTGAGAAACAAAGGCTATTTTAGAAAAGACTCAGTGTGCCATCTGTGACTGTCCCGAACCTGGAAAATTGAGAATGTTGCATCAGGAATGCAACAGATCACTTGGCACTGCAAAGTCCTGCATATTAGACCCCATACTAAACCTTGCTACCCTGCTACAAACAACAGTTCTCGCTCCTTAGCTTTTCATCTATTTTACATGAATGGGAATTGTGTCTATACGAGTGCAGAGCAGCAGAATTGCCTTGCAACATGGATTCCTATTAGAAAATCTGCTGACACTGACTCGTTCTACCTCATTTCTGTGTAGTTGTGGGAGGCCAGTGTAAATATTGACCGTCCTGTGAGGTGGATGCAGCCATTGATCCACACAGTAGGGTCCCTGCGAGTATCCGTGCGCTCAGGTGTGGGAGGGCTGCAAGAGAGAGAGAGGGGGCGAGAGTAAGAATGAAAGTGCACAGGGATGTGGCTTTTAACGCCGGTGGTCTATTCTGTGTTGTGCTAGCTCTGCGACAGTGGGAGTCATGTTACCAAGGCACCCGCGAGTCCGAGCAAAGTGGATTTTTGGTGGGACGCGGGATGGGTCAGAGGGATCAAGTAGAAACAGGACACGGTTCATGATCGCCGTAACTATTTTAAAGACCCGGTTAATGTCCCTGCAGATATTTTTTTCTTATACAGACGCAATGTTATTGACTGACGTAGAGCAAAGAAACTGAACTTGCTGTCGTCTCTTGTGGCCATTGCTGGGGAAACTGCACACATTGGAAAAAGCCTATCGACATAATAGGCAGGGAGTGGCTTTCTGTATTAAATACTATATACCCGTCTTTCCACGCAAAGTACCATCATATCTTTAAACCTGTATTAAACAAAAAAAAAACTGAATTAAAGTCTTGAACAGGAGAGGAGCCTGAGTAACCGGAAAAATATATTTAGACCAATCCTTTACGTTTCCCCCTACTTGCTCCGTGGCCCACTCCTCTGCCCCTCTAACCACTAATCAGGTAATGTCGAGAGGTTGAATGGCAAGCCTCCCTCCGGTCAGCCTCCACTGCTCACACAGCGGTGTTGTTTTAGAGAGCATTCTTTAGCAGCTGAACTTGGAAAGGTATTAAAGTGGGATTAGGCTCCTCCACAATCCACTGCTTGTGTCATTCAGGGAGTTTGTGTTCTCCGTCCCTGCTGCCGACTCCCCACTCCTCCCCTGTTTGATTGTGACTAGCCGCGGGAGTGGGACCGGCTGAGGCCTTTCAAAGCGCAGGGGTAGGGTTAAATCCCTAGTCCACTGCTCCCTGCTAATTCTCCTTGTTCCCCGGAGAAGGATTTACTTCTGCTGCCAGCTTCTCAAAAGCCCTCTCTGCCCATCCGAAAAGTCGCCGTGGCCTTCCTGTGGAGGTGTGGTTGCCATAGAAGAGGCGTCACGCACGGCTATTCCATCTGAGCCCCGCTGAGAATGGAGACCGGCGACTGAACACAGGCCGAAAGTCCGGATTAGGGTCCCGCACAAAGGCAGGACAGGAAGATTCCAGAAGAGACCAATAGGAATTACAGCAGCAAAAATAATGCAAAGTGACAGAGAGGGGAAATAGAAAAATAATGGCTTACAAGATTAGCCTCAGTGCGAAGAAAGGCAAAAGGAAAGAGGGGCTTGAATGAGAATGTTTTCATCTAGACGGGAAAGGTTTTAGCGGGACGTTGTCGGTGAATGCCCGGGCCATGGACATATCAAATCGAGCTAACAAGTCATTTCCGCCACCTTCTTTTTCAGCCGCTTCTGGGAGCCTAAGCCGGCGATCATTAGCTAAACTTTAGAGCTGGAGCTGCAAACCTGTCTTGACAGATTCATCACCTCTTTGCCCTGATCCCTGCATGTAATAAGATGATCCTTCTAAATAGGATAATTGTAGAAGCAGTGCTGGTGTATCAGGTCAATCATTTGTCTCCAAGTGTCTGGAGGATTTTCTGTTGTTTCTGTAAAGTGACCAACATGCAGTTTGTTAGAACAGATCCATTTTTACAGATTACTGCCAAAGTTTCCTGTGCGTGGGATTATCGTTGAGGTTTTTTCCATTGTTTAATAATAATCTCCTTAACCTGTTGCAATAAATGGAAGATTAAAGGCTTTTATTAACTATACTGGAGCCAAACGTGATATCTCCTGTTTGACCGCTGCAGCTGACGGCTGATATCGGAGCTCCTCTGCGGTTTGAACATTATCTATTGATTTTAAAATCCCCATTGAAACGCTGTGATGTAATTAACGTTCCCTAATATTTCACTTTGTTGATCATTGGTTGGGCTATTAATTCACAGCACTGTGTAGATGACAACCACACAATGTGCCGTCCAATGTGCATACAGCTGCTCGCCCCCTATCACTACTCTATCAGCACCTATAACAGCGTTAGCATAACAAAAAGCATCCTTTGGTTTCCATCTCTCTCATATTTACTTATTATATTCATCACAATCGCTCATCCCTGTGCCGAATCCTGCTGCAGTTGATGTCAATTGCTCCGCTCGACAATGAAATAGATGTTCACCACAAATAGATAGGCGGCTGCCAGCTGTCTTACACACCAGGGCAAACAAAAGAGTCCACTAATAAATCCTGGGCTTTACGGCCGGACAAGATCCAACCGCACTCCCCCTGCCTTCTTGCTCCACTTAATGTGGCGTCTTCCGAACAACACAATTAAATGCCTCTCAGTCGCCAATAAAACAATGCAAACATCTTCCCGAAAGCGTATAAAAGAAGATGGAGGTGTTGGGAGGAAATGGCGTTGGGGGCATGTGTTAGACGAGTAATATCGGGCGCCGAGATGAGATACGAAGCGACTAGAGGGCAGCCTGGTAGTCGGCAATGCATCATTGGCTCTGATATCATCGGATGCATAGATAAAGACTGATGTGGGAGGATGGGAGAGGGGTGGTGTGTAGTGTGCAGTGGGGTCCTGTTGAATGTGATCGAGGGGGAGTGGGCACCCATGACTGAGCTCACCGGGAGAGGCACGAGCCAGGGCCCACCCAACACATTTGAACAGAGGGGCTGCTGCCAGTGAGACGACACCTCGGCTGCCCACAGCACCGGCCAACTGCTGTCCTCAAACTTATTGTGAAATTTGATTCGCTATTTACACCAGCAACATTTTTGCTCCCCATGTTGTCATCTTTTATGTTCCACATGAGACAAAATGTATTTCTTCATTTAGAGCCACGGAACTCTAGATTTTATTTGAAAGGGATTCTTCCTGAGCTGTATTTATTTGTTTTTTTATCTGATCTTCCTTTTCTGAGGGTATATCCTGCCTTAAGCCCATAGTTGCTGGGTTAGAATTGAGCTAACCCAATGTTAAAATGCTTCATTAACTTAATATCATGCCAACTTCGGAGGGGCTATCCCAGAAAGGGTTTTGCCGCAGTGTATGTCCCACCATAGTATGCACTCTCTCATTGCTGCTAGAATTAATCAAATTAATATTGTATATTTGGGTGGTCCTTTATCGAGACAGGTGCCAAATAGTGAGTTCAAGCTGAAAAAAATGAAATATATTTTGTGGGCACGATGCATCTACCATGTGTACTACTATATGTGCATGAAAGCAAACGCTTGGTAAATGACCCCCTTGGCTTCTGTTCTTATCTCTCCTCTGTAGGTTGTTTGCGACCAAGTGCAGCGGGTGCATGGAGAAGATCGCGCCCACAGAGTTCGTGATGCGTGCGCTGGAGTGTGTGTACCACCTGAACTGCTTCTGCTGCTGCGTGTGCGACCGGCAGCTGAGGAAGGGCGATGAGTTTGTGTTGAAGGAGGGCCAGCTGCTCTGCAAGATCGACTACGAGAGAGAGAAGGAGCTCCTCAGCAGCGTCAGTCCCGATGACTCAGACTCAGGTGAGCGCCCGCTGTAGCACCTCGATGAGAACCGCACACCAGGGTGCGACCATCACATGGCGCCCCCCTGTTGTATTCTGGACACGCCGTCCCGGAGCACTCGCAGCCAACATAGAAGTCCGCCATGATGGACCTAACCCGGGGGTGTCAAAGCAGGGCACAGTGGAGAAGTTCAAATACCACCGGGTTCAGTCGCTGCTGGATGAATATGGAAAATATGCCAATTCTGTACTAGTGTGTCATTTGTAAACATAAGTCGGGAAAATTACAGATTTTTCTGATAATCATATTTTTTACAAACTTGCTGTTGGCTTTCTTTTTCTCCATCCTCGACTAAATCAATGTAATGCAAGTGACGTTACAAAATCTCTGCATAGAGCATGTTTGCGTTGGTTTATGAGTACAGTAGGAAGTGGAAACAGAACTGAACAAGCCACCTTGTATTGATGGCCGTCCATGCGTTGGGCCGAATCTTGTGCTGGAAAGAATTAAATCCGCCCATGATGCTGAGTGACAGCGGGATTTGGGGCCTGCATGCGCTCTGGTCTTATCAGCTCTAGTGTTCCCTCGCCCTATAGTCCTCTCCACACACACTGCACAGCGCAAGGCACCTCGCCAAGCCCCACCGTTCACTACCATCTGGCTCACATTTAAACGTGCACAAAAGCAAGGGAATTTGTCAAATACATCTGTGCCTGTGTCAACTTTTGTCAACTTGTGGGAATATTTGCTCGGCTGCTTCCCCCCCATGGTTGTGTCCTCATCTATTGGAGGTCTTAGCGTTACTCAGAAGACAGAAGATAACCTTATCAAAAGACAAAGCAAATGGACTGTCCCCACTTGCGAAGGTTTCGGAGACATGGTATTCACCGGTGTCACAACCTTTCTGAATTGGGCTTGTCGGTTCTTCACTGGAGAAGGCATATCAAAACCAGATGATAGGCGACATTGTGGTGTCATGTGCGACTCTTTCTTAGCCAGCCGTAACTGGATCCTGCTGTTTCTCATTTGGTTACACTTGTATCCAGAAAAGTTCACGAGTAATGTGCTCTTTAAGAAACAACTGTTTAGTTCATTTATTTTATTAATTTAATTTTTTTGTTCCCTGAAAGATGTTACAGAAACATAATAGTCTGGGAATTCAGAATCACAATAAATGTAACCCTTTGAAACTCATTTGACACAGAAAAACAGTGTGTGTTGACCGCAGAGAGGAAACGCTGGAATAAAGAGTGAAACTAATGAAATATTGCCAAAAGACAACATGGCCAGTAATAAAAAAATGTTTTACTACAAATTACAGCAAAATGAAACAAATGATATATCTTCCATACTACAATTCGATATCAAATGCAAACATTGCACTGTTCTGTTTTTATATCTGCATACGTTTTATATCTGCATAAGTTTCTCCTTTCATAAGTTACTACAGCTTTTAAAATGTGACGAACCAAAGATAAGTCTTGCCTTTAAATCTTAAGTATGAAAGTAGTGTTCTCCAATGTGCCTGTGCCGCCCTTTCATGTTGCACTCTCTCTTATCAGAGATTGATTTAGTGTAAATCGGACAAAGCTGGGGTTCATAAATTACGAATGACGCCGTGTCCAGCCAGTGACAAATGTGCATATTTTACTTCTGTGGGGCTAATCGTTTGTGCGGCCATCTCCTATTGTAATAAATTGATAACAAAGTATCAAAAACACATGTTTCCTTTGATTATGTGTGTGTGAAGAAGGAAAAGGTGGAGAGAAAAAAAAAACAGATTTGTCACTGAACAAGTGTCTTCTTTTAATGTGCAGAGAAAAGTGACGATGAGGAGTTGGACATCAAACCGGAGAAGGGCATCGGAGGTCAGGGCAAAGGGGATGATGCGAAAGATCCGCGGAGACCCAAAAGGCCGCGTACCATCCTGACCACTCAGCAGAGGCGCGCCTTCAAGGCTTCTTTTGAAGTGTCCTCCAAACCCTGCCGAAAGGTATGTTAATTATAAAAAAAGAATATCATCTTCATTTTTCTCCTTTTATTCTTTTTTTATTGTAAAACTCAGGAACTCACTTAGTTGACACACTTAGAGATGTTATGTGGATATATGTAAATGATAAATAAGTAGATTTGTGGAAAGACTTTACATGCTTAAGTAGCTCTCCTTCTGCTCGACAGTCATTTCTGCTCAGCATAAGGCATACAGTAGTTTAAACTTAAAAGCTCCTTCACATCAGATCTGACTTTTGAAGTGTAGAGCTGCTTTCGGGTCTGTGTTAACTGACGACAATGAATGACACAGTGATAAAACATTCCTGCGGTTTGTATGAACACTAAAACAGGCACTTAATCAGTCCAAGACCATAAAGCACGACAGAAATGACTGTATTTCATTGTAACTTCTGAATACTTTTGTTCCCAGGTCCGAGAAACGCTGGCTGCAGAGACCGGCCTCAGTGTTCGTGTGGTGCAGGTCTGGTTCCAGAACCAAAGAGCGAAGGTAAGACATGAGCGTCTGGCACAATATGGATCTTTGCTGGGGAGCTTATACAACAGCCTTTTTCCATCAGGGATTTACACAGAGCCACTTATAAATCACCTCAACTGTGTTTGTTAAACTTATCACTGCATTCCAACCACAAATGTAGAAAAAAGTTGCATTTAACATCTACACCCTCCTCTTTTGCTGATGATTATCTGTGAAAAGCTTTGATTCTTGACAATGAAGTGCACTCCGTTGCAGTTTTATGTAGTTCATTCAAGGGTGAACCGCGAGGAGCATCCTTTTTAAATTAAAGAGAGCATGTTAGCTTTGGGAGTTCCTCACAACTTTGACTCCTCTGTCTCAGATGAAGAAGTTGGCGAGAAGACAGCAGCAACAGCAAGAACAGCAGAATTCGCAAAGACTTGGGCAAGGTAAGCGCTATCGCCCGGTTTGGACATTTCAAAGAGTTCAAAGCGCTGTCGCTCTCGTAGTCGCTTTGAATGAAATTTGTTTGTTGTTTTAAACTGGTTTGAAAGTCAAGACGTGTAAACGGTGACTTCATAGGACCAGGCCACCACTGCAAAGGAAAGATCATGGGGCGGGGGATTGAGGCCGGAAAAAATATGTGCCCCAAACTTTGACAGCTGTCCAAAAGCGGTGTTTGTGCAAGGGATTGTGGGATATGAAGAGCCACAGGATTTATCTCTAGTGCTGAACTTCCTGGTGTCTACTAGACCAGGAAGAACCTAATAGAGTATATTGTTTGTACCATTTTAGGATGTTTCTGAATATAACAGCCTCTCAAGATCCTTATGTTACAATATTGAATATTGTTTCATGGTCTATCATGTTAGTCATCCTGTTTTTGTTGTTTCATTGGTCATCCAAATAAAAACATTACCGGTCAAAGGTTTGGAGTCACTTTTGATGCATTGGCTTTTCTTTATTACCAACTTTATTTACATTGTTTGATTCTCATTGAAGGCATTAAACTATGAATGAACACATGGAATGGATGGAACAAAAAAAGGTGAAATAACTCGAAATATGTTTTATATTTTAATTTATTTTAAAATGCCTTTATTCTTATCATTTTCTGAATGAGCTCATAATGTCGTCACTTGAAATGGTTTTCAGCAGTCCTGTGAAGTGAAAACCTTTTCTGGCGTCGACATCGTGAAGCTCAGAAAACGTCAAAAGTGTGCAAAGCAGTACAACCTAACTCCTAACCTACTGTAACTCACCTGTGTTCATTCATAAATGAATGCCTTCAGTCAGAATCTAAGTAAATAGTCTTGCAACCAACGAAAAACCAATTCAAACTTTTGTATTTTATTTATGTCAGTCAGATTTTTACAGAAATATACAACACAATTAATTACTGTTAACAAACTAGAAAACTGTAATCCAGCCACAAATAGGTAAAGCCATCGTGTTAAATTAAAACATTCACAAAGTTTTGCATCCCGTTGAGGTGACTTCAAAGCCTTAAGGACAGACTCACGTTGATTAAATATAAATATTTTTTTATTCGAAAGATGACATATAAAATCCGCATCCTCACTGTCCCAATTGTGTTTGGCTGATGCTGCAGAGGTGATGTCCAACCGGATGGAGGGCATGATGAGCTCATTCACACCCCTGGCCCCACCACAGCAGCAGCTCGTCGCCATGGACCAGAACAGTTACAGCACGGACCCCTTCCAACAGGGCCTCACCCCCCCACAGATGCCCGGCGACCACATGAATCCATATGGTGAGCATCCAGTGACTAGTGCTACCCCCTCCCCCCCTTTCATTAAAATAACACTTCGTCCACTCTGGCTGGAAGCACATGCCTGTCCCTTGATCAACCTCGCATCTCCTCAATGCGGGACATGTGTTCTCGCTGTAGCCTCCTGGGACGGAGACACATACAAGCGGCTCCTCCTCCCACATCAGAAACCACAGGGATTCACACAGACTTGAAAGTTCGGGACGAAGCACAACCTCCGTTCTTAAAACATTAGGATTTTTTTTCCAAAACAGGCAACATAATAATCACAAAAGGGAAAAAAATGGTTAGGTGTTAAACATCAGATTTTGCACTATATAAAATGCACATCTCAAAAAAGTTTATTGAGGGCTATATATATAATTTATTGCCTTAATCTGTATGTCAGCCTCTGTTGCTGTTTTCTAGCGGTGATTGAAACATGGTCTGTCCTCACCACAATAAAAGTGTGAACCAATCTATCAAAATGACGCACAGCAGGAGGGTTCTAAATTTCACAATACAAAATTAAAACATACACTTAAAACTGTCAATCGAGGTTTTAGTCCACAGGATTTAACTGGAACAACACAAGTGATGTCCTTCATTATTCCCTCCGGGACCATTGCCTCAAGTTCATAACTTCCTAATAATTTGCTTCCGTTTAGTTGTTCTAGGTAGTAAGAAACCAAGTCCCCAGTCTCATCATCCTTTGGTTTGGGGAAAACAACAATATTGGCAAGGCATTAAAAGATATGTCTCCAAACACTGTCCCCATTTTGTGCAACACTATCATTAAGATCCAGAGTGCAATAAAGTTAACTATTCCCTCCAGAGAAATAACATGTTGAGGTTTTATGAAAGGCGTAAACAGTTGCTATTAACCAGATCTTTTAGCGGGATGCCCCTAGTTTACATGCCCCCTCATAGACCGCAATTGTCCCAGCGAGGGCAGCAAACAGGAAGCTTTGATGATATCAAACTGAACACTTCTCACCATTGTGATGACACCATGCAGCAATTTCACATAGTGACTATTAGTAACTCTAATTTCCCAACACCACTATAAATTTGTACTTCAAGACTGACTTGTTTTTCCCGCAAACTTGATCCTGCTTCATGTTGTTTTCAGAGATTGGTTTTAGTATTACTTTGAAATAAAAGTAAGCGTTTGGGAAAATTCTGTACTTCTTAATATTTGGAATAACATTTCACTGTAATATTGATGTTATAAATTCAATTGACAATGAACTGCAATGGTAATAGTAACAAATTAGAATAAAAAGATCAATTCTGATTACGTGTACACATTTATCATAAAACAATTGAAAATATTTGAAAGAATGTACATAAACATTTAGATTCTGTATTGTATCACTGCTAATGTACTGCAGTGAACATGGACTGAACATTGCAACTGCAGTTACAAATTGCTGATTTTGGATTCATACTAGGATTTTTAATGATCTCTTTGCAAATAGTGAGCTTTGTTTCTTATACACAGGTAACGACTCTGCCTTCCACGACATTGACAGCGACACGTCTCTGACCAGCCTCAGCGACTGCTTCATGTCTTCAGAAGTCAGCTCCCTGCAGGCCCGAGTGGGAAACCCCATCGACCGCCTCTACTCCATGCAGAACTCTTACTTTGCTTCATGAAAAAGCGGAACAGAAAATTACACCAGCACCGGACAAAACTGCCTAACTCAACCTAATGCGGTTGCCAGGAGGAGAAGGACGGGGAAATGGAAAGCGGTCTCTGCTCCTGGTTATGTGTGGAAGCTTACAAGACACAGGAACCACTGAACAGTGAAAATACCCGGGGATAAACTCAAAAACTGTTGAAATTAAGACAATATTTGGTCGGATTGTTAATGTCACACTTTGTTCACGTAAATAAGCAGACGCCACTGACTCCACACTCAAACCAAATAACCACAGTTTATACAGTGCATGATCAATTGTATACTAAGTTTTTGTAAGCCCCTGGTGAAGATGTTGTGTCTTTAAGCTGTACATGGATGGCCATGTTCACTGTTAGCATTCTGATCACTTTGAGTAGGTTTAGATATTGTGTGAATAGTGAATAGGTGCAGCATGTCTGCAAGAGTGACTGTACATTTGTGTATGTAAGTATGAGAGTTTGTTGTGAGCACAAACTGTGTAGGAGGAAAAACCAAGTGCAGATCTGGTGGACACGCAAGATCAGTGAAACTGTAAATAGTTTTCCCAGGCGAATTGGATGTGCATGTTCAAATGGAAAGCATTCTATTTATTTAACTATAACAGGCTCTTGAAGGTACATATTAAAACTGAAAGCTTTATTTAAAAAGGAGAGCATTTTGTATCACCACTCACCTGTATGCATTTAATATGAAGATTAACCCTTTGTTTTTCTCTTCAGCCAAGCTGTAAAGGAGCAATGTGCTATTTATTTCGTACAGACCATAAACTGTTTTGTTGTCATTGTCATGTGCATTCACATGACAATGACAACAATTGTAAAAGTTGCTAATTGACCAAAGTTGACTGGTTAGACAAAAATAAACAACATCTTTCTCCTGATAACGTGAAATAAACCCCATTCATTGAACGTCTTGTGGTTTGGACTTTTGCATTCCTACAATAACTAATAGTGTACTCAACTACAACTTCATGCTTGTGCAAATAAAAGTGTTGGTTAATGGTGATTCAACTTTGAATTACCGCAAATGCCACTCCAACTTTTAATGTCAGTCAGAATTACTTCTACTCACTAAGCAAAGACAAAATATTATTCTGCTCAAACTGTATCACCATCTTGCGACTTTTATACTGAGACTGCTACCTACAGCCGACGATGCATTGCCAAATAGTGTTATTTACAAACAGACCTAAACTGACAAATCCCATGAAGTATGTCTTTAAGCCGAATACCTAGAGTGATACCTTACAGCTGTGATGTGTGAGTGAATGAGGACACAGGAGCGGTACATGCGAAGGCGAAGAGTTCACGTGCCATACCAATATGAGTGCTTGAGTACAGCCCCACCTATCACCTCAGGGCCTGTGCAGCGGCCGCTTGGATCTACCATCTGGATGCTCTGTCATAACTCTGACAAGCCTTCTATGTGGACCGGCAAGCTTTCAAACTGCCATGTGACCACTGACATGAACGATCATTTTATTTTAAATCATTTTAAAGCTTAGATGGCATTGGCAAGGACGCAAAGGCAAAATATTGTCATGAAATATTTGAAAATGCAAAAATTGTGTGTACCATTCACAAAAGAACAAAGATTTAGTGTTTTTTGTTCTTCTAACAAGGCATGCAGGAGTTTTTCATCGTAGAAAAGGGTTGTTCAAGTATTCACTACTCGAAACTAATACAAACGATGACTTGGCTTGAACAACTCTTTTTGGCAAAGGAGCCTGGACTAGATGCACTAGATATACCTCTTATTGTTATTATACATGTGAGTACATTGATACATTTTTGCCCAAAGCCTGTTTTAAAAGTCAAACTCTTTTGCACAGTCCTATAGATAGTATACCACCGATGTAGTTATCTGTCAAGCTATCTTGTCTTCAATCTGACAGCCAGGTGTTGGACTTGTTGGCAATGTTACACTTACATTTATCTTCAGTTGTCACGCCAGCACCCAAGAAGGAACACGCTGTGACGTCATCTCGGTTTGAGGCTGTCTGGCCCAACTGTTTCTGTATGCAAATGATTTCACTTACAAAGCAGCCAAACCGACACAGTCTAGCATGTTTTACTCGCTGTATTTAAACAGCGAGGTGAAACGTGGCAACAATGATGGGGTTGGCCCCGGGTTTCCAGTGAGTATATGGATTATGCAGATACAGATGTGAAAGACTGGGTAAACAGACATGTCATGCGCCGCCATTTACAGTAAACATGGACAGAACTGTTAGACAAATGCATTGTTTGCTTGGGATAGACAGCACAATGAACCCGTCCCGGGATGTGGAGCGACAGGTGAGGCCACAGGTGTCTGTGTGTGGGAGCTGCAGCTATTGTCCAAGTCCTATTGCATTACATCCTTTATTCAGCACTGCACACAGTAAATTGAAAATCATTAAATGTTTATGATAATCACATAAATAGATGAATTATTCAGTGTAAGTAGGCTCCTTGCTCTCTTTTTAAATGGCAATTGTAAACGACACCAAGCTGGACTCAATAAAAATGCTATAGTTATACTAAAAATGCTAAATCTATAAAAGCTATTTCATATATAGGATACTAAATACTTTATTTAACAATAAGAGGCTTTGCTCACTCACCCTTTAATCGGTCTTTAGTTGTCTGTACTATAAATCCAAAATATTAAACAAGCCAAAACTTACTAATGAAATAAATAATTGTAATCATAATAAATCATTCAAAAACTCGACACTTAACTATAAAGAAAATGGGAATGAAAAGTTAAAAGGATTATGTAAATTAGACAGTGTAAACAATACCTGAAAGGGGTTTCCAGTTCTAGTCCCAGCGCTCTACAAGGGTTCCC
Source organism: Proterorhinus semilunaris (assembly GCA_021464625.1). NCBI lineage: Eukaryota > Metazoa > Chordata > Actinopteri > Gobiiformes > Gobiidae > Proterorhinus > Proterorhinus semilunaris. The sequence continues at coordinate 21,291,352 of CM038345.1, read as the reverse complement.
AATGGCACTAGCTCGTGAATCAGTCCATAGGACTGCGAGAGGCCGAGGCGAGTGTGGCCTGGATATCAAAACAGCGCAGTGTAACCCAAGCCATAGACACACACTCTGTCTAACCCAGAGAAGTTAAGTGGTACCTTCAGTAAACTGTTCGCACATTTACTCTTCTGCCCTCCTGGCACCACAGAGGAAATGAGTCTAGTGACAATATTTTCACTAGATAACCAAAATCCTCAAATTCTCCACCTGAGACACAATCGATCGTCTGTTATTTGTGTTCTCTCCCAACTGTTAGCTACTCTATCCGTCCCCTGAAAAACAGAGACATTTTTTTATTTGTTATTGGGGCTAATTTAAAGTGGAATTCTCACCAGTGGGCTCATATGTGCTCAGTTTGGGAACACCGATGAGACACCCTTTACTATAAACAATGCTGCTCATCCATTATGCCCAATATTAATTTCAGAATATTGCATCAACAAACCAAGACACTCCAGCGCTTGTGGCTTCTCCTCTCCCATAAAGTTGAAGCTGTGAGCTATGGGAACTCGGGGCAGGGGGAGTTTCTGGGCTGTTTGTGTTGGGTAATCTCCATGGCGTGTGGTTAATTGTTATGGAGAACTTGTAACCAGTCTGCGACACATAGAAGTCTTTGAGCCCCGAGGGGTTGGCCTGGGCCTAATCAAATGACAGACTGTGTCGAAGTTGTGGGCCAGGGAAAAGCAGTGGAGTGGCTTTATTGTGCGGGTCAGCAGACCGAACAGTGGCACAACTGTGTGACATTTGTTTATCTATGAGATAAAAAATAAAGTGTTTATTGTTCCTATTGTGCCATGCAAAGTTCTGCAAATCCTTTGTCCAAATCAAAGCATAATTTATGAACCAAGAAAATGATAAAGCATCTCTATTGATCAGTACTTTCAATTAAAATGATCAATCTATTATCTTTTTTTTTTTTTTTTTTAGGGTACTGGTAGAAAGGGTTGTTGTGATAGTAGCTGTAATAGTAGTAAGTACTACTGGCAACACGCAGAGTTAGTAATTAAGCAATAAAATAAAGATATTTCTATTTTCTATCATTACATATTTCTGCTGTTAAACACTTTCACATAATGTAGTTGTTGTCCCTCAGTAAACATGTATCCCCTCTCTCCTGTGTGTAAGACCGGGTGCAGGATTCACCTCTGCATGGCCAGGGGAACACAGAGCCCTGGATATGGCACAGTAATCCTGGTACTATTGCAGCCCATCTGTTTTGCTTTTCATTTCTCTGCATTATTAGCGCTTATTGGTACATGTTGTGGGAATGTATCCGTGGCGTTTGAAGTGGCGCGAGAGGTGATGCCAGGGGCATTAGTCTGAGGAATGATGACCCTGAGGTCTAACCCGAGTAGCACTCTAACCTCCAGCAGCCGCTCCTTGAAGTTGGAATCCAAGTCCGGCCCGCGCTCACCGCACTCTCCCTGGACTTCCACCGTCTTTCATATCGGCCTCATCTGGCAAGAAATCCGTGCCAAAGTAAAGAACACATTCATGCATGTATTTAATGATGGAGCAGAAATAGCAATCCATATTTATCCCTGCTTTCAACAGGATATAACTTTTCTATGTTTTGAGCAAACATCATAGTTGCATTAAAACTACAGGCGCACGAATTGGACCGGAAGAGTGTTTCCATGGTGATGTTTATGGAGTAGTTGTAGCACAGTAGGCTGAGCAATACTACAATTCAAATAGACACCCTGATAGTTCAAACTATGAAGAGAGGAAAGTTCACTCTAAAACAGACAAATATCTTGTTTACAGGTACATGTAGTCAAGGGGATTCTGTTGTTCTGTTAACAGAGAGACAAAATTAAATTTCTTTATGGAACTCACAAACAATCAATCCTCTCGAAAATAACTTAATAAATCCCTAAAAAAATAATAATAATAACACAAAGAAGCAAACACAACTGTTGGGTTTGCGACGGGAAAATAAAATGTAAATACTTTTGTGCATGTCACCAGCAATACTTTTCATCTTTACTGTTTGCTATTATGCTAACTGGGAATTTGTTGACCTCTGACATTTATACCGTACTCCATCCTCCATCAACATAGAAGCAAGTGTTGATGTAAAACTTACCCATGCCATGCAAAGTGAACCCGAGCGGTTGCTTAAGTCCCGGAGCGAATGACAAAACTCACCTGTGGAGCCGATAAATCACAGCCAGTGTACGCGCTGGGTCAAGTGTGGACAGTAAATCTGAACGTCAACAGGAACACAGAGCTCAACCAAACTGTGAGGAATTTGGTCTTTAGCACACTTCCTGTTGTGCACATTTCATTTACTTCATATACTTAATAAGTGTAACGAGATGTACGGCTTTCTGATCACAGACATGATGAATATTCCTTTTTCACACATTATGTTGTCACATATATTGTGATTGGAGACAAATGATGAGGCATTGTAAATTACACATTGGTTGACTAATTGTAGCATAAATTAGCTAACATCGCATGTGTGATTTAGATAAAACTTATAATTCGTTGTAAGTAGGGTTGCAAAGAGTTGAAAATTCCCAATACATGCCTTGCAGTCATGTGACTTTTGTTGTTATGGTGGCCATGGTGGCAGTACTACAACATGTAACAATAGCTCTACTCAGGATATAAATGAAAGCCAACTAATTGACAGTGGCATTTTTATGTACTCATAATACTCAAATGTACTCAAGAAGATAACCAGTGAGTCAGTGTTTAAGCTGCTCAAGACGTTAGCATGCTACTGTTTAGCATTTAGCTTCAACATGATAAACACATGCAGACTAAGTCTGCTACAGTAATACTGCAGTAACAGCTCAGTTCTGTTACTGTAGTATTTCCTCAGTGTTAATAGATGTGAGCCACACATGTGTTTTTCGTGTTGTAGTTGATTAAATCAACTGTCAATGGTTGACAGTTGCTAACCGGTAGCATGCTAACGTCTTGAGCAGTTTAAACACTGACTCAGACTGAGACTCTGTTGACATGACAAACTGTAAAAATCACAGAGAAAGGTTTTTGTTTCCTCTTAGATGAATTTAGTCTGAGGAGTGAAGCAGATCTTTAGCAAATCCTGCTGTAGCTCGACCGACAGCGCTGCTATGGCTGCCACATTTGCTGGTTATCACATAAACGTGCGCTCTCTGGGGCCGTGTTTTTATCTTTTACTGTTCTGTTTCGTATGGGCTACGCCCTCTACGGGCTTCGCTATTGGTTATAACCCGAGGCATCGCCTCGCGCCTGAGAGATAAAAACATCTACCCGCTCCAATCATGTCAAGGTGATGGTATATCCATCTGGGGTATAAAAACCCCATCTGCCCACCGCTCATCTCCTTTTTTAACTCAGCGTTTGAGAGAGCAAGTTCTTTTCAGAACTCACTTCTACGAGCACGTTCTTCTCAGAACGATACTTCTAACTTACCTTCAGGATCTTCTTGCCGCTTCTCTGCTCGAAGATGACTTCACCTGCCGGTGTCGAGCTCCGCAGATGCGGCAAATGTCCCTCCATTCTCCTCCCTGAGGATCAGCACGAGCTGTGCTTCCGCTGCCTCGGTTGGCACCATGCAGCGGGTGATGCTGACTGCCAGGCGTGCTTAGCGCTCTCCCGGGAAGAGCGCGAGCGTCGCCGGGGTTTTATGGGTCCGGATTCACCAGTACGGCCAGCTCAGGACGCTGTGCCCCTGATTCAGGACCCAGCCCCTTCAGCAAGCCCCAGGAGGAAGGAATGGAGTGAATATGATGAGGAGGATGATCGTCGCTGCTACGACGAAGACGCTGCCTCCATCTTCTCCGAGACGCCGTCCGGGTTACAGGGGGATCGTTATCCTCTCGACTATCTCCCCGCGTTGTTTGCGTCTGCCGCAGACCGAATGGAGATTCCTCTGCCTCCGTCTCAACCTGCTGCTCCGGTGGAGGACTTCACCGAAGGCTTAGCTAGCCGTTCCCGCCGAAAGCCGCGCCCTGTCGTGATGTGCCCGGCTATGACACCGATCATGCACTTTGCTCAGCGTGAATGGGCTCATCCTCTCGCGGCAAAACATCCTGCACTGGGGTACGGGCCGTATTCCACGGTGCAGGACTGGACGTGGCGGTCCGGGGTTCCGCCGATTGAGGACGGAGTCAGGATGTCCCTCCTTCCGTCCTCATCCCCTTGGCCAGGCGATAAAACGTTGCTTCCCTCTGACAAGGATAAGCTGACGATGGCCGTTTTAGATCGCTGCTATGCTAACGCCGCTCAGGTAGTGGCGTTAGCTAGCAACATGGCTTTTCTGGCGGGCTCGCTGGATAAGCTCATCCACGGACGCTCCGAGCTGGCCCTGGAGGAGCTCGAGGAGGTCCAGACTACGGTGGCTTCTTTTCTCCGTATGTCCCAGGCTTTCGCCATTGACGGTGGCCGTTCAATGGCGGCGGCTCAGGTGGGATCTCGCCATTTGTGGCTGGGGCTTTCCTCGTTGAAGGAACAGGAGAAGCGTCAACTACTCGATCTCCCGGTTTCCACATCATCATTGTTTGGCCCTGACATCCAGGCAATGGTCGAGCGCCTCGATGCTGCCTCCAAAGCCTCCCAGCAGCTGGGACCGCATCTCCGTCCCCAGTGGGACCGTCAGCGCTCTGAACGGCGGGGAGGGGCTCAGCGGCGCGAGCGCCGTTTTCATCCCCCATCTCCTCCGCGGAGACGCGACACTCCGGGTTCATCCCAGACGGATCCAGCGCGTTCTCCGAGACGGGACCAGCGGAGGGACCGTGGATCTGGACCAGCGCATCGACGTCCGGGCGCTGACACCAGAGGGGGGAAACGGGGGCATTTTGTTTACAATAAAGGCCGTGCTTCGGCCCGTTACATTGTAAAAGAGCATGCTTCGTCTCTTATTTGCAGCGGAGACGCGCTGAGAGCGTCTGCCGTTCATGAGTCTTCTACTCCTCCCGCTGCTTTCCGCAGCACGCCACGGCTTCGTATTCTCCTACCGGAACGTACGGGGGATACGTCACGGCGGCCGGTACCTTTGACCCATCCGCGGAGCGGCAGTGCGGACTCGGATCATGTCACTCCGCGGGCTGGGGCTGCCTCTAAACCTCCGCTTGGCAGGAGGCGGGGCAGCCCTTGGAGCGTGCAGGGGAGTGAGACTGTTCAGTCTAAGAAGCGTAAGTCCTCTCTTGACGGCGCGCCGTCCTCGGCCGCGGCGGCGCCGCTGTCCGAGGGTGGGGAATCCCCGCAGCCCTTTTCATCAGGGCCCCCCACGTCCTACCCCGCAGGCCGGGGTGGAGGTGGGCGGGCCTTCGCCGTTTCTACCGGTGAGGCCCGTGACAGAATTTTATCAGGAGTGGAAGAGCCTGGGGCTTCTTTCTTCTCACTGGTTAGACAGGACGCTCCGCAGGGGATACGCGTTGCAGTTCGCTCGGAGACCGCCGCCTTTCAGCGGGATCCTCAGGACGAGGCTCCGAGGTCAGGCGGAGGCCGCGGTCATCCAGGAGGAAGTAGCCTCTCTGCTGCGGCGCGGGGCTGTGGCAGAGGTGGCTTCGGACGCGGTGGAAAAAGGGCTGTACTCCCCATATTTCCTAGTCCCCAAGAAAAGCGGGGGTGTACGTCCAATTTTGGACCTGCGCGTCCTGAACCACTGCATCGCGGAAAGGCTTTTTCGCATGCTGACGGTCAGGCAGCTTTTGGAGTGCGTCAGACCAGGAGACTGGATGACGTCCGTGGATCTCACAGATGCATACTTCCACGTTCCTATTGTGTCGGAACACAGGAAGTTTCTGCGCTTTGCAGTGGGGGAGAAGTGCTACGAATATCACCGCCTCCCCTTCGGTTATTCGCTGGCCCCGCGCACGTCCTCCAAGTGCGTGGAGGCGGCGCTGGAGCCGCTTCGTCGTCGTGGCATCCGAGTTCTGACTTACATCGACGACTGGCTCATCCTGGCCTCGTCTCGGCAGGAGGCGCAGGCTCACACGACGGCCCTGTTGGAACACATCTCCCGATTGGGATTTGTGGTCAACTTGGAGAAAAGCGCGTTGTACCCCATTCAGCGTGTAACGTATCTGGGGCTGCAGCTAGACTCTGGGGACATGCGCGCCTCCCTCTCGGCCGAGAGGATAGAGGCGCTGCTGACGCTGGGGAGAATGGTACTGGACAAGCCGCAGGTGCCGTCCCAGTCCATTCGTTCCCTATTGGGCATGATGGCAGCCGCTCACCCTGTGGTTCATCTGGGTCTGCACTTCTCAAGTCAGCTGGCGGGTCACCATGTCATGGTGCGGTCGGACAACACCACAGTGGTGGCCTACTTAAACAGGCAGGGGGGGACCAGGTCTCCCACTCTGCACAGGAAAGCGACGGAAATTCTCTTGTGGGCGGGCTCCCACCTGTCCTCCCTGAGAGCCCGTCTCATTCCCGGCCTGCTCAACGTGGGCGCGGACGTTATGTCCAGGGGAGGCCCACTCCGCGACGAGTGGAGCCTAGCCCCATGGGTCGCAATGGAGGTTTGGCGCCGGTTCGGGGATCCAGTGGCCGACCTTTTCGCCAGTGCAGAAAACGCACAGTGCCCACTTTGGTTCTCGCTCAGGTGGGCAGACGCCCCTCCGCTCGGGGTGGACGCCTTGGCCCAGCGGCCGTGGCCTCAGGGTCTCCTGTATGCATTTCCGCCAGTTCACCTCATGCCTCCTCTGCTGCACAGGGTGAGGACGGAGGGGTTGGTGATTCTGATAGTGGCCCCAGACAGTCCGAACGCCAGGTGGTACCCGGACCTGGTGGGGATGGTGGTGGAGGGCCCCTGGCCCCTGCCGGACCGGTCGGACACGTTGGTCCAAGCAGGGGGGACTCTGCACTCCCGCCCGGTGTTGGGACGCAGCCTTTTGGCTTGGAAGCTGAGAGGGGGAAGTTGTTGCGTTTAGGCCTTCCCTCTCCAGTGGTGGCCACTATTCAGGGTGCCCGTGCACCATCCACTACGCGAGCGTACAGTGCTCGTTGGCGGTTTTTCGAGGACTGGTGTTCAGAAAGGGTGCTTGATCCCACTTCCTGCTCGATAGGGGGAGTGTTGGAGTTCCTACAGTTCCTCCTAGATAGAGGGCGGGCTGCCGCCACTCTGGGGGTGTTCGCGGCAGCCATTACGACCGGACACGTGGGGTTTGGCCATCTCACGGCGAGGAACCATCCCCTGGTTAAACGCTTTTTGCGTGGAGCACGGAGGCTGAGACCGCCCGTGCGGTGCTCTTTGCCCTCGTGGGACCTTCAGGTGGTGTTGGAGGGTCTGTCGGGCCCTCCTTTTGAGCCCCTGGACAGGTCAGACCTTAGTTGCCTGTCATATAAGACTGCGCTCCTTTTGGCTCTGGTCTCTGCCAAGAGGGCGGGGGACCTGACTGCGCTGTCTGTGCATCCATCCTGTACGTCCTTCGGTGAGGATGGGGGTCTGCTTGAGATGTGGCCTAATCCGGCTTTTCAGCCCAAGATTGTCACTTCTTCTTTCAGGTCTAGGGTTATCAGAGTTAGACCCTTCTTTCCTCCACCACATGCTTCTGTGGAGGATAAGAGGCGAAACCTGCTGTGTCCGATTCGGGCCCTGCGTTGTTATCTGGACCGTACAGCGACGTTCAGGCGGTCGGACCAACTGTTTGTGGGGCTTGGGGCCGGGCGCAAAGGTGCCCCACTCTCTACCCAACGGCTGGCTCATTGGGTCTGTCATGCCATTCGTATGGCATACGAGGCTCGGGGTCTTCCTGCTCCTAGGGTCGTCAGGGCCCACTCTACTCGAGGGGTGGCTGCCTCTACTGCTTTGTTTAGAGGGGTGTCGATAGAGGATGTGTGCTTGGCGGCTTCCTGGTCATCCTCGTCGACCTTCGCCCGCTCGTACTTGATGGACGTTGCTTCTGGGTCTGTCGCTCATTCGGTTTTGAGCGGCGGGCGGGTTTAATTTGATCTTGACTGCCCAGTGCAGGTGCTCTTGGGAGAGGCGACCTGTCTGGGCGTGGGGGTGCGGGCGCTCTGGGGAGAGGCGGCCTATGCACCTTCACTCCTCCTTTTCGGTTGTGGGTGCGTGTGTGCTCTTGGGAGAGGCGACACGCGTGCTCTGTGTTTTGTTTTGGTTGCATGTGCGCTCTTGGGAGAGGCGGCCGCTATGCTTCCTTCTGTATATGGTGATAGGTGCCTTGGTGCTCTGGTGGAGCAGCCCGTGGCCCTGCTCTGACTGCCCATGGGTGCGTCTGGTTGGTGACACTGACTGCATGACGTTGTCCTGGGTGCGCTCCAATCGTGGTCATTTGTGCCTGCTGGGAGTACATTCTTCCCTACGGTCTTCGCGCAGGGTTTTAACCAATAGCGAAGCCCGTAGAGGGCGTAGCCCATACGAAACAGAAATGACAGTTACTTGACGTAACTATAGTTCTGTGAGTATGGGCGTAGCCCTCTACCTGCATGCCCAGCAGGCCCATCCTGTCTTCTATGGCTGAGTTCAAAGGAGATGAGCGGTGGGCAGATGGGGTTTTTATACCCCAGATGGATATACCATCACCTTGACATGATTGGAGCGGGTAGATGTTTTTATCTCTCAGGCGCGAGGCGATGCCTCGGGTTATAACCAATAGCGAAGCCCGTAGAGGGCTACGCCCATACTCACAGAACTATAGTTACGTCAAGTAACTGTCATTTCTTCTTAAGCAATGATTATGAGTACATAAAAATGCCACTGTCAATCAGTTGTCTTTCATTTTCATCCTGAGAGATATTGTTACATGTTGTAGTACTGCATACTTCTACTTCGGTATTTACAATGGCCGCTGGAGCTATGCGTGATGTCATTGGAAACGCATGTATACATTTTCCAGAAACTTTCTGTAAACGTTTGATGAAAATTATGGATAGGAAATTGGAAATTCAAACAAAGTGAAAATGCTTAAATAAATATGATATTTTAGCATTTTTTGTTGAATAAATAATTGGCTTTAAGCTATGTTTGAACCATAAATGTCACACCCAGGACCCGGACACAAGAAGTGTGAGGACCATATCATCATGTCAAAACATAACACAACTTTCCTAAATAAATCTATCTTTTCGTTTTACATCCTCTCGTCTGCCTACAGAGCCTGTAGTCTTCCTTGTCCTTCTGCAGAAACTGTGTGTCCTCATTGCTGAACATGATGAGATGCTCCTTAGATGTGACTCTAACCCCTAACTCCCCCCCCCCCCCCTTATTTATCTAGCGTACTGATATACACGTACTGAATATGCGTATTCAGTACGTGTATTCAGTACGCTACTGTACTGAACACTTATTATTCCGTACGGTAGCGCAGAGGTTAGCACTTGTGCTTCACAGAAAAAAGGTCCCGGGTTTGATTCCCACCTGGATGGGACCTTTTTGTGTGGAGCTTGCATATTCTCCTTGTGTCTGTGTAGGTTTCCTCTGGGTACTCCAGGTTCCAGCAGAGGTGACAAAATACTGCACCCTCCTCTTCAAACCCTGGTTCCAGACGGCGAAGATGATTTCTTTATGGGTGATAAATATTTCAGTGTATAACTATCACATCAAATGTTAATGCTGCACTTTTTGTCCACATCTTTTTGCCTTCCAACTCAGTTACGCCATGATCTCGCCCACTACATTGTTCTAACCCAAATCCCTTTTCCTAACACTAAACCTAACCCTGTTCCTAACAGTAAGCGTAGTCCCTATCCCTAAACATTTGTCAAACTAAAACTTAATAATGATTTATCTTCAATGATGTTTATAATATCTTATCCTGAATATGGCTTGCAGTCCAATTAAGATACTTGTGCATTTTCACACAGGTCAAGCAGCCCTGAGGTGAGTTGGACATTGGCAAAACCAAAAGAAAAACGATGAAGATGACAGAACTAGACGGATTAGGCTCATTTGCATCTTTTTAGTGGAAGGGAAAACTGGGGCACCCAAAATAAACCTATGCAGACACGGGGAGAACATGCAAACTCCACACAGGAAGGCCTTGTCATGGCCCAGGGATCGAACCCAGGACCTCGTTTAACAGCAGGCTTTGAAAATACTGCTTTACCTTTGAACTCACAGCACGTCTTCCAATGTCTTTCCTTAATAAAACTAAATCCATTTGACTGTCATTGTAAAACTGTAAATCAAATGACCCAATTATTTCCCTCGTATTGCAGTGTGATGTTCTAATGACCGCTGGGCCAATTCTCCGACCTCTTAACCAACTCCTAACTGCTCTTTTCGCTCGGAGGACAGGATCTTTGCCCTCTTGTGACCCTTAGAGTGTAGCGCCATCATCATCCGTTCATCGTGACAATTATAATCCATGAAGCCACATATGAATATCATTTGTCAGCCCTGTCTCTCTCTAGCTGTCCACAGAGATGGCCAAGTCCCTTAATAGCCCGAGCTGTGATTTGCATGTTATTGATTAGCCTTATAGCCTACCTCTCTTCTTAACAGCCGATTGCATGTCTTTTGTGTGTCGCTTTGTGTTTTTGACAGTTTTATTATGAAAGCTAGAGTAAACCACACATTCCCCGGCTTTTCAAAAGGTTACTATCTTTCAGCGTATGGATTTTTCTCCTGTGTCTCCCCCAAATGTCATGGTTTAATTATTAACCGCGAGGCCATTTTGGAGAGAGATTTGCACTTTTACAATATCGTGGAGCCTGGCGAGGTTAGGCGTATAAAGTGAGAGGAGGCCCATTGTCCCGGGTCTGCGCGTAATGAAGATGGATTTAGGAGTGAAGTGTAGGGCATAATAAAGACACAGCGACCTTTTCAGATGTCCAAGCTGGGACAACGTGTTTATGGTTTGTAAGATGGTCAAATGATATACTGTAGGAGGTCATGCTACAACAATAATAGGAATATAACGTGAAAAAGTACTTGAAGTTAGTGGTTGTAAATGGTGATAGTAATTCAAATACTAATAGTAGTGGTATAAATATTGTAATTTTTGTGGTTGTATATTGTGGTTTGTGGCTATGGTTGTAGATGTATTTCAACAAATCACTGTTCTGTAGATCCCAATGAAGTTAACCTTTTTATCAAAAACATCTGCACTGACTTGAGAACAACTGTGAAACCATGTCCTCTCTCAAAAGTCAAAAATTAGCTATAGGATTTGTATTCTTCACAAAAAGCCCTTTGCTCTAAACAATCATTTGTTATGGAGTGTATTGCATGTTACTACATGTTGTCCCCACTGTACAATCTATGAGATCTGATTTAAGATTAAAGCCAGTTTCAAAGACTAAAGGTCGTGACCTCCCTTGGTGGCTGTTATGGGTAAATATTGATCACACAGCCGTCAGTTAAGTGGAGCCACTGAAGCACAGCACAGGCCTTTACTGTGGAGGTATACTATGTGGCCTAATACCAGGAGCGTGCCCTGATCCAGCTCTGGACCACTGTATGGACCAGCATGCACCTCTCTTGTTCTCAGCTCGGGTTTCTCTGGGTTATGTCTTGGAAAAATGGCCACTGGATATGAAAGTCCCTGACACTTCAACCTCTCATTGAGCACCGACTGGCTGTCTTATGGCACTACCTGAGTTCACGTTTATGCATGTCATCATACAGAGCCTGCATTTGTTCCAGTCTGAACTCTGTTGACTTCCTCTGATGACAACCACAACCGGACCAGTGCGGCAGTGTTGACTGCTAACCGCCAAGCCAAATCTGAAATAGAATAAGTACAACTCTCTTATGAAATACTTTTGTATGCCAAATGAATAATATTGTTTATTTTTTTGTTTGCACATTGATTGGGCAGGTCTTGCATACATCTGAGAGAGTCTCTTGATTCAGTTGGCTCAGCAGTCTTTTTAAAATTGTAGGCCGTATACCTGATTCTTCTAACATATTCATAGCATCCCAATTCTTCACAGGGACTAGTATAGGCACATTTTACAACTTCCAGGGTCACTTTTTAGGTTCACAGAAGTGCTAAAAAACCAGCCTGACCAGTCAGCCTGACTTCATGAAATTGATGCTTTACAATTAGATGCACAGTATGTTTCCCACAAATGTCTGAGTTTACAATATACTAAAGGACAAGGACAAATTTCATTCCACTACTACTTTGTGTGTTACACAAAGAAAAACTGTAAAAACGCACGGGACAAAAGTGATGAATAATGATCAAATAGAACTCTACATGACTAAAAACAGTTTGTTTTTCTCTGTCCCACTCAGAGTTGCATGTCATCATGAACTCTTCATAATAAGGTGAGAAATTACATGAAACCAGTCATGTCAGTCTCTTCACTGACAGAAAGGCCTGATTTTCTTCTTCGGTGGTTTTTGGAGCCTCTTGTAGAGAACAGCAAGCCCTGACAGAGAGCTGCCATTGTACACACAGCATAGAAACCTATCCACCAACTCTTGCCTGTGGCCTGCCCTTTGAAGGTACATGTCTCTTCTTGGTGTTTCTTGTCAATTGCCCTGAGAACATTGGAACCCAGCCGCGTGGTCCATAGTTTGTGTTCAAACTGTCTGGGACTGATGAAAAAGATATAAACCACTTCAATGTCTTTCAGGGAGAGATTAAGTCATTAATTTTCAACGTTAGCATTAACTATTCCAAAACAAATCTGAGTCTGGCACACCTTATAAGTGGAGGTGAAATGGAACCACTATGACATTGTGCAACTTAAAAGAAGTCAAATGTATTTACTGGTCAAATGTATTTAAAGATAAGACGATAAGAAAAAATAACTTAATACAAACAATAAACCTTTAAACATAAAACATGTGGAGAAAATGCATTAGCCCAATCTCGCCGTGCAAAGATGTGAACAGATCTACCTCGACTGTAGTTCAGGGTTAAATGCCCATTCCTAAAGCAGGGGCCGGTAAAACCATGTCCATAGGCTGCCACTGTGGACAGCTCACACTGCTTTGTATGCAACAACAAACAAAAATTGGACCTTTATTACAGCTAAATATGCACTTTTCCCCCATTTGTCATAAGGTAATTGTATTATTGCACAATACAGTTTTCATTATTTTAAGCTTTATCCTTGTGTCACACAACATAGCCCCAATGCGTTTCAGCCAAAAAGGCCTGAAGAAGGCCTTTAAGGCTGAAACATGTTGCGGCTATATTTGTCCATTAGATCAACATAGACAAAAATAAAGGCATTATAAGAGAATGCCTTGATTTCTTTATTTTTTTAATGACTTTCCCTGCTCCAAAGAACACTCCTCTTTTTGAGTTGTATTGCATTGTTACGGTTGAGAAAGGGTTCTGGGAGCCCTCCACTTAGAAAATGTAAAGTAAACAGTGGGATTTCGGGCCTTATATTTCCTGCAGACTTATCTGACCCAAACTGCACGACACATGTTTCCTCAAATTATGTATGTATTTATATAAAGAAAAATATATATTTTTGCAAGGTGTGCCAATCACACAATCCTTTCCAGAGTAGAATATAAAACTCACTCAAAATGTTGTCCTTTTATAGCAGGTGTAACATCAGGCCTGGGGAAAACTATGTTGTCCCAGCATTTCCTCTGATTATGAGATATGATCATACACAGCATAAAAATTAAGTTTTAACAGTAACATTATGTCAGCTCGTCTAAAAACTTCTTGGGGGAGGACCTCCAGACCCTCCTGTTAAATTGATATGCAACACTAATCAATATTCTATGCCATGTGTATTTCAACAATGTTATAATTTTACTTCTAATGTCTGAGTGTCTATTCTTTGAGTGGAACAAAATACATTCCCACCAAGACTGACAGGGAACATGGCGTGTTTGTGTCACTCCTGCTATTGAAACAGAACAGCATTAATAGACCATGTGGCTTGTAACACAATTAAAACATGAATATGCAAAGTGCGCAGGGGTGCCACCGCTGCTCTGTGCTATTGGCTGCGACAGGTGCCAGCCGTCTTTAGTGTTGACTGCAAAGATCTTTCAGCAAATATCGTCACGTTGATGGAGCTGGATTAATACAGGACGTCTGGGAGGTCCAATAATAAGCACTGCTTCAGACAAACAGCAGAGATGACCTCAGCGGGAGGAGCCCCTGTCCACGGCAATGTAAACCGCAAACGTATAGAGTATCAGGCCAAATCAGACAAATCAATGATCAAGATCTCACTTCAGTTTTTGAACATGTCAGTGTTGCCAAAATTAAGATAATTGAATCTCATAGGGTTTGCTTCAAAATATTGTTTTCCTATCGCAGTAGGCTACTAAATTTTACACATATTGTTTAAGCAGTATTATTAAAGAGAGTAATTAGACAAAAATGTAACAGACACATGCAACCCCATCTGTGATAGAAAACAAAGGTCATTCATGTCAATGTTCCACAAATATATCACACCGTCCACTCTGTATATACTCTACTTCATTTTAACTTGTAAATGTGTGCATATGAATTTCTGTAAATTGATACCATCCTACTTTTTATTCCCTGATAATCTAGTATAAATTGTATTATTATTTGTTTGAGTAGATTCTCAGTCATCCAGGAGCTCAGCAGTGTGGAATCTTGTACTATCTTATTCTGTTCACGGTTTTAGATTGTTCTAAGTTTTAAATATTCTGCATCATGTAACATTTAAAAACAATAATCTGTTCATTATTAGTATATAACATTTACCCCTGATGACAGCAAATGATTCACCCTGCTAACACGCTTTCCCACTAAATGAACATGTTCAGTGATGATTTTTTTTGCCTTTGGTGAAATGGCTTTGATGTGCGAGGTGTGAAAAACACTCAGCGTGTCTGAGCAGAATGCTCTTAGCTCCGAGGCAACAGCAATGAGCTGACGGTCCCGTCTGCTGACCCGGTCCTGGCCTCTGGAACGCGTTCCTTTTTAAACTATGTACTACTTTCTCGCTCTCATCCGTCTACTGTCACGCCAGCTCCCACAGCCCTCTTTGTTGAGGGTTAGGAGGACGGTTACACTTATCGCCTGGTAATTTTACAAAGCACACGGTGTCAGTCAAGGTGTTCAATAATGTGGCCTTTAGCCGATATGCCCAAGGACCTACAGAGCATTACAGGGCTATTAGCGCGAGATCCTTGTCCGGACATGAGGGAGGTGGTAATTCGATGGGTGAGTGGAAATATGCTCGCAGTGGCTGCCTTGAAATCAATATTAATAAATATTAAACAATGTTAACGGTGCTAAAACAAAAAGGCAACATTATATTACAGTTTTTTTTTAGTAACCTCAGAGATGACTCCCATTTAATTCTGCATGTCGACAAAATTAACCTACAATTTAAAACAGGCTGTTTGTTACATGATCGTTACAGTCTTGCTCTCTCACAGTTGTGAAATGTGCTCATATAGGCTGCAGTCCTAAAGAATTGAGATGTAGGAATTGCTTTGGAAAAGTTATAGAATGAGATTGGATCACAACAGCAGCATCACTCACAAGGTCGTAAGCTGCTCTTGGTATTTGTTGTAAGTTT
Source organism: Proterorhinus semilunaris (assembly GCA_021464625.1). NCBI lineage: Eukaryota > Metazoa > Chordata > Actinopteri > Gobiiformes > Gobiidae > Proterorhinus > Proterorhinus semilunaris. The sequence continues at coordinate 21,275,917 of CM038345.1, read as the reverse complement.
CATCAGCCTGATCAATGTGTCTGACAAATGATATTTACTGAATAGTACTGAATAGGATTCTATAAAGTTTGCAGAAGGAAGAAGCAGTATCTTGCTGACAGCTGTTGACAGATGTGAGAGTTACAAAACCTACTGTATAATTAGAATAACTGTACCACAACAGAGCTCAGAAGAAACAATCATTAGAAATACTGGAATACGCCTTAATGATTTTCACATTTTGACACAGTTGTATATCAGAGATCAGAAGTGGATTTCTTAGTTTGCCAAAGGGTGACGATCAAATCTGTTTTTACTCACGGACACATTTTTTCCAATAATGAATCTAGTTATTTTTGTGGCTTACCACTTGGTCCAGCTGAGATTATTAAGCAATAGAGTTTAATATAATGATCTGTAAATCACAAGAACGGACACAAGGTTCATATTAATAGACTTTATCAACCGCTGTAATCCAAGTTGGCCCATTCAGAGCTTCTTTATTTATCCTGTGCTGTTACTGGCCCCGACGGTTGATCAGAAAGAATCATTTCTAAAACTGATCTGAACAGAAAAAAAGTGTTTTAAGGAAGTCATTTTGAAAAAGTCAATATTAAAGGATAAACCAAAATAAAAATATTAAATTTAGCATCATGTTCAAATCCCCTAGAAGTCCTCTGGGGCAGTACTGACAGTCGCTTCTGTGGAGTACTCAAAAATTATAAACGAGTGTGTAACTTTTCTATTGTACCAACAAGGTTAAAATGTTGTCTCTTTGCAGCTTGAGGTGGAAATCATGTGTCTTGGATTAATTAGACCTAAAGGAACTCCACGTTTGAAGGAGCTTAGCATGTCCAGGCTAATGTTTTCTTCTGCGTCTTTTCCACAGGGATAGGTTTGCACTCATCTTTGATAGTTAACCCTGGGTGACCCCTGTGCAGAGCAGGTCCCACTCCCATCTCGCTGCTCCTGCTTCTCATTAGGACTGTCCAGCACAGGCCGGACCAGTCTAAGCAGACCGCCACCCAAAGTCACTGACGCACTTGTCTCACCAAAAACAACAAACACCAAACGCTGGGGCTCCAGGACAGTTAAACGGCAGTAAATCCCGAGAGATGTAAAGACATTATAGATTGAAATGATTAATAGTCATTATAGCCACAGTTATTGGCTATTGACAATGTTCAAATCCAGGCTGAAAACATCTCTTTTTACCTGTGCATATGAAAACTGAAAGTATTTTATCTGCACTCTTGCCTTTTACTGTAATTCGTAAATTTTTATGTTGATGTTTTAATGATTGATTTTATCTTGTTTTCTTGTAATTTTATGCAACTGTGAAGCCCTTTGAATTGCCTTGTGTATGAATTGTGCTCTATAAACTTGCCTTGCCTTATTATACATTACCTAAATTCAGACATGCATGTCTTACTTTTTCTTTGGTTGCCCTCTGACTGGGGTTGCTGTGATCAAAACATGTTTTTCTTTCTCTTATTGTGGTTATTATTTCAATTCAATATCAATCAATTATTCTGTGTTTCTTTTAAACATTTCAGCAAGCTGTTGGAGCATCACACTCCTATTAAAACAAGTTACGAAATACAGCGGGAAGACAGCAGATGATGTCAGTGGCAAATGTGGAAATTGTCAGAAAATAAAGGGCTGCACAGCTGAGGCCACAGTGTCTCTAGTGTCACCCTGGATCTGTGTGGTGTGATGGACAGATCAGATGTAGTGGCCTGATATTGAGTGGGATATGAGGGGCGCAGATGAGCCTTTGTGGCGTGTGTGTGCGCCGGGAGGGGGTGGAGGGTCTACTGGTGGTTCATATCCAGGGCCCGGGACAGCAGCAGTGTTTGCAGGTGGCGACTGACTGGTGTGTGCTTCAGATGGGACAGCCGCCAGCGATAGGCCCCGCGGCACATGCCCCCCCCACCCCGCCTTCACCTCTCCCCCGCTCCTGCTTTGTGAATTCAGGCCTTTGTGCAGCCCCAAGGGGGAGGTCAGACTAATTCACATCTCATCATCATCAACACACAGATAGCAATGATACAATAATAATAACAGCTGCAGTAGAACATCCTCAGCTGCTAAATCTGTGTGTTAAATATAATCACAATATCAGTAAACATGGTAAGAAAATACGTTACTTACAAGTGAGTGGTAGAAAAATAAAATGTATACAAAAAAGAGGAAGGAATTACAAAAACCTTTGAGGATTCAATTTATTATACGTGGCCTACCATTGATTTAAAGATAATTTAGAAGATAATTTAAAGATAATTTAGAAAACATTTACATTATTATATTACATTTACCCTGAAACAAATGTATAGGCCTTTGGAGATGGTCCTTATAACCAGCAACATGCAGCTGTTTTTGTCCTGTCTCAAAAAAATGTTTTCTTTTATTAAACAGTTACATTTGAGCAATTTTTTTTTATTGTAATATCTGTTACCTTGTTTCTGCTGTGTGTGTTTTTAATAATAATAATAATAATAATAATAATAATTGTTATAAATAGAAACATGATGTCAAAGTTGATTTTTGAGACAGAAGCACAAGTTGTAATATAACTAAAATAGCATATTTTCTCTCGCGCGCTCTAAAATGAAGCACATTAATAATCTTTACATAAATACTAATTACTTTAAATGAGCAGGATCAATAACACCTTTCATTGAGCGGCTGTTTTCCTGCCTATCTCTCCTCCGTCGCTCTGTCTCAGCGCAACACTGCCCCCTGGATTTTAGTTTATGAAGTGCACATATCAGAGCCATGCTGAGAGTATTTCTGATTTGCGAGTGTTGATTTTAGAAAACGATAGACAATTTCAAAACCATAAAGAATCAAATAGCGTGACATCAAGTTGACCTTCATCTTCAAAATTCAGGTGAGACATTTTACTAGTATTGTTCAAATTGTCATGGCTACTATAGCTAACAGATATTAAGGTTTCCCCATTGAACTATCCTTCAGTAACCCCCACTCTGCCGACTGTCGTAAGTAAATCACATTAAAGCAACACCGCGTAGAATTTGACCCAATAAATAAAACTGAAATTTGGTGACAGATATTTTTATCACAGAAAAATAGATCATAAATGTCCAAACGAACATGTGCTTTTGCTGTGAGCGGCCCACCTCTCCTAAAACATGATTGGAACTTTACCAGGAGTGGGTCTGTCTCCTGCCCTTCTCCATGGAGATGTCGACTAAAGTCAGCAGAATTTGAGATTAAAAAATGTTAGTTTCTCATCCAAATCCATTCTTTGAATACTCTCTGCAGTAATAGCATTCTCTGTGTTGAGCTGGTCATTAGGTTTTGTACTGATGGCAACAGTATAGTCCAAAATGGTACGCAGTGTGCCTTTAAGTTTGCATTTTGATCCTTAAGAGAGGCAAGGTAAAGATAAAAAAGACTGTGCCGTGGATTTACATCTTCCTTAGAATCATTAATAACAAAACAATATTATTTAAGACTTGACGTTATTGTTTCTCTTTTTTAGACCCCGCTGTAAGACATCAAATGTGCAGCTCTAGGTGAGTTTCTATTGACATTTAACGACTACTATATTAGTTCTACTGCTCTGAGCCACTGCATTTTCACCTTTCTTTTGTTTAACCCCTGCAATTTATTTCCTGGCATGTGGGGGTTCTGGTGGCATTTTAACTTGGGGTGAAAAATAATACAAAAACATGGTGCTCGGGAAAGACAACATAGTCAGACAGGGGAGCTCCTGGATACCACTGGCAGACAATGAGAGGCACAGGACTCTGGATATTCGGAATTCTCCTCCCAGCTGCAGCCCATGTCCGATCCCTATCCTGGATTCCTGAGCTGTCTGGAGCAGCCCTAAGGGGGTGTCCCGAATGGCAGGGGTGCGTAGCGGGAGTCTGTCCTGTTTCTGTAAGCCCAGGCAGGAGGGCTGACATGGAGAGGGGCCCATAATGCTACATTTTTGACCCCCTCATGCTCTCGGTGTCTCTGCTCTAGCGTCTGACCCCAAATGCAGGTATAGGCGCAGAAAGAATATTGACGTGAAGGTAAAGTCGCTAAAAATTCGTCTCCAGTGTGAAGGAGAAAAAAAAATCAAGCTGAAAATAACAATTACTATAAATGTAAAACTATTAAATGATTTTCATGATGAGTACCCATTTCTATCTGACCCACACATTCCTATCAGCGCTGCCCCCATGGACTCAGGAGTAATTCTCCCTCTGACACTGTCTGACACCCAGCATCAGCTTCCAATGTGTCCTAATGGGAGAGTTCAGCTAAGGTTAAAGGGTTAGTGTGCTTTACTACTGCGCTAACCTTGATCACTAAAGTAATTATGAGGAGGGAGGGGCTGGTTTACGCAGGAGAGGAGAGCCCGGGGCGATGATCGCACGTCAGACTGGAATAACATCGTGGTTCGTTCGCGTTGAAGGGCGTGACGTGGACATAGTTGCAGTTAGAACAACAACAACACCCAAGCACACCATCTACGTAGATATAGTGACTCAGGATCATTCAGTTTTAGTTTGGATCTTGCATCTTGGCAGGTCTGAATGTTGAACTGCCAAGATTGACTAAAACCAGGGATCTAGTTCATGGATGAATGCCTAATTAAGCCTGAATAAAACTGAAAGGTATACAGTAGCACTAAGCCTATTACGACAGCAGTGGTTCTCAAATAGTGTGGTGTCAGGCCCCACCTTATAAGGACAGCTGTGACTCAAATAAGAAGGGGATTTGTTATATAAACAAAGTAACAATGTGTGTTTTCATTCAAAGTATTTATGAATACGTAATTAATAATCCTACAACGCGAAAATGATGATCAAAATAACTCAAAAAGAACAAATTCAGGAATGTTTTTGTGCTAGGTCAGGCGATAAATATTGTAAGAAATGGACCAGCAAAGGCCCGCGACCCACTCGAAAATTCTGTGCCCCAATTTTGGGTCCCGATCCACCAGTTGAGAACCACTGATCTAAAGTTTCTCAGCATACAAAGAGGCAGAAGGTTAGGAATAAAGTTAATTTCCATAACTTTTCTGCTTCTATACTCACTCTTTCAGTGATGAATGACTATGACCGAGTTTGACACTTAGCTGTAATGCACTCACAGCGCTCTGTCACTCTTGGTGGCACACACTGCTTTTAATCACTCTGAGCCTGTCACACTACATGAGAGTTGACGTTTCATATCACGTGTGTTCATCACCAACTCTGCAAGTGTGGCCTGCCCGAAAGCGCTCGAACCTCAGTGGGGGGAGGCCGTCTATTATCAGAACCGGGTCGGGCCGGGTGGTGGGGGACGGGGGTTTACACAATGGGGACACTTTGTCCGATCTGCTGGGGATGCACTGCGGTAGGCAAGAACACTGCTTTGATCAGTGGGAGTATGTTCACCAGAGTGTGCCATGTCTGAAAACTGATCCGCCCTCTGACATTTTCCACCTCTCTGCACCAGGACCTATCTCACTTTCTTTCTGCAGTCATAGATATCAAAATAATATAGCAGCTCAATTAAAACTTTAAGTTACAAGCCACTGATATCAAGGTGCCTATGATATTATTATATTAAGCGTACTATTCGATTTTGTAGAAATGCTGAGCGTGCTTGGTTGCATGTGCGCGTCTCAGATAGGACTCCAGTGTTTGTAGTTTTTTGTGGTCCCCATGGCCCCGGTGGGTGTGCTCACTTTAAAGGGCCTAGTGAACTGTGAGGACTTGAGACATGAGACTGTCCCGCCCAACTGGCCCCCAGACATGGGTTCAACCAGGAGAATGTGAGCCGAGAGGAGCGACCGGGCCAAGGCGCGCTCCCATATCTGTGCTCCGTCCTGCTACTCCACATCACTGGCTGGAGAGGCTTTGTGAAAATCCAGTCTTTGTGCTGCACAAAGACGACCACGACAATTCAGCAATCTAATTCAAAATCACACTTTGTGGACTATTGTTTAAAATTTGTGATTTATTTTCTTCTCATTTGGGCTTTTTGTTATCATTTGTGGTCACCAAAGCTATATACATGAACCTTTAGCGTCTATCCAGGCTTGTGAACACATAATTCATTACTGCATTATAAATACTGATTAATTTGATTAACTGTGTAAAAAAAATATGTAAATGTAAATACATTTAAGAATTAGGTGAGAAAATAAAATTGTATGTCCAATTAATGTTATTCTTCTTCAAAGTGCAATAGTTGCAGACAGAAGTATCAATTCAGAAAGTATAATTGATACTTTTGATACCAGAGACTACTTTTTCTAGAATCAACATTAAAAAGAAATAATCGATGTCTGCTGGCCATACCACAAACTGGGTTGGGCTTGGGCCTGGTTTGTACCTGTGAGTGGTTTGTGAGTGAGTGGTTGATAGAAGAGTCTTAGTGCAGCCACTGTCAGTTAGGGCTGGGCGATATGGCCTAAAATCTATATCATGATATGAAAAAATAAATATCACGATAACGATATATTCGACGATATAATGGACAATGGACGAATTACTTCAAAATCCCAGCCTTACGCCTATTGGGAAGATTCATTCAGTGATATTTTATTCTTTATTTTTTTTTTTTTTACGGCATAATTGTCTCGCAAATATGATCTACTCGAGCAGTTTACATCCTTCATTTCACTTTACTTTTTCAGCTCGTGTCCCCGTGTTCTACAGTCGCCGTTCATGCTGCTCTGATGGAGCGTAACATAAATTATATTGTGTTCACAACGATATAAAAAATTACAACGATATGAAAACATTATATCACGATAACGATATGATATGGCCCAGCCCTACTGTCAGTCCAAGGGCAACTGTGGCTACACGCGTGGCTTTGAGTTACCACCACTGAGTAGTGTAAATGGAAAAATATGGAGGAAAAAAATGATCCAAGAAAAAGAAACAATGTTTGCAATTGTGAAGGCCACTAATGAAGCTGTGCAAAGCAAGGCCTTAGTGTTGATTGGAATTGAATTAAAGGTGAAAAAGCTGGTATTGCACATCGGAGTTTTAATTTTGACTGTAACAATAGTATTTTCAGTTTCTGACAGACCTCACTGTGATTTATTTTTAGCAGACGTTGGGCCGCAGTCTCCCAGGAGGAAAGCTGGAGTGAAGTGCACCCCAGCAAGTGTGGAGATCAGGTTATGATGTTTGCTGTTTTAACAGGAGCCTCTTTTCTCTTCTCTCCTGTTGTTATTTCTCATCTTCGAGGCTCAACATCCAGACAGGCCCTCGGCTCTGTCTCCCCAGCTGCGATCACAGCTTAAGCTCAGAGAAAGAAAAAATAATGCTGCTGTTGACTTTGTGATGTGTTTCCTTACAATGCAACTCCTCTTGTTTTCCTCCAGGACAGTTCCCATCACACTGCTTTGTTGGTGTAATTTGGGCTGAGGTCATTTTAATTTCAGGTTCATGCATCGGTCAGGGGTTAGGAAAACAATGCAGGGGGCTGTGTTGTGTGTAGTTATTGAAGTAGAGCTCGTTTTCTAACTTTTGTACTCTCAAACTGTTTTTCTTGTTACAACAATTAATAGAGGGCTAATACAAAATATAGTGACATATTGTTAAATGTGATTCTGGTATTAGTTCATTTTGACTTCCTAGTGAGCCTCTTGTCAGCAGTTGAGGATTTCCACTATCTGAGCTGCTGTTCTCCTGTGTAAAGAAGACACACCACAGTATCATCTTTATGGCCTCAGAGCAGCAGTAAGTCGGGCTTTGGGCGAGGTCTGACGGATGTCAATTAAAGGGCATTTTAAATATTTAAACAACAAAGTTTGTGAGTTGTCCCCGGGGAGCAGTTAAGTTAAGAGAAGGGGGTGTTACTGCAGACTCAGCTCCCTGAGGAGCCGCGAATGCCAGGCACGCTGCGGTGATAGTCGGGAGGCATCACAGCTAAGGTTACAGTGAGAATTAAAGCTGACACTAAGAAGCGCTCCTCACAATGACCTGCAGAAAACAGCACACAAAAGGGACCATTTTGCGGCAGGACAAAGGGGAGGTTAGTGGAGATACCTGAGCCAGCGCGGCCCAGTCAGCGTGTCTGTGGAAGGACGAATGGCTGGTGCCGAGGGACCACCGCAGCTCCGGCAAAGGCACATTCCTCTACAGCCATAATACTAAGATATATGACACAGACACACACGGAGTGGACAGGCTCACCACGATCTGGCAGCAATTTGTAACACGTCAGCTTTGTCATACACACTACATGATGTCAAAAGCGCAGTATGTTATGCTAACTCAGTCATTTCATCTGAAAAATGATTTCAACCTTTAGACCCTTAACATATGCAACTTTCCAGTTCAGCTAAAAGCACACTACGGTTGGATAATATAACATGAACAAACACTCCAGTGATATAGGTATTGGCCCTTACCCACTGTATCCTGTTAAATTCCACAGAAGTTTCCCCTATCTACCTTCATCTGCCTTCATCTGCCGTCACTGCGGCCCTCGGCAGCTTTCACCTCTGCTCTAATCCTCCACTTCATCTGAAAGTCCAGATGACAGCTCTGGCTCTCTCTGCTCTGTGTGTGTTTGGGTTCACACTCAAGTCTCTGCAGCATCCACCTGCTCAGGGGCCACAACACTCAAACCTAGAATTCCGATGGATATATACTATCTGAACTTGTATGATGTGTCCTCTGTCAATTTAGCTTGTTATCAAAGTAGTTCCGCAAACAAATACAATCCCTGATGTTGCAGAAGTTGTGTATTATACCATTTTTAAACTGCAACATCACATACTAATTATCATTAACGATTTTGATAGAAAAAAAATTAACACTATTATGGTTTCTAACGTCAATATTCACTCAACAACAAGTTCATTTTGTGCACACACACCAGCGCTGCTCTCTCAGACAGCAGAGGTTCGGCAGGAAACCAGCAGCTTATAAGTCTCCGGTCTGCACTGATTAACATGGATAACTCTGACCCTTAGAACGGCTGAGGATTCCTGTCTAACTGAATTACTGTCAATCTCTTGGCCTCAAAACTTTGTCATGAACTTATACCCCTCTCTTGTTTTAACAACCAATATTCAAGAGTTCCCTTTTCTCTATTTTCTATTTCTATTTTCTGGTCTGCACTACCAATCTTATGACACTCATTGAATTGTGATTTCAGCAAGGAAATAGTGGCGAATGAATGCTATAGAATTTGTCCACCTGCTTTGTCCATCTTTATTGTAATCTATTTGATGAATGAGCCACAGAGGTGTACTGTATGCACCAAGCAATAGCAGAACAAAGAGGAAAAAGCTGTCTTATGTTAAGTCCATATAGTAATGTCGAGGCCCTGTTCTGAAATGAGGTGCAAAATACATGCTCTTAGACCGCCCAATTCTTCTCCTACGGCACAGCTGATGCATTATCCATTTGGCCGACACACAAGTAAATATCAGCAGTGACTAGAACTGAATACATAAAACATGATACTCACTTGGTGACTGAACCGAAATCGCCTCTTAACCAGCGCGACTATTCTTTTAAATATGTAGATCTCGAGTGTTCCAGTTGGACTCAGACGTGGACAATTGGAGATTTATGGCGTCATTGACCCTAATTGCTTTTCTGCTTCCTCAAGAGAACCTGCCCATGGGCTGTGAGCCAAATGCTTTAAAATTTTAAAGAGGTGATGAAGAAACTATCCAGAGAAGACAAAAACACATCAGTTCTGCCACAATAAGACTTTTCTCTCTTCTTTTATCCAATCGGCTTTTCTGTGAGCGCTCATTGTTGCCAATCGTTTGAACTGGATCTTGCATTTAGGCATTTGGAACCTATGGTTTGCTAACAGAGACTCTGGGAAAGTTTCATAAAGCCTTTCTTTAAAGTCCCAATCCACTGTGCATTTAAGATGTTATTACAACTGGGTTCTGTAATTAAACGGCTGTCCAAGAAGTTAAAAGAATGACGTTTTGGTGCTTGGCAAACTATCTGCATTTTTACGTTTTTAGGTGAAACATTTTATTTAAGGATATTATTTTACTGAGAAATGTGACTACAACATGTCAGAAAATGGTGGTGTTAACAAAGACACTAAAGGTACATTATGTGTCTATGTTTGATGCACTACAGTGAGGCTTTTGCAAACTTAAATGAGCGAGATAATAATCATGACATAATGATAAGTTGACAAATATTTAGCCTTTTTCTCATAAATCTTTAGACCTATTTTTGTTCTGTTTCTTGTGTAATGTCTGGGCACACGGGGTATTTCTGACCTCTAGGAAAGGGAAAGGGTATCCAACTGCCTCCAAATGTCAGAATGACTCATATCTCTATTGTAGCCGACGTGCTGTGCCCTTTGCGCCTCAGATAAAGAAACACCTTTCTGAAAGTTGCAAGCCTGACATACCTCCAGAAGAGCAAAGCACCAAAACAAGAACTCCCTTATTCTCAGGGCAGCCGTCTGATTTGTCCACACTTACTGGTAAAGCGATAAAGTACAGTGACAATACCTCCAGAGTGCCTCATAACTGCTCTGTATTGACCTTTAAGCATTTGCTGACCAAAGACAGAACAGTAAACATGGGGCTTGTGTCTCTGGGGTGCACGGGATGAGTTTCTCCGGCAGCCGCTCTGATTCACTGTCTACTCCTCCAGGCTGACCTTCAGTCGCAGCACTGTCGCTCCAGGCCTCAGAAATCTCCCCTGGATGGATTAGGTTCCGGGACCCCCTCAGCTCCCTCTCCTGGGACCGGCCCAAGCTGAAGGAACAGGAGTGGGGGCTTCCATGGGAGATCACAGGTGCTTATAAACAAAATGGCAATTTTCCTTCTTCCATAATTCCATGTTACTGCATTACCAGATCTTATCGTGAGGCCAGTATCTCATTCCTGAGGTTTTAGACGTTAATGAAAGATGCTTTGCCTGCAGCCACTGGGGGCTAAACCAACAAGCCTCAGATTCCACTTGGCCTTTGTTGGTGAGAGCCAGACACTGCGCTGAGGTCAGAGACAACACTGCGGAGACTGCAAATGCTGTGCCCGAAACAAGCTCTGGTGAACTCACAAGGCTAGGATGTGTTATATATGTCGTGTTCTAGACATCAACTTTTTAAACCTTGACTTGCATAGTTTACTTCCTTAGATCATGAATGAATCTGGTGTCTGAGTGGAGTTTAGAATAAATAATACCTTAACCTTAACTGTTGGTAGTTAAAATACTTTGTGATCCATTTGGGCGTTAAAACAAAAAAACTAAGCTGTTAAAGAGACACAATCATTCTTATAGGCAATTATATATTTTTTATGCTTTTTGCAAATATGGCATTAGTTACAAAATCGTCCACCAAACATAGATAGCTGACTTTTATGTGGCACACCCGCCTTTAACATGGGGGATATTGAATTACAACCACTTAAGATCATTAAAAAGAGATCATATTAAATGTCACTTTGAGAAAAGGAAAGAGAAAGCGAGAAAGAAGTAAAGAAGAGATTTGTTTGTCAGTCAGTTATGGCTCAGTCAATCTCCTGCGCCCTGTGAAACAGAAGAAAGAAGGGCCCGGGTCAGCTTTCTGTAAATCTGTTGATGAAATGTTGACAAAACAGCCAATTTTGTATAATTTCACAGCAGCCTTCTTTCAGCAGCTTACTCAATCAGAACCCCTTCATTTCAAACAGCAGCTCAGGGCGACCTCTGACATGTATCTCATCACAATCCCGGACTCCTGTGGCCTGGCAGAAAGACGTAACAGTTGTGGCTTTTAGGTCAGGTGGATGGCGCTTAAAAACTCGGCTTCATAAAGGCTATCTTTGTCTCTCTCTCGGGCCCCAGTGAAAAGGATAAGAAATGTAGTTAATAGCTCAGGAGTGGCCTAATCATCAGCTGCCATTACTGCTCCAATATCGGCGGAGATGACAGACTTATCAATAACAAAGGGCCCAGTTGAAGCCTTGGCGCAATCGGCCATTTTGATCTTTGGTCCACTAATCAGAGCTTTCATTTGAGCTAAGCACCGGGCAGCACACCTCTCATTCTCTTCATGCTGTGCCAGATATCACTCATCTTTACAAGCCACTCCGTATTCCCCCCGCAACCCCAGGCCACCATTTCCACAAATTGGCTTAATTTCTCACTCAAACGTATAACACATCCGAGAGCTCATTACTTGCCCTGTGTTGCCAAGTTCCAGCGTTTATACAGTTTTGTCGGTGCTTGATTTGGTTTGGAGCCCAGCTGGTTTTAAAATGAAATGTATGCAGATTAACCTGACTGACATAGTTGAGTGTATAAATACTTAATGGTGTGGGGTTCTTATTATCAAGAAGAAAGTTGAATGGAATAACTCAAAATCCATGCTCAGGCACAAATCGGCTTCTGGCATAAACAAAATAATAATCGTAATAATATTATTGAACTGGTAATGATGAAGTAAACTCTTTTTCAAGATCTTTTGTAAAATAATAAATAAACAAAATGTGAATAATTTTGCTTCGGGTTTTCCGCTTAGAAAACCTTCAACTTAAAAACATAGAGTTGTGTGATTAACAAGTACCATGGACGTCCGCTTATAGATGACGTTACTGTTCATATTTGTCTTGTTCATTCTTCCATAGAGAGCCCATGCATCAAGGAGTAACCTGAGAGGTCTAAAGAGCTGCCCTGCACCTGGACGAGCTGGCCCTTTCATTTACAGTCACAGCGAGGATTAGTGCGGACTCACCCAGACACCTGCTATTGGGAAATATGTTCTCCATCAGTGAGCTATACACTATTCCTGGACAGGAGGACTGGGAAGCCATTGTTCTGCCCTGCACCCAAGGCCAAGGTATTCTGGGGCTCCTGGCAAACGGAGAGAACAATGTGTTATTCGTGATCAGATTTAAAACATGGGCTTTTTATGAGCGCCAAATTAACAAAATAGTTACATTGACTGTTGACACCCGCTAGTACACACAGAATAATCCTCAACAATCCTGAACATTTTGCAATCGGTCGTACTGCTCAGGATTGTGTGTGTTGTCAAAACCTGATGAATTCTAGGGTTACTTGCAGGAAGATTTATACCAAATTAGGACTGAATAAGGTCTACACTAAAATGGGCCTAAATTGGGGAAAAAAGATATCTGTATAAGCTAACAGTGAGTAAAAAAGATCTAAACCAAGGAAAGAGTAAACTGTATGTAACTGCAATAGACAAAATGAATTGACTGTAAAAGGAAGATTTGGCCCCTGACCAAAAGAGGCCCAAGTACAACCAGTGGTAAACTTAAAACACCATTGATTTTGACTCTATTTTTGAAGTAGGAAATTACAATAAACAATTGAGCTCTTTGGAGAAATCATCTGCTTGGTGCCCCTGTACAGTCTTATAGATGCCCAAGGGGCTGTAGGATTCTGCAATGTCATCTGGGATTAAGACAGAGCAGCATATCTGAGGCCCGGGGTGGCACCACCTGGAGCCCCTATATGATCCCTGCACCACTTCACTGCCGCCCCGTTAAGCTTAGTGCCAAATAATACCTGTTCGGGCCAATGACACTGAGCTAACAAAGCCCCATTTCAGGACAGATTACAACTCCAACAGGACAGCCTTTGATTAGGGTGTGTTTGAAATGTTATCAATACCCTGATCATTCCAGCGGACCAGCAAAACCATCTCTAATCACTATACCTTGGCTACGCCTTCAGCAGTGCATAAATCTCCTGAAATAAGGGGGAAGAGGCAGAGGAAGATAGAGGAGTAACTTGTTTAACAAGAAGCACGTGCAATGACAAAGCGATTCTTTTCTCTGTGCTGGTCACCCACCTGCGCACAGATTAGGTCAGATATTCCCCTGAACTGCCAACCTGTCACTCACTATGTAGAAAAAACTGAAAATACACAGCTAGCATTCTTCCTTCTACAAGAAATGCCTTTAACAGCAGGCAGCATCTAGAAAAGTAATTATTAATTTATGCAGACAAATAAATAACAGAAAAATTGTGCTGAAATTATTCATTTAGGCGTAGGAGAATATTCAGGTTGTATATGGAAACATCAACTTAAAACTTGAAAGCAGTTGTAGAATAAGAATCCATGGTAGGGTCAACCTTCTTGTGTTTCATTTACTTGCTATTTCACTCTCACTGTCATTGGTTGAGCCTCTGGCTCCCCCATGTGGTTATTTTACAAAGTCATTTTCTTGGCCAAACGATCAAAACTTATTTCTACTGCATTACAGCCAATTCGCGTAGCAGAAAGTCAAATAATTAGAAATAGATCTCATGTAGGGTCTGAATTTGGGAGTGTAAAAATAATATCACTTTAGAATTAATTGTATAGTTAACGTGTGTTATAATGCAATATTACTTATTTACTAAGTCACTGCATTTAACACACAAGCAACACTGCAGCTGGAGGGGTATCTTGACCATCGCTTATGCACAGTCAAAGTTGTGATGCTTTACTTTGGTTAATCTAATTATCATTATGATTGACAGGTAAGTTTGTCAAACTATTCAGCCAGATTTATTCACGTCTATAGTTCTCCATAGCTTGGTATAGGGTATAAAGTACATAATGTCTTAGTACAACAGTGACATCAGCATGGGAGGGGCCGCTGCCAAACACCCAGATAGAATGAATGCAAAGAGCCAAAAGAATACTTCCTGTTGATGCAAAAATTGCAGCAGCAACTGTCTGACACATCTGGACTGGAGAGGGGGGGAGGCCTGGCGGCAGTGAGGCGAACTACTGAGGGAATGGGCTGTGTTTAACGATAACCTACAAGACGGTAAGTCCATTCAGTTTGGCAGTGTGAGCTTTGTTTTATCTTTCACGTTCACAGTAATGCTAGTTTTGATGGCAAGATTAGCTGTTACATGATTAGCACACCACCAGCTATCCCAAGCTTTCAAGTAACCGCTAGCTGGGCTAGCTGCTGCGCTTAGCAATGTAGCGCAACTGGGCTAGTTCATGCTAAAGTTGTGCTGCAGCAGCAAAGCGTTTTCAGTTGACAGGTGACAGGGGATCCGAAATGAGTCTGAATTCAGTGTCGCTTCATATTTCATGAACGCAAGCACTGCTTTAGTGCTATTATATGTGAAGAAATGCGAGAATAACCGGACCCAATGCGCCTTAGCTTAGTGCGGTGCCTTGTCAGATGGAGCCGAATACTTTCTGGTTTAAAAATCATGTTTTGTGCTAGCATGCTTCGTGCAGGCTATCTCGGCCTATAAACTACGTGAAGACTGAAAACTATCACTTTCTAACGTAGAACTATAGGAACTTATACACAAGAGCTGCTTGACAAGGAAACTGTCTATAACTTGTGTCATAGACGTCCCACTGGTTAGTTATTACAGCTTACTAGATTGTAGGAAAGTTTCGAAAGCGGCACAGATTTCTCTCTTGATGGATACAGGCCAACTCCTTTTTCCCAGAGAGTGCATGAAAGCAAACGTTAAACTGCTAAATTATAGCCACTATCCAATTTGGTCCCCCTTCACTTTCGTCACTGGGTTTTTACAGATATGTGTGTTTTGCTCTTACAGATTAGTGGCACAGAGGGGCAAAGTGCAGGACAGGGCAGGTTGTTCAGTACACCTGAGTTGACTGAGGTCACTATAGGCTTTTGGTAATATTAATACCATCAATCATTTTCCTGTAAAGCTTTTATATTGTTACGTTTTTAAATGAATTAGCCATACCCCGGGCTGCTGTAGCTCTCCAACTGCCAGTATTTATGATACACTACTTTTCGAGGAACATGTTGAGCTACTTCTATCTCATTCAAGTGATTAAACTTTCTCAGTAATTCTCTGAGACTGAGTACTCAAGTGTCAGTTCAGTGTCATGTTCCTTTGAAATGCAGTGAATATCTGGGCTAAATAACTTTGCACAGGTGACTGTTCTGCAAACCTCAATGGTGCTCTATACTTTGTGTAATGTTTTATGTGTAATGCATAACTTCATGAGTCAATAAGTGACTGGCACTGAGACAAAGGTTTACAGGGATAATCCTTTTCTAAATGAAAATGTTTGAATTATAATTATGCAACTACCGTAGTGCTAGTATTATTCATGTAATGCTACATTTTGGTAAAATAAAGCTAAAACATTTGTTTGAACCAGGATAAGTGTTGTTGTCTATTCTTCTGTTTTATATGATGGCCTGTAGTCTCCATGTGACAGCACCGTGAGAACAAATGTTGATAGCTGAGTTATAGTTCACTCAACAACAATCTTGTGCCACTTGGTACACAATATTTACCACTGAACAAAATGTAAGAGGACTTTAGTCTCATATCTTCAGTGTGTTTTCTATTTTTATCTGTTAACTTGTTCTTACATCTATTGCTTGTTAAGCACTTCTGTTCTCGGTTATGGCTGCCCTATACGCTGGTTTCAAACTGAGCTAAATGCAGCTGATGTAAGAAAGCAGCACATAACTACTTTTACTATTGTTATGCTTTTAAACATATCTTTTAGTTTGTGCATTATTGTTGTTTTGACAACCACCAAAATTCTCCTTAGTTAGTGATCATGTAAGTGAACATTTTTGTTCTACAGAGACAGGCCAAGCATGTGACCTAACCCAACATGTGCATCTCCACTACTGAGCATGCATTCTTTGGCCGCCCTTCAACTTGGCCCTTTTCCCTTATGGGTTCTGTTGGCAGCCTTTACTGATATGTTTGAGTTAAGAACAGTTACAGTTTGGATAAAGGATGAAGTTATTTCTATTTTTATTGATTCCTATTCACCCACCACTAATCAACATTTATGTTTATGAGAAGTAGAAAGTGCACTTTGGTTTTTTGCACCGATGTAATGAAAATGGTTTTCTATACCAGTATAACCAGGAAAAGTTTATTTGTTCTGGAGTTTGGGAGTGGCATGTACAGTATAGGCAGCAGCAGAGAAGAGTTAATGTTTAGGTGATCAACTTCCAAAACCAGATTTTCTGCTTCCTGTGCCAAAAGCAAAAAATGTACACACCTTTATGGCCTGCCTTGTGATAGTGATGGGTAGATGATACCTCAAAGTGTGTGTCACACACTTTTACAAATTGTATCACACTGTATCACGCAGTCAGTTTGGTAGGCGTATAGGCGCCATCTAGTGGTGAAAAAGCATTGCAGCAGTGAACCTGAAAAAAGCTAACTCAACACTCACTGAGCTGTTCATTGGTTCTCGTTCAGAAATGTGAACCAAATCGTCAGGATTGAGCTTTTTAACCAGCTGAGAGTGATAATTTAGAAAGAGGAAAACTGCTCTGGATAATGAGAATTAATGAGACGTATCAGTGATACAACCATCTAAAATTGAAGTCACTGACCAAGATTTAATAAAGGATGGTGCCTGTGACAAAAATATGGCAGCAGAAATATTTCTACTTTTGTTTATCGGTGGATGTCAAGTCAAAGGACTTAACCATTAAAGACCATCATCTGTCTTGAACTCATGACCCTCTGATTATAAACCTGACGTTCTCCTTACAGAGCGTCACGAATAGTGTTGCAGTTGCATTATGTACTAGCCTATACTATACTTCAATATGGACGTAAAGGAGAATTAAACAGATGGCTTCTGTGCTTTACACGTTATATCTGTTGAACCATTTTGTTATCGGGGCAGAATTGTCTCGTGCCCAACGTTTTGGGCGGCCCCCGGCGCAGGCGCTCAAGCCCGAGAGCACCCACGGGATCGGTGTGTGGTAGCCTACATAAATCCCCAAAGTCAAAATGAGCCAAGTATTGGTCTCGTTCAACTGGTGCGCCCTGCTGCTCGTTGCATACGTGACTTTTCTCAAAGTGATACGCTCGGTGACACAGCTCGGCTGAGGCGTTGCTTTCAGCGCATGATGCGTGTATCGGTGCCTCGGGACGTTTAGCCCATCACTACCTTGTGGTACCTTTACAGTAATGTAGAACACCAGCACTTTGTGCTTGCAGTTTTCATTGAGTCTGTTCTGTTCAGCTTTTACGTTCTGTTCCTAAATCTCTAGTATTTTGAATTCCTGTTTTGTTTTGTTTTTGGTCTGCCTGAAGACCTTCTATCACCTGTACTGAAGTGTATTATTTAACTCCTGTATACAGATACATGACTAACTTTAAGTATTTTTTCCTTAGGCTTCAAACTGGAGAAGTATCTTGAAGACATGGACGACGGCAGCTACATCGAGTTTGATGTGCCGGAGTTCAGCAGCACCGTCTTGAGGCAGCTGAATGAGCTGCGGCTGCAGGGAAAGCTGTGTGACATCATTGTGCACATCCAGGGCCAGCCGTTCCGCGCTCACAAGGCTGTGCTGGCAGCCAGCTCGCCCTACTTTAGAGACCACTCGGCTCTCAGCACCATGAGCGGCCTCTCTATCTCCGTCATCAAGAGCCCAGAGGTGTTTGAGCAGCTCCTTGCGTTCTGCTACACAGGCCGTATGTCCCTGCAGCTCAAAGATATCATCAGTTTCCTCACTGCTGCCAGTTTTCTGCAGATGCAAGCCATAATTGATAAATGCACCCAAATCCTGGAGAGTATTCATTCTAAGATCAGCATCCCAGTGGGCAGTCCAGAGAAGGAGGACTTGCAGAACAGCCACAATGGAGTGAGTGATAGTGAGCTATTTATAAACCCCACCCAGATCTCCCCCCCTTACTACCCCCGACAGTCTCAGGCTGTGCACGACACACGCATGGAGCTCGCAGCCAAAGGCTTGGGCCGTGCACGACACCAACCTGAAGAGGGCCAGTCGGACCGTGGTAGCAGTGACAGTGTGTCCGAGCAGGACACTCCCATCGAGGCTGAGACCGAGCAAGTGGAGTTGATTGGGAAAGATGGGCAGGTCACTGATGTGCACATCAAGGTGGAGAAGACTGAACGGCCCACGTACTCGGACAGCTCCTCTGCTGGAGATGATGGCTACCACACAGAGATGGTGGATGGAGAGCAGGTATTAGCTGTTAGTGTGGGTTCTTATGGGCCTGTCATTCCACCTGCTGCCTATTCGTACTCAGGGCTGTCCTCCTCATGCTTCGTAAACCTCAGCAGCACCAGTCCTTCTCGCTCCATCCTCAGTGGCTTCAGAGGGGGTCGGGCCCGGGGAAAACGCCCTATGGCCATCCAGCCTGCAGTCCTTAGTCAAATCAGGCCAGCATCAGAGGACAGCGAGTCCATTCTGGGGGCTGTCGCTTTGGAGAATGACGTGAGAGAGCGAAGCCGTCCCGCGCAGTGGTACCCGTACAATGAGAGACTCATTTGCATCTACTGTGGTAAAACGTTCAATCAGAAAGGCAGCCTGGACCGCCACATGCGCCTGCACATGGGCATCACCCCATTTGTCTGTAAATTCTGTGGCAAGAAGTACACAAGAAAAGACCAGCTGGAATACCACATCCGCGGCCACACAGACAACAAGCCCTTCCACTGTCAGATCTGCGGGAAGTGTTTCCCGTTTCAGGGCACTCTCAACCAGCACCTGAGGAAGAAGCACATGGGCGTGTCGGAGAGTAACCACCTGGACTCTCCAAAGAGGATGGAGGCGGGCGCAGGGCCGAATGACCACACACCTGAGGCCTTCGAGTCACACTACGCAGAGGAGGCACCAGTCAACCACATGGAGGAGAGTTCAAAATGCAGTCCAGACGAGTCTCAAGCAACATGTGATTTTTAGTCCTGCTTCAGGATCAGGAAGCTTTAAAATGTTCCTCTCAAGTTCAAGACTGTTTGGAATACAGCCCTCACTGAGGGCTTCAGTCAGTTTGATCAAAGTGTAGTGCTGAGTTTAAATGGGTGCTTAAAAGCAAAGGGAGAAACGGTTTAATATTTTTAAGAAGGCCTCAATAATCAAGGTCCTCGTTGATTTATCTTTTATCTTTCCATGTTTTATAAAACATATTTACAGAGTTATATAGGCATGTTGCAATAATTGATAATGTGAAAGCTCTGGTAAGATCCTCGTCATATCACCTTTTTACCTGACCTGTTTTTGCACAGGTGACCAGGGGGGGTCACTAACTCACAAGGAATGATTTTCTGCCAGTGCAAAGCTTCGTGTGAATCTCCGCTGAATACCTCATGAATCAACTACATGCTCATAGTAGACAGTATTTAAACTACACGCACACCAGGTTCTACCTCATAGCCCAGAACCTAACAGGCACAAATATATTCATGTTTATTCTGTTATCCTTTCTTTGTACCGTACTGTATTGCCAAAACCCTGTTATATTCAGTCAACACAAAGCCTTGAAACTTAGGAGAAATATTCCTTGCTGATTGTATTTTTTCAGAATGTTGGTCAGCAGGTTAAAATAGTTTAAGAAGGTGCTATGCTACGAGTGCATTTAAATAGCTAGCTTAAATGTGCATTTTTCGGGGGAATGGGGGGGGTAGTCTTATTGGATGAGATGATGGTCCTGTATAGTCTAATCTTGCATCTCAAATGTTTTAGAACACACTCTGTTATCATTCATCACTACTGCAGTTGGCTAAGGCCTGGTATAGTCAGAGTGCTGTTATCTGTATCTTTGCTGAATATGGTTCATGCAGTGAAGTCTCCATTCTGATGCTTTGTTTGTTGTATGTCATTAGTTATGTCCTGAAGAGACTTCGTAGTAAAGGGCCCAGGACTGTTCAGGCATATCAGTGCAGTACTCTGGTCTGAATAATATGCAAATGGTGTTGACAAGGAATCTCAGCCATTTTACATATTTTTGCTTCCATAAAAGACAACTCATTAGCTGTGTCTTTAAAGCCCTTCCGTCAATGGATGAGTTATTATTTTGTTGTTACATTGTTTTTGTTTGTTCTTTTTTGGTTAAACTTATTTGTGGAAGCCCAAAAACAAAGCTACATCAAATGATAACATAATGAGGACCCAAAGTACTGATGCACTTTGAGAGTTAGTGAATGAGAAGAGAACTGTTGTCATAACATGCTAAAGATTGTTTGTGGGATCTGATGACAGCAGTAGCTGCTGTACAGACATGAGCGTCTTTCAATTCTCACGTTTGCTAATATACAATTATGTTTGCCTTTGGAGGAGCGTGTCTTAAACAAGTACAGTTCAGAATTGTTTTAAAGTACTTATATTAATAGCAGAAGTTTGTGTGAGAATAACAAGGCACTTAAATCTCCAGCTGCAGAATTTCATTTGACCTGGGTGGTCACTTTTCTGTCTTATCTTTTAGTTTGTTTTTTTGCAATCAAATTTGTTGCCTTTGTGCAGGAGTCCATCCTATACATTGGATCATGGTGTCATGGTCCCATGGTCCGAGCTGAATCAGTTTTGTTTATTTGAGTTGACTTTTGTAATGAATATCTACTTTTCTACTTTTGCGGTTTGTGGAAGACATTACGTTTTGATGCTTTTTCTTTTGTTACATTTGCAATTCTTCTCTGAATGTGCAGCCACTGGCTTCACCAATGAAACCAAATGTTTATGGTTTTCACAAGTATAGCTAGCTTTTCATTACTTTTCAAACCTTTTCCAATAACCAGTCTGCCAAACTATGTTCTCCTAGATGTTCACATATGCTATTGTCAGTTGTTACTGACTTCATCACATCTCAGATTGTTCCCGTGATAATTCTCCCGAGTTGAGATCTTTTACATAAAAGTGCATGTGGCAAAGTTTATTAAATGCTGTCTGTTCGCCACAAAACATGTAGCTTCTCCACAGGCTGTGACTGTGTCCCACAAGATTGAACATTGTGCAAGTTACTTGTGCACAGGTGTTTGAAATAAGCAATTCACAAGGTCTCTGCCAAATTCTGATTCAATAATGGAGAGCGAAAACCAGGTATATTCATTGTAATCAGAATTTGGCAGGGATTCCCTTCTGACTGTGGTAATATGTAACACCTGTGCACTGTCGTGTCATTTATAGGACAGTCACGAAGCTCCATATTTTGAGGCTAAATGTTGGATTTTAAGTCAAGATAATCCAGTTGGTTTGATTTTATTAGAGTGATATACCTGGATATTTTAGCTCACCATTGTTTGATGTGGCAATGTTTTTACTTTATAGCAAAAAGGTGCAAATTGGCAAAAAAAGAAAAAAAAATGTGCCAAGAGTTCACACCAAAGACGAGATGTTATAAAGCTGACTGTATTGCATCAGTAGATGCATCAGAAGACTGAGATTAATGTCAAATAGTTTTAGTTCTTGCAAAGGAATGTATTTTGGCTAAAAACAATCAACTTTGTACAATTAAAATGCCCCAGGTGTCTGGCTGCAGTCACCAGTAAAACCATCCAGTAAGCCATAAAATGTAAAGTAAGATTTGTGCAATATGTGTTTTAAAAACGAATAATACACTGAAGTGGCATCTTCAACATAGTGCCTTGCCACAAGTTTTACATTTTCGATTTTGGCACTGAAAATGTGGTGCCTAATTCCTTTTTAAATTGTTGAAGAAAATTCGAAGAAAACAAGGCCACTATTTATTATAATGTGGTAACAGTCACACTTGGAACTCAACTTGGGCTTTTTTTAATGGCTGAAGTTTTGCAGAGTGACAGATCAAAGTTTTTAATGAAATTTTTGATAGTGGATGATCAAAATGAAAAGTGGTATAATTGAACAAGACTGCCCGTTTGTCTCCAGCTGTTCCCTGTGGGACTACTGTATCCTCTTGAGGACAATCTTGGGTGTGTACTGCAAATTTAGATACTTTGAGAAAGACAATGCATAACATGGTTTGACTCAACAGCCAAGCTGTCTCAAGTATTGGAATAATTGCACTGAAAGAACTCGTCATACTGTAGCCAAATTGTGCATTTCAACAAATTTGCCAAGTTTTTTTCTTCTGTCAATACCATCAATTGTGCACTTATCCTTTTTTTTTTTTTTTTTATCTTGCTTGTATGATGCCTATGCGAAAGGTGTTTTCAGATTCAGCCTCTCTAATTGCCTCATTCACTTTAATAGGGACCTTTACAGTGCTTCTATCCTAGTCAGGGTGAAATCATTTCACAAATCCAGTCATATATTAAACTTAAGGGAGATCCGATTTTCTGCGCTTTTTGTGAACAATAGCTACTCTTAGCATTATTAGACATTCAGAAGCCACTGAACTTGAAAAAAAAGCTCAAATACAACCTTGGTTACACTTTTCTGACGTGAACAGGCGGTGCTTCATTGGCCACATGTAATCAAAAGAAAGTGTTTACAATGGAAGGCTGTAAGACTACTTTTTTGACATAGCAGCTCGTCCTATTCCTTTTTATAACCGAACTTCAGGTAGTTTACAAACACTGATACAGGCTTAGAAAAAATCTCATGTCTTCCATAGATTTTCTGTCAATTTCTGTCCACTGTGTATTAAAAAAGCAATAACATTTGTAGAAAAACTTGTATTGGGACCTTCAAATGTAGTCACTATTGGCGTGTCAATCAAAAGTCAGGGAGTAGGACAATTTGATATTAGGTTTTTGTGAAACTTTGGACAGGTTGACTTTTTTTTCAGAGGAGAAGTTTATTTTTTACTGAGAACTGTTTTTGCTTGCTGGCAAATACAGAGAAAAAAAAAAAAAACTATAGTAGTCGGTGAACTGCAATGCAAGAGCTTACCGTGTTAACTCCACTTTCAGAGTTGCACCTCCAGCTGTGTCAAGTAATGAAAGGGATATTTTGGGGCTGTTTTAGCCACTGTTAAGGAGTGGGCAAACTCGTCGTGCTTGCATTCTTTGATCCCCGTTGTCCTCCTTTGACTGAAATGCTTTTGAGGATCAAGGAGGAAGACTGTAATACGTGTTTTCTGTTCCCTCTCAAACTTGATTTTCTAACAGCGCATTCATATGTATTTGGTGAATAGCAAAAACATCATAGAACTCAGGGTATAGTGTTAAAAGTGGTCTCATTGGACACACACACATTTTTTCTGTCCGTAGTACAATTGTGCACTTCTTCAGGTCGGGGGGGGGGGGGGGAAACAATCCTCACTCAGTGGTTCCCAAACACTCTGCCTCAAGGTCGCAATGAGTCCATATTTTCCACAGAGCTGGAGCCCAAGGGCTGCTGGAGGTCAGGAATGAGAAGCATGACAGCGCGTTAGGCCCACTCCCGTTTTGTCCACTCTACACACAACCTCACAACCCAACTGTGAACCTCAGAACTCTACTGTTTTGTACAACTATGAAGTAAATGAAGCTAGCTAGAGCTTATGTTGTATCTATTGCCATTTATGAATTTATTTTATAGCATGAAATAAGAAAGTATATTTATTCAAATGATATATTTTACTCATAATCATTCTGTGCTGCTTTGTTTTGGTTCTTAAGCTTGTAAATTGCTTTTTTATCAAGCATTATAAAAACGTCAATAGAAAAATGCGCCTGTTTGTAGAATAAAGATGCTGATTTGGCTCTTGTTTCTCCTTGGTATCTGTTTGTTGCTGCTTTCATGGATTTATATGAAAATACACATTTTTAAACTAAAGGTGACGCCCTGAAGAGCCTAATGTTAACATTGAGGTGGTGGGTAACTCAAAATGTCTGTTTTATTGTTAGTATCTCTGTCATTACTGGGTTCAATCACAAAAACAAAACACTGGAATTAAGTTCAATCTTCTTTCAGCACAAATTAACAAAGGTCAAACTATTTTCTCATCGTTGTGTCCAAAAGTGGTGGCAATATTCACAAACGGGATGATGTTGGTCAGTTATTTATAAGTAATTGAAATAATTGTACTTCTTAGAGTAGCTTTATCATGTAGTACTTTATTACTTTTATAAGTAATATTATAATGAAGTATCTGTACTAGAGTTTTAAAAAAGTTACTTGTTCCAAGTGGTAAAATCTCTAAATGACTTCGTTTGTTTCATGCCTTATTCTTCAAAATGATATATTATAAATATTAGGATTCATACTACTGTACTGACTAATGTATGTGCATAAGTCAGTTCATTTTCAAGCAGTTAGTCACATTAATCAAGAACCTTTTTCTCAAAGTACGTCACCGTCCCTAATTAGTAATGTTCAGGTTCAATTTTTGGAGACGAGATTGCTTTAGAAACGGTCTCCTATATACATCTGAGATTATTACATCAAATTCTAGAACAAGATCCAATCCTTAATTTCACTCGGTGTTAAATTCTATACCAAAACAAAGGCGAGGAAAAGATGAGCTGAAAAGCGATGTAACAGAAAAGATCATTACCTTCTCTAAAAGTAGAGAGAGTGAGTTGTGAGGGTTTGTTCATGCGGGGTTTGTCCTGAATGCATGACCTGTATCCACTAGGGGGAGCTACAGAATAAAACTAGATCGAGTTAGATGAATCAGTACCGTTTGAACTTTTTGTTTTTGTTGTTTTTTTCCTCGTAGAAAAATTGATCCAAAGGGAGAGAGATATTTTACTGGCCAACTGCACAAGTTCCAACACTATGTGGACTAATATGTGGAGTCAACAACACTGGTGATAAATATTCCTGGCCACATGAGGCCACTATGTATCTGTCGCTGACGTCTACTGCAGCAGGCTGTTCTGCTCGGGTAAGGCTTTCTGAGTTCAACGAAACGGATGAACACCTTTAGATCATTTTATGAAAATAAGTACAAGGTTAATGTATACTTTATTGTCTTCGTGGGGTGTTTAGTGTTAGGGGAAACCGGAGTGCCTGGAGGAAACCTACGCTGCAGAAACGGGGAGAACGTGCAAACTCCACACACAAAGGCTCCGTCCAGGTGGGAGTCGAACCCCGGACCTTCTTGCTGTAAAGTACAAGTGCAAACCACTGCACATCAAACATTTCCAAGAGTTGTGGCTACTGCATTATCTGGCCTCCAAGAAAACAAACGAAATAATCTAATGTGACCATCTTTTAACCTTCCTACCTTTGTGCGTATGGGTCACTTTTCGGGGTCACTGTCACAGACATACTAGCCTGCAAGTTCATAAAACGGATATGATTTAGCTAGTATTCCCACAAATGTCTAAGTTTACAATATATTACTACATTACACAGACACACATGCAAAACAATCAAACCTTGAAAAAGCTATTCAATGTACTAGGTTTGCTGCAGGTTAGGGTATCCACTTTAGTATTATAGACTGTACTCTGGTCACTTCATTGTTTTAAGATTAGGGTGACCAGATTTTCTAACTTAAAAAAACGGTGACACTATTTGGGATTTAGTTGCATGGTCAACCAGGGAGACATTTACTGTCTTACATCATGCACCGATCAGCATTAACATGATAGACTGGATATTTTGTATTGGTTTCTATTGGTAATGGCCATTTGCATGGCCCAAAGACATGAATTTTCAAGTTTGTTACTTTGTGAATCATATTGGCTAAAAACTGGAACAATTGGGACAGATCCTGTGTAAAGTGGGCCAAATTAACTGGGACTGTACCGGGTATACTGGGACGTCTGGTCACCCTACTTAAGATTGCCCTAAGAAGAAGGAAGAGTTGATCAACTAATCAAATAAACTGTTTTATGTCACGAATATATTGTAAACATAACTATTAGTATGTTTTAAATGTGGCTATGCACAATTTCTCTATATTTCACTTGTTAAAATGCTCCGACAGACCTTCCTAATTTACTAGAGGTTACATAAGGAGAAATAAAAAACAAGTTGCTTCTTCAGGTCATGTTGCCAGCTCTCATTGGTGCTTACAGATACTGCTGGTGAAATATTATTCCAATAAAAGTAAAAGTTGCTCAATCAGATTATCCAAACCATATTTCTTGTTGTGAGCAGCGTGCGTCATACTGTTTTTAGGACAACATATACTTTATACTTTTTACTTTGGAGTCTGTATAGAAATGTAAAGGTTTTAAAGGATTAAATAGTGGAGTGAAGGTATAAAGTTCTCAACAAAAATGCTACTCAAGTAAAGTACAAATTCTCAAAAACTCTCCTTATGTTTCCGACCACCTCTTCATTATAAAGTTTGACTGAAGTATAGAAGTGCTGCTACACTTGGGTAGACACAATAATAGCTTTGAAAATAAAATTCCAAAGGGCTGTGGAAAATCGCCCCTGCCCGTCGTCTGTAATAGGGTTCCTGTAAGTTCCCTGCAGAGGACCTTTAAAAGTGGTCGTGGCATGTGACTGTGAAGTTAAAAGCAAAGTGCACATCTCCCCTGGTGGAAACTTGCTCAGCTGCTGAGACTGTGGAAAAACATCAATTCAACAATTCCACTAAATAAGTAATAAACAATCAAGTGATTATTCCCCCTTAGAGGATCATTATTCTATTTTGAGCGTATTATAATGAGTCTCATATGCAATACAACAACTTCAGGTCATTCTGGACTATGATTTGCAAAGACTTGGACTTTGGGAAAATACTTTTACTCACAAATACATAATACATATTCTGTAAATAGCTGCACTAAAGAGGTAGGCTATGTTAGAAATGAGAACAGAACTGAACATGCTTGTTTTCACTGCAGCTATTGGAGCAACTGCTGATCCTCTGAAATAAAGAAAACTATGGACACTGGCTCACCAACATATAAGCCATTTAAAAATCTAGACCAATGATTCTCAAATACTGACACCGATTGAGTATTGAAGTACAATTGAAGTACCATCAGGCCTCGATCAAGATCAAATCAGCACTAAACTATTGAAATAACTGCAGATCCAAATTGGACTGAATTATGTTTTAAATGGGTGAAAACCATATCTAAACCAGCATAAGTAAAGTGTAAATGAAATTAGGCCTAAATCTTATTCAACTGAATATAGTCGTACAATTGGAGATAGCGCTGACGTGATGTTCTGCCAGGAAATCTTTTTAAAACTGACACGATTTCTCGCACTTTTAGAATACTTTATCAGGTATTTGACCTCTTATTTTGCATAACAATATTTCTGAATTTCATCTTGAGGGCCAGTGGTTCGGTGCTGGAGGGCTGTATTTGGCCCCCGGGCCTGACGTTGCCTACCCCTGCGCTAGACTGTAGTGATTATTCATACTCTGTGGTGGTAAGCTACTATTGTACTCACATTGTCAATTCTTCTGGCCTGTTGTACATGTTTTTAGTGGCAGGGGAAACCGGAGAAACCTACGCGGACGCGCATGCAAACTCGTCCAGCCGGGTTTTTTAGATTCAGTCAAGCTGCTTCACTCCGCTTAGTCCGGGCCAGTACTTTATTCTCTGTATTTCTGTGGATATTTACCCATTACTTAAGCCATGTATGGTATATTTAACAAAACAACAGAGAAGCGTCAAACTTTTTTTCATCAAGACTCATTACTTTTGAGCAGCAGTATCTGGATGCCTCCTCTAACCTTGAGTGACAATGATTAAATCAAGCCTTGGAAAGTTCAAATGGGGCTATTAAAAAAGTACAAGGACGCGGATTTGAGCAGATGTGATGGTTCAGATCTGACGTCTGACGGGAATGCGGTCGGTTTTGTGCTGCGTGAGCAGTTTGGTCGGCTCCCACTTTTTTCCATGTTGGTTTGACTTTGAGGAGTTGGGACTGCACACATGACCACCCTTACTGAAGCTTTTCCATCCGCTACAGACGCCCGCGGTATCCAGTCTGTGTTTATGGAGACTGCAAAACCAGGTCCCCTGTCAGGTTAATTGACAATCATTATTTGAAAGTCTTCATCTCTCTGCTGAAACACGTTCTCCTAACTGGAAAAATACATTCTTTACTTAAAGCACATTATCGCACATTATTATTAGACTATTTGAACAGTCAGCAAAGTACTTTACAGGGCAAATAAAATCAACAAAACATAATCATAGATAGACTATTCATGTTCTGAATATGGTAATTACTTATTTCTAAATGATCAACAAATACTTGAATGCTTTGTACGTTTTTGTAGTAGTATTTCCAAATTCTTTAATAGTATGTTACTACAAAATGCGGTTTTATTACACAAAGAATGGAATACTTTATTACATATTGAACTGTCATTACACTGTACGTGACTCTCGACTCTACTGCTTGGATGATATTGTTTTTGCGTCGCACATCATCCATCGGTGCGTCAACACAACATATACAGTAATTGTAAAGAAGAACGTCAGAACGGTCCCGCTGCGTTTACACAGCCCCTCATTTGACCGTCTCCGGTGACATCCTAAAGTTGTCATGATTTCAGACGGCTGTAAATGTGTCGGTGCGTCTCCGAACTCCAGACTTGTTAAGAGGACATGCAGGTGTTGTTGACCGTCTCCTCATTGCAGCGTGGCGTCCTCGGCTCTGTTTTCCAGCCGGTCGTTGGAAAGCTCATCGACACGTAGTGAAGCCGGTGTCAGAGGAAGGACTGGTGGATGCATTAGTTTTACAAGCGGGCCACAGTTCATTTGACACGGAGGGGCTGACTTCATCCACACGTGAGTAGTGTTTATTTTTCTCCTGAATAATGGTTGTATCTTTGTTCAAGATCATGGTCCCTTATGTTTATTGGAAGAGTTTGGCGTTTGTCCACACTTTGGTAAGTGGCCGCGTTGTGTGTTCCTTTATTGCAGCACATCCTCTTTATATTATGAGAAAAGACTTATTTCAGCCGCCTATCAAAATCCAAATACTTCTGTGAGTGATGTTTCATTGTTATGGGGGGACTCCGCAGTGTTTCTCCTGACAGAAATAGCTGAAAACACCTTTTTTGATAACATGTTTATTACATTATAATACAAATCTTATTTACAAACGCAACGAGTCGGATCACATGACCACAACCAGCTTTATATTTATACAGTAAATACAGTGCTTGATGTATACAAGCTAATGACTTTCAAAAGTACTAACTAAGAGTCAAGACTGCTCAGCACAAATTTATATATAAAAACAAAAAATTTAATTGTTTGGCAGAGGCACTATTTTTTGTGTGTGTGGCATCTTACATTCGACATATTTAATTTGTAAAGAAATCACTGGATATGTCTCCTGTGTCTTATCTATACACTTTTCATACTAGTTTAATTAATCCCATCGTACGAATAAAGATACAGTAAATTTAGACAAAGTTCAGTGGAGGTCTGTTTCAATATTGCACATTTATAAATAGTTCCATGAGCTACAGAAGCCTGGCCGGAGAAGTGTCTCTGGCCGCTCTAATGGAAGGTGTTGGGGTTTGGCCGCACCATCATCACCACTTTTTTCAATGAATAGGCCCCGCCCCTGAATTCGGCCCAGTAGACTCCGTCCTGGTAGCGGCTGCGGTAGTGCCCTCCACGGTACCACACGCCGTTGAGGTTCGAATGGGCACACGAGTTGTACCACCAGCCCCCTTTCTGGTAGTGTGCACAGTTTCCTAGAATAAAACAAGGCACGGTTCAGTACAAATTGAACAAAATGTAGAGTGTTATCCCTTGGCGGATTCTCAATGTAAGTGTTCCGTGCTGTATCCGGTTGTATCCACTATGTGTTTCCTTAGGTAGTGTGGGTCTATTGTGTCATCCTCTTTTTAATTTGATCTTGTATTCTTTAATAGTATAATTCAATAGGCACCTTTTGATGAATGGCTTTCACATGAATTTGTGCCATTTTGATTTGATTATTTTTTTTGTTTTACTATTAAAAGAGAGCATTTTGTTTTGAATTCTTAATTACTCGAGAAAGGCAGAAGGTTTTGCACATTAATAAAGATTGAGGCGTAGGATGAAGGCTAAGTTCAAACAGTTACAGAAAGGAAATCCCGCAAACCATCAATCCTTGCACAAAATGTATTTACAAAGTGAAGCGCTTTGGGTGACTTGAGTCATGTGAAAAGCACTAAACAAAAACAAAACACTTCCTTCTTTCCTTCCTTCTTTCTTTCTTTCCTTCCTTATTTCCTTCCTTCCTTCTTTCCTTCCTTCTTTCTTTCTTTCCTTCCTTCTTTCCTTCCTTCCTTCTTTCCTTCCGTCCTTCCTTCTTTCCTTTCTTTTTCCTCCTTTCCTTCCTTCTTCTTTCCTTCCTTCTTTTTTTCTTTCCTTCCTTCTTTTCTTCCTTCCTTCCTTCATTCCCTCTTTACTTCCTTTCTTTCCTTCCTTCTTTTCTTCCTTCTTTCCTTCCTTCCTTCCTTCCTTCCTCCTTTCCTTCCTTCTTTCTTTCCTTCCTTTCTTCTTTCCTTCCTTCCTTCCTATATATATATATATATATATATATATATATATATATATATATATATTATGTTTATATATATATTTTTATTATTCTATATATTTTTTTACATGTATTTGTATTTTTGTAATTTTATTTTTTTACATACAGATGTCAGAAATCCAGGCTTTTCCTGATCTCACCTGTGTACGTGTCGTGGTCTCTGTCCAGCGTGGTGAACTGCTTGCCATTGTGCCAGGTCAGCGAGTCACCGGCATTTCCATGGTAACGGCCGACTCGGAGTTTGTAGAAGTCGGCCTCATTCTCCACTCTGAAGCTGGCGTACTCTGCAAACACCTTCCTCCCAGACCAGTCCTCCAGCGTGACCAGCAGCTTGTAGTTGCCCTGGTTGGTCAGCCAGTAGATGTTCTCCAGACCCAGGAAGTACTCGTTGTCAATGTTGCCAAAGCCTTGCTGTAAAACATACGGACGCATTATATTTCTTCTTTTTCGTCTGGCACGTTTTATAGTTTATGCCATAAAATGATGAAAAACAAAGGGAAATCATTGTGTTGATTGTAAAGAATATAATAGTCTTAACACATTGGTAAAAATACACTTAACACACTTAATTAAGTACAACTACTTAATTCTATTTGCAGTATTTGCATATTAATAATCTATGCAGTACCATCTAAGCAGGGACGGATCTTGGGAGACTGTGTGGAAATACCAGGCAGAGAGTGAGTGGTGTGAGAGTGAGTGAGTGGTTGTTGGTGGTCGGAGGGTCTGTTGGTGCAGATGTGTGCAGCTGTGCTTCTGTCAGCCTTTGTAGCTTTGGGTGACTTGTGTCATGTGAAAAGTGCTATACAAATAAGAATCTTTTTCCTTTCCTTTTATTCATATGCATTTGCTTTGAATAGAAATAGATAATTGTCTGATTTATTTACATGCACCATCAATCTTTATAAAACTGTTTATACCATACTGCAAGGTAAGGGATTTATTTTTGCTTGTCTTTTCAGTTCGCCCATAGGTTTGATTTTGAAAAAATCCCCTCAAATCATACTTATTTCTGCAGTACCCTTAAACAGGTAACCCCCATAAGGTGTGAGTGTTTGAAGCACTGGGTCAGAAACTTGTGGCTGTGGCTTTAAAGCAGGTCAAACAGCAGGCACATTGAACAGCCAACAGAAACCAATTCACATTGGCCTAACTGTGGCTTATGTCAAAACAACATGGAAAAGCCACCCAGTGGTTCCACACTATAAGCTGCTTGATTTGGCGTTAGTCTCACGCACCTTGTATGTTTCCCAGTTTCTAAAGAAGTTGACAGAACCGTCCCCTCGCCTCTGAATGACTGTCCAGCCGCCGGGGTCGTGCCGCTGGTCACACCACACCTGCATCAGCTTGTTACTGCCCTCCGGTTTCACCAAGTACATGCCACTGTTGGCATGGCCCTCTTCAAGCGCCCCCAGGCAGTCTTTGAAGGGCCCTGGAGAGGACAACAAGGTACATGTTATTCTATTCTGATATAAATCATGCATCTGAAATTATATTTAAAAAAAGTCTACTGGTAAAAATAAAGCTACACCGATTACCGTGAAATAATGTATTATTTCCGTTGTGAGAGTATTTCAACACAAGCTGAGTTGAACATTTCAAATACTTGTTTTGCTTATTTTTACATTGTATATATATTTTTGTCTCTTGTTTTGAAACATGTACAGTACTTTGGGCAGTGTTGACTGTATTTTAAATGTGCTTTATAAATAATTGTTTGACCTCGACCTTGAAGAGTAATCTATAAAGTAAAGTATTCAGACCTATTCTATTGACTCCGTTATAGTTGTCCGGGTTTTGAACATTCGCAAAGTTCATTACTTTTATGAAAGCTACTGCCTCAGCCTCTATAAAAATAGCGTGGTGAGGATCCTTCCCGAACTCACTGTACTGTATGTCTCTGATAAGGAAGTCAAGTTGAGAAAAACATGTTTTATATACAGCTGTGTGAAATCTCATTTTTCAAGACAGACTCTTAAATTCTTAGCAGGAGAATTTACTTTGGCCATGACTCTCACAAGGAAAATGGCTTACTATCTGCACAGCCAAAAGCAACACTGGCATCAGGGCAAAGGGAATTCTGACAACTGTATGAGGAAACAGTAGCTCAATATGGCCAGGCAATAGATAATCAATGTGATGTTTGGTTTGAGCACTTAGCTTGGATTACAAACCTTGACCAAGTAAAAATAGCATTCCAACCAAATGAGGTCGTAAGCTATACTGCTCGTTTTGCGCCAGCCATGTTTCTGGATAAAAGTTGAGGGTCATGTCAAGAAGGATATTGCTGCCTGTTTTTAAGATCCTCAAAGGTATGGCATGTCCACGTATAGAGAGAATAACAAGGTAAAGTCATTCCGATCGTGTTGTGCCTCCTTTAAAAAGCAGTTCTATTCTACATACACTGTCCTGAACAGTAGCCAGCCATTTGCATGTTGTTTTACTCGAATGATCACACGATGTAACTTCACTCCACTCACAAGCTTGTTTTTTATCGTCAGTGAAATGATTATTTAATGATGGGTCCATGTTCTTCTGTAATGTCCATTTAATACCAGGAATGTCTTTGTTGAAGGGAAACAAGTCGCAGCTGCCCAGCCCTCTCCTGTGTTCTGCCTGATAAACTGTGGTGGAACATTTGACTGATCTCAGCCTGGCGCAACTGGAACAAATGACATCACCAACACACAGACGGTATCTCTCTCCCTCTCACCCTTTTTTCCCTTTTACTCGTGTCTGTCAGTGGCCCGGTTCCAATGAATTTTCACTTTTGTCTTCTATCTATGCCCTCTGCCTTTGATAAGGATTTTCTGACTTTTCGTATATTTGGATTTAATCAAGAAATACAAAAAATGCTCTCATTCAGTCTATCCATACTGTTCATATATACTTGGCCGGATATGGTAAACAGTAGCACTAAGTAGGACTGGAAAAGGTCTGGTAATGCTTTCCACTATTGAGTTCCATCAGTAATGAAGGAGAACTGTAATGCAGCTGACTCCAGTTACTGCTTTTGACATAATGCTTTTTTATCATCTGCCAGCAAATGTTTAAAGGCCCATTTATGTGCATGTATTTACCCATGATATGCTTGTTGGGGCAGTCTAAATAGGGCACTTTAAAGATAGCTATCAAAGGGCCACTCTTTTGAGGGGGGTTGTCATTTGATCAAAAAGTTTGTTTTCACGCACTCACCTGAGGGCTTGTTGGTGGTGGCAGGGCCTTGTGTTCCTGTGGGCATTGTGGGCAGAGGAGACAAAGATTTCTGGTCACTCTGGATCTCATTGGTAATCTGGTTGGTGATGCGCGGCTGCACTGGGGGCTTATTCAGAGGGGGGGACACTGGCGGGGGCTGTGGGCGGGGCTGTGGACGGGGCTGTGGGACAGGTACATGCCGTGAGGGGGGCCGTGTTTGACATTGCTCCTCCAACAGAGCGATGATAGTCGACTGGTTTGTGGCGAGTGAGGCTAAGTGTTGGTACTTGTGCTCCAGGTCTTTGTATCGGCTTGTTAGAGCCTGCATCTCAGAGGTCTGATTCAGGATCTTGTTCTCCATCTGTGCCAGCTCCAGAGCATTGTCTCTCTTACGGATGATCTCGTGCAGCAGCTGCATGTAAAGCTGTGTGACCCGGGAGTTCATGTTTCGACTTTCTTTCCGCAGCAGTTTGACCTCGGTCACAATGCCCCCGTCCACCTCCACCAGTTGTTGCAGTGTCTCGATCTGACGCTTCTGTTTCTGCAGCTCCGAGTTGAGCAGCTCCAGCTCCTGCTTGTTGATCCGGTTCTCCAGAGAAGCCTCTGGCTCCTTTGAGTTCACACATATGGCACCTGTGACTTTCTGTTGGGGCACTATGAAAGTGTAGGAGCACTTGTCCTGAGGAGGGGCAGCTGGGGCACGCTTACTCCTCCCAGCATAGAAGAACTCTCTCTCTAACCCAGAGTCACTGCTGTCAAACTCCTGTGGGCTGACCTTGCCTTGGCCTCTCTCTGAGGGACCACTCTCAGCTCCACAGGCCAGTCCGCACATAAGAAGGATCCCCAGCAGCATCAGTGAATGGGGCTCCATGTGGGTGTATCCAGTGCACCAAGACCTGGGGAGAGCCCAGAGAACAAACAATATAAATGTCATGTAGAAATGCCACTCTTAAACTCCTCTACACATATACTATACAGCACTATTGTATAATGTAGTACCTTGCCCACAAAAATCCTCTTACTGACACATGGTGTTTTTATTAGCACATCTGGTGTACTTAGATAGTAATCCTTAAATTGTAAACAAGATGATTCTCAGTAATGTTGGGAAATGTGTAATTTGCTGTGAGAGGACAAAAGCCTTTATCTGCCCTTAATACAAGTAACACGCCCAATAGCTGTCTTTACAGGTCTGGACCTCTTCTTCCAGTGGAAAATATGAGACTGGCACATGGTGTTATTTGTAAAACTTGTTAATTGCCTGTTGGGTTGAATATCAGAGTGGAATGGATTGTGTTTCTATTTCAGTTCGTGCTTTGATCTCGTGTCAGTGGGGCATACAAATACTTAGCGTGGGTGCATTCAGAGGGTCCCTTAAAAAGCAGTGACTAAATTGGAGAAGTGTACATCATATATATTTAATGTTTGTAGCAGTTACTTCATTAAAACCTCTTTATTTATAGTAGCAGGGCCATTTGTTCTGATTGCACTGAACAATTTGATTCAATTTGAGTTGACCATTTTTCATTTTCTCAAACATGCCCCCTGCATCAACTTTTTATTATCTTGCATGCATTCTTTGAACGTAAGATTATTAGAAGTGAAGTT
Source organism: Proterorhinus semilunaris (assembly GCA_021464625.1). Lineage (NCBI taxonomy): Eukaryota > Metazoa > Chordata > Actinopteri > Gobiiformes > Gobiidae > Proterorhinus > Proterorhinus semilunaris. The sequence continues at coordinate 21,240,123 of CM038345.1, read as the reverse complement.
GATGCCACTGAATGCTGGACCGAGTGTAAATCCTGTATAAGAATAACGAGGCCTTGTACTCCCAGGGCTCCCTAATTGAAAACTGCTACCTTGTGCTTACACAGAGGGCTGACAGAGGTCTGACACCTCTCAACTGTCAAGGAGCTCATTTAATTGTACAAAATTATGAAGATATTGTCAACATTGGTTTGGGTAAAGGAGCAGCATTGGGATCGACAGTAGCCCATCTTATACAGTAGATGATTAAAAGGGTGAAATAAAGTTAATGATGAAAGTGTGTACGAGTGTGCAATATATTTGATAAATAATACATTTTACCTCAAGGAAAATATTTGTTTCTTAAATGTATATTTTGTGCATAATGCAACCAAATATCTTAGTGTACAATCGTTACATTATGGATTATGCATTATGCATGCCAATCTCACTTTGATAAGAAAATAAATTCTACATATGTTCTTTATATACAGCTTGATAATCTCTTTGATGTCTATTAATAATCACAAGCTCAGCAGGAACCCCTCTGTTATATCGTCTTTTTAGTAAATGAAGTGACTGAAGGTTGAGATGAAGCAGGAGCAGAACAGTGTGAGCTCACACTGAGATAATGTGGCTGTGCAGAGCCTGTCCTGTGCTGTAATGTGCTGATGACTATGTTTGGCCAGTGGCTCCTGCGGTCTCTATGGAACATGAGCCGTGTCTCTGAGAAACTTGGGGTTATTTGCCCCCGCTGCCGAGGAGTCCCGAGTTGGATGCTGTTTCGCCAGAATCTTCTGCTTTAGGCTCCACTCCACTTCAAAGCCCAGGGAAAAATGCTTCCAGCTTATGATGAAATGCCTTTTGTTGTGTGATCTGCTGTGTCAGTGACTATGTATTTTTAGATAAGAACTCGCGCTGAGTTCAGTGTCTCTGAGACTGGAGAGAGTCCCATCTGTGCCGACAGAGACGGCCTGTTATTAAGTCATCTACTGTCTGCCCCCTTTGCCTGTTAACAGCCCCCTACTCAGTATTGTGTGAGCGTCCACTGACTGGTCAGCACTTGTGCGTAACAATTCCTATAAATACTGCATACACTTTTGAAAATATCCAATAATTATTACTTTTGGTTATCTGAAATCCCAAGTACCCCCTTTATATCAGAATCTGCAGTTCCCAGTGGCACCTCCATTATGCCTGGTGTTCTTGGTGAAGGTGAGCTCATATTAATTGTAGAGCGGTGTCTCTCTACAGCCCTTGTCATTTCCACATGAACATGGCATTCCTCACATTCTTGGTCACCTCATTAGAGTGAGCTGCCGTGCACACTTGGAGCTGGCACCCGGAGAGACTTCGACATGTCAGACACCGCTGCTCCTCAAACTTCAGCACCTTCAGACCCACTGGATCAACTGACCCAGTGCACTCCAGCACAGTGCCCTACTTCTGTTTGAGTGCTTCATAATCACATCATCATCACACATTCTCAGCACTTCATCTGTCAGTGGTCAGAGACAGGGAGTGCTTTGCAGAACAGCTTTGCACTGTATGTTCACATTAGTGCAGCCGGCACAGCGCTGGCAGAGCATCCTCTGTGATACCCGATATGTGTAGGATCAAAGTCAAACTCCATTTGCTCATTGTGGGTGAGCTCTTTCTTTCCTCTGGAATGTAATCCTTGTAAGCATGTAACATGACATAATTAATGTAACTATCTGCTTAGTGCAGTGTGCTGCAAACAGAGTATGTGTAACAATTTCCAAGGGAGCAGGCCTCTGCCTGTACTTCAGGCTTAGGCTGTGACACAGGCAGCTTGACCTTATGTGCGTCACTGGTGATGGAATTCGGACAAGAGGTAGAGGTTCTGCAACTGTTTATATTGCATGCAATGTTTCCTCAAAGGCCTTTTACACAAAAAGCCACAGAAACAATGAGTGAATTCAGCTCTGAACATCCTGTAGCAGCAGGTTCCAGTTAAATATGTCATGTCCCCCTGTTTATTTCTAACTATAAGCAGACTATACTCAGCATTGTCACTTAATATATTAAAATGCAACACAAATAACTTGTAACATCCTTCTCTTCAGAAATGCAGACGTTCTGAACGCTTGCTCTCATCCCCCTACTCACTAATAATTTCTCACATTTAACACATAGCACAGGTAACCTACCGCTGATGCACATAACCATGCAGTAACTAACAAGTTAACAATAGCTTGTGATATGTGAGAGCGTTGTGAAAAACTGCTTCTTGAGTCAACACAAACAATAATAATTTGTATTCATTATATAAATACAATGAATGAATAAACTTACAAAATGAGAAAGTACTGAAGTTTTGTTTTAGTTGTCTTTCCCTTTAGGAGCCAGTGGAAGTCTGTAAAAAGTCATCCCAACAGTAGAGATTGTCCTTGTCCCATGTCCTCTCGCAGTGTCCCTTCAGTCCATTCCAGCTATAGTAGTGAGCTCTGTTTTCAGGTGTTACTCTGTCATTAGCCCAGTGCAGCCTGGTGTAAGAAATTCTTCATCGAGAGTGTAGTTTCCAAAGGCTCCTCAGGTGATATAGGTCCCTGTGGTATAGTCCTGATAGATGATGGTCGTCCCAGGCAGCTTGTGTACAGCGCGTGGCCCGTTAGGAGACTACTGTCACTTTTTAGTGGGTTGAATCCATCACTTCTACCTCACAGCTCCAGGAGGCTGGCTCTCTCTCCCTCTCTGCTACACCCCTCTATCTCTCTCACTCTCTCTCTCTCTCTCTCTCTCTCTCTCTCTCTCTCTCTATCCAGACATGCTCTCCTCTCTGCTCCCTCATGTTGGTGCTTCTTAAATGATGAAATTTCCTGTAGCAGTAAACAGTCTACCCCCAAGCCCCTTTAAGTGAACATGCTTCTTTTTTAGCAGATCCCCTCCTCCCTATGGCACAAAGGACAGCCACAACACACAAACACACACTACTCAAGTTACTTACCCCAGCCCACTAATGCTGCCTGGCCACTGGTTCACCAGTTGCACTATTTCTGGCATGGACAGCATTGCATGGTCGTTCTGGTGTGGGGCTGCTGTGATGAGATGCCAATTGGTCCTAAATGAGAACTTGGCTTTGGAAGAGGGGTGGGTTGTGTTGTGTAGCTCAAAGTTGTAGACAAAAAGTAGTAAATAGTAGTTGTGATACTAGAATGTTACTACTACATACTATGTACAAAGATACAGGAACTATGTAATACATCTTCAAGGAGACCGTTCTAAGTATTTTACAGTGTAGTATTGTGAAAGTAAAACAAACATGTTACTCGGATGGATGTATCCTGTAACATAATTAGTAGTCAAAAAGAAACGAGTAAATATGACGTTGTAAATGTAAGTCATTACCGCTCACCTCTGACCTGGACAGACTCGGAAACAGCCTGTGCCTGACACTGAGGAAGTGGGTCCAGGTGTTAGAGTGAGATACTAACAATGCTTTATAGCCTGAAGGTGACACCTTGTACACCCTGTATTTTCACTGTGGAGAATCGCTCTGTTATCTTAATAGGGTTATGAAATAATTAGTTCAGAGGATCTGCCTTCACATGTGGACTAGTAAACACATTGTTAAAAGTCCTACTGCATATTTTATTCATTATTACAGCTTTCAAAAGTATTTTTGGACATGGAAACGTTAACGTTTTATAACTTACATTTTTAGATCTATGTGAAAATGATTAAAATTCTATTTTTGGTGGAGTCAATTTGAGTACTGAAATGATCAAAACGAGTCCATTGTAGAACCGCACAGAGAAGCATCACCTCATGATATCAGCAGGTGAGGGCAAGTGTTTTGTACACTCCATAAATAATGCAGGATTTCTTAAATATGCAGAGTTGAATGTAGGCAAAACACAACTGCAAAGGGCGTTTATAAAAGTAGTCTTGATGGTTTCTTTGACTGTCTTCTGTGTCTTTGTTATATCTTTTGAAGAGTTCATGCATTAATCTTTCCACTGAGTCCGTGCCCTGAAGGACTTTGACCTTTTTTGGCAATGGACAATTGATGAAGCCATTACAGTGATTCCTAATCTGTTTTTATTCGCTTTTCCGCTCTCCTGAAAGTCAGTGGCCCAGACGTGTCATCAGCCAAATGGTAACCAACTTTTAAACATGTACTGACAGAACAAAGCCCGTATTGTGAGTTTTAATTGCCTGCGTCATAAATCTTTTAGTGAAAACACAGAGATGTGCTTCATTCGTAGTTTTGGTGTTGGGCTTTGTGACATTTTTGCACTGGTACGATTACTGCAGGGATGCTTATGGAGAGGTTTTATTGGTTTTGTTAAACAGGGATAACAACATGCAACTCGTGAAGTCTGCGCAGCTATCTCCATCTCGGACAACTGAGCCATCCACCCAATTTAAAAATGCTACATGCACAAATACACTTTTTTAAGTCTTGCCAAAATAAGAATACATTTGATTTTTATAGTTACATCATAACTAACTTGCTCTTGAAGTATGAGACTCCAATGTTACTCTCTGAAACTTTATTAGGGAACAATTTTACTGAATAGATTTTGCTTGAAATCATTTGTGACTCAATATTTGAAGGCACAGAGCCACTGACGGCAAGCATCGTTTCCCCTAAAGTGAATGAAGAGGCAGAATGCTTTCCCTGATGACACTGTGGGAATGCAATGCTGGCTCCGAGACACAAGGTTCCTGGCAGTAACTACTAAAGCCCAAAGACACATGTATTTCATAGTATTTAATATGAAGCCAAACAGAAGGCTGATTCACACAGTTGACAGACGATTACTGTGAAGATGTTGTGGTCATAGAAAAAGCCAATCATCAACATAGCATTGCTTTACTGTAAAAGCCAAAAACTTAATTCAATTGGAAACTGGTGGTGACTGAACATGTAGCTCTAATATAAACGTTTAGACTAGTTTAATGAAAACTATTTCCTTATTTGAGGACGGAATCACTTGAAAAGCTTTCTCAAATGTTATTTTTCTTCTTCTTATTCTAAAATGGTAAAATGGTGGACCAGTCTGTGTTTGCCCTAACCACTGACCTAATGTGCCTAATGCCCAAAATGCAGTCAGTGTTAGTTATAATGTGAAGATGATTATTGAGGTTACTATATTCCTTAACACAGGCACAGCTCAAAACAACAGAAACAACAAAACAGCATGTGTGTAGCGCTTTGATCTTCGTCTTTAGGCGAGTAATCATTTTCCGCGTGACAAATGCAGTTGATTCAGTCTTGCTCAGAGTCTGTTTCTCTGTGAGACATGTGAATAACTGACTGGGTCCAGTCCAAACCTCTGTGTTGACGTTAGTCTCTTTCCATATCTAATCCTGAGCAGGTGGAGTCAGTCTGAATCATAAAAATGTCCAAGGGGAAAATGTTACTCCCACACTGAAACGTTATCCAATCAATGCATTTTAAAGCTGCGGGAACCACATGGAAGGTGGCTTTATGTTGAAAAGCCATTATAGTCCGGCTGCTGTGTTCAGGAGATGGATGAAGTGGTGACGTTCGTCTGTTTGTTCAGATGCTCAAGGGAAGCTCAGGTAGGACTTCTGCTTGGACCATTTGGGACTGTATCAAACCGTAGAGTCTTGATAAGCTGATGTTTATTTTCTGTTATTCACCCAGTTCACATAATCACTAAATGAGGGGATGATGTATCATTCCAAGGTTATATTGTAAAATGATCCACACTTCTTTAGTTTAGTACATTATATTACTACGTCTTCTCCTGTAACTGGTCAGGATTGTTAGAAAACAGACACTGAATCTACAGGCCATTGGGGGACACATAATAAAAATGTGCTCAGGTTAATTGCTTGCATAGTATTATCGTTTTCTTTTCTTTTTCATGCATGTTTAGCACAATGGCTGAGTGGTTATCTCTCTTTTGTTTTAATAGCAAGCAGGCATTGGATTTGATTCACAGACAGTGTGGGCCTTTCGAGTTTGCATGAGCTAAAGCTGGGTCTCTGTACGCTGCACCCCTGTATTGGTGCGATACCAAATGTAGGTATCTGAACAATACTTTTTCACTGACACTTAATTTGACCAATAACCACAAAACAGACAACCACAACATACAAATATTCATAACTTCCACAATGTTGTTTTTGATCATTATTTGTATGCTGCCTATCGACTTTTTAGTGCACTAGCTAATGAAACAATAACATGTTCAGTACCTTATGTGTCCATACAGTGCCTTGACCTATTAACCACTTTTTTATTTAATAAATAAAATATTCTGTTCCAACTTAAAGACATAATTCCTACGAGTTTGACTCTTCTCGTTGCCATATTTTACCAAAAGCTCTTTTGTTATTGAAATCCTCAGCTTTGTTAAACATGTGCAGATAGCGATTACACTGTCATGACGCTATGACTGTAACCTTTGTGCCAATATATTCTCGTGCATAAGGCCAGTGTGCCCCCCCTCCTGTCTGCCCCCCCTCCTGTCCATGATGAATGACTTTGGTCTGACCTACTCTCACCATGTCACCTTTCCGTAAGCGGACCCCTACTGCTCGCTTGTTCTTTATTATTTTCAATTAAAATAGAAAAATGGATGCTCTTGTGTGATGTGGCACGGAAAGACTTGGGTCTAATTATTCCATGGCTTTGCACGACTTACTGTTCCTATAGTGGCAAGAAAGCTACAAGGGCTGTTCTGTTCGGAGGAAAAAAATCATGATTTTATGATTGGAGTGGAAAGAATGGGACTGGCCCATGCAGGATTTTGTGAAACTCACCCCCAAAACCACCAAATGAGACTAGTAAATATGAATCAAGTGAGATTTCGGAGCGATAGGGATGCTGTCCATCTCGATTAGACTGATGTTAAAAGCAGGGGCGACTTGTGTGGCCTCTTTGAAAGTAAAAGTGATTTAACAATATAGCCTTAAGCATTGAAGTATATCCTCAAGACTTTGCTCAACAATGTGTCTGAGCAATAGAGCCAGTCCTTTGTGTGTCGTTCTACATCATGTGACTGAAGATCAAATAGCTATTTGTCAGTAGGGCTAAACATTTACCTGATGGTTTCCAGGCATGTTTTACCAGTGAGCTGTCTTTACCTCATTTGGAAAGAATCCAAAAACGTGCTTATGACACAAAGGCTTTGTAGCAGCTGCCTATAGACAGATCCATGGAGGCCAAACAGAGCAACAAACACAGGCTTAATGTAGGGGAGTTCTACGGTAATAATGGAGTGTGAGGAGAGGCGGCGCTGAAAGGCATTTCAAGTTGCTCCGGATTTGTACTTTAAAGGAGCTAATTTGAGCCGACAGTCTCTCTTACATGAATGTTTTCATACAACATTACGTACCACCGCTGACTTATGCCTGTGGATTTAACCTACTTTTCCTCTCATTTAGTAGCCTTTGCAGTATCCGAGTTACAGTGTTATAAAACACACTTTTTATGTGCACAATATATCATACTGTACAGTTCTAGTTACCCATTTGAATAATATGCATGTAAAACATATAGTGGAATAATATTGTTGCTTTGAGTTAAGTTGATTTAACCGTATTTTCTGTTTTCTTCATTGCAGTAAGCGTAACCTCCGCTTTTCGCCAGTTCTTCACAAGTTTCTCATTCACTCTAAACTTCACCATTTTAAAAAATGTCAGTGGTACAGTAAGTAAGTAAATTAGTAAGTGCTTTATTTGTCATTGTACAGAAGTAGCAGATACTGGTACACACGCCTAGAGTGAACGTAAAATCATATATTTTGATATATAAGTCGCACCTGAGTATAAGTCGCACCCCCAGCCAAACTATGAAAAAAGTGCGACTTATAGTCCGGAAAATACGGTAATTATAGAGTTCAAGAGAGAATGTTACCGTTACTAAGCGTTTGCTCATCAGATGATCAGCAGCCGAGTCATTTACATATCAGTTTTGGGGCACTAATACTGAAAGGCCTGCCCACAAAGAGCCATATGCTCTTTTCCAGCGTGCACTCTGTATTGAACACTTGTCTTGATAAATAAATAAATATTTACATTCTAAAAATCTCCATTGATTTATTATCATGGAAAGCAGTTTTGACGTCACAGTCCTGAGTTCTGTTCTTTTGTTTCCCTGCATTCTTCCAGGCACAGTACTGACTTGGATTTCCCTGTGGCCTGATTATTGGATAAATATTACTGTATAGAAAATTGATAGGATGATGATGTAACATTTAGGCTTACTGTTTACTGCAAATGACGGTTACCACAATGACATCTACTTCGATTACTGCTTGGCACTTTTTCAATCAAGCGAATTCTTTCAACTAAATTATCTTTTTTTATTTGGTCCGCCACTGTTTTCAATATAATATTCTGACATGTTTATCAGTAACTACCTGTTTTCAGACTGGGGTGATTCCAAGCTTGGTTTTATTAATGTGCTCATCATGCAGTTTATATGACAGGGATGTTTTATGGCAGCTCCGGACGCCCTTTAAAATCCCCTACTTAGCTCCATTCAGACCTATTAGATGTTTATGAGGACCTGTATCATCACGTCTGCGTAATCAAACACAGTTTCCTCTGGTTTAGCAACTGTTGTGGCGGATAAGGTGTAGTCGAGTATTTCAGTCAATTAAAATAGTTCAGCGTTTGTGCAGTAATGTAAATAAATGGACGAGGTTTCGTATAGTTGAAATTATAATTCTGCATTTACCTTTCAGTCAGTATAATCCATAAAGAAATGATTTCATATGATCTAAACTACTTTGCAAATAAAGACAGGGCTATGTTTTATTAGTCTTTGTACGTAGGGAAATGTAATAATAATATATAAAAAAAAGAAGCTGGTTCTTCATAACTACTAGATTGTTTCACCGTTTACTTGCAGAACAAAGGCTATTTAATGAAATGTCTTTTAAATTAGTTTCACAATTGCATGTAATTATAGCTGTCTTAAGCGGCCAATTAGTCTGAGCGTTTCAACTATATTTAACCTATATGTGAACCGTTTTGGTCCCTAATACACCAGTATTCAATTCCCTATTTCTCATTAACTCCACCATAATTACTAGTGACCATTGCTCATCCGACAAACTCAAACACCTGGATAATGGCATGACGTTGTCCTGGGACTTTCTACTTTAACAGGTGACGAGGGAGCTCATAAACACGTCGTTAGTCCGGTTATCGTCTCAGTGATTTGGGCAGGTTGCCGTCCACACAACACAGAGCTGGACAGGATGCACTTGCCAGGTTTCACAAACAATTCATGAGCTAGACATAACTTTTGAGTTTGCAAAGTAATGTGGCCTTGGTTTTGCTCATTGCAGAAGGATATGCGTAGGTGAATGCTGTCATTGTTGTGTACGCTCTAGGTCTAGGACTTATAGTGTACTACCTCAGGCTCAGGGTTTAAGGTTTTGTTGAATTTCCTCGAAAGCTCTTATCATTTTCAGAAAAGTTCAGTAATTATCATAGGTTTATGCACGATTGCATGCTTGGGCCAAAGACAGCAAAAGATTTCCATAAAAATAAAGGCCAATCATACACCACCATTTTGGATGTACAGTACCTGTCAAAAGTTTGGAAAACATTTTTTTCCTAGTATTGTTTTTTTTATATATATATAAAGACTAGATAGATGCTCATTAAAGGCATTAATTTATGAATGAACACATGGAATTATGTTTTAAACCAAAAAAAAGTTTAAATGAGCCGCCTTTTGCTTTAATGACTGCTTTGCACATGGTACAATGGTTTTCACCTCACGGGACTGTGGGAAACCATTTCAGGTGACTGCCTTATGAAGCTCATTGAGATTCAGTATATAAAACGTATTTTAAGTTTCTTACATAATGGCATGTGTTCACTCATAGTTTAATGTCTTCAATAGGGTTGAAATAAACATAAACCGATACATAAAATGTGTGTCCAAACGTTTGACGGTAGGATAAAAAATAGGACAATTTCACATTTCACAAGAATAGAAGACGGAAAATGTAACTGCTAAACTAACAGATGCTTGTGAACATGTTGCAGGTTTAAGCATAAAAAGACCCTTTGAAGAAAGACGGAATATTTAGTTTTTTTACTGCCTAAATAATTATACTGTATATACCAGGGGTTCCTAAACCTTTCAGGCCGTGACCGACAAAATCTCTCCGACAACTCGGGACCCCCTTCTGTGAAATGTAATTATCATTAATAATAATTAAGGCGCAAAACATTTAAAATCTGGGTTAATGTGGTTAGTGTTGATACTGTAGTTTGATATTCGGCTTAATTTCACTAAAATATGCTGTTTTCCATCAGTCAGAAATGTAAAAACTATTCCCGCTTTGGGAACCACTGATATATACCATCGTGATGTGGTTAGGAAACTTTGATTTATCGCAGGAAAGGAATCCCCACCAAATCTGAGCTTGGAACAATTCTCAGAAAAGGGTCTTTTACCAGGAATCCCCCTCAGAGCAGTGGGTACCATCAGGACACTGCTCCCACAAATAAATTCAAAAACTGCACACAAAGTATTAGAACGTTCCATAGGTCCATACCAGAGAGTATTTGTGGTGTCGTAAGTGTTCCTCCATGGCCTTTGGGTTTATGGGTCCGATGTGCTCACATAGGGGGAACGGACCACACAGCCAGGCTGACTTTGAAGCTGTGGAGACTGTTTACATTGGAATGGTTTGTGTTAAATAAGCAGTCGTTTTCGAGGTTGCCACTGTTGAGGGCACAGCAGCCATAACTAACCTGTCAAAGGGAAGCAGGGGTGGCAGAACCAACCAAAATGTGTACTCAAATTAAGTGGTCGTGATGAAAAGTCATTCTTCTTTGCATCCACCACTATTTCCTACACTAATTTACCTTCATTTGTGTAATTTGCCCACTACATATTTGAAAGCAATATAACTCGTAAAGCTGCTTGCACATTTAATCTTTTCAGGTCACGTTTTTACTGGCCTCTCAATCTTACCGCATTTCCAGGAGACAGGAGTCAGGAAGGTACCACAGATTGTAGTTTCTCTTCACTGTCACTTTCTGTGTACAACTCATTCATCGCCGCTTCCTCAGCCGTTAATCAGCCGCCGGAAAGCTTTGGTTGTCTCGATGTCAAAACCAGAAGGGGATCATTGTGCTCTCGCTCAAGGAAGACCTACTTTGCTCCATTTGCGCGTGTGTTGTGATTACTTCTCCATGTGCGAAGGGGTGAGCTACAGTTGACCAGGGGAGAGCTTTCCACTCAAGGACAGCGAAACCCCGCCATGCATCATGTCATCTATTACCAGGGGGACGGGCGCACGGCAGTCGCCAGAATTACTTGAAAGCTCAAAGAAAACTAAACATTTGTCTTTAAAATGGACTGGAACCGTGCCAACTTATTACAACTCAGACAGCTTCTTCCACTGGTAACCCTTTGGGACTGGCGTCTCCCTGGGCTCCCAGAAACCACCACGAGCTGAACATGACAGGAGCTGACTTTTGAATGGAGTGTAGCTAAAGAGAAGTCATTACAATGAACCATTTCTATCTGTCTGTCTGTCTGTCTATCTATCTAGAAAATGAACTAGTTTAATTTGAGCGTATGATCGTCTTCCATAGATCCAAGGTAAACTCCACTCACACGTGAACGGAAATAAGCGGTGGACAAAGCACTACTGGCTGACCAAGACATAAGCTGACAATGGAGCGAGCTGGAAAAAGAGTAGCCAAAGACGGAGAAAGTGGGGCTTGTGGTTTTTATTTGGTGGTGAGCTAAAATTGCAGACTAAAGCATATCTTTAAATCACACAGCCACAGAGGAGGGATGAGGAATCCTCCCTGTGTTATTGTTTCCCATGTTCCCCCAGCCTCGCTCATATTTTCCAGATTATAGCCGGGGCCTTACTCTCACCCCCAAAGACAGACCCCCAATTTCACAGGACGAAACTAAGATGACCGCAGAATGGGGGGAATAGCATTTTCCACTGCCCACTGAATCGAGGGGGGATTTGGACTATAGCGTGTCCAAATGTCCTTCACATTTTCTAAATATAAATTTATAGCCAATTAACAAGCATGTCATACCCAATAACATTTTGATCCGCAAACCCCAAATTGAAAAGGGATGGCACACTGTGAATTGCAATTAGACACAAACACTAAATAAGTGGCAAAGCACTCAGCATTCCTGCCTCTCAATAAGAACGTCCTGGGTTGTACTGTGAAATGCATGTGGCGCTCACATGTTATCCTTAACTCTTAATTATTCTAGTTACTCCTGGTTCCACGAAAGCATGATATCCCTGATCAGGATTCTAGTTCAAGGTCTGCAGAAGAGCTGATCTCCCACGGCTCCTAAATCTATAGTGTACTTTATTTTCCCCGTTTGACCCATCCTTACAGGGCAGTGCGTGAGGAGCAGCAGCGATTGGTTGCAGCGCAGTGTCCCATCTCCACATCTTGAGGCAATATCATGGTCAGGAGAGCCTAGCGTTACTACTACTGTGCATGTTTTGGGTTAACAACATCAGAGTCATCAGTAAAATATGCTTTTGAACTAACATTCAGTACATGTTGCCGCTGTAACTTGCATTTTACACTGTATGTGTGCAGAAGTAAATTTCAACATATCACTTAAAGGTACTATACCAGATTTGTTTTTTTCTACTTATGGAATGAAAAAAAGGTTTCACCTCCTTTAATATATTGTAAACTCTTGTGCATCTAATTATTAAGCATGTGTATCAATTTCATTAACTTGGAAGCTAGTTTTCTATTAATTTCTGTGACAGTGACCCTGAAAAGTGACCCTGTGAATAATATATATGTGAATAATACAAATGTGTTAGGAAAAGTAGGAATCAGTTTGGACCACAGCTAACATTTTAATTTATTGGCTTCTTCTGTCATTGTTTGTGATAAAAACATCAGGTGTAGTATATATTGTTTTACTGTCACCAATATTAAAAAGATAACAGTAACACCTGGTTGCTTATGGTTTATTATTTTTCATCATTTTTTATTAACACTCACACAGTGTCCCAACTGTTTTAGTACTTGCAGAAGTACCATAAGGCATACTGTCAGCTCGGAGTGATGTCATTGAATTTGGGGTTTTATTGCTAATGAGTAGATGCCTTCGGAAAGATTTTATAAGGGCTCCTATACCATGAGTGTGAAGAAATCTGGCTACAAAATGTTTATTGCTAAAACCTGAATATGGCTTTAAGTGGCGTGCTGAAGGCATTTCCTGCACCACATCAGAAAACCTAGACCTTGCCTAATAACCCCACAGTTCTCAGCAAACACATGTGCACACGCAGTCCCCTCTCCTCTTCCTCGCCAATTCTGAGCTCATGATTTGGCGGTAAGTCTGCAGGCGCTGAGCTGAGGTCAGACTGAACTGGACTCCCACCTAGGGACATTGTTTGGGCCTTGGAAACGTTGGTTGTGTACGCAAGTCAGTTGGTCGGTGACAGCCATTACGGATGAGGTGGCCTGGATCCTTTATTTAAGAAGCAGATTGGATGCATTCAAATGGGTTGGTGTCATTTGTATACTTTCGGGGCTCAGGCAGAGACATGTCTGGCGAACTCGTGCAATTTGGGAACAGGGCTGCAAGACTTTGGTGGGAAAACAGGCAGAACTACTTTGCACTGTGATAAGGAATACCAAACATAGAAGGCAAAATGTTTATACAAGTATCATCTTTCTTCTGTGTAACACGCCTGTATGACTCAGGGGAACTTACGCAGAGATTACAAAGACAAAACTAATGCAGCTTTTAAATATTACTCGCTTCATAGTTCATAGCATTACTTAATTGCAAATATTTACCCACTGGTTAAAGCTTGTGAAATGGTCTTGGAAAAGTCCTGCAAGTATAAGTTTACTGCAGAGATCAGATCACATAAGCTCTCGTGGTCGCACTGATTGGCCTGATCCTTTCCACTAGCAGCCCCCCTGGCAAATGTATAAAGTGGAAGCAGTCGTTACGGTTCACTTCGGAAACGCCGCCCCTCCGTCTAGAAATGGATGCAAACTGTGCTATAGGAGACGACTGTTGTACTTGCTGAAAAATGCTGAAGGCTTCATCTTGTAATGGCAATAAGTGACTGTGGTGGTTCTGAAATAGAGGGTCGTGACCCAAAAGCAGGTTGCGGGACAGTTTCAGCGCATTGAGAGCCTTTGCCAAGTTATTGGTTTGGATTGTTTTTCGTTTTCAGTCCATGATCGATGAGTTACATAACTATGTGTAAACAACGTATTTTGATCATTTATCCTGTAACAAAGTCAAACTGCACCATGTATTTAAAAAAAAATAAAAAAAAAATTATTACTCTATGAATTTTAATTTATACATTCATTTGGTTCAAGAGACATTGTTTATAAACTTCACCTTGGAATGACAGACTAACTCTTGCTTCGTCCAAATGGCCATTTTAGCAACAGTGTAATGCCTCAATTGAAAGCTAAGACCTACAAAAGTGATTTTTGTCACGTTTTTGTCATGTTTTTGTGTCTTTTTTGTTGCGTTTTCATTGCTTTTTTTCCATTGCTTTGTTGTTATGTTTTCATCTCTTTTTTGTCGTTTTTTTCCTTTTTTTTTTGCTTTTCCGGCACTTTTTGTTTTCCGTTTTCATTCTCGTATTTTGATGCTTTTCTGTAAAGCTTTCAGATTTGGGTTAGGCTCAGTTAAGGCGGTAAGCGGTTGAAGAGACATTTGAGGGGCCAGACCGGTGGCCCTAGAACCAGTGGCCCTTCTGTACTTTTCCAGAATGGACATATGGCCAGTCCGCCCCTGCCTACAAATTTTTTTTGTCACCATGATTTTGTCAAATTTTTAAAGTTTTTTTGTCTCTTTCTTTTGTCGTGTGTAAATAACAAAAGATATAGGCCTAATATAAACATATAATAAAGTATAAGATGGAGAAATCAAATCAACAGAGATGTGCTATAAATACAGCAAATATTCAAACTGACTCTTCAACCAGCTAGTTCATTGAGGCTCGTGAGTCTCGTTTCCAAGACTTACATAACAGTTAATTTATTTTTGCCTCTCATGTTTTCCATCTCTCTAAAATAAAATTTGTTTTGCCTGGTCAATTAAACCCACTGACTCTCTGAAGCTGTCCAAGCTCAACTTTGTCACCAGCTATTTCCACTGGCCGAGCTCAGCATCATCCATTAGAGACACGCACACTTATCCAGTTAAGAGGCCCACATGATTTACACTCATTATGGATACGTTTGGATACTACGTTGTCTTATGGTTAGTTAGGCTGAGGTTTGGTGTAAGTACAAGTACGTTAAACCATGGTCTCTCTTTGCAAACCTGGGCCAGATATTTCTAGATACAGTTTTTTTTTAATGATTTTACTAAATGTTATGTGTGTACAGTATTGCATATGTGGTGAGTCATCGTTAATAATCTGACAGTGGGGCAGATGGTTAGAGCGGGAAAGTGACGATGATCAGAAGGTGCACACTGTCGTTGTGTCCTTGAGCAAGACACTTCACCCACCTTGCCTTGTGAATTCATGAGAGTGTGAATGGGTGAGTTGTTGTTTGAGTGCCTAATGTAGAAACAGTGGTGGAAAAAGCACTATCTTTATAAGTTGAGACCATTTAAAGTGCATATGATACATTAGACACCATTTAGGATTTTGCTAAACATTTTACCCAGCTTTCTTTAGTTTGGCCATTTTTGTGATGTTTATAGTTTCACTTCCCTATTGGACACTGACAGGAAGTGACATAGAAGAGCAAGAGCCCAACATTTTCTTCATTAAAAATGCCCATAGAGGCCATAAGCGCAACTGCAGGTGTCGTAGCAAGTTGCGGTTCTTTTACTCATTAATTGTCCGTGAGAGTAAATATTACGCTGACAGAAAAGACAAAGGGAGAGAGGGATATTGAACACCCAATTACACAATGGAAATAATTTTTTTTCACTCAAACTTGGCTGTAAATACTGTTCAAGGTGGCACTAGCCCACAGTTAGCTTTGCTCGTGATTCTATTAGTGTGTATTGGTGCTCCGGTCCGGAGGCAGGCAAGTTGCAATTGTGGTTTTCTGGCCAGAAACACCAGGGGGAGATGAAAGACTCTCCAATCATCCCATTAACACTTGTATTACCTCCAGAGGGACTACGGAAAGGATTTATTTAGTTAAACAAGTTACTGCTTTAACACTAACATTTTGCAAAACTTCTGAAAAGGAAATTGAGAATTTGTTCAGCCTACAATTCCTGTTCAATGTAAATACATGAGAAAGAGTTATGACAACTGGGTGTGTACACCCGCCCCAAACCCGTAGTTGCTAACATGACCCGCCACCCCTATAAAAAAGAAGGTGAGTTAAAGTTCCTATACCTGACTTTTTATTTTTTTCATCATATTGTTTTCGCTTTTTGTTTGTACATTTTGAATAATTAGTTGTGTCTAAACTCATTCCCAACTTTTCTAGCGCATTTTTAACAGCCCAATTCTTCACAGGGACAAGTTTATGAGCCCATTTCACAGTTTTCGGGGTCACTTTTTCTGGATCACTGTCACAATAATGCTGAAAACAATTTTCCCGCCAATTCTTTAATTAAATATACAGTGTCTTTTCACAAATTACCTTTTTCACAATGCAATTAAGGAGGGGAAAAAATAACTATTTCATTCCACTACCTGGAAAAATATCAGGTCCATGAACGATAATTTGACTAGATGTTACTGTCAGATTTATCCGTTGAATGTAGACATGTTGTTTGCTGAGCTGTGGTGTTTATTGCTCTTTCTGGCTCATCAGTGTTAAGGCCAACACATATACAAACCAAGACATTGACGGCTTGTGTGTAGGAGCAGCTCAGGAAAAAGACAAACGACTCCACTGGGTTACCCTCACGCATAATGTTTATTTACACACCAGTTTGCTATATTCCTGTTTATTACCGATTCTGGAAACTCCCTCACAAGCCAAATGTAAATCCATTTATTCCAGAAGGATATAGATTCCCCTCTTTTCCACCAGTCAGCTGACCTAAACATTTCTTTGACCCGCAGAGGACTGTAAAGTAGTCTGCAGCGTTTACATTATCGTTTCTGCATACTTGCCAACGGTCCAGAATGTATATCACGTAAAAGCCAAATCCCTGTCTGTGGAACTGCCAATGGGGGTCCCATCAGCGACGGGGCTGGAGATGGCTGATGGAAAAGCCATATTCAAGTTTATAGCTTTCCACGCCTGCTCCTTGTCCCGTATCATGCAGGAGTAATGTCCCACAGGGTCGAGTAAAAGTCCGGGTCACAGTCTTTGACCTGTTTGTTTTGAGTTGAACCTCCCCAAAAAGCGTTCCACTTCTGTTTAAAAATACAAAAAGCAGCTTGAGTTTCTGTTGGGGCGGGCTCACCACTGTGGAGGAGCTTGTAAAGGCCAGGGCTTGTGTCAGCAGCCGCTGCTATTTGTATTAATGACTCTGCATGACTTGGCGCAAGTGGGGCATATGAGGAATAATATATTGTAATTAAGAGCCCATAGTGGTGTTAGATTTTACTACTCTGGCACCCAATTTAGATCTTTCAATCAGAATCAACGGGGTCACAACTGAAGCGAGAACACTGAACTGGCCCCTGGATACTTTTTTAACAATCAATTAAAGAATAGAATAGAATAGAACAGAATAGAATACTTTTTTAAGAAGACGTTATTGTTTACTTTATTATACAATTAAGCCAGATATTTGTATACTTCTTATAATAAAGGCTAATACACAACTCCTACTACTAATAGGCAAGGCAAGGCAAGGAAAGTTTATTTGTAGAGCACAATTCAAAGTGCTTCACAGTTGCATAAAATTACAAGAAAACAAGATAAAATCAATAATTAAAACATCAACATAAAAATGTATCAATTACAGTAAAAGGCAAGAGTGCAGATAAAATACTTTCAGTTTACATATGCTCGGGTAAAAAGAGCTGTTTTCCGCCTGGATTTGAACATTGTCAGAGTTGAGGCCTGTCTCACATCCTCATGAAGACTGTTCCAGATTTTAGCTGCATGAAACTGAAACGCAGCCTCACCGTGTTTATTATTGACTCTGGGAACCACCAGGGGACCCCTCCCTGAAGTTCTCAGGGCCAGAGATGGTTCATACGGCTCTAACATGTCAGAGATGTACTTTGGTGCTAAACCATGAAAAGACTTGTACACAAGCAGAGCTGTTTTAAATTCTATTCTCTCAGTGACAGGAAGCCAGTGCAGAGTCCGGAGCACTGGACTAATGTGGACATATTTCCTGGTTCTGGTCAGGACTCGAGCAGCAGCGTTCTGGATGTACTGCAGCTCAAACAGCTCGTTTAGAAAGGCCAGTGAGCAGCCGTTACAGTAGTCTAACCTGCTGGAGACAAACGCATGGATGAGTCTCTCCAAGTCTGGTTTTGACACAATTCCTCTGATCTTAG
The DNA here is from genome assembly GCA_021464625.1 of Proterorhinus semilunaris. NCBI lineage: Eukaryota > Metazoa > Chordata > Actinopteri > Gobiiformes > Gobiidae > Proterorhinus > Proterorhinus semilunaris. The sequence goes on along the minus strand of CM038345.1, from coordinate 21,221,746 downwards.
CAATGTTTTTCAGATGATAAAAAGCTGATGATGTTATTGCTTTAATGTGGCTGTTTATGAAGTTTAGTTGGAGAAAGTTGTTTTGCATCCACAAACTGATCTGTTCGATGCAGTGACAGAGAGTATCTACAGGCCCATGTTCACCTGCCGTCAGTGACACGTAGATCTGAGTAATAATAGTTGGACTGAATTAATGAATGAATTAAACTTTATTGTCCCTCATGTAAAACAGACAAAAACAACAATTGGTGGAAATTTGTAAAAAATTGGTAATAAAAAATAAGTGCAGACTTGATCATCCAGCCAACCATGGGCAGTGATGTAATACATGTTAGCAAAGCCAAGGGATGTTGCAGTTCCAGAGCCGCAGATGAAAGATATTAAGAGAATAATTGATTGTGTCTGGGAGAGGGAAGGACAGGGGATCCACAGACTGCAGGTGAATACATGTAATTACACACATTTGTCCTGTGATTTCAATATGTTGTGATCTGATATTAATAGGCATTGCAATACTTTACCTAAATTAACGGAGAAAGAAAGTATGAGAAACTCATACAACAAAAGTCCATTCTTAGGCCTACAATACTGCCCTGACCTGTCTTTTAGCAGTGACAGCGAAAGCAGTGGAGCATTAACTAATCTGCAAGGTCTGTTTTAAGGTAGTATTGCAAAAAAAAAAAAAAAAATTCTCTCAATGTATCACAATAAAATTGAGTCCCGATTTGCTATAAAACAGTTTATTCTACCAGCCATGGAAGAGATGTTGTAGATTACATTACTCATACTGTTGAGATAATCCAACCACTTGCAGGTAAGGTCTCAGTTTTAGTTCTGCTGGACCTAAGCGCTGCCTTTGACACAGTGGACCACGGGATCTTACTTCACAGGTTAGAAAACTGGGTGGGACTCTCTGGTACTGCTCTAAACTGGTTCAAGTCCTATCTGGAGGACAGGACGTACTTCGTCGAAATTGGCAACTGTGTCTCAGACAAAATTTCCATGACCTGTTGAGTCCCCCAGGGGTCAATCTTGGGACCCCTCTTATTCAACTTGTACACGCTTCATTGGGTCAGCTAATAAACAGCAACAATGTGTCGTACCACAACTACGCAGATGACACTCAGATCTACGTGTCACTGACGGCAGGTGAACAGGGGCCTGTAGATACTCTCTGTCACTGCATCGAACAGATCAGTTTGTGGATGCAAAACAACTTTCTCCAAATAAACTCAGACAAAACTGAGATAATTGTTTTTGGCCCACAGACACAAAGACAAAGTGTTATCAGTCACCTTGAGTCTCTCTCTCTAAAGCCAAAAAATCAGGTTAGAAATCTAGGAGTAATCATGGACTCAGACCTGAACTTAAACAGCCACATCAAAGCAATAACATCATCAGCTTTTTACCATCTGAAAAACATTGCTAAGATCAGAGGAAAAGTGTCAAAACCAGACTTAGAGAGACTCATCCATGCGTTTGTCTCCAGCAGGTTAGACAACTGTAACGGCTGCTCACTGGCCTTTCTAAACGAGCTGTTAGAGCTGCAGTACATCCAGAACGCTGCTGCTCGAGTCCTGACCTAGAACCAGGAAATACGACCATATTAGTCCAGTGCTCCGGTCCCTGCACTGGCTTCCTGTCACTCAGAGAATAGAATTTAAAACAGCTCTGCTTGTGTACAAGTCTTTTCATGGTTTAGCACCAAAGTACATCTCTGACATGTTAGAGCCGTATGAACCATCTCGAGCCCTGAGAACTTCAGGGAGGGGTCTCCTGGTGGTTCCCAGAGTCAATAATAAACACGGTGAGGCTGCGTTTTAGTTTCATGCAGCTAAAATCTGGAACAGTCTTCATAAGGATGTGAGACAGGCCTCAACTCTGACAATGTTCAAATCTAGGCTGAAAACAGCTCTTTTTACCCGAGAATATGAAAACTGAAAGTATTTTATCTGCACTCTTGCCTTTTACTGTAATTGATACATTTTTATGTTGATGTTTTAATGATTGATTTGATCTGTTTTCTTGTAATTTTCTGCAACTGTGAAGCACTTTGAATTGCCTTGTGTATGAATTGTGCTCTACAAATAAACTTGCCTTGCCTTGCCAGTTTACTTTCTGTGTCTTTTTTTGTTGTTGTCGGTAATAGCAGCAGTTGTAAAAGAAGAGGCAGTAAAATTTGGAGAAATTGTTACTGTACAATGGCTGCAGTTATTGTAGTAAACTTTACTGTGCAACAGGGAATCCTCATTTCAGGCATTCTATTGGGAAATACTGGATCATGTTTTCTCCTAACCTTACCTAAGAAAGATTTCATGTTGTTGTAATTATGCTTCTAATAATACTTGTTATAATTATACCAGATGACGACTTGCACGTAATCTGCTGATATACCTACCTTTAGCGTAAAGAGTAAAAGTTCATTTTCTTGGATTGTCCATAGCTGTAATTTTCCTATAGGTTTTATATGTCTCTGCTTTGAATGATGTGTTTTTCACGAGGTATTACACCATATAGCCCAAATCTTGCCAACTGCAAAACCGTCTTGACAGAGCCAAGATTTATGCTCAACAGCTGACTTTGATTTTAAATTCGTGAATGAAACGGTCACCACAGCCATGGCTGCATCACATCAACTTCCAAACAGTTACAGCGCGTTGCCACGGACCGCGGTGTTTCATAAAACTAGCCATGAAATTTAATGTCTCGTCCTGATGCGATGCATACTTGTTGGCCCTGGCGCAGGTTGTAAATGCGGCTGGGGCAGGACTAAATATAAGCGTGTCTCGGGTTTCAGCGCAGTATGAAGTGCTCAAAGCAGAGAGGAAAGCCAGAACATGCTCAGTGGTGGTGTGTCCCGGGACGTCTGCTGTGATGGATGGCTGTCAAACGTCCCCTCCCTCTCCCAGGGTCACGATCCGCTGGACGTGAGCCTCCGCAAGCGCCCGCAGCTCCAGGAAGAAAAACTCAGACCTGATACATCCTTGACACTCAGAAAGTGCCAAGAAAGCAGAAAATGTGAGCGCCGGAGTTGAGATAAGTTAACAAGCGCGGTGCCAAAGCAAACAGTTCTGGTGGTGTGAGGGGAGTGGGCTGGTGTAGCTGCATTTCCTCTTTTTTAAGACATACCACAAAGACTGGGGCTTAGAAGTGGTACGACATGTCTTTATTGGAGTGTTTGTAGTTTTGCAATAAAGTCAAATTGATTTCTCATGAGGTATTTTGATGTTTGCCGTTTTATCCGGTTTACGTCATCCTGCTCTGGTTTCTGTTGTCAAAAGTCAAGGGCTGCGTACTGACAGGTCTCTGGCTTTATGACACCAAGTTATCACCATAACAAGATGCAATTAACAATAGCAACAAGCAATAGATTGAACCTGAAAACACCCCCACGTAAAGTGTTGATGAGTGCGTTCTTGCTTAAGTAAGTGCAGTCTTTGCAATTTGCACATTCAAACTGTATTTGATTGGAATGAAAAGTGCCTTAACCCATACCACAATTAGAAAACCACTGCCCAATAAAATGTGATATTTTCCTGCATTTACACTTATTTAGGGCCCTAGTAACAAACACATAGTTCTTTCAGTGGACCAGGAACACCTCTGCTGCTTCTGTCCATGCGATTATGCAACGGGTCACTTAACTCCGTGACCACACTCACCCCTGCAGCAGCTTCTGGGAGGTGAAAGGAAGCTGCTTTTGGCCTGTCCCGTAACTTTGCCGCGTTGTTTATGACAGTGATATTTCGATCTGTCCTCTGAAGCTTCTCCAGACGCAGACATGGTGGTGTCTGGACTGTTGCGACTTTCACATTCTGTCATATTTGTCTTGGAGACGGCGTTTGTTTACAAAAGCGTATCTCTGGATTGTGAATTCTGAGAGAGTCTTCCGATGAGAACAGCTGTCGCAAACCTTTAGAGGACACAATTTTAACTTTAAAAACAAACTTTACTACGTGGTGATTACAGGCGAGAGGACCAGGCATCTGCTTGAGGCTCAAGTTTGTTCTCTTTGTTTTGGAGCAAACCTCTCCTCGTTGAACAGGATTCAAAGTGAACCACGTCACCTTTGTTAGTCTTCTATTTTGTTGATATATTGTAAACGCTTATGAGACGAACTGCACGCTCCAGCTTGGCCAGCGCAAGCAGCATGATGGAGACTATTTAACATGATCTTAGGACCCAGTTTTTATATGAAACTCATGGTTTTATTTTATTTTGTTATGAAAGTACCTTTTATTCAGACAATATACTATACTATAGGGGGTCATTTAACAAGACAGGTGCAAAATAGTGACCACATAGCTTTTTGTGAGAATGTTACACCAAATTTACTTTATTTATACCGCCATTCTCTCATTTACTAAATGAGAGAATGCTGAATGAGCCAAAAAGGCACAAATGACTCTGCTGCTGGGCCACTTTTGCTTCTCAGTGTTAGGGCTGGGTACCGTAAAAGAAAATTCGACACCGGTACTTTAAAGATTTTTTTATTCCGATACCTGAACGATACATTTTTCAATACCTATACTTAAACATTTGCCATTTAAAACCATAAAACAGAACAATGATATTAGTTCATTTCGATAAAGACTATTTCTTCTGAAACACTGAAGAGGCACCAAGAGCCCCCCACACCTGCGGCACAGTGGAGGTGTCATAGAGGAGCTACATGAAACATAAAAGGGGCAAATGAGGAGGTATCCAGCAGTGTTAATTTCGTTGACTAAAGTTTTTACTGGACTAAAACTAAATTCAAAGTTTTTTATGAGACTAAGGCTATGACTAAAGTGTCCAGATATTTTCATTGACTAAAATAAAAATTAAAAGAAGAGACGTAAATCATCCAAACTTCCAATGACAGTTTGGAAGAGCCTCATATCGTTTGTCGACCTTGAGTAAATATAATTATAATAAATATTCTAAATGGAAATTCTAAATTTACATGCAATTTTCGTTAACTAAAACAAGACTAAAATGTAAGATATTTTTCTCAAAAGACTAAGACTAAAATTACATTAAAATATGTTAACACTGGTATCAGCTAAGCCACACATGCCTCTATCCCTACTATTGTTCTGGATAATGGACTTTCACTGGAGAATAAAACAGATTAACTGCTAAGCTCTTCCAAGAAGATGGTGAAAGACTGTTGTGGAGTGGAAGGAGCTGCGCAGGAGAAAGAGTAAGGAGGAGGCGGAGCTGACCAGTGCAGGACACCACGCTATGGAACAGGGACAAACCCAGGAGGCGGTGCATCATTTCACAGAAGCACTGTAGGCAGCCAGCCGGGTTTCCTCCGGAAACCAAACTCCGAACTCCAAAAACATGCTGGTCAGGTTGCCCAACACCTGACAGTAATTTCGCTGTACAACTGTACAATGACAAATAAAGCACTTACTTAAGTTTATCATTTATTTGAACTGAAACAACCAAGTAATTTCCTTTAATACAGTCACTGGACCAAACAGGGATCAAAACTTGGTCTCTAAAGATTTTTTTTTCCGACTTTATCTACTTTTTGGTACACCTACTTTTCCGATACCATTAGTACCTACACATTTTTCCATTACCTTACTTGTATCGTTTAACAGTACCCAGCGCTACTCGTTTTGCACATGAGCAAACACTTCATAAATGACCCCCCCTGACTGGAACAACACTAAAGGTAAAATGGTGAGATCCCTGAATGAAGTGGCCAAACAGAATAATTGACTTCTGCCATTCCATTTAGATTAGCACCACATGCACTGTGAAGTAAAGAACAATTGACCCATTACTGAAAATGTCTGTGGTTTCCTTGTTAACAACCTCAATAATCATCCCGTTGTGACTACTTTTAGCTTCGGCGTGAGAAAGTACCCATTAATGCCAGTCCTCCTCAGCATGGGTTTTGTCTTAGAGTAACCGCTGGGGCACGATTGGCAATTACCTGTCCAAGAGAGTAGTAAATCAGGCCAGAGTGATTAGTGAATACTGTGGTTTAATGGAGGCCTTCACTCTCACAGAGCGCTCTGCTGTCCTGAGGGAGCAGAGCTGGGAAAGGTTTATGGCTAAGGAGCAACCTGCAGAGAGACTAGTTCTAGTTTGGTTCAGGTTTGTAATGAGTATTGCCAGGAAAGAATAACCGAGGAATAGTGCCTGGTGTTAAATGAGCCACATTTCCCAACGCTTAAGGATCAGGATCAAAGTGCTTGTCTTTATTACTGTGCGCCATGGTGGAGAGTGGTTAGCACTACGTTAAGGAAAAATTTTGCCAACACATTAGTAACTTGTTCTTCTAAATTGCTTCTAGTAAATGAATGTGCATCTGTGATGTAAATGGTCTCAATTTATATAGCGCTTCTCTACCACTATTAGGCCCAAAGCGCTTTACAGCAAGGAACCCATTCACACTCTCATTCATACACCAATGTACGCAGACACTGGAGGCAAGACGGGTGAAGTGTCCTGCCCAAGGACGCAACAACAGTGGGCACCTTCAGGAACTGGGATTCGAACCAATCATGAGACATGAAATAGCAAATTCTTGGTGATGAGGTCATACTTTCAGCGGGCTGAAAATGTTGGCCGTTGATATTACCTTCAACCTGTGCATTCTGTCATTGTGTCCTTGGGCAAGTCACGTAGTGTATTTTTCTTTGTAATTTGAATGAAAAAACTTTCCTCAAGAGGGTCCCAAACATCAAGCTTTTTTTTTAATAATGGATGTGGCGACTAAAAAAGGATGAGATGGGTTGTCTAGAACAGTGCTTCTCAACTGGTGGGACTCAAAAGTGGGTCACAGAATCTTCCTAGAAATCATTGAATTACTGAAAATGTGAAGGAAAGGAACACTACCGAAGTGTGTTAAAATGACTGTTTTGGTCATAATTTCAGCTTTAAAGGCTTAATAATAGTTATAATAGTAGTTATACATAGTAGAATAGTTATACAATAATGATTTGTGGGGCTAATGCTGCATTTTGCATCGTACATAACAAATTACATTTTGAGTCTCAAAGCCATACCAGTTGAGCACCACTGGTTTAGAAAAAACTTGAGCATTATTGATTTAAAAATCTAAATCAATTTGTTCCTAGTTTGTCAGCATTTTCCTCTTTGACTTTCTGGCTTGTGCATGCTCCTCTGGGCTTCTGTGAGCAGGCGTCCAAACCCAGAACAGTAGCTTCGAATCCGCATATGGACTTGACATGTGCCGATCTGTCCACCTCTTTCCACATGTCGCTCCAAAATGTTCGAATTTGATACAAGCTCTCCTTCTTTCTCCTCTTCAGCTCCAACAGAGTAATAGTAGGAAGCAGGGCTTGGCTGGCAGCTTGGGAGCACGATGGATGGAACTGCTGCGGTAAGCAAATGTGCCGATGAAGTCAGCGTCTGGCCCACATTAAAAATTACCGCCACTATGCAGCTCGCACAACAGCTGCAACATGTTTAGAGCGAATATCGAACGCTTTTGTTTTATACATTTCCTGCATTATAAAACATCAGGAAGCTTTGTGGGTGGCTGGCAGATTCTCCATCAATTATGATATCACCGCTTGGAAATTGCAGGCATTATGACGTTATGAGCTGAGCCGTAAAATGTAAGGATAAAGTGCATTGATGTTTTTCTGGCAGACTGATGCTTTACATGCACGGTAAATGTAGTAGGGCTGGCTGAAAATGTGCAAAGAATGATGTCAAGAAATGTCCCACTCAAGTCGTTTTTAGGGCCGCAATGAGCGCTGTGTTGGTTTCAGAGGTGCAACGTACATCATCGGAGCAGTTTTTCATAGTGGCAGTTTTGAAGTGTTGTTCCATGAGCTCATGCACTTATTCCACTTATTATGGCCTGAAGCAATTCTCTCTAAAGTGTCAACAGCGAAATGTCACTGTATATTCATGGCTAATCCCTTATTTGAGACAACGTTGGCTGTAGTTTGCTTCAAGGATACTTGTATTAATGTGTGTTTTGATTTGGCATTGTTCTGCGGGGGATGATTGTTGAGGTAAATATAACTTTTTTTTTTCTGTTTGTATGTACTACTTGTGTTTTTGCGGCTTATTTTTTTCCCAAACAACTCCAAGGTGAACAGTCTTTTACTTGGAACACATGCTAGCGTTACAGTTAGGTCAAAATGTAGAATTTTAAATAGATTTAAATTATATTTACATATTATATTTACATGGCCTGACATGGACTTAAAACTCAGATATATGGCAATAATGGTCTCTAGTTTTAGATATTATAGGAAGAAAAATATGTTTTAGCATGTATGGTTGCCTCGAGAATACAAAGTACTGTTTGAGATTATTTAGTGGTTCACTTTTCTATATATTAAATGGACTAAATTTATATAGCGCTTTTTTTTTTACCTTTATCAAGCCCAAAGCGCTTTACAGCAAGGAACCAGTCACCCGTTCGTACACCAATGTACACAGACACTGGAGGCAAGTAGGGTGAAGTGTCTGGCCCAAGGACACGACAGTGTGCATTTGTGGGAGCTGGGATTCAAACCACAGACCTTCCGATCACGAGACGACCCGCTCTACCACATGCGCCACCGTCACCCTAAAGAAAATATTTGTTTTTCCGAGTACCACCATCAAACCTGGCAATAACAGACAAGGTCTAAAATTGGATTAAGCAATGATTAACCTGTTATCTGCCATTTCAGGATTAGGGTTATTTTCTCTAATTATGCATAGACATCTCAAAGCTTATTGACAGTAGACTTTACAGCCTTTGTTCCAGTGTGATACCTCATTTGAAAGCCAAGACCTTTTATTTTCTAAACATGTGTAAGATCTGTGTGAGTGAAACACAACTTACATCACTTTTGCCGTCTCTAATTATGAGCCTAAATCCTGACCCTAAACCTAAGCCTAAGCCCCTGATCAGGCAGGTAAGAGGTTTAAGTAGTTCAAGCTAATGATTTATGCAATGGAAAAATGTAATAAAAATGTACGGAAAAAAAACTAACTAAAACTACACAGTAGCCCAAGTATCATTTGAAGCATCCCACCATACCTGGACCCCGGTTTGAGAAACACGGCTTTAGACACATTGCAGTACTTTCTCTTCCCCTCCTGCTCTCTCCCCCGTTCACCCCACACTCAGACACAGACAGTGCAGTTAATGCCCGTCTGAGAGCGGGGCATTACTCACGGTCATTATTGGTTTGGAAAAAAGACGTTTGCGTTGCCCCCACGGGCTGACACTCGCTTGTGTCATGTCACGGAGAAATGTCTCTGGAAAGTATTCGGACAGACCAGAAATGGGGTCACATTTGGAGCAAACGTTTTCACAGCAGCGCACAAATTATAATGCATTTTTGATCATTTGCTTGTACTGCTCATGATTATGTCATAGCCAGTTGTAGTAGTGGAAAGTGATCAAATCCAGAGTTTCAAAAAAGTCACGGTTTGTTATGTTTTGGCAATTTTTCATCTTTATTGAAGTGTTTTATTGTCAAGCTGGGCCCTTGAAATTTGTCCAGCATAGATGTGCTGCAGCTCAAACCAATAGGCTACTGAGCTGCACGTGTTTCCACAGCTTTTACAGTATGTCCAGCAGTGAGAGTCTGTTAATAAATGCATCGCTTCAGTGGATGGTTTATTCAAGGAAAGAGATATTGAGATTTTTTCTGTAGATTAAATAATGCGAGAGAAAAATATATATTGTGAGTGTTCTATTATTTAATGTGTCTATACAGATATACATATATGTTAAAATTGCCAATATTAATAGGAGATTGTGTAGATTGGACTATTTCCTTACCATGCATGTTTAGACACTAATCTGGTCCCGCTGTCTGCATTTTGTCTGCAGTGACTCCTTTTCAATTGCTACTGTAACAATACATTTCAATGAGAGTGAAACAACTCAAGTGCAATGTATATACTTAAATTATGCAGCAGCCTTTATAAAAAAAAAAACATTTGACGCACATCCTGACTGTGTAAACCAGCAGGGGGCGTTGTATTCACAGTCTTCGTTTTAGCCTCAGATCTGTCGTGTTTTATTGGACGCAGCAAAGGCCTCTAGTCTCACCTTACAGAGCATTACATGTTTTACTTGGAATTTTGACATTCATTAAGGCTTTTCTGAAACGTAAAAATGCTCACTCCCCCGTGCAAACCCGCTGCTTTACCCTCATGTTTCCCCGTCCTTTAGTGTGTATGTTCCAGCGGCATGTACTATCAGTCAAAGCCCGATACCAAAGGTGCAGTTAAAGCCCATGTTGCAGAGATATTAAAGTTTACTGCACACATTGTCTTAATTAGCCTCACATGTTCCTGACCAGAGCGGATGGATCAAGACTAATGGTTGTTTATAGGAAGTGCGCAGAGACCTTTTAGTAATTAAAGGTGCTGAGCGCAGGCTTTAGTTACATCTGCTTACACCAAGAGGATATTCCAAAATGATTTTAGCATGTAATCTGTGGTGAGTCATATGTTTCCAAAACACATAGCCTTGACTTGAGCCTGTGCCCTGCTGGTTGGTGATATAGGCTAATCTTTAATGACAAACATCACTCTTCAAACAAATCGACAGTAACTAGGCCATCTGTAATAAATACTAACTTTATGTTATTATTGCTTAACCTTTGTAGATATTTATTTTTGCTACAAATTAGCCCTTTCTATAGGGCTGCATTATTTTGGAAAAATACTTAATTTGTACGTTTTAGAAAGTTAAGTTGAACATGCCCAGAAACATTGAGACTGAGATTTGAACTGCTAAACTAATACAGGAACGTATTTCAGATCGTATAAACTACAGGGTTTGGATATTGATACACATCAAGACACCACTATATTATATATATGTTGTTTGCAAAGAACATTGCACTGCTTAAAGGTGCATTATACAACTTGTTTATGTAAAAAAGATACATTGATATCAGTGCATATTTGACCTTTCACTCAGCGGCTGTATGCGTGGTCAGCATGGCGCCTTTACTTTCCATCAGAGTAGTCTCTCGGACGATCCAGGATCAATTGTTTGGAAGGTTTTCAACGCTGACCGATCCTCTCACCAGAAAACCTACAAAACAAATGATCCTCGAGTGATGTAGAGATCACCGTGATCAAAAGTAAAGGTGCCTTGATAACAACTCATACAGCCACTGGGTCACAAAAAGGTAAATTACGTACAAATATCAAGTTTTTTTTGTTCCATAATGCACCTTTAATAATAGACATTTCCCCAACTTGTAACTATTCCAATAGAAATCCACCTGCTCTACAAAGTGAGCCACTGCGGTGGCCTTTTATTCTGTCTTCATATTTACGAGCCACGTTAATCCAATAATCCATCGCCAGTGTTTTGCATTTCAGAAACAATGGGCAGAGAGCAATTGTTGAAAGTTTTTTTTTATCTGTCGGACAAAATAAAAATCTGAATGGCAATTATTGCATCGTAAAGTGAGTGGCATCTGCTCAGACAACCCGTACATTCAAAATAGCACTTGTTAAAACACTTTCATAACACCGGTATAAAAAAAATAGTACAAAAAATACATACAGACTAAAAATCTGCACTTACATTTTTACAACACTAACAGCTACAAGCCATTGCATGTGCTGTCACAGGTTCATACCAGACTTTCACCTGTTCTGACAGGAAGTTTCTCCGCTGTTTACAGGACATAAATAAATTAAAACAAAGTAAAAGCACACATATTTGGTATTTAAAAAACACTGTTAAGAAAGGTTAACGCCTTTCATAGATTTATGGGTTACCGTAGATACATGAAATTTGAAATACAAGTTTTTGGAAGATGTATAGTAAAACAAAATTGATAAATTCTCTTTCTATTGGGCCTTGAAATTGAATTCAAGCACTTTATCCCCAATGTTGCAAAATAAAACAAGCACCGTGAGAGAATTAAATCTGCGCTTCCATTGTGCAACTGTCCTTAATCATAATAATCAAAATCTTTTGCACAGTGCTGTATTTTTGCCAATTTGTGCATAGTTGCTCATGTCAATGCTTGGTCAGTATCTATAACCATTGACATTACATGAAAACAAAGTTTGAATATCAATTTGAAGTTTGCATTGAACATCCAGCATCTCGGTCACACATATTAGTCTATAAAATGCTGCCAATATTGATTTATTTGTTGAAGGCACGTGTGTTTTGAGTTGAAAGGCCAAATCAGATTTGGCACAAAGTCTTAGTAAGGATATGGTGAAATGGAGATGTAGGTGATGAAGATGCTCTGGTAGGTGACGCGTCCCTGTGGTGAGATGGTTGTGGCTTGGACTTTGAGCCGCACTAATCCGGGCCTGTCCAGAGTGCGCAGCGTGAAGAGGATTCCTCGACCAGATTCGTCCTTGATGCCAAACACTCTGCTGCCCATGGACCCGCTCTCTGTCTCCTGCTCCAGTATAGTAAAGGAGGTGCGGTCCTGGAGGATGCCCGACTCGGAGAAGGCAGATAACCGCACTACGTTGTGATTGGACGGGATGCCGGAGGGGAGGGTTAAGAGCTTGTACTGCAGACGCTGAGGGGAGCCTGTGGAGCAGTCGTGATTGCAGGGTCTGTAGCAAGTCCTGTAAGACAAATACAAAAATCTAATAATCTATGTCTGTTTATTTAGGACAGATACTGATGCATGAGTAAGACATGTTTAACTTTACTTCAAGTCTTCCTTGTTCTGTAAAGCACTTTGTTTTGTGTTTGAATTGTGCTTTACAAATAAACTTGCTTTTCCTTAATACTGTATATATCATGCATATGTATGGGAACTGGTCAAGTTTTCTGCCTTACCCGGGGCTTCCTCCTCTCTGGTAGGCTGCTGGACAAGGTGTATCTAGGCACTGATATCCTCCTCGGGTATTAAAGCACATCTGATTGTGGTCACACTTAATGCCCTGCTCCAAACACTCATCAATGTCTAGATGTAGAAAAAAACACTTTTTTTCAAATCTAAGATTTGAATTTAATGACAAGATGTCAACATTGAAGTAAAGCATTTACCTTTACAGGTCCTGCCATTGGGTAAGAGTTTGTATCCAGACGGACAAAGACACTGGAAGCTGCCAATTATGTTGCGACATTCGTGTTGACAGGGCTTTCTGAGGCACTCATCCACATCTGTAAGAAAAGTGATTTTATTGTGGGGACATCTTTGTCAATTGACAATGCATATGTTTTTGTCTATGCTTACCAACACATGCTCCGTCTCTGTAGGTGTGTCCCACAGGACAGCTCTGCCTGGTGATGCGCGATACCCCTGTTGACCTGGAAAGGATCGGTCTGCCCACAGAGGACACTAGCTGTGGTCTAAGTCTCGCCCGAACTCTGGTTCCATTGGTAAAAGTGTGTCCTCGCTCAAGTCCTGCACAAGACCGACCGTCCCCCAGCAGGACCGTCCCCGGAGGGCACAGACACCTGAAGCTGCCTGGCACATTACGGCACTGATAGGCACAAGGGCTTGGAGTTTGAATACATTCATCAATATCTGAAAAGGGAAACAAAATAACTCTCAGATGAGCACATCACTGAAGTAGAACTGCAGGGCAACATAACATTTCTCATGCATTACAGTCACTTGAAACATCTGCTGTTGTTCTCCATTTGACAGATTTTCACACACAAAAAACCTTTATTCAACCATCGGTTTCAATAAAAGCATATTTGTTGTTGTTTTTTAAGACCAGACTTTGTTATAATTGATTAATTTTAACTTTCCTTATCAGTGGCTCTGTCTCTCATTTTGATGGTGTGTTGATACAGATAAATACCAGTATGTTTGGCAAAGTCAAGTGGATTGCACTGTTTATACAAGGAAATATAAACATAATCAGCAAAAGTAATTCAAAATGTGACGCAACTCTTACCAAGACACGGCAGGCCGACTCCCTGGGATCTGTAACCGCGAGGGCACACACAGCCGTACCCTCCTATTGTGTTCTGGCAGATCTGAGTGTATCTACACATGTGGCTTCCATCCTGACACTCGTCAATATCTAAAACAAAAACATCATGAACTTGCTTAAAAGCAGAGGTAATGATTTGCAGTTATTGGTATGATACAACAAGTCAGTATGCAACTGACTTGGTTGCATACTAACCTACACAGGCCCCATTTTCTGCGGTGGTCATCCCAGAAGGACAACTGTCAAAGCACTGGTATCCCCCCTCAGTGTTACGGCACTGCTGGTAAGCTGGGCAAACGTTCCTCATGCATTCATTGATGTCTAATGTTGCAACAGAAGGAGAGTTATAAAATGCAAGATAAATACGTTACATTTCCCAAGTGACACATTTAGTTACTAACCAAGACAGCGGTGTCCTGACTGCTGATATCCAGGGTGGCATATGCAGTGGTATGAACCAAGAGTATTCACGCACTGGTGCTGGCAAGGAGAGAGGGCAGACTCCTGACACTCATCCACATCTAAGTCACAAATGAAAGAACAGACTTAAACGGCAAAAAAAAACTATTACATCAGATACCACTGCTCCACTACTGCAGCTCAACTGTTCGAGATATCTCTATTAATCACTTGCCTTCACAGTTTGCCCCTGTAAGGCTGGCCTTAAATCCTGGTCCACATTTGGCTTGGCAGCGATAAGTGCCCACGGTGTTGATGCACTGCTGGTTGAAGTGGCACATGTGGGAGCCCTGAGCACACTCATCAATATCTGAGAGTAACGAAAACAAAGAATACAATGCAAGAATTCATAAGCATTATAAAAATCTTAGTACACATGTTATGTGTAACTGGATTGTATTTACAACAGTTTTGGAATAACATGTCGCACACATAACGTGTTCCCATCTCCATTCAGTTCTGTTCTTTACCAGCATATAAAACCTTTTGGGTTCATTCATCCTAGCATTTCCAAGTGCATTAGTCTCACCTTGACATGTATTGGTCTCTGCAGAGATGGTGAAACCAGAAGGACATGCACAAGTGAAGCCTCCCATGATATTGTTGCACGAGTGCGAGCAGGGCGACTGCAGGGCACATTCGTCCTCATCTAAAAATAAAACCGCATATTGTCCAAGGAAAATGTATATTTTGTAGGGGGGGGGAAATTGAGCAGAAGCATACCAGCACAGAAAGATGCATAATCAAGAGTGAATCCTTTGGGGCAGTTTTCTCCATATCCTTCTGTACAGCAAACATTGGAGATGACCATTACTCATCAAGTTAAATAGGACATAAAAGGACTTTGTAATTACAGTCTTTTCTTTTACCTGGCATGAGGAGGTTTGCATTCATGCGAAAGTCCAGAGTTAGCGAAAACATATTGTAGACACTATTGAGCCCAGAAACTTTCAGCAGCTGGAGGAGAGGGCCTTGGCGCTCCTCTGGGCCCTCATAAATAATTGTATGGTTGCAACGCAGCAC
This sequence comes from Proterorhinus semilunaris, assembly GCA_021464625.1. Taxonomy (NCBI): domain Eukaryota; kingdom Metazoa; phylum Chordata; class Actinopteri; order Gobiiformes; family Gobiidae; genus Proterorhinus; species Proterorhinus semilunaris. Next base: position 21,206,389 of record CM038345.1, on the reverse strand, counting down.
CAAGGGATTTGAGCCCCTTTGGTGGGTTTGGGACGACCACGAGTACAGCTGCCCTTGGCCTGTCTGCACATAGGACTCATCAAACTCCTGCAAGACGCAAGCCAGTTTAGATCCAGGGGTACAACTTTAAAACAAACCATTGAAATAAAAATGGATCGGATTACAGACCTGCAAGTTGACATGTGATGATAACAAAGGAGGGACATATCCATTAATGACTATGTCAATTAGTAAAACGCCTTCAGGGTCAACACCTCTGGCAACATGGGTCAAACGGAGAATCTCCCCTGATGTAAAAAACAAAGCGTTACCAATTAACATTTAAATAACAGCAGTTCATAGTGCCATCTTCTGGTCAGTTTGCAAATTACAACTGTTGAGTAATTTGATTTGACCTAAGATCGGGTAAAATATTACATATAATAAACACTAAAATAAATACAACTTGACAGCTGCGATGAAATGATTGGATAAAACTCACCGGTCTCAAATTCCAGTTGGGACTCCTGTCTGAAATGCCCTTGAGTGAAAGAGTAGCCATTCCTTGTCCCTCCATTTTGCAGCACTGCAGTCCAGTAAATGGGGGCGAACACCGACACCAACACGCGCAGCAATGGACCTGCCACACATGCAAAGTCAGCAATGCATTTGGAAAACAATACGATTAACCTTGTGTAGCATTAAATCAGACCCTGATGCTTTAGCGACCAGTACTCACCGATACTAGGAGGGATGTTCTCTAGACGTGCCTCAATGCTGCTGCTCTCCTCTTCCTCGTGATCTGTGATGTTAGCCTCCAGGAAGGAAACGCCAAACTCCCTCTCGTTCACCATCCCTATCAGGCTTCCTCTAGTCTTGCGAGGGCTCTCACCTTAAAGTGGACAGCAATCTTATTTGTCTCATGTCTTTAAAATATTTCATATCCCCTATCACAGGAAACGCACCCGGACAGAGACCAGCTTGGCATTTCCTTGAATCTAGACTTTGACCGCTGCAGGACCTGCCTCCGTTTGAAGGCTCGGGGTTATTGCAAAGTCTGATGCGTTCTTGAACTCCTTGTCCACACGTGCTGCTGCATGGGCCCCACTCCTCCCAGTTAGAGAAGCCTCCATTGACTGGTAGTCAGAAAGGTTTATTCAGATTTTGTTATGTTACTGAATGTTATTTTTCAGTACATTAAACAAAACTCACTCTGAACTTTGATGGAAATAGTTCTTTCAGCAGTTCCAGCTTCACTCTCAGCGACGCACTGGTACTCCCCTTCATCTGCGGCCTGTGCAGAAACAGGGAGGCTTGGTGTGACCACGTCACAATATGTAGCAAAAGAATTACTGTTAGCGAGAAATACTTCTTGCTTGTGGTGCAGTAACAACAGAAGTTACAGACTATAAGGTTAAAGGCAAAGTCTGGGACCCCTGAACATGGCTCTGTCCTTAATGCCGTTTCTGACTGGTTCAAATATGATTTAGAAAGTAAAGCAAGACTAAAAATTATCCTATCGACTGATATCAAATTCAATAATAGAAGATAAAAGCTGCAATATTTACAGTGATGCTGTAAATGACCAAGGATCCATTGAGCAGTGTCTGCATGCGTAATGAGCGGAGCAGTGGTTTTGTGTCCTTCAGCCAACGCAGGACAGGGCTGGGGTCTCCATGAACGGGACAATCCAGCACTGCAGCGCCGCCCTGGACCACTGTTTGAGTCATATGGGCTTCACCCTTTAGCATAGGAGGCTCTGGAAACACAGAAACAATTGCTTCTAAAACTATTGTAGCCAAAGCAAATTGAATACAATTGTATATTCTAATATAGCGTGACTATTATATTCCGATTTATTTGTTTCTAAGATTACTATTTGAGCTACTGTGACAAAGCAATTTCCCTTGTGGATCCATAAAGTCTGCCTAAGTAGTGGCATAGTACGTACCCCTGATACGAATGAATGAGAGGGCTCTAATGGAGCCCACGGTGTTTTCCGCAGTGCACACGTAAGTCCCAGCATTGTTCATTGCCACATTTTTAATAAACAGTGAGCTCCTGCCTGCTTCATCCATCCTGCCTGTCAAGGATAAAGGTATATCTGATTTATTATTTCAATTGCAGATGTCCAACCATTAATTTAAAAAAATAAAAAAAGTAAACGATAAAAAACCTGGGATGGGGCTGTTGTTGACTGTCCAGGAGATGACAGGAGCAGGTGTGCCCTGAGCATGGCAGGATAGACTCAGATTTTGCCCTTTGTTCAGGGTCATGTCTCCTGGGAGTTCCTTAAAGGCAGGCCTCATATTGATGGACAGGCGGATGTCCTGTCTCACTGAACCTGCTGCATTAGTAGCTACACATGTAAACACACCTGCATCTCCCAGCTGTGAAGAGATCAGTTACATACTTGTATGTATTTTTTTCAATAGGTCCTGTGAAATTATTGTTTTCAAGAATCTTACCTCAGCCCGCTCAATGATCAGCTCTCCAGATCGAAGGACTGTGAATTTGCCAGGGCGCATAGGGACAATGGTTCCATCTTTCTCCCATGACACTCGGGGCTCTGGGGAGCCTTGGGCAGCACATGGCAGCAGGGCCTGAAATCCTTGAATTACTGACAGCTCTGCTGTCTGAGCAGGAGCAATGACTGGGGGCACTACAAACACAATATACATTGATTTTAAGCCTCACACATTTACAATTGTGTCTCTATTGAGCTATAACCTTAAATACCTTGAATCATAAGCCTGATGTCATGGCTAGCTCTGCCAGCAACATTTTTGGCAGAGCAGGTGTACAGGCCTGCATCACTGCGCTGGGTTGAAGGGATAGACAAGGTTCCATTTGCAAAAACACGGATGTGCGCCCCATCCACCACAGGCCTCCTCTCTTTGAGCCATGAGACTTCAGGCTGGGGCTGCCCGTCGGCAACACACTCCAGACTAATTGGCTGGCCTAGCACAGCAGTGTACTCCACACGGGGCACACTCAGCACCGGAGGAACTGGAAAATATGGTTTTAATTCATATTTATAAAAGAGGCATGAATGCATATGGATGTGAATGTAACTGCAGGCGCTGAATGCCCAAGTGACATAATCTGTTTGGCTTCTGTGACAAAAGAATAAGCTGAGCTCAGCAAATGCTGAATACTAATTATCAGCATTTGTATTACTAACCTTGAAGAACGAGTTTGGTACGACCCACGGCTAGACCAGCTTTATTCTTAGCCAGGCACTGGTAGGTCCCTGCATCACCGAGTGTAACACGGGAGAACTTCAGAGCTCCATTTGACAGCACTGCCAGTCTATGACCTAAGGAAAAATTGTTTAGTATACATTTTTACTGTATAGTCAGTTTGCCTTAATTTAATTACCTGCTGAAATGGGTACCCCTTCTCTTTGCCACGTGACAGAGGGTCTGGGGAAGCCTTGAGCCTCACATGGTAAAACTGTCCCATGATTCAGAACCACTTGGACTTCTTCAGCCATTGGCGTGATCTCTGGGGGCTCTAAGTGCAGACATATTCTTTATAATGTTATATTTATTATGAATTATCCACTGCAGTGTAAACCCATGAAGTCCACCGCTCACCTTGGACAATGAGAGTGATGTGTTTATGCGCCACACCAGCCGGGTTTCGGGCCGAACACGTGTATCTACCAGCATGACTCGGTGCCGCAGATGTTATCTCTAATACACCTAGGAGTTATATTCGGGTTATTTTACAACCAAAGCTTAACACAACAGTCAAATTCCTTTTCTATGGGCATTGTACAGTGTAGTAAAAAAAAAAAAAACATTATGTGAACACTGACCAGTTGGTAGAACTCGATAACTTCCTCCTCTGGCCCCTAGTTTAGCTCCACCTTTAGTCCAGGTGACTGTAGGCTTTGGCCGTCCTTGCACGTGACAAGGTAGCGCCACAGGAGACAGTTTGACTGCTGTGATGGTAGTGGTGTCGTCCTCAATAGATGGTGGGACTGTGAAGCAAGAAAAAGTCTAGTTAAATGATTTGAAATATTGACCATTGATAAATACATTAGCTTTTTGTTACCTTGCAGAAGAACCTCAATGACCCTTCTTTCTTCCCCAGCTTCATTGACTGCAGTGCATTCAAAGTAACCCTCATCCTCATTGGTTGGAGACAAGATAACCAAAGAACCAGAAGTAAGTAACCTGGGTAAAAAATAAACAAAAAGCCTTGAACTTGCAGATATAGTGCAGGGATTCTGAGTGATATAAAGCTGCGTTTACCTGTACTGGTCGGGATACTGGCTGATATCTAATGGCGCACCGTTCCTCTTCCAGGACACTTTAGGGGGTGGTATACCAGTGGTCTCACAGCTCAAAACAGCTCTAACTCCTGTAGTTGCTGTTACATTGAACGGTCCGGGGCTGATAGATGGACCCACTAACAAAAGGAAATAATACATTTACCCCAAATATACAAGTAATGTTAATTTTTCATATTGTGAAGCTTACCAAACACTCTTAAATCTATTCCTCTGTGGTCTGAGCCCGCCTGGTTAGATACAGTGCAGAAGTATCGTCCAGAGTCACTTAACTGAACTTTCCGTATGCGCAAGGAGCCCTGTGGTAACTGAGTGAACCTGGAAAAGTAACGATGTCAATAAGCCCCATATTGTGTTTTATTGTTTGATATAAAACTTACTTTCCATTATCCTGAGGCAGAGGAAAGCCATTTTTTCGCCACATGACAGTGGGAGTAGCATCTCCTTGGACTTCACATGGTAACAGTGCATCCTGGTCTACATGTGCAGTCACTGCTGAGCTGCCCTCCTTTATAACTGGTGGTACTGTCAACAGTTTAGTGTACATTTACCTTTAGAATATTCTCAAAACATTTACCGTACAAAAAAAATAAATCAATACATCTCTTACACAAAATCTCCACTGTGAAGAACAGACTGGTGCTTCCTGCCATGTTGGTAACCACACAGCTGTAGTGACCACTGTCTTCGAGCCTGACCTCTTGGATTTCGAGATACTGGCCTCCCGCCAGCCCCTGGACACGCCCGCCTAACTGATAACAAGCAAAGACAAGTTAGGCTTTTCAAGATAAACATTTGACCAATATCAGTCCTCTTCTGTTGTTACCTGCATTTTGGCATCATCCTTGTACCACTCTATATTGGGAGGGGGGTCACTGTCAACCAAACACTCCAGGGTCAGATGTCCACTAACTGGGACAGTCATTGTTCTCACATCACCAGAGCCAACAAGAGTCGGTGGGACTAAAAGATGAATTAACACAATAAGAGAAAATCTCCAAATTTAATCAATACGTTTTTGATAGTTGCATTCTCTAGTATAGTTGGGATGAAAAATAGGTTAATGCTAAATTAAGCACCTTGGATGCGCACCCAGTGGTTTTTCTCATCTTGTCCAGCCAGGCTGCTGGCATGGCAGGTGTACAGGCCAGCATCTTCAGTCTTGAATGAAAACACAATCAGTTTGCAGTATAATTTAAATCATCTAAGACATATTCGTGCAAACTTTATAAAGTACACACACATTTCTAATTTAAAGTTACCTGTACTTTGCTAATCCTGACAAAGTGTCCATTCTCTTGAACAATGTCAGTTTTGTCGATGGGCTTTCCGTCTTTGAGCCAGCTGAGTGTGGGAGGAGGGTTTCCCATGGCAGTGCACTGCAGCTCCAGGACACTGTTCACTGCTAACATCATTTCCTCTGGGCTTGAGCTGGAGATCTGAGGGGGCTCTGCAGCAGTAAACAAGTTGTCCCATTAAGAAGATGTCGTTTTCGTGAGATAAATTGAATTCATACGACAGTCGTTACCGAGTACAGTGAGGTTAAAGCCTTTGGTGCTGCTGCCCGCCTGGTTATTGGCCACACAGTTGTAGAGGCCGGCGTCTGAAGGAGCTACATCAGGGAGCTGCAGCCGCGTCTCTTGTCCGTCTAGCAGAAGGTTGCGGTGAAGGGACAAAGGCTGACCATCTTTGAACCAGGTCAGAGTTGGAGGAGGCACCCCACGCGCCTCACAGGTTAATGTCACTAAAGACCCCTGTACAACAGTGACGGGCTCCACAGGTTCCACATGATCAACACCAGGGGGCACTACAGGACGGCACAAATGTGGCAGTACAATAAAAAAACAAATACAGTTTTAAGCACAGCAGGATTTGTTCCCGTGTGTACCTTGAACTTGTAAGTCATAGCTAAGCTCAGCAAGCCCCGCACGACTACGGGCGATACATGTGTACACTCCAGAATCAGAGACTTGCACCGGTGAAATCCTATGTTTAAAAAAATATCATTAAGTAGTCATTACTTTGGAAATGTGTTGTTTACTACTATTGCAAAGGTTTGTAAATGTGTGGTGTTGAACCTTAGGACAGAGTCCCCTGAGAGGAGACGGGAACGAGGGGACAGGAGCACAGGTCGCCCGTTCTTCAGCCAGCTGATTTGTGGAGGAGGGTTCCCCGAAGTCAGACACTCCAGGGTCACAGAGCTGTCCTGAGTAGCCTGGACCTCTCTAGGCAGAGTGGTCTCACCAGAGATAGCTGGTGGCACTGTGACGTAGATCAAAGCATGAAATATCAGCTAACAAATGTATCAAAATATCCCAATCTTACCTGATACAAACAAAATGTAAATCTTGCTGTCCTGGCCAGAAGGGCTAACGGCTAAACATGTGTATGTCCCTGAATCTTCAGCATTCAGCTTCAGGATAGTTAATGAGCTGCCATCTGGGGTCACACTGCAAGAAAATGATATAAAATGTAATACTGACTAATAAGATTCATCTTAATATGTGCGTGCTGTCGTACTGTATTTGTCGTGTCTCTGAGCTCGATAAATTCACACCATCTTTGAGCCAGCTGATTCGAGGTAAAGGGATGCCGCTAGCTTTGCACTCGAGGGTCATCTCCTGTCCAAGTGGTGCACTCACATCAGAGGGGTGTTGAGAATCAATGATAGTGGGAGAAACTGAGGACAGAAGAAGTCACTTAAAGTAAGTCTTGCAACAGTGTGGCAAGTATTTTTCTCAGCAGGTATAGCGATGCTCACCCAGCACTGTGAGTTTGTAGTCTCTTTGTGACTGTCCTTCACTGTTCCTGGCCACACAGGTGTATGTCCCTGCATGGGACATAGTGAGAGGGCCCAGCTCCAGCCTGTTACCGCGAACGGACCACTGCCACTGCAGGCTGCTCTCTGATCGGCAAACACATTCACTATCATTCTTTGGAATTAATCAAACGTTACACCTATTAATGTCAGGTTTATTTCTTACCTATTGGGGCTCCGTCTTTAAGCCACGTAATACTTGGCATAGGGACACCTGAAGCCTCACATAGAAGAGCGATATGAGAGCCCAGAGTGTGGTTAACTGACTCCCAGAGCGGCCCGTCCAGGACTGGGGGAACTGTGGAAATACAGTAACTATATGAAAGTCGCTTCTTACAGCTGTGTAAGAAAGCTGTGTTTTTTACCATGGACGGCAACTCTGAAAGTCCTGTCCACCTGCCCAGCTACATTGGAAACTTTGCAGGTATAAGTGCCACCATCAACTTCCTGCAGACACACAATTGCAAAAAAATATATAAAAACGATTAAGCTTGAACAAATTAAAAGCAATGTATTATAACATCATAACACTCTTTCCAACCTGTACTCCTGTGATTTCCAGCTGATGATCTTTTATCTTTAAACCATTTCCTGGTGCCAGCTGGTGTCCATTTTTGTACCACGTGACCTCAGGCCTGGGCACACCATGAGCTTCACACTGCAGAGTGACAGAGGAGCCAACCTGCAGTGTCACTGACTCTCCACCAGGGCGAGGCTTCAGGGTGGGCAGAACTGTAACAAAAATGATGTCAACTCAAAGTGGCTGCATGTGTTTGGAAGAGCTGGAAGGCAACATGTGCGCAATGTGTTTACCATAAACACTGAGGAGGATACTCTTCTGGTCTTGTCCTGCTGGGTTAGTGGCTGTGCAGACATATTGCCCTGCATCTTCTTCTTTTGCCTGGGACAACTGCAGCATCTGTCCACCTATGTTATTATAAGCATCCAAAGTAAAATACACCTGGGTCATATATATAAGTGTGACATAAAAAAGATAATAATACTAACCAGGAAGAATGTGTAGCCCACTGCTGTACTTTAGCACCTGCCCATCCCTGGTCCAGGTTATTTCTGCTGCAGGGTAAGCCTGGACATCACACAGTAATGACACCATGTGGCCCTTGATGACATTAACCTCCTCCTCTTTTTGACCCATGACTCTGGGAGGAACTGCAATTACAGTACACCAAGATTATAGTAAGACTCGGTCAAACAAATGATGAAAAATTGTTTTGAGAACAACAGAATACTTCAACCGTTTGTTACCTTGAACTGTCAGACTGAAAAGCTTCTCCACAGTTCCAACCTTGTTTTCTGCCACACACACATAGCCAGCCATATCCGTGGCCTCGACCTGAAGGAGCTAAATAACGAAATTCCACCGTAAGTTTAGTTCTTCATCTAATTTGATGTCTCACATGTCTAGATTTTAACCTTGAGCTGAGTCCCATCGTCACTGATGTGGTGCTGTGAGTCTGTGCGCACAGCTTTCCCATCTCTTAACCAGGCGACAGAGGGAGTAGGGTGTCCGCTCACATCACAATGCAGGATGACCGTGCTGTTGACCACCGCACCCACTTCCTCCATGAACTCCTCTGTGGCCCCCGTGATCACAGGAGGGACTGGAAAGAAAACACGAAACAAAATCACCAACACATGCACTTTTAACCCTTGTAATCAGTGACATAATAAATAGTGCATTCTTACCAAGGATCTCAAGTTCAAAATGCATTTGATCTTTCCCTGCTTCGTTCACAGCCTCACATGAATACGTTCCGGCATCTTCTTTCTGCACGCGACCAATTTGTAGCATCTGTCCCCCTACACGACAAAAAAGAAGCATTTCTACAGGCTCAGTTGAGGTGAGGTAAGCAAAACCCTCCTGGTACGTGACTCCACCTGGAAGTAGCAGGATGCCATCAGCAGAGGTGAGCTTTTGCCCATCTTTGTACCAGCTGAGTTGGGGTGGGGGTATGGCGTTACTTTCACATGACAGAGTAACGGTATGGCCCAGGACCACCTCTCGTTTTTCGACCATCTGATCACTGACTTCATCCTCATCGTGTCCAAAACCCCACGCTGCTTCTCCGTTGTTCCCACGCTGGAATATTGGAGGAACTAACAACAACAAAAAACATGATGGGTTATCATGTCTGTCTATATGTGACTGAATAAATCAGATAAATAGAATATTTTTCAACACAGACCTTGAACAATGACATGGAAGTCCCTCTTGTCCTCTCCCGCTGAGTTAGTGACTACACAGGTGTACTTCCCCTCGTGGGACATCTTGGCCTTTTCTATATGAAGGACATTCCCTTTCTCTCGTATCCCAGCATGAACATTTCTCGTGAGCAACTAATTAATAAAATATGCATTAAAAATGTATTTGCTCTATGAAATTAACTTCTTAACCCTTAGCCGAGCACATTTTCTCCAGTTCAGCTACAACCAAATCTAAAAGCTTCTTAAAAAAATGTCAAAATAGCGACAAAAACACAACAAAACATGCAGAAAAAAAGTGAAAAAAGAGACAAAAGCGTAAAACAAAAAAGCGACAAAAACGTAACAAAAAAGCGCTAAAACTTGACAAAACAGGAGACAAAAAAATGATGAAAAAGCCACAACAAAAACAACAAAAACGCAAAAAAGGCAACAAAAATGTGACAGAACAGTCGTCAAAAAAGCATTCATAAAAGCGCCATAAACACGACAAAAGCGTGACAAGAAAGCACAAAAAATACGTGTTACACTGGTTTCAGTCGAAGAGCTTTTAGATTTGGGTAAAGCCAAACTAAGGAAAATGTGCTTGGTTAAGAGGTTAATCATCTTCTATAATCAGTTTGAATAAGACTAAACTACAATTTTTGCTTGTGCATTTTGTCACTGACCTGTCCATCTTTGAACCACTGGACTTTGGGTTCAGGGAAACCTTTGGCCAGACAAGACAGTGTTAAGCTCCCGTTGATCCGCACTTTCTCTGCCTGGACTCCAAATAAGGATGATGAGCCCTCAATCTGTGGCGGGACTGTAAGTAAAGGCTAAATATAATTATTTCATCTAATTATTCATATTTAAATGTGTGCTATTTCAGTAGGCGCGTGTATAATTTACCCAGAACACTAAGTGAGTAGTGTTTAGTGGCCGTCCCTGCCGGGTTAGACGCTCTGCAGGTGTACAGTCCATTGCTCTCCCCCATGGCTGAGCCCAGCCTCAGTGCCTGACCTCCTCGAGTGTATGTGAGCTGTGGGCTGGACACAATGGGCTGGTTGTCCTTCAGCCAGGTGATGGTGGGAGGAGGAGAGCCCTCCACATCACAGGGCAGCACTGTGGAGAAACCGAGCACCACTGACACATCTGTGGTCTCGCCGGGCCCTTTAATGGTTGGAGGGGCTGCGGAGAGGAAAAAACAGACACTTTTAACATCCAATAACCTTTTATGAGCCCACAGCACAGAGCTAGATTAGATTTGCAGGTAAGTGTCGTGTTATGTGAAGGAAAAAGCACGGTCAGCAGAACAGTTGGAGGGATGTTTTAATATATTACACAGGCAAAAATGAAGTACAAATTGAGGGCAAACATGACATAGAGATACAAAAGGACACTATTGTTTTATTAATAGATTTAATAAAGTGTCAAATAAAGTGTTCCAATTTGAATACCTCTTTGGTACTTACTAAAATGCACAGTTAAGTTTTTTATGTCACTGCCAAAGATATTGTTATTAAAGAAACAGTATTACAAGATTTGGTTGATCAAACATCAGAATACAGACCATGCACTGTTAATCTGAACTGCCGCATCTGTGTCCCCGCGTTATTGCTGGCCAAACACTGGTACAGTCCCTGGTCCCGGAGACGGACAGACTTGACCTTTAAAACCTGGCCCTCCTCCAGAAACTCCACATGAGGGTCTCCGTCAGGGGACAACACTCTGTCAGAAAAAGGAGTGGAAAAACAAACTTCATGAAATGAATATAATGAATGTGGTTTGAATTAGGCCTGAATGATTACTGAAAAATGGCCAAATATACGCATTATTTCTGACAAGCATCGCAATAAGATTATTTTGTAAAATCATGATTACGTTGCCATTACATTAACCTCTTTAAAAATAATAATAATAATTCATATCAACTTTTATTTATTGGTGTGATGTCATTATTGCATTTACAATTTTTTTTTCCCCATTTTCCCCAATCCCCCTTGAGATCGGCATCATATCAGTTCATCAAATGATGACATACACAAAACAGATACACTGAAAACAATTCATAAAGGAAAGATCAAAACGGAAGAAATAAAAATGAAAATAGAAGAGAAATAAAATAAACGTTAATAATAATAAGAATACAGTGCCTTGCGAAAGTATTCGGCCCCCTTGAACTTTCCGACTTTTTGCCACATTTCAGGTTTCAAACAAATGGTGGTGGCAGCATCATGGTTTGGGCATGCTTTTCTTCAGCAGGGACAGGGAAGATGGTTAAAATTGATGGGAAGATGGATGGAGCCAAATACAGGACCATTCTGGAAGAAAACCTGATGGAGTCTGCAAAAGACCTGAGACTGGGACGGAGATTTGTCTTCCAACAAGACAATGATCCAAAACATAAAGCAAAATCTACAATAGACTGGTTCACAAATAAACATATCCAGGTGTTAGAATGGCCAAGTCAAAGTCCAGACCTGAATCCAATCGAGAATCTGTGGAAAGAACTGAAAACTGCTGTTCACAAACGCTGTCCATCCAACTTCACTGAGCTCGAGCTGTTTTGCAAGGAGGAATGGGCAAATATTTCAGTCTCTCAATGTGCAAAACTGATAGAGACAAACCCCAAGCGACTTACAGCAGTAATCGCAGCAAAAGGTGGCGCTTCAAAGTATTAACTTACGGGGGCTGAATAATTTTGCACGCCCAATTTTTCAGTTTTTTATTTGTTAAAAATGTTTGAAATATCCAATACATTTTGTTTCACTGCATGATTGTGTCCCACTTGTTGTTGGTTCTTCACAAAAAATTACAGTTTTATATCTTTATGTTTGAAGCCTGAAATGTGGCAAAAGGTCCAAATGTTCAAGGGGGCCGAATACTTTCGCAAGGCCCTGTATATATATGAAGGACAGCACAGAGGCACTCATCATGGCTGCACAGGAGCAGGCCTTGAGCACCAGAGCAATAGAGGCCCAGATCTATCACACCAGACACGACCCCAGCTGTAGACTGTGCAAAGAGGCCAATGAGACAATCCAGCACACAACTGCAGGGTGTAAGATGCTGCAGGGAAAGCTCACATTGAGCGCCATAACCAAGTGGCTGGCATAGTGTACAGGAACATCTGTGCAGAGTATGGGCTGGAAACCCCAAGGTCAAAGTGGGAAACACCTCCAAAGGTGGTAGAGAATGACCGAGCCAAGATCCTGTGGGACTTCCAGACAGACAGAATGGTAATGGCGAACCAACCGGACATTGTGGTGGTGGTGGACAAAGGGCAGAGGAAAGCCGTTGTGGTCAACATAGCAATACCAAGCGACTTCAACATCAGGAAAAAGGAACTGCTACAGCAGATTCCAGGAAATACATCAGACATCTCGGTCCAGAGAAGTACAGTTCTAGGAACTGCAAAGATACTGCACAGAACCCTCAAGCTCCCAGACCTCTGGTAGAAGACCCGAGCTTGGAGGAAAAAGAGACCGCCCGCGGCGGGTGAGGAAGATTTATTTATATATATATATATATATATATATATATATATATATATGACCCTGTCCAGGATATAAATCCACGAGTGTATTGATATATTATTTGGAATACAAAGTGCTAATTTCCTCTGTCAAAAGACATCTGTGGAAATAGCAAAATATACATAAAGTATATGTACAATATGCAGGAAACCTTCACAACAGGATACATACAATTATGTACAGGCACAAAAAGAAAAAGTCAAATGCAGTGTCTAATCCGCAACCAGTGTAGATAGTAGATTGGACCAACAAGTAATATTTTCCGTTTTTGCTCCATGAATTCAGGCAGCAGAAAGCTCCAACTGAATGATATCTCTATAGGAGAGGAGCCATTCCCTTACAGTCAGAGGGTGCACTTTCTTCCATCAGCATACTACCATCTTTTTGGCAGCTGTTAAACTAAGCTAATATTATTCGGCGGTTTTTAATTGTTAGATTTAATTTTGAGGTATCATCTAGCAGAAAAACCCTTGGAGTGCAGGGTATGGCTCTTCCAGTAATATTGGAGAGTATATTACCCAGGAGCATGTACGTTGAGAAAAGACTCAAATATATAACCACTAATCGAATCACACTAATTTCAGATGCTTATAGAGGTCTGAAGTAGCAGGTTAACACGTTTTAGTAATGTGTGTTTTATGCCAGTGTATGTGTTAGATATTATCTAAATAACTGCAGCCGTAGCGATTTGCTAACTGGCCTTGAAAATAGCGGGTTTGATTGCGATTAATCTTGAAGCCCTAGAATGAAAACGTGTTTTGACTTACTCTCCATCACGACTCCATTCCACCTTTGGAGCTGGCCGTCCGCTGACTCTGCACTGAAACTCCACTTCCTGCCCCAGCACAACAGACAGCTCCTGCAGTCCGGATGTCCCTGAGATCTCTGGGGGAGCTGTCAGCACATTCACAGCGGCTCAATTTAATATGTACATGACGGAAATGTTGCACAAGTCAATCATTCATTTTACAAGTCTGCACTTAGGATTACATAGTGGCTGCACTATGTTTAATTTTATGAATACAAATATATATATATATATATATATATATATATATATATATATATATAGTTGAGGGCAACTGAATTGGTCTACTATGAAAAAGGTCTGAATACAAATTTTACTTTTTTTTCAAAACATTGTACATTTCTATCATTGTATGAGTATTTGATTTTTTTTAACAATAGGTAAGATAAGAGCTCTGAAAACGTATCAATGTTAAATATCAGCACAAGCATGATTATGGCACTGCTCCTCACCTTGAACCAGTATATTATATTCTCGCCGCGCTTCTCCGGCCGAGTTTTGAGCCGTGCACTGGAAACGTCCGGCATGTTCTTGTTGAACTCTGAAGATCCTGAGGAGTCTGTTCCCATTCTGCAGATAAACCCCGGGACTGTCCACCTGCACGCACATGTGGCATTGTAATTATCACGCTGACCACTTGGTGGCATTGTGCAGCTAAATATGGTGTACTGGTCACCACTGAGCTTGTCTATAATCAGAGATACTCTACATTTTTTGTGGCAGAGAGCTAGGACAGTTTATAGCCAAAATTACATTGCGTTTCAGTAAAAGCTATTCATCTTTACAATATTTACCTAAATGTTTGCAGCTTTTGTTCATCCATTTGGCACATCAATAATTTTGACTTGATATAAAGGAATTGTTTCTCAGGGAAATTGATCAAATTGGGCTTATGTTAAAAATGTAGGAAGTTTTTTGGAGAGCCACTTGAAAAGAGGAGGCCCTGGTCTCTATTAATTGACTGTATATTTGAAGATTATACAGTCAATTAACAGAGATTTAAACAAAATAAAATAAAAGCTTACAGGACGACTATCTTTGAACCATGTGATTGTTGGGGAGGGGATTCCAAAGGCATCGCAGCCTAGAGTCAGTGGCTGCCTCAAGGTGACAGTGAGGTTCAGCGACTGTCCATCATCCTGAATCTCCGGAGGAACTGGCACAGTAAAAAAAAAAAACATACTTGTGATTATTTATAGACATTTTTATCATCATTACAAAGTTAACATCATACCATTCACTTTCAGCCGTGTCCTTCTATCCACAGAGCCGGCTTCGTTTGTCGCAACACATTTGAAGTCCCCGCTGTGGCTGGCAGACGCTGTGCTAATTATAAGAGAGCCGTCCCTCGCCACAGAAAACTCAGAGAGCTCCGGGTGAATCTCCAGTCCATTCTTGAACCAGCGAATCCTGGGGGGAGGCGAACCTGCCAGTCACAGAATATGGCATGGGATTTGAAATTAGTTTCACAGATTGTTCAGTTTAAGAAGATTAAAAAGTTAAACTATACAGTGCGTCTCTCCCTGTCTCTCAACGCAGCCTCCACTCAACAGGGAAAACATGTGATATTATTTGCAAAATGGTATGACACCACTTCATAAACCGTATAATACTCATTCTATAGAGTTAGTTAGATTAAAGCCAAAGAAAACTATAACCACCATAACATAACATAATATAACATAAGGATTAACAAAATACACCAGTGTTAGCTTTGGAGCTAACACTGGCACATTTACAGTGATGTTAATTAATGTGCATTGTCCCTGTTTAAATAAACTAATAAAATAAAATAAATAGCTATGATTGGCAAACATTTAACAGAAATAAAAGATCTTCCAAATTGGCAGATCGTCACAGTGATCAGATCACTATTAAATTCTTATCACTCTCTCAACCAGTCCTAATGTTGATACAGCTGTTAATGTGATTATGGTAATTTGTGATTAATTTTACAGCCTTTTCTCATCTCCTGAACATAACAGGCAAGCGACTATTCCAGATTATAAAAAGCCAATCATTTATCTGCCTTGACAGCACAGCGGGAGAGACTACGCCAAATTGTCCTCACAGACATACTCTAATAGTTCATTGTCAGAGGCACGAATATTAATAATGCAAAATGAGGTGGAATTGTGAATTGTAGGAGCTTAAGGATTTAGAAGTAAGAATAGGACCAGCAGTTCAAAGGCTCAAGTGTGTACATTCAGAGGCCTGGCACAGATGTCTTTTGTGGATTCATGGTATATAAAAAAAAAAAAACACTCTTTGGAAAAAGGTACAATGGTAGCTTCATGAAGCTGTCAGCCGGAGCAAGGAAACAGAAAGAAACATTTAGAGCCGTGGACAGATTCACATACCCCCCGTCTATTTACAGAGGTGTTATATATACAAGCACCAGCAATGAGAGGTGGACACACCCTTCTCATGTCCAGAAATGACTGTCCTTATACCAGCAGTAGCCCAAGGCGGTCATGTTAAAACACATTGACATGCAAAACCATTATCTCATTGCACGGAGGAAATGCACACAGATGTTCCGTTTTAGATGTTAACTGATCTCATTAGAGGACTTTGGATGAATTTGCCTGGGTCCATATAGCCTGGGATTATTTATCCCATGTGTTTCTCAAATAATTACCACTATCAAACGAAAAGGGCTTGTTGTTGTTAGTAATATCCTTCCGGCAAAACCTGAGCTTTATCTGGAGACCATGAGTGCTTCTCTGGAGGATAATAAGGGAATCCTTGTCTTCTGCTACTAGCTGCATGTGTTAAGCATTAGAGTGCATATTATTTGGTGAATGTACCATTTTCAAGGTTAACTCAACTGCATTACTGTAATTGTAATCATACTTGCACTAGTTGTATTACAAAATACAACTAGTGCAAGGTCTAAGGTGCTCTGACTGTGCTAAGGGCCACTATGGGCCAACCTGACCCGAAAACTTTAGGTAGAAGAAAGTGTAAACCCCGGAGGAAACCTAAACAAACACAGAAAAAAACGCAAACTCTACAGACAGACAGACAGAAAGACAGAAAGACCGTGGTCTACGGTCTCCTCTGTGAGACACTTCCTTTGCCACTGTGCTGTTAATATGCAAACTTTAAAACATAGCCAATAAATTGCAATAAAATAAAGGCATTGTAAAAATGACATACTTTTTACAGTCCTTACATTGAGAATCAAGTTTTGTGTTCTCCATAGTTTTGTGTCATAGGTGAGAAATACAGGCATTCGGCTTGTGCCCGAGCATGGCTTAGCACAGCAGATGAACTAGAAAAGCGTAGATTTCCCTGAACCTCACGGTGCACCTCAGCCGTCCCTGTCCTTTATCTACAGCAGCGGCAGTCTGTAATTAGGATTCCTCTCGCAGCGGGTCTCGTCACACCGGAACCAGATGTGGTCCGCTGAGGCAGCAGGCAGACTGATACTGCAGCTGTTGCCTCACATTTTATGCTCGTCTTTACCTTATCTTAACAAGCAAGTTACTATGACACCTTGTACACAAACAATGCATCGCTTCATAATGACAAAATCCCAAGCAACGACGGATCCTGAACTGTAATGAAGAAGTTAGCTCGGTATTACAGAGGTGTGCGGAAAAAAAAAAGCCTTAACAACCTCTTATGTAAGGTCTGGTGAGGCTGTAACCATTTTAGGCTCCTGGATTAGTCACTATGCACTTTGCCATGTCTAAACCTTTTTAATACATTTCTATATTCAGTGTATAACAGAGTAAACAAATCGAGAGTTCAAACCTTCAGCAGGGCAAGGAATGATGACACGGCTGTTTGCTACTTTCTCCATGAGGGAATCCCCTGGTTCGACGAAGGATGGGGCCTCTGCAGATATACAAAAACATTTCCAGGACTCGTTCAAAGAGTCACAGCGATGAAGCAGTAAAAAGCAGACATGGCTAATTAAGTCACAGCCTCAAGGGAGTAAATGAAAGATCTTTCTGCTTCCACAACATTTTTAAGAAATCTCAGGTTATGGCAGAGCACACACTGGGAAAAACTACTTTTGTTATAATGCAACAACCCGCTGATATGTATGGTACCTAGTATTTCCAACTTGATCTCCATGGTCTCTTGTCCCGCACTATTTTTGGCCACACACTGGTAGACGCCCTTGTCAGACAGTTTGACCTGTAGGAGCCTCAAGGGTGTAGTGTTCTTGACCCCAACAGGGACGCCATTGTGAAACCAGCTGACCTCTGGGCTGGGCTCTCCCTGTGCCGCACAGGGTAGGGTCACGGTTTGACCAACCACGGCTTTCAGGAGGGACGGTGCTGGCTGGATCCTGGGCTTTGCTGGAGAAATATAAATGAATTAAAAACTGTCCTTGGGCTCATGACAAACAAAATGGCAAGATGTAATTTACATTTTTATCATTTGAAAAGTTAGCGAGAGTTATATTTCAGTAGCCTTGTTTTTGGTCCTGATTTAGTTAGAGTTTTTTTTTTTTTTGGTTTAGTAAAATGAGTATTAGTATGATAGCGAAAAGTATAAAACTAAAAAGGAGGGTGTTATTAAACTTTAAAGAGCCTTTAACCATGTTACAATGTTGAGTTTCGAGTCGCAAGCGCATCTTTGAGTAATCTTTGGAATGTCCCTAAAGGCTATTTTTAGCATTGCAAATTAAAAACACTCGCCATGGCTTCACTACAGCCACTCGAGCCACTTTTTCTCTTTTTTTTTCTCTCTTTATTGAAAAATAAATACTGGATAATTATTTTCAGCTGTTTTGATCGGTATTGCATTTTCTAACCAACAAATTGTAAGGTGTAATTGTATGGTGTTAAAGAGGAGTTTGGTATTATTGCCAAATACCTGCAAAAATATGATACCCCCTCTTTAATACATGTATGAAGAGCTTAGTTTCGTACAGTTTTAATAGCTCCTCGGTTACCTTGAATGTGTAGGCTGTAGCTCAGGGACACATTGCCCGCGGGGTTTTCTGCAGTGCAGGTGTACAGTTTGTTGTCCATCAGACGCACATCAGTGATCTTCAGTGACCCTGAAGGCAACACTGTAAACCTGCGGAGTGAAGCAATAAGAATTTTAGCTAAAATCATTGTCATTTACACAAAAAAATGTGAAAAAGCTGTCCATGAGTCAGGGAGTGACTATGCATTTGTGAGACGGGCCACGCGAGGTGAAAGATTGATTCTCCACAGTTCTTCCTTTTTTTGTTTCAATATTGATGGCACAGTTTGGGAAAACACATCCATGCGTGATTATTCAGCGTTACAGGCGGCTCCAAACAGAATCCCTTGAGCAGTTAATGCCCTGCACCAAAACCAGTGTTAATTTTGCCAACATAATTTTTTTTAATTTAGTTTTAGTCTTAGTCTTTTGACAAAAATGTAAATCAATTTTAGTCGAGTTTTAGTAAAAAAAATATCTTAAATTTTAGTCGAGATTTAGTCGACTAAAATTGCAAGTCAATTTAGTCGACTAAATTTAAGACACATTTAGTCGACTTTGTATTTATAATATTCATTACAATCATATTTAATCAAGGTCCTCTGCTTCATGGAGCTGCTCCCTCGTGAACAAAGCTCAGAGCTGTTCCTTTGGCAGTGAATTTACATGATATGAGGCTCTTTCAGACTGTCAATAGAAGTTTGGATGATTTTAGTCTCTCCTTTCCATTTTTATTTAGTCTTATTTTAGTCGACTAAAATATCTGGACATTTTAGTCATAGTTTTAGTCGCATGAAAAACTTTGAATTTAGTTTTAGTCCAATTTTAGTCGTCAAAAAAATCACTTTGACTAAAATTAAGACTGAATATTTTAGTCGACGAAATTAACACTGACCAAAACCCACTGTTTGAGTTGAAATTAGTTTTAAGTAGGTCGGGGAATTTTAGTGCGTGTTGAATAGCAGCACAGGGTACGCAATTGTATAGGAACGAATGTAAACACAACTCTGTAATGTATCTGTGATAAGTGTGAGTGCTAGGCAGCTCAACTACAACACAAACAAAATATAAGGAAGTGGCAGAAATGGTCCGAAAGCACAAAGCGGCCTCTATTTCAGTGTCACATATGGTACTCCCAGTCCAAAAGCCCAGGGAGAGGCTTTGAAATCAAATGACTGCAGTGGTCAGCCTGTGAGTGCTCATCTGTTTGAAGTGGCAGCGCTAGCACACCCCTGACTCCTTGACACTGCTGTTGTCAACCACTTGTCTTATCCTGCTGTGCAAAAGTAATCATGGCTTTTCAAAACTGGGGCAAAATTAGCCCACCGGCACCTACATTTTTTGATCAGACAAATACAGTGACGAAAAGGAGAAGCTCTGTCATTAAACACCCACAGATCCATTTATCCACCACTAGACTAAACATTTCGCCATAGTATAAATCTCGCTTGCCCAACGATCTCAAATATTTCAACAAGCAGCGTGGTCTGACGTTTATGCTTCTGAACCAAAAAGAATCTGGAGAGAATGAATCTCCCTTCACGCAGCTGGATGTTTCCTGGAGTTCCGGCGAGTGCGTAGCTTGAGCATATGCGGGGGCGGTTTCGCTTCACAGGGTTGTGTTATTCTCATCAGACGGCTCTAGTAAAGCGTCAGCATGTCGTTTTACTGCTAACGCTCCCCAGGGACGTGCACAACAGGCAGGAATTGTATCTCTTCCTTCGTCAGTTCGTTTTGCTCCCCTCTTCCTGGCATTCCCTCCCACGCCGCCCCAATATACCGACCTCACAAACGGGATCGGTCACCATTGCAGAACTCTCTACTTGTCCGGCAACCCAATACCCAATAACTGTGGCGGTGGGGGCGTCTGACAAGGATGCCGAACTTGTGTTTCACAAGTGAGTCATCCTGTCTACACAATGAGTGACAGGAGATACAATAACTCACAATCATCCAATCAGCCCAAGTAGCACCAGTGGCATATGTACCACAGTTTGAGTACTATTGATCTACTGTTTATGTCCCTCTGCTGTTGGTTTAAGTGCAGCCTTAAAGACAAAATTACTGGTGACTTTGGGTTGAGTTGTGCCTGTCCTTACCCCGCAGTGATAGGTGGGATGGGGCTCCCGTTCCTCCTCCATGTGACCAGGGGAGACGGACTGCCCTCGGCCTCACAGGGCAGGATGACCTCTGTGCCCACCTCTGCGGCCATCTTTACTGTGTTGTCGTGACCACTTACTCCCATTATCCGCGGCAGAGCTGTAATAAAAGCGGTGTTAGAGCACCGGGCATAAGGCTTTGAGTGTGAAAGGAGTGAAGTCACCGTAACATCAAACAGTACGGTGTCTGGGCGGATGTGGTCTTACTGTTGACGCTGAGCTGGACCTCACGGCTGGCGTAGCCCACAGAGCTGGTGGCGGTGCAGATGTACAGGCCCGCGTCCGCCGCTGTGGGGTGAGGGATGAAGAGGTCTCCATCAGAACTGGGCTGCAGAGAAGGGTGGTCCCTGGGCAAAGGCTGTCTTCCCTGGGGAAAATGGAGGGAGCAAAATGCAATTCAAAATAAGCTCCAGCTGGGAATTCGATTTCTTTCTGAACCACTTTATCTCCCGTGCAATAATAGAGAACACACATTACTTTATTAATTTGCCCATAAAAGAGATAGGAGGCTATCAAACACACCTGGAAAGCTTTTGCAGATTATCTTTTATTTGTCTAAATCTCTTTGACTGAAGCAGAGATGAGTAGTGAATCATCAAATCATTTACATTTAACATTAAACCAAAGAGCATCGTAATGAAAACTTGACACAAACAAATCCAGGGTTAAGTAGTGGCTGAATGAGAACTGGAGGTTGAGTAGAGTAGGGGGTAAAGGTAGAGTACACGATATGGAAATTTGTTCTCTGCATTTGACTCGTGCTTCAGTGAGGCTGGGGAAAATCTGCCAGGAGCAGTGGGTGACTGTGATCTAATTTGCCCGGAGAAACAGCTCGTTCTTATGGCTTTGAATAAACTATGACAGTTCGTATCATGCTGTACGGTACATTAATGTTGCCATGGCTACAACGTCTGGTCATATTGATTACAGTGCCTGAGATATTATTAGGCTTATCGAGTCGCCTATTATATGAGCTTACAGCAGATTTCCTTTATTTTGAAATTACAACAGACAGCTCTTGTTTTGTTCGGGAAAAAGCATATTTAGTAGAAGCAGTTGATTTACAGGTTGGCAATCTTACCTTGGTCCAGACGACAGTGGGTTTGGGGGCTCCACTTGCCTCACATGAGAGTGTAATGGCTCTGCCCTCATTGGCGATGTAGTGGTACGGACCAGCACTTATCTCTGGTGGCACTAGGGAAGAAGTAGGTCGTAAAACACAGGTGCCTTAACTAATATGAATACCGAGCTCACATCATTAGCACTGCCCTGGCGAGGCAGTGGAATAAAGGCTCAAGGCACGTCTTTATTACAAAGTGGTGAACCGTTATCCAGAGTGTCTGTTGTTAGGCACCTACGTATGCCTGACACTGTCCTTTTCGACAAAGCATCTGGTAATTGAGGTCTCGCAAGGCCAATATGAAAACCCACTTCAGATAGTTTCAGTGTTTTAGTACAGTCAATATAAACACTTTGATTATAAGGCTAATAATCTAGTATAGAGGGTGTTCACTGACATCCTTTTTTATTTCAATGTTGTAATGTTCTGAATCGAGTGTCAAAACAAGTAATACAGTGCCTTGCGATAGTACTAATACACCTTGAACTTTTGCACATTTTGAATTTTTTACTGGAAGATCACACACAAGTAACAGACAACTGTGAAGTGAAAGTAATATGATACATGATTCTGTTATTTTACAAAACATAGAAAAGTGAAAAGTGGGGCGTGCACAAGTATTCATACATGCTTTTCTGAGTGCATTAAATTGCCAATGACTGCAGAATGTTCACACCTTGCCCTAACCATTAAATAGAGGCCCACTGTGCGTAATCTACTCTCAGTATAATTCCAGCTGTTCTGTGAGGGCCTCAGAGCTATGGTCAGAGTGTATTGGTCACTAAACAACATCATGAAGGCCAAGGTGCTCACCAGAGAGGTCAGGGATAAAGCTGTGGAGAAGTTTAAAGCAGCCAAGATTTGAACATCTCACGGAGCACTGTTCAATCCATCATTCGGAAATGGAAAGAGTATACCACCACAACGAACCTACCAAGACACGGCCGTCCACCTAAACTAACAGACCGAACAAGGAGAGCACTGGTAAGAAATGCAACCAAGTGCCCCAAAATAACTCTGGAGGAGCTGCGACGTACTGCCGCTGAGCTGGGGGAATCTGTACATGGGACAACTATAAGTCGTACTCTACACAAATCTGGTCTTCATGGACGAGTGGCAAGAAGAAAGCCATTATTGAAAGGAGGCCATAAGAAAACCCGTTTGAAGTTTGCTAGAAGTCATATGGAGGACACAGCTACCATGTGGAAGAAGGTGCTTTGGTCAGATGAGACAAAAATTTAACTTTTTGGCCCAAATGCAAAATGTATGGAGCAAACCTAACACTGCTCACCGTCCTGAGTGCACCATCCCCAGTGTCAAATATGGTGGGAGGAGCATCATGGCTATGGGGCTGCTTTTCCTCAGCGGGGACTGGGAAGATTGTAAGAATAGTTGGGAAGATGGATGGAGCCAAATACAGAGACATTTTGGAGAAAAACCTGCTGGAGTCAGCAAGAGAATTGAAGCTGGGGCGGAGATTCACCTTCCAGCAGGACAATGACCCTAAACACAAAGCTAAATCTACATTGGAATGGTTTAAAAACAAACATATTAATGTGTTAGAATGGCCCAGTCCAAGTCCTGACCTAAATCCTATTGAAAATCTGTGGAAAGACCTGAAAACTGCTGTTCACAAATGCTCTTCTTCTAATTTGACAGAGCTTGAGTTGTTTTGTAAAGAGGAATGGGCGAAAATGTCAGTCTCTAGATGTGCAAACCTTGTAGAGTCAAACCCCAGAAGACTTGCTGCTGTTATTGCAGGAAAAGGGAGTTCCACAAAGTATTAATTCATGCTGAATTAATAATTATGCACACCCCACTTTTCACTTTTCTATTTTTTTGAAAAATAACAGAATCATGTATCATTTTGCTTTCACTTCACAGTTGTCCGTTACTTGTGTGTAAACTTTCAGTAAAACATTCAAAATAAAATCTTTATGCTTAGGGTTGTAAACATGACAAAATGTGCAAAGGTTCAAGGTGTATTAGTACTTTCGCAAGGCACTGTAATACATTACCCATGATCTGCATATCCTCCGTGCATTGTTTCCCCTCCTCTTGTAGTACCAGCATTTTAGGTTCTAATTATACCCAACTGTATTAGTTTAACAAAATGGTTTGATCCACCAGCAAGACATTTCGGAGCAACTCTAAAGATAGCTTTCATTGACACCAGTAACCATGGCGACACAGTGTAAAGCAGGTAAATCTTTAGACGCTTGAAATACAAAATCCAGCAAACTGTTGGAAATGGGACTCTTGAGTAATTGCTTTAGTGCACAAGTGTTAACCTGCCGCTGGCCTATTGTATATTTTGTATATGTTGTTATTTTTTGCAATCAGTGCTAGTTTGTACTTTGGAGACTTGTGTTAGTGAAACGTGCTATAGGACTAAAAGCAAACATTACGATGGTGCTTGCTAGTGATTTCACCTACAAGAATGTCACATGAAAACTATCTATAGAATCAGTCACAGCATGTAAAGCAGGAAAAACGTAGTGTAGCATTGTTTAGACCTTGTGTAGAATCCTTAAGCTATAGTACTGATTTGTCATGATTTAGCTATTAAATCATCACACCATATACACTCTATAACTACCATATAACTAGATAACTAGATATCTGGGAGTGAGCAGGAGCAGGATGGCTTACCATGGACGTCCACAGTGATGGTGATGTTTGTTGAGCCTGCAACATTGACAGCAGTGCAGACGTATGTCCCTGCATCCTCAGAGAAAGCGTTCTCAATGTACAAACTGCCATCGCTACGGACAAACACTCTTCCGCTAAGCTTGACCTGTGTACAGAAACATAAAAACAACAATCTTACTATTAGTGCGAGAAAGTTTTGTAGGTTGAGTATAGTCAAAACCTACGGGTCTTCCATTATGGGTCCAGTGACGCTCAGGGAGAGGTATACCAT
The DNA here is from genome assembly GCA_021464625.1 of Proterorhinus semilunaris. Classification (NCBI taxonomy): domain Eukaryota; kingdom Metazoa; phylum Chordata; class Actinopteri; order Gobiiformes; family Gobiidae; genus Proterorhinus; species Proterorhinus semilunaris. The sequence goes on along the minus strand of CM038345.1, from coordinate 21,181,609 downwards.
CCAGTAGCATACAAGGGAGACTTAGAGTCTGGCCAATGCTGGTAGTGGTGATGGGTGCAACATGCGCTAGCAGAGGGGGCTCTGAATAAAGTGAATAAAATAATAAATACATACAAGTTTAATGATTTATTTTATTTTATTATTAAGATACTGAAAAAGGTTCTTCAAGCATACCCAGTCCAGTGACACTAACTCGAGCCTCAGTTTTGATGATTCCAAATTGGTTCTTGGCTTCGCAGATATAAACGCCTTCATGGTCCAGCCAAACACCTGTAGGCAACAAGTTACTGTAAAGTCCTTGTTTATTGTCTATTGTGGGACAATTTACCTTAACAATAACAGAACATTGAAACCACATTTTGTATTGAAATAACTCATTCACTTGGAGCCAAGTACACTGCTGCAGAGCAATTAGGAGGTAAAAATAGAAAATAACAGGATTAATGGGGATAGGTCTGTTTCCAGTCTGTCAACACACATGGCTTACTCACTTAATTCTCCTCTAAGCATGGGAGACAAGACATGTAAGGCTATTATTGTTCAGGCATTTGGTTATGTTTAGTCATGATTTACCTTGTAGGCTAATTCATAAATGATTAAATCTTTTCAGGCAAAGCTTGAGACTAATGTAATGAGTGAAAGTGTGTGGTCCCCTGTTGCTGGATGATTTGGTCTATGATGTGACTTCAACAAAATAAAAATGTTGGTCTTGTCTTAACCATTTATGAACTAAATTACCTTAACCCATCTAAAAATTGCACAAACATTTACAGCCTCCAGTTAGGCGGTCCTGAACTCATCTATCCCCAGGCACTGCATCCACTGCTCTTGAGAAGTTGCCCCAGCGGCACTGAAGAACAAATTTCCCGACAAGGACAGTAAAGTACCATAACTTCAACTCGAAATTAAGATGAGTAAAAGCTTTCCAGGGCATCACCAAAAATATATGCCCACTTCTTTACCCCGCGGCCTTATGACCTGTAAAGGATGAATTAAAGATAACTCACTCTGGATTTGAAGATGCCCATTCTTCAGTAGCTTCGTCCTACTTTGGCTGTTGGTGAAAACTGGCCCGCCGTCCTGTCTATACCAGGTCACTGTCGGCAATGGGACACCCCGAGCAACACAGGCAAGGGTAATGTTCTCCCCAACACTGGCTGTCATGTCCACAGGAGCTTCAGAAAACAAGGGAGGCACTGAGGAAGAAACGTAAAAGTACATTGTAAGGAGAGTCGTAGAGGAGAAAAACAGCATTTCCAACTTGTGAGAGAATATTAAAAGCAACCTGGTTTTTGGCAGTGTCTTTTGTCTAATTAAACATAATCCATATTATACAGGAGGCTTTTGAAAACATTGATAGAGCTTGATTTGACACTTGTTCGACCATGAGGAACATCCTGTTGTTACTTACTCCCGACCTCCAGCGTGACAGTGCCAGAGGATGTCCCGGCAGGGTTGCTGGCCACACACGTGTATTGTCCAGCATCAACTTCCTGGACACCCCGAATGTGCAAGGTCCCGCGTTGTTCATCCTGCTCCACAAAAGGTGCAGAGCCCACCTCGAGCTCGCCTGAGAATTCATTAAAATGTTTCAATGCCGACAGTCAGAGCCAATTAGCTCCACTGAGTAACTTTACCTACTGCGCATACCTTTGTACCAGTGAACAAGTGGAGAGGGGACTCCACTGCTCTGACAACGAAGTGTGGCATCTCTACCAACGGATACTGCTATGTTCTTCTGTACAACCGTGGTTTTGGGAACCTCTGGGGGGAAAGTGGCAATAGTTCATTAACATTTTGTGTAAAACTGTCAACAATGTCAAGACTAATGAGACAACTTAGATGAAGAGATATGGTAATGACGTCCTGACAGATAAATCTAGTTAAAAGTGACAACAGTGAATATTATAAGCAACATGACACTGGAAGGTGGCTGTCTGCCAGTATATAAATATTGAAGTTTTCAAGTTTTATAAGTAAAATGTATTGCCTGAAACTCTCAGTGGATAGTGGGGAAAAGAATATTGTATTTTTAGGGCATGAAGCATTAAAGGATCAGACACGAATCCTTTCCATTCTTGAACAGAACCACAAATCTAAAGAATTTGATATGTTCTGTTGGCTTACCTGCATACACCAGTAACACTGAATGAGAGCTTCTTCCAGCCTCATTGGTTGCAACACATGAATAGTTTCCAGCATCCTCCGGAAGGGCCCCTCTGATGGTTAAAACTCCATTCATGTTGATATCCAATCTGTAACATGCATTGAACAAAATTCATGTTTGTGGATGTGATTACATGAACAGATGGGAAAATAAAATGTATCTTTACACCACATTGCTGTTCCTAAGTACCATGAGACAGTTTTTGCAGTTTACAGACATGTAACTGCTTGTGGTTTTGGAAAATATAGATTCCGTCCTCAGACCTAGCTTTTTACTCAAAAACAAGATCTGGCAGCTGTCCATGTAGCTTAAGTGGAATGCCATGTGACTGTCCAGAGTGCTGTAGGTGTTGAGTGTTCCCTTACCTCGGCCGATTACTGAGGAATATGTTTCCATGACTCCAGAAGAGCTGGGGAGGCGGGGAGCCGGACGCAGAGCAGACAAGGCGGATGTCATCCCCTCTGGAGAAAATCTGGCTCTGGGGGTGCACCTCCACGGAAGGAGCCTCTACAAAAGTGCCAAAGAGCAGACCGTGATTCATGGCCTTCCACATAAGATGATGTCAGTTATGACCCTATTATTACCACTTTACAAGAGTCAAGTACGGATATCATCACCCTTAAAGTAATGACATAATATATGGCTAATCTCTATTAATACAATACTAATGTTACAAGCATTTACAGAAATCATGTGTCTGTGGTGCTCATGAAGGAAAAAATGTGGTGTAGAAGACACAGATTCATTATAATTAAAATCAATATCTTTTATCTTTCATTGTAAAATGCTACATAAAACAGGGAAACAAAGATCTATAATGGTTTATATGTCGGACTAGAAAGGGGTGATGATTACATGAACATTATGTAATGTTCATGTCAGGGAATTCAAGAAATGCCCTGAACGCTGGGACTATTCATAGGATAAAGATAAGCCAATAATGAAGACCAGAAAGCACAATTCTTAAGACTTTCATGTAAAACTTGGGTGTAAATTTACCTGGGACAAGCAGCCACACAGTGATCTTAGCGTTTCCATTGGCGTTGGTGGCCACACACTGGTACTCTCCAGCGTCGTGAGGCTGCACCCCGCGGATGTGCAGGGAATGGTCCGGCAGCACCATCACCCTCCCGGCCCGGGCTCCAATGGTATGCCCCGCGCGTAACCAAGTCAAGTTGTGGCGCATAGACCCTTCCACCCGACAAGACAGCACGGCCACTCCCCCCACGGCCGAAGTCACATTGACTGCTGGGTTTAAGATTGGGGGAGGCTCTGTGTCATTGGAAACAAGGAAAACACAAGACTGTAGTTATCAGCGGTGAACAAACCCTGCAGAAATGTTTGTCTTGGCCTGCTTTTTATCAGTTAATGCTTTCAACATGAAATATAAATGGAACTGCATTTCAAAGACCCATCATGGATACATGCAGATGAAAGCAGGATGTCTGTGTGTGTTGCATACCTCTTACTGTCAGCTGTGTCAAGGCTCGTCCCTGACCCACGCTGCTCTGTGCTATGCACTCGTACAAGCCTTCATCTTCTGCTGAGGCATGAGCAATCTCCCAGGATGCCACGGCAGAATTTCTGTCAAAATGAAAACACAGTGAACTTAGCTAACCAGACTAGGCCATGTGTTATTTAAGTGTTAAAGCTTAATGGAGTGAGGTTTAATTCATTATTTTTTTAAGTTGACACGATCAGATGTTCCCAAAACTATATCCCATTATCTGACAGATGAGGCCATAAAATTCACGACTCGAGCTGCAGTAATTCTTTATAGACGTGTTCACTACAAAGGCAGTGGCTGACGGATCTAATTATCGCTTTTACTGCAGGTTATATCGGCTGCATCTACGGGAATATGACTGAGCTTCAGATGTTACCAGGAAAAACAGTGACGTACTGAAAGACAGTTTCCTCTCCCAGGGGTATCCCGCTTCTGGTAAACCTGAGCCTGTAGGGGATGTCACTCTCCACAGAGCAGGTAATGACTGCGGGCAGCATGTAAAAGCCCTTCACCACGTCGGACATGCGCACAACCGGGGGCGCTACGCAGGAAAGGAAACAGAGGTCAGAGGTGAGCGAGGAGATTAATGAGGTGCAGGAGAAAATGCAGTCTCCTCTCTAAGAAGATGTGTCTCTGGGGTAAGGGGTCTTGCCTGGGATAATGTTGGTGTAGGAGACACTGGACAGGCGCTGGAAACGGTAGCCCTCCTCGTCTTTCCCAATGGCCTTGATGAAGAAGCTCTGGGAAGGCGTGCGGATTTCTGGGACGGTCCACAGCCCTTGTTGGCCGAGGTCGTAGGGCAGAGGAACGGGGACGGTCCGCAAAGAGCGCCCCGAGCCAGACACCAGCTCCATTTGGCTCAGCTGACCTGGAGGTTTCAGGCCAGTGCACTTCAACAGGACATACACAGGGAGTCCTACAAGAGAGTATCAGATAATCACGGTGTCATTCTCCAGTTGTTGTCAGCGTGAAAGCATTAGGAAGATAGATGTTACCTTTTATCGGCCGTTCTCTTGTGTGGTTAAACTCAGACACTGGGACATTGGAAAAACCGGCGCGGAAGTCCAGATTACTGACACCTGTGACTCGCAGAGTGTGCCGCCCACTACAGCTCACCTTTGGAAGATGTGATTAATAGTTCAAACAGTTCAGTGGGTTGAAACATTCCTTTTAAAACTGTACCTTTAGGTTCCAAGTGCCAGGTCTGGGAAATTTTAGGTTGACAACTCGAGCAGAATTAGGGATATTCAAGAGTTCTCTAAGTCCCTCCTCCTCACCAATTACGCGACCTAGAAAAGAGAAATATAAATGTTGGCAGGTTATCTGAGGTTACCTGTTAATGTGTGAAAAACAAAAGCAAGGCATACCAAAAGGATCACTGAGCTCAATCTGCGGCGCTGGTCCACTGAGTGAGACTGTGACCTCTCGGAGGCTGGAGTCAATGGGCACTTCCCACCTGTGTTCTTGGGCACTGTCGTGGTTGGATGAAAGCAGATGGACCTTCATGGTCTGAACTGTCTCCTCAACCCATTTTAAAACCTGCCATGGGAATAAAACAGAAGCATAGCATTAGCAGAGGTTATCTGATGTATGATGTACGGTAGCCACATTCAAACAGGGCCTTTCCTCCAATCCATTATACCAAGACATTTGTCTTTAATGTTCAGAGTATTCCTCAGAGAGACTTTGAAAAAGTAAAGCAGTTCCACTGTCAAAATGATGACACACAGTTTTCTGCACTTCCAAGCGCGTAATCCCACAAGAGAGTCTCCCACAGTCTGTGAGACAGCAGTCTACCTCTGCAGCTTGAATCATCAGATGGTTTATATTGCCAATAAAAAAAGCCTTTGTTTAAGACATACAATACACCAAAAAGCCTATTCTATTTTATTGTGCTATTTAAACCAGATGATGCCAAAGCTTTTCTACATTGAAAATCAAATCACTGCTCTAAAATAAGAAGCAGTTTGATAACATTGAACTGCTAAAACAATCATCACTTAAGATTATACTGCTCCACGCCGGTTCCCAAAGGAAACACATAATTTAAGTTCAACAAGTGCCTGATAGACACTTTAGAGCTGAGGAATTCTTTTGTTTTCACTAAAAGAACAGAAGTGTAAAAAACTACACATTTCACAGAGACCGAACCACAAGATACTGCTGCCTGTTTGTTTTGACAAAAAATGTAAGACTTGATTTGATAGTTGACAAAACACACTTCCCCTTAGGGCTGAAGCCAGTAACTACAAATATTTGATTTTAAATACATTTTAATAAAGTAATTAGGCCTTTTAGGTTTCAGTTTTTACTAGGGCAGGTCATGCTGCTGACAGCAGCTGGAAACAGCCATGATGTCTGCCACATGTGTATCAGGAACCGGACAGGAAACTGCTCAGTTCTGACCTACATCTGCTTTGTGACACTGTCTACCGCTTAGAGGGGGCACTTTCAGCCCCTCAAACTGGACCAAGGCCGTCAAGGCCCATTTTAAGTGGTTAAGCATTTACAATATTGTTCCCTCATTAAATACATCATTTTGTGATTAGTTTTGACCGTCCAACAAGGACTGGACGGTCTGTGATCTTGGCCCGTCTGCTGAGGGACTCCTTCGGCCCTGGGTCTCTATAGCCTGTCCGTCCATGGGAGTGGATCTCTCCTTCTGTGGTTCTCCTCAAGGTTGCTCGTTTCTCCCACCGGGTTTTGAGTTTTTCCTTGCCGTGCTGGAGAGTCTAAGGACAGGGGACACCCGCGCTGCTCGTCGCCACCCACTGCTGACGCTTATTTGGATATTATGTTTGCCTGGATATTTAATTCGCCGGAACTTTACATGGTCTTATTTACTGCTCTGTTTTATTGATGAATTATTTTTATTCTTCATACTGCTTCACTCTCACGTTCCGAAGTTAAAGTCAAAATAATTACCCAAACCCTAATACACATGTTAAGGTGGAGAAATAAAGTTCATTCATTCTTTCATTTTCTTTTATTCCTTTCATGAAACGTTTAAAAAGGATGATGCGAACCATAACATGAAGAAACAAACAGACTTAAAACGGCCTCTTCCTGTCTCCACCACAAGAAAGAGTGAAGATCTAAACATAAGTGAAACCTCATCTGGCTTATCTCAGCAGGCCTTATGCTGCTATTCATAGTCCAAAAGAGGCTCTATGTAGCATTATATTATATACAAAATCTTTCTGCTGACTCGAGCACAGACCTCCCAGTGGCCAGAGGTCGTCAAACTCTTTGTCCCAGCGTAAACACCACCATCACAGACAGAGAAATAGATGTCCTTGCACAAATGAAGTAAACCAATCCCAGCTGGAGCCCCCTTCAACCCCTCAGAGGGATGTTAAAACACACCTGGCACGGCTTTACCCTCTCCAAGTGGAACCTACAGTAGTAAGAGTTACAGTCATTCTCAACCTTGTCCCGAAGACAGACAGTTTTAGGAATGTAGAAATGTGCTTTATAATGTTGTATATTGAGAGGTGGATAATCTGGTAAAAAGTTTATGTTGCAATTTTCTAAGACTCTACATTACAATTTAAATTTGTATCATGTGAACTTCATACAGCTTTATGTTACGTGAAAGAGATGACTGTACTGTATTAACTGCTACTTCTGATAGTTTAAACCAAGTGTAGGCAACGTCAGGCTCGGGGGCCAAATCCGTTCCTCCAGCACGGAACCTCTGGCCCTAAAGATTATTTTGAGAAATGTTATTACACAAATTAGTAATATATTATGTGCACATTGTGAAGCGGTCCTTTACTTTGGGCTAAAACGGGCAAGTTCGGTGTCTGGTCTTTTTACAATGAAGAAAAATAGCCCTACCCCTGGTTTACACTGTGGTGTGTGGAGATTAAATCCACCTGTCACTCACTCAAAGCGTTATGAAGGCTGATCAATAAGAGGAAGAGTGCCTGGTGTCTGTATGAGAGCACAGAGCTGCGTTAAACAGAAGAGCACTGAATCATAACAATCTATCCAAATAGGTCACAAATCTAAAACTTCACATAGTCACACCATGATTTCATTTTATATTGTTGTTATATCGACCAACTTATGTTCGCGAAATATTGCAATATGCAGAACAGCTATCAAATACTGCATTTTTTTCCTCATACAAAAATGGATGTATTCTGAAAATATAAAACACATGCTGCTTTGACAACAGTAGGAGAACTGCACAAAAATGCAAAGCTACTAAGAGGCAGGTTGGATGTAAACATTCATATGGACCAGGGCCATGTGAAATCTTGAGCCACACTTTGGACATGTCTGTACTACAAATTCTAAACTCATAATATTTTGGCTAGGAATAAATAAAAAGCATATTTAGGTTACAGTCTAAGTTTGGCACAGACCATTTCCTCTCTTCCAACTCTCAGGATCCATCTAATTAGAAACCCACATGTGCAGAATCAAAAACACCTTCGAGACGATACTGGCTTGTATCATGAGTTAAAACACTATGTTTAAATCGGCACTCGGTTAAGGGATTGTGACAAAAATGTAGGACATGCTTGAGAAAAAACATTTAACTCATCATCTCTCTGAGTTCTCATTAATTCAGTGTGACTACGGAGGGATTTCCCTGTTCACGCTTGTGTTCACAGATTTTCCTGCTAATCACAGATAAATGTGGGAAGTGCAATATGCTGCGCTGACAATGAGCTGTTGTGTTCAAAATCTTGGAGCCAATTCCACAGGGCAGCTGTGCAGGAAAGAGGAAGTCATTACAGATCATATCCTTGGATTAGAAATTTAAAATAAACGCATCTCTCTCTCCACTTAAGATCTCAAAATGTTGTGTAATATTTAAATTGGCCGCACATTATTTAGCAGCTTTTATGAAGGAGTATTTTGGTTAGAAATGTGGTAGGATTTTAGGGATTAAAGGATTTGCATGAATTTGGTTGCACACCAGCCACGAGCGAGTTCTAAAAACAGCATTTCAGGAGGAGGCGTCCCAAAAGTGGCTTCTTTGTGTGCGTTTAGTACCAAAACACATTGCACATGAGCTGCCTCAACTCAAAGACAAAAAAGGGACAAAAGGCTATTTCGCACACATTCATTTGATGGCCATGTCATTGGGTACAGCTCGAAATCATTTATAGATAATTGACAAAAAGAGTGGGAGCAAAAGAGTGAAGTTACCATCACGAGAGTACAATGACACATGCGCTACAATTGTTGAAAACCACTATGAAGTAATTATTAGTTTTTTTCCTCTTTTTTCCCTGAACCTGCAGATCTGTTTTATACCACCACCGTTTCCATGCTACCAAATTAGATACTCCGCTAATACCGGAGTATCTAATGAAGTGGCCAGTAAGTGTATGTTTTCCTATTCGCAGGCACAAGTTGACAGAAAACAGATCTGAGTTCAGGGGTTCAGTGGGCCACCGGAGCACACAAGCATTGGCTCCCGTTCAGCACTAGCCAGTCATCTCCTGTGCCGACATGCGGGATACCAGTGTCTCTCCTGGAGGAAATGCTGGCTTCTTTTACGTCTGCCAGGGAAATGAGCCCTGCTTTCGTTGGCGGCTGCGAGACTGAGCTTCTGTTACGAGCTGCTTCCCATATAAAAGAACTGCTCATCTACCAGGGAAGTTTAAAATACATTACATCCATAAAAACACCCATCATTCACCTTTTTTTTTACACTTGCTACGATTATGCCGAGTGTGAGAGGGGCCTATTCCAAGAACTTTAACGAAGTGGAAGAGGATATTGCACAGGTTTAACGTCCTGTTAAATTCACTCATGTCAAAATCGGATCCCAATATCTAAGCTTACAATGTCTACTGCAAACTGTCTACTTGGCAAGCGCAGGTTGCCTATTGCCGTGTCATTTTGTTCAATGTATTAAGAAAGAATACCCTTTATAATTTCACCAGTGTCTTGCAAATGTCCAAGTTTTCATTGTGAAAAAGACACTTCCTCTCAACCCGGTCCACTTTAATTAAACTCATTATAGATCATTCACTCGTGGCAGGTGTGATTATCATTGTAAATGCAAATGAACATTGTAATCAAACATGGACTCACCTCATTGACCTGCTGCTTGTCCAAGTGGAAAATCTGTCCCGAGGAGGTGGCAGCGATCTCCTCGTAAACCCGGTATCCGGGCTGGGAGCGGTCCCCACAGTCCCCTGTCAGAACGAACACCACCTGAGAGGCAGAGGGCCAGAGGGGGAATGAGATTACACAAATGATTAGATCTGCCAAAGGCTTTTACCAAGCAACAACTTCAAAATACTGCAGTGTATAAGATATCCAGTACGACTTAAACGAGTGGTAGATCTTGTATCAGAAAACGAAAAATAACATTTGAACACTGGTGTAGCAATGTAGTAAACACGGTTGAGGAAATTACAACTGGTTATATAACTGTTAACAGATTATGTCAGCAAAGAATGATTTGGAGAAATGTTAGTCTTTGTATGTGAACATTTAAGACACTACCCTAAGTGACACACAATGAGGCCTAGTAAAAGTTTCCGTAAATACGAACGAAACCAGTGTGCGCAGTTGGGTCTCACCTGTGACTGGCGTAGCTGGACCAGCTGCAGGACGTCCCGTTTGAGGCGGTAGTCTTTGGCCCTGGCGTCCGTGAAGACATAAATAAATGATCCGGGCAATGAAACCTCCAGGGCTTTCTTTATGGCTCCTACGCTCATCTCAGGACAGTCACCTCCACCCTGTGTAACCACAATCACACACGACACACGTTTACAGTAGAAGTTTAAATGGTCGTTACATCTGCTTTTCTTGCTACACGCCGACCACTGACCTAGTTACAGAGCATGCAAAGTATACACAGTGGTACAAATCCTGTGCAGAAATCTGTGTTATGCTTCCCACCTGGACAAACAGCTCTTGGAGATCCTTCTGGAATTTCTTTGGGTCAGTAGTGATGGAAACAGGTCCAATATCTGCAATATATATGAGAGGTTGTCAACAGCAGATTAACATGTTTTAGTGCTTTGCAAACATGAACTGCAATTGTTTTCCTGCAAATAACCAAACTCACACACTGCAAAGCAAGGCTGTCTGAGTAATCTGTTTAACATTTTGCGCATCTGCTTTATTACTTCATTTTCAGGAAAATACAAGACAGTCCTGGTATCGACTTGAATCCCCTCTGGTGCCAGCCGATAACCGTAAGCATTACACTGCACATGCAATTTTAAAAAGGCATTATGTAAGCCTACTACAACTCAATATATCCACACACTTGTCACTTGCTGTGGAGCATCCTCATTTCTGCCTGTGCTTGTCATTTCAACAGACGGTTTGTCAGCTTGTGGGACTAATGATACAGAGCTTGCAGATGTGTGTGTGAAGTGACATTTCAGAGTTGTCTATCGATCTTCTGGCTGAGGATGCTTTCAAGTTCCCTGCGCTCCTCACGAGTCCATGTAAAACTGACAGCACTGTCACGCCCCTTTGTTAGCTATATACAGAGTTCCTTTGCGGATCTCCAAAGTTTACAAGGTCCCCAAGGGCAGGGCACATTAAACTCCAAATGTAAAGAGAGTTGGTGCAAGCCATCACCATCCCCCCGGGCCTAGGACTACAGCGACCGGCCTGAAGAGGGCTTTCTACAGACTTTAGCATAGAAAGGGGGTGGGGGTGGCACAGGGGTGGGGGTGATTGGGGTAATTACACACAAGCAGACAGCATATGCTTCTCATCAGGCCTCAAACACCCTGCCCCCCATTAGAGGACTCTTATTTTCAAGACGCTACTTTCCCATATAGGGCACCGGCACATACAGTATAATGGTTTACCTGTTCATAATACTTCTCAACGTAAAGGCACACCTGGATTATGTGGCCTGCTAGTTCATGTTGTTCTGATGCTTTTTCCAAACTACAAGCTATTCATTGGGGCAACAAGGAGAAGGATGTGTTGTGGCTTGTTCTACATTAATTTACATGTGATTCAATTGTCAGGACTGTAATCAAATGTCTACGGAGGAAATGTTCAATAAATAGTTCAATGTATCACTATAAACTGACCATAGCGTAACTGCACAGCTGGCCTTTGTTTATATAGGGTTACCTGGGTCATGGAAGGGGACAAGAACAAAGTTTTTGATGGGTCTGGTCCTTCGGTTCAGGGTCTTTTCCAGAATCCTTGAGGCGCCGTCTATCACCTGTTTGAGATCGTCGTACATGGAGCCGGTAACGTCAAACACAAAGGCGAGGGTAGAGGCGCTGTCACCGGACTCATCAACATCGTCCAACCGGGGGTCTGCCAAAAGTTTGTGCGCGCTGACGCAGAGCGCCAAGACGAGGCACTTCAAGGCAGTGGACATGTTTTAGGTTTTACCGCATCTGTCAAGACTGAAATCAGTCAAAATCACAACGAAATCGTAAAACTCTGAGCTTTTTCAAGGGGAAAAAGTAACAAAAAGTCAAGAGATTTCCCGCAGAATCCAAAAAAATAAATCAAAAATCCAGTGTAAAAGACTTCCACATGATACACCCGTGCGTAAAGTTTGCACTGAATGAAGCATGTAGACCATTTGCGCGCTGGAGAGCCCCAGGAGAGCTCTCTGACGCTTCAAACGGGGGCGGAGATGGGTATTAAAAGGTTCTCGAGACCCAACCTGATTTTGAGCGTGTGTGCGCGTGAGCGTGCATAACTTGACCTCGCGCTGACTTCCAGGATTTAACGACATTCCCGGTCAATTCAGTTTGGCACAATGTTGGGCCCCGGAGACAGGGCATTCAAATAACTTTACGCTCATTACAGGAAAGAGTCTGGACGTTGTAATTTTGGATATGACCCGAACATTGTTTCAGCAACAGTCTTGCCTTTAAAAATAGACAGCATATAGCCCACTTCACTGACACCAATCTAATTTTGCACAAGCGTCCTTGTGAAATGTCCCGCCAACAGATGACGGAGTTGTGCTGTATGCAACTAGTCAATTTTACTGTTGAGTAAAAAAGATTTGAAATTATTTGATAAAACAATAGTGCATTTTCACTATACAAAAATGTATAGGCACAAAAATCATCAGTATGTGTTGTTGATAGAGATCAATGAACGAGGGAGGTAAAGTGGGTATACATCCCTGTCAAGAGATGTATTGTCTGCACCCTTCCTTTATTGCCATTGGGAAATCTTTTGTTTTTGTTGGTTTATGGGCCATCCAAAGCACCCAGAGGACACCCACACAGACACACAGGGAAAAGACCCCCCACAGTCCAGCATTTTATGGGGCATACTTGTTGTGAGGTGTTATTTCTAACCATTGTGCCACATGTCAGCAGTATTTTCTATGATAAGATCCTAACTCCTAGAAATGGCTTTATTGTCAAAGAATTTATCGTTACAATTTGAGGGTGGTCTCTTTACATTTAAGATATGACCAGTACCTCCTTCTTTTGTATTCTTCAATTATGATACAACATTGAGTCCTTATAATACAATGGCACTGTGCACTAATGGAAATTCAGTCTTGAGTTCTGCTCTTGATATGTATCGTGTTTAATAAATCCAGCAGGTCTGAGCAGGCCCAGCCAAAAGTAAATCCCATCAGCTTGTACACACAGACTTACAAAGATGGCTCACCCGTTGATGTAGGTACATCACAGCTTTATGCAGTTCATTGTAGATAATACAACTATTCTGTGCAAGCATCCATCATGTTGGCATTTTTCTGAGTTTTTGAAAGCAAAACATGCAGTAGTCGCCCACAGTAGTGCGTTTGAACCACTTTACATTGTTAATACAGTGAAGAAGTCAAGAAGTGCATCTGGGGTTACTTCAACAAGTTATAATTTAGATAAAAAAGAAAATATAACACATGTAGCGACACATAATGGACTTAAACGTAAAAATAAACTAACAAGAAAAAATATTTTACAAATACAGTGACAATTAAAATGCTTTTTCTTTTTTCTGTGCTCAAATGAATGATGTAGTGTCTCATTTAGGTAAGGCATTATCTCCAACTGAACATCCTCGTAAAATAAAAATAAAAAAAAGGCATCATCACATGTTCTGGACACACGACACATAGAGATGTAACCACAAAGCTCGCAAAAGCTTTACAGCCAGAGGTGATGCCTCTAAAATGGTCCAACATATTGTCTGTGCAGACTGCAGACAAAGTTGGTTTTCTAAGACATAATTAGCCCCCTTTCATCTTCGAGGATGGAGGATGTATACTCAATGACATTAGCCCAGATGTGGTAGGGCAACATAAAAACAACATTTCGAGAAGGGATGTGAAAATACGAGCAAACATAGTAAAATAATCATTACAAAACGTCCCTCTGCTTTAGCACTCGTCCCTAAATAAAAACCCTGTATCCTCAGTAAAAGTAACCCTCTGAGAAACTCCCACATGAACATTAATGAAAAGTACAGTGCAATACATTTCAGCATCTTCAATTAAAAAAAATTGACTTCATTCCATTTTTGTCAACAAACTCCCACAAACGCAGCAAAGCAGAAAATAAATTACCATCGTATATACATTGTACAATATACACCGAACAGTTAAGAGTTTCAGTCCACGTTTTCCCCAGAAATGTTCCTCCGATCTTCCTAGATTTGAGTCACTTTATGTGGAGCAGCAGCACAGTTCCTTCAAGTTGCTTTCCGAGAGTTTCCGATGCAAAGTTTTTGAGACGATACAATTCTTTAAAGTGTCAGAAGGGAAAGACAATACTGGGCTTGTGGATTTGTAGCGCTATATATCTGTCAGGTGAGAATTTCTTTCCGTAACAGAGGATACAGATGTATTAAGAGCTTGGTGGAAATGCAGAGGTACAGCTACTACAGGCACAAGCGCTTTTGAGGCGATTCGCAGTCCTCTTCTGATGAGCAGCTTAAACAGGTCGCACTCCTTCCTTTACACTTAGGGCTGGGATGAATGATATGGGGTCATATTGAAGTTGTAAATTTACATTTTACGGTCTGGTTTCATGAAAGATGTGTGGTTTAAGCACGCTCTCAAAACCACCAAACAGAATTATAAAAATATGTATTCACTGGCTCTCTTTGCAGTTGACAAAACACTGAGCAGGATGTCAGCAACAATTGGCATCAGGCAGCGCATTACATTAGCGGGTGCGAGGAGAGAGAGGGGCTCTTCACTCAGCACGGCAAGACTACAGTATTTCATTGCCAGCTACGATGAGGGTAATGAATAATTCATGGCAATAAACTGAGAAAGATCTGCCGCCTTTGCTTTGGTTTTGGTTCACGGACTAAATTATATTTTATAATACTGAATTAATCAGTTCAGGCGTCTGTGTTTTGTTGTTCTCATTAGTGCCCTACTCACCTCACGTTTCTACACAAGTCCATCGTAAAGTGACAATGCCTGAACAATAGAGGGGTCTGCCTTCGAACCCTCCTGAAATTCCTGCAGAGTCAGCTTCCCATCAGCATTCTGAAAAACAAAAACACCAGATATCAGGGAACTTGAACAAATTCCATTTGCATATAGTCACCAGTAGGGGGCAAAGCAGACAAGTGTGGCGGCCCACTGAGCTCTGCTTCAAAGAGCTCCTTGGATGCGAGCCACTCATTTAAAATACAACACAAGCACTGGTGTACAATACAAGGCTCTGATATTGGCACTGACATGCCCACCAAAGGCTACGTCTGGTCTATTATTGATGCTTGGAAAGTGAAAGAGGAAGGCACCCGTACCCAAGTCTAATGACAGACAAGACTTGTGATGTACAAAGTCTTAGATGTTAGATGGAAATTAGATGTAAACGAATAGAGAGCTCATGAAATACTACAAAGCATGAATGATAGAACTGCAGGACAGTTTGCGGACGACACCACACCATCGGGCTCATCTCGGGCGGTGATGAGTGCGCCTACAGGAGAGAGGTGGACCGGCTGGCGTCCTGGTGCAGCCACAACAACCTGGAGCTGAACGCCCAGAAGACAGTGGAGATGATCGTGGACTTCAGGAGAGACACAGCCCCACCGTCACCCCCTCACCCTCTCCCACCCCCATTTCCATTGTGGACTCCTTCCGTTTCCTGGGCACCACCATCACCCAGGACCTCAAATGGGAGCCAACCATCAGCTCCCTCATAAAGAAGGCTCAGCAGAGGATGTTCTTCCTGCGGCAGCTGAGGAAACTTAAGCTGCCAACCAGGATGCTGGTGCAGTTCTACACGGCCATCATCGAGTCCATCCTCACCTCCTCCATCACCGTGTGGTTCCCCGGCGCTACAGAACGGGACAGGCACCGACTGCAGCGCATTGTGCGTGCTGCAGAGAAGGTGATTGGCTGTGAGCTCCCATCTCTCCAGGACCTGTTCACCTCCAGGACCCGGAGGCGTGTGGGTCAGATCACAGCTGACCCTTCTCACCCTGGACACGGACTATTCACCCCTCTCCCCTCAGGCAGGCGGCTACGGTCTATCCAGACCCATACCTCGCGCCACAGATTTTTTTTTGCTATCACTTTATCACTTTACTTTATACACCTACACATCTGTGAATATAATCCCGCTGCTGTTCTATGTCAATTGTCGTCTTACCATATTTTAACTTTTTATTTATTTAATATTCTTTATGCATGCCCCCTGAAGCCTTATAGTTTAAAGTTGTATAGATTATTTTTATCTGAATTCGGTGTTATATGTTTTATGTTGCACATCTGCACCAAGAGACATTCCTAGTTTGTGAACCTGTTCTCAAACAATGGCAATAAAAACTATTCTGATTCTGATTAAGGCAAGGCAAGTTTATTTGTAGAGCACAATTCATACACAAGGCAATTCAAAGCATGCAAACAGCATGCAGTGTGGGTGTGAAATATAAATAACTCTAACCTTATCCATCATTGCAAATATACGATCCACGCGCTTCTCTGGTGTGTTTTCCTCCTCAGGGAGCTCCACCGTGTTTCCCTTTAGCATGACAATATTAGGAAGTTTTAGCCTTTTAAATGACTATTTCACTGTGATACAACTTACCACCATCTGGTATATGGCATCTACAATGTTTAACATCTCATCTCGGGTGATGTAGCCGTCATTATCCAGGTCATATAATTTAAAAGCCCCTGTAAAAAGATGGAAAATGCTTCTTAGACTCACAAAGATGAGTCAGCAATAATAGCACAAAACATACAAACAATGAGTCATTTACATATTTAAATGTCATGTGGGCACTTTCTATTATTCCTTTAACATTTATAGATGATTATTGTTTTTCTTAGTTTTGTAAATGTATACATTTACATAATTGATCTATTCATATGCAAAAATACATTTCAACACACTTGTTATTGTGCTACAATTAGAATAACATGTTCATTGGCATAAGCATGTGTCAATGAGGAATCACACTGGACAACGGCTTCTACTGTTTAATAAAAGGTCTAAGTTTGTTTTGCATCTTAGTGCTTTCCAAGTGGTACTTCCTGTAATAATTTGATACAAAAAAACAGTGTAATCTTCTTACATCTCAGCTTCTCATCCAGAGTTCCCCGAGAAGTCACAGACAAGGCTTGGATGAACTCGGAAAACTCGATACGTCCATCCTGGTGTGACAAAAAAAAAAGAAATGGACACCTTGCTTAAGTCACACATTTCTATACCTGGACATAACATTTTGCGGTTCTTTATTCGGCCTTTGCAAAAACTGCTTTAAGTCAGTTGCTATTTTTGCACTGCACCTGGTTCTCTCTGGAGGCAGAAGTGTGTCACCTGTGGTCATTAGTGAGATGGATGCTTCTGGATCAAAAAGCTACAGCATATCAACATACTCTGAGTGAAGGGGCCTGATATTTTTACACTCAAAATAACGAATACATTTTGTGCGGAAGGATACGCAATTACCGTAATAAAAAAATTAAAAAACATAAAAAGTCACTTAACAAGTGAATGTGCAAAACCAGTAGCACGTGCAAAAGGTGATCAGTAGCAGACTTTCTCTTTTTAACATATCAGATGTGGGGTCTTAATACTAACTCCAAATGGCAACTTTGGTGTAAAGACTCCTTATAGGTTATTTAGCTCTGGTTAGGTCCGGGTTTGGTCCCAATTCAGTGCAGACTGTACTTTACCCTGCCCTAGTTTGAATTGGAATTGACCTATTTGAACAGAGTATGCACAGTAAGTAATTCTCCTCATAAAAAATATGTTTTTTTTTGTTATGTATTATTTTATATATGTTATGTTATGTGCTAGGTCAATGGTTCCCAAAGTGAGAACCACTGAGGCACTACAGGGGGGTCCCCAAAGCTTGTCTGCAAAACAAGTACAATGAAAAAAGTTAATTTTTAAAGGGAAAATATATTTATCTGGACGAATGCACCAGTTTAAACCAGAATTTAGCCTACTGTCAATGCTAAATGTTTTATGCTAGATGATGTTAGACTTTTTTGTCATTTTCGCTATAAAATTATAACAAATTCCTTTGAATGTAGTAAATTATTATGATTTGTAAGGGGCTCCTCGAGAGATTTTCTGATCAATAAGGGGGCCGCGATGTCCCAGACTTTGGGAATGGCTGTGCCAGGTGTTATTTTAATAATGACAATAAATACATAAAATGCAATAATTTATTCCCAGGTAAACATAACAAGTTAGTTCATCTGGTTGGCTGAGGTTACTGGTTTAACCCTAGTGCAGGTCAGAATATTGTTTTAATTTAGTGAATGTCCAGATATTAGAGGTCCAAGGGTAATCACTATCTTCACATATCTTTCCAGGTCATCTGACCAAGTAATCCTTTAATCCTTTAATCAGAGCATTACTTGTTAGTGACAGTATGTAACAAGTGTGGGTCGTAAAGTATAATTAAGATTAATGACTCCTCGAATTACAGGGACCTAAGGCCTAATGAGGGCCATAGATAAATATTAGTCTGAAGGTCTGTCTGCTCGTCTGAATAAAAGCTTCTTAACTAAAGTCAATACATCTCCAGGGCCAGGGACATCCCAGGAGGTGTTGCTTTGCACCACATCTTTTAAATGCAATTCAATTAGCCTGGGTCACATGGGTAAAGGTGATGCTGATTTAAATACTACAATGCAGTCAAAACAACACTCTTGAGGAAAAAGTATGAATGGATGTATAATATGCCACTAATAAGAAACAGATTTCCCTTTTTTTCATTACCAGGAGGCCAAAATCATTTACATAAATGTATGATTGAAATAATATGTAGAGATTATTTTTTGTATAATCTCTACATGCCCAGTAATCTGTCAAACTATTATTAATCAATCTATTAAAAATGTAATACGGTCAAAGGGATCACACAAACCTTATTTTCATCAAAAACGTTGAAGACAAAGGAGGCAAATTTTGTGGGATCTCCAAATGGAAAGAATTGCTTGTAAATCTTCTGAAACCCTACAGCATCCAGCTGCCCACTTGGACAGTCTTTGATGAATCCTTTGTACCTGGAACATACAGCACAATCAGATTGTGAGGTAACTTTATATTTGACATGGTAACTTGACATGGTATATCTCTATAAAATGTATTTTCTAGTCATTTAGATAGCATGATAACAAATAAAAGATAAAAGATAAGAGTTTCCTTTCATCTTCTGAAGAGGCCTGTCTACTGACCGACTTAACTTCTCTATTAGCCTAAATATAGAAGGGTTTCAAAATCAATTTCATGCACAGTCACTCAAAGGTAGGCAATTTCCTTGTAAGTCTTCGTAGAGGGACACTGTTAAGCTTACGTACTTGTCCAGGTCAAGGTACGAGGAAGTCAACATCAAACACGGCTAAAATAGAATTGATGGAATAACACTTTCTAGTTATAAAAAGCTCTGCACAGCCTTTGTTCTTGGTCATCAGCAGATGTGACGTAGGGAAAAATGCTTGTTCAGTTAAGTCGGGTCTGTAATTAAGGCTGGAGAGTGAGCGAGAGAATGAAGCATTAGACAGATCTCGAGAATCTGTCTTTGACGTAGCCGGCTCAAAAATGAAAATGCTTTGAAAATGTACTTATTTATTTAATCATGGGCAGCGCATACTGGAAAACTATCATTATAAAGATACGTATAATATACACATCTTACACTTGAATAAACTTAGACTAACATTAGTATTGAGGGTATCTTTGAAGTATGCACTATTGTTCTGAATATGAGGACAAATATTCATCAAGAATATTTGCTCACTCATTTTATTCATCTAGGACAGCGGTTCTCAACTGAATCTGTAAAAAATACTGTTGTTGTGGTCATAATTTCAGTTTACTAGGTTCATTTAACGTTTATTCAACATTAAGCTCTTAACCCCCACCTGAACTGAGCACATTTTTCTGTGTGAAAAAGTGTCAAAATAGCAGCAAAAATTAGAGGAAAATGAGGAACGAAAACGCAAAAAAAAAAGCAAAAAAAAAGAGCAACAGAAAAGTGACAGAAAGGCAACGAAAGAGCTTCAAAAATGTGACGAAAAAGAGATGAAAAAGTGACCCAAATGGGATGAAAACCCAACAAAAAAGCGATGGGGAAACGCGAGGAAAAAGATGCATTTACTGTAGATGAGTTTTGTAGGTTTCAAATGAGGCGTTAGAAAATGCACTCTAAGGTGGGGGTTGAGAGGCTAATGTGTAGGGAAAATATAATATTGTACATGATATATGAGAAATTCAATTGTATTTGGGTTGCGGCTTGGAACCCTAGGATTATGGTGGGTCCTGACAGCATCCCAGTGTTGAGAACTACTGATCTAGGACAACTGCACATTGACTACATCGTCTGGACTGTGACCAGAAATGTAGTCGAGTTCAGCAACTACATTTCTGAGCCTTCTTAGTGAGAGAGCGCACATTGTCCTAAATACAAGAACAACCCAGTACAGATGATGACTGAAACCTTTTTACAATAGAAAACTCTAAGCTGTAAAGAACTGTAAGAAAGCTTACACAAAAATACTTAACACTATCCAAGAGCGTCATTTACAAATCCTGCAAAAATACTTTGGGAAAGCATTGCCTCCAAGTGTAAACATGTTTGCTAAGAGTCTGCTGCTCCTGGCCTGTATCTTCATCACAAAATCCAACACATCAAACAACAAGTCTAACTCAGGCGCTCAGACGCACAAACTGTACTTGAAAGAGCGTAACAGTAGCTCGCAGGGACAAAGCAGACATGACATTGTGTATCAGGCCACGGCGGGTGCCAGGATGGAGATAAAGTATTTATCGCTGGCACCCTCCGCTTCACTTTGGTAACGACCCTGGTGGAAAGCCAAGAGGTTGTTGCAGGACTTTGCTCCCACCTCGCTGGCAGGGACATCACTGCGCTATGGCATTTTGTTATTGATTTCGGATAGGCTCCGAGCATACTAATGATGTTCCCTTAGCGGGGAATTAGAAAACCGAGAACAAATTTAATGCACAACATAGGCATTTATCTAGCCCTGCTAATTCTTCAGTGTGTGCGCCTGGGCTCTAATTACGCGCCATCTGGCATTTCCCCTGGTAAGAGTCCCCCCTCTTCCCTCGCACTCCACAGTGTTGATTGCTGCTGATCATTGAGTGGGGATCCGGCGAAAACTTTCATGCGAAGCAGAGTGATGTTGAGCTAAGTGATTGAACACCCGTGGCTTTGGGGCTGGTCCGTATCCCACTGCGCCGGCCTCAACAGACTGGATCAATCCCAAGCTTCAAACTTGTCAATGCACTGTGGTTTCTTTATAATACTGCTGCTGACGGCAGTGGCTGCTCGCACTACAAAACGGCAACAAGGGCTACTAAGCAGGCTCTCTTGGCACCGGGCTTTTCATGCATGCAGAATGGGTCTGTGAAATGCTAAACCAAAGCAAAGGGAACTTGCAACAGTGATCACTTTATTACAGTGGTTCTCATTTGATACTCTCGACAAAACACAAAGCGCGCCGCTGGCAGCATCAGCGGAATACAAATTATTATTATTACTTTGGCTTTCATCTTTATAATAGAGATAATTAGTCCCAATTTTTGTGAGTCAGTAACCTTTAAGGACACAGATAATGGACAGAATGGACAAAGATAAAACCCTGTGATGAGGGTGAGGGTCACACTGACTGAAAAAAGGACTGTGGACAAGTGAAATGGATGTCGAAAATCCGTTTTGCAACTAGTACAAAAGATCCCTGTGGAGTGCATCTTGGAAACGTTTGCATGTATCTGTATTATCAGGCTCAAAGTCTCGCTATTTTTAGAACCAATCTCTCTCAACAACAACGTCTGAGGTAAAACTTGCTCATCAAAATGCATTCAGAAATCCTGTTGATGGAATAACACTTTCACCCTCTCACGCTCTATGTTGCTACATCACAAGAGCAACTTCAAAACTAAAAACTAAAAAAACATGTCAGTGATGCCAAACTTGCTCTAACACTCAAACAGACAATGCAAGTTCCTGAGTGGGCTCGAATTTGGAGAGAACGTATTTAACCTCGTGTTTTGCTTCCGGTAGTCAAAGCAAAGCAGCGTCATCTCCATGGAGACGAGCTGATGATGTCTCATTGATATAAGAGGTGAGCCACTAATTAAATCCTTGCTTGCATTTCATTCTACTTAATGGGTGCTACACAGTATGACGTTAAATATAGCCATTATACAATAAACCAATTTAAACTATTGTAAAAAGGGGTCCCAATAACAGCCTCTTTATTACTACACATGTTTACTTGTATCACAAACTGCAAAACCAGTAAAATAATCTAAAACACAGACAGCTTAATTAAAATATACATTTACTTACCATTGTTGCACTTCTTTCTCGGTAACTGGTGGAAAAAACAAAGACAAGCGTTGATTCCGTTAATTTTCATAAAAAGGTGACTAAAGAGCGACAAAGAAGTGACCAAAACACGACAAAAACAAAACAAAAATGAGATACAAAAAGGTCGGGATCAATTTGGTTGGCCTTAGCTTTCAAATGAGGCATTACACGGTTGCTCTCCGGTCAAGAAGCTTTTAGTTTTGGGTAAAGCCGAACTGGAGAAAATGCACTCAGTTCACGTGGGGGATTAAGAGGTTAATCAAAAGCTTCCATGACGCGATACCGACGCAAGTCAGTGGAGAAAATGATCAGTGGGAGCTAAGATTAGGAGACATTTGAAATTCGAATAAAACTTCAATGCCAATGGTTGCACAATTCTCCGTCTGTATCTACTCTAACTCCCTCTCTCCTTTCTCTAAAGTTAATCTTGACAACTCCAGGGGGTCCCCGTGAGAACAATGAAGAAATCAATTGCGTTTGCTTAACCAGGTGGTCCTTTGGTGAGCGATGTGGTTAATTTGTTCTCGCTGCAAACATGTCGAGGCAATTTGGACTAACTTTGGACGGCCCACGGGTAATGAAAACTCCTCAGTGCAAGAGCAATGCGGTTTCCTAGTTAATTGATTATTTCTACGTCAATGTTTAACATGTTAACTACTTGCTTGATGCAGCAGGTAAAATGTGGTTTTAGGGTTCATACGGCCCTGTGATTGGTTACATCCATCTGTCACTTATTTAGCGTGTTGGAGAAGCAGTTGGTGAGACGTAGACCATATGTGTCCTTATAAGAGCACAGAGCCACGTTTACCACTACGTCATCCAGAGCACAAGAGGTAGTCTGTCCTTTTGAAAACCCAATCTGACTCTGTTCTATGCACTTTACCCAAATCACGTGAGTCTGTCTAGGCAGTAAATGTCAGGGTCAGTCTCATGACAGACCTCCAGACCCAGTCACCATGAAATTGACCCCAGAAGGTACAACTGAGGCAATTCACCACAGGCTTATTCACAGGCAGTGGAAAAATAATGGCATATGAAGGAGAGTGCAGAACTGACTCGCCATATTATTGCCTGGCTGTGCAATAAAATATTCAGCTTTGACCATCAAAATGCTACTGTAGTGGCAACTACAGACAAGGACGGGAAAAAAATCTTGTTTGCATTGAAAATTTATAATTGTTGTCCTATTTTCACATGTTCTTAAATTAGTTTGCCACAGCATATATAACCAGCCCAATCCGCACACTTGATGCAACCCTCTCCATTTACCGATGGTGTATATAAATAAAATCTATGTCAAAATTGATAAAGGTATAAGTGAATGGTAGTACACCATTGATCTGAACAATACACACTGTTAAGTCTCTCGCTTTGTTCTTGTTTGAGGCTGTGTATAATGTAAGAGTTGCCATAGTTTCATAAGCTGTGACAAAAGATGCATATCCACTGGCTCAATAATGCTCTAAACAAAACAGATCCTCATCCTCTCCCCTGCCTTGTTGTCTATCTGTCACAACAGAGGAAACAATAGTCTAAAATAGACATATAGGCAGTGCGAAATGTACTTAGTCCCCAATCTGTCAAGAAGAAAGAGGGGAAAAAAGGAGATGGCAGACATAACGCTTCTCACGGGAGGGCACCAGAACAAGGCAGATGGATGAAGGGACCACAGACACAGAGCATGGGAGAGTGATCACGAAGGGAGTGGACTCGGAGGCACTGCGGCCCTCCCAGCGATGTTAACCAGATAAGATCCTAATTACACTATTCCATTCCGTGCTGAAAGAGGGCAATTAGGGGATAAAGCAAAAGAGAGGGAGACAGGGTAAAGCGTAAGAGAGCTGTGGAGTGAGAGAGAGAGCGAGAGGGAGGAATGGAAAGAGTGAGGACAGCACGGAGCAGCCTTGCCCAGCATGAAGCCCAATCTTCCTCCACAGCAATTTCCTGCCACAACAGCCAGCCCGGGTTCTGCCACCGAGAGACCCACCACACAAATAGCATTGTCATTAAGGAGCCGATTGTTAGCAACTCCCACCCACACCTGCACACTGCACTGCCTCAATAATAACAATAATGCCGCGCTCCAGGAATAACACACAACTGATTAATATGGCATCCAAAGGGCAGTGTTAATTGCCTGCTGGATTGGGGGACGTTTGAATCCTAAATACGTTCTTGAGTCAATATGAATGTAAAGGGAGAAGTGATAAGGCAATAAACGAAGACATACTTTTACCAAGGTACATTTTTAAATAAGTAGATTCCATTTCATTCATCAAAGTCCAAACTCAATTCCACACAGTGAGCTGTCAGTACCACAGGGTTGCCTGCAGACATGTCACTTAATTGGGATGAACCATAGATATAGCTAGATTAGAATTGCATTAATGGCACGGCCCAACTTTGAACCTCACTCTGCAAATACCCCTTATGTGTTATGCAAGTATGTGTAGAATATTTACTAGATTGCATTAAAAATTAAATTCAAGATTGAAAGATTTTATTGTCAGTTCATTGATGAATCAATAGAGTGCAGAGATTTTGATTCCACTGGTTGTCCTTCCCATCCAGGCATCGGACATGCACAAAAAGTACACTTGCTTGTATACTCTTGTGACCAAAGAAATACTCATCAAATAATACTCAATAGTAGTATCATAGTAGTATCATGTTTCAAAATACTCACAGTATGTTTTTCTGGTTAGCTCCTCCACAACCTCTGGCTTTAACTTGCTGTTTGATCTGCCCATGTTCA
Source organism: Proterorhinus semilunaris (assembly GCA_021464625.1). Taxonomy (NCBI): domain Eukaryota; kingdom Metazoa; phylum Chordata; class Actinopteri; order Gobiiformes; family Gobiidae; genus Proterorhinus; species Proterorhinus semilunaris. Next base: position 21,156,430 of record CM038345.1, on the reverse strand, counting down.
GCTCTTCGCCGCAAATCCAGCTTGGCACACTGCACCACGTTCTACCTTCTCAACACCTGTCCCGCGCTCCTCTGCCAACAACAAAGAAGCCAGTTTAGGTTCAATAATGATGACAGCAGTGGGGTTAGAAGAACCATCATTTTAGCTTGGTGGAATGAAGATAAATACAGTTGCCATTGAAGCCAAAAGTGGCTGTTTTGAAGAAGCAGTGATGGTCGTCTGGTCAGCAGGACTCCGGCCAGACAACCCAAGAGGCCTTGTGAAGAGGCGCTGGCAGGTTGTTGAGCCCTGAGTGCCTGTACATTCCCCTCATTTCTCCAGAGCACTCCGTGGGCGAAAGAGAGGCGTTTAGATGCGTTGCTACCTTCGTCCTTGGATACAAGAGTCACTGGGTGGCTGGGTTAAGCACGCTCACTCCCTCACAGTAATTCTCTCAGTTCTCACACTCCTCCCACCCTTCCTCTTCCCATCACTATCGCAAGTGCTTTGGGTCAGTCACTGGGGAGCAAGAATCCCTCCTCTTTTGACAGCTCAGATAAGGACAAGAGAAAATCGCATACACAAAGAGGTGGTCTCGCTGCGAGGCATTTATCACTCACTTGGGGGTTGGAAAGTTGTGTTCAAGTCTATTTAATATTGTAATACTAAGTAATAAAATTAAGGAATTTTGTGATAAAATTGCATCTTAATGGGAGTGGTTCGTTAAAGAAATTAACAATAAACTTAAACTCCACATTAAGTTTTTTCCCATTACCATCTAATAACACGATAAAGTAAAAATAATAAGCTATTATCTGTCCACGGTTTATATATGCAGTTGAAGAGCTAAAAAAAAGACATGGTTATGCTCTTAAAATAAGCATGCAAACTGTCTCAAAAGCTTATAGGCGGATTTGACAAGTGACATTTTCTTCCCCCCCCCCCCCCCCCCCCCCCCCCCATTTCTGACTCATAATGCTCCCCCCCATTTTGGCCTTCCTCACAACAGCATGGCATGGTGATCTTCTCTCTGTCACAGCAGACAGCACAGAATAATGGAGGGTTTTTTTTTGGTATGGTGTGGGCTTGGTGTTGACACGCACTCATGTCTAACCACAGTAGCAGCCTGAGGCAAAGGACAGGGATACCTTCAGTGGAGACATCTGCTCTCCACACTTATGGTCTGTGATGCTCTTCTCTTGGGTGCCACGCGGGTAATCACCATCTCGGGTCCTCTGGAGCTTTATTTTCCTGGGTATTACTCAGACACTGGGAAAAGCAAACACACAGCAATTACAAAACCAGAGGCAGACACGTGATGTGTGCGTTAGTGCCAATGGACTGTGCTTTCACCTAGAGCCACAGACGTATTAAACCACTTCACCGGAAAAATACTTAAAAGTGGCAGCGACCTTTTTGCAGCGCAGCTCAATGTGGCCGGCAGGCAAAACAGAATACGGAGCGAATGACAAGCAATTAAACTTGAACTATAAATACACACGTGCCATATAGTTAAGCATTTATTTAAGATGAAAACAAAGCCTTCAAGTCAACTCTCAACGCTTTACGCAACTTCATTCATAAAATAAAAGCGCTGTTTTTTGCGATTAAGCGTCAAAGCAAATGTACAAACAAATGTAGCCTACAATGAACAAACTTCCCGAGTTAGAAATGTTATGTCGTGGCGGCAGCAGGTGGGATGTTGCCCGCTAGTGCCATAGCAACATAGTTTACGTCTACAGTGCCCAGCGACCATGCAGGAAGCATACTGTTCATTGTACTCAACATGCAAGACGCACGCTTTATTTTGGACAGTTTTCTACACAAACAAACTTCAAATCGAAATAAATAATAAGTCTACATACAGGGAAATAGAAGCACATGCGTTTTTTACCCGGGCTGCAGACGCGGAAGCGGTCCACTAGGTCCCAACAGTGGTGGTGTGTTTCTCCGCGGTGCGATCCTGCTTTGCGCCGCTCAGTCAGTGACGTAGCCAGACTGGACTCTGTGCGCTCCAGCAGCTCCAAGCGCACTGACGCTGCGGTACGCACGCTCAAAGACCGGAGTTGTACGCTCCAAAAGCACGTTATCCGTATTTTTTATTTTACTCATGTTAGAAAAAATTAAAATTGTTGTCTGTCATGTTATTATGACAAGATTTATTTTAAATTCACAAGAATTCTTGGTGCAAAAGGGGGTAGAGTTCAGAGTCTGGGGGCTGGAGTTTGTGACTGAAGGTGGAAGCAGAGGGGGGGAAAGCAGGGAAGGGAGAGAATTCAGCTTCCTAACAGCCGGGTGCATGAAGCAGTTCTTCAGTCGGCTGGCAGAACACTGAAGAGACTGTGTGGTGGGTGTGTGGGATCTCTTTCTTATTTCTTGTAGCTCCTAGTTTTCCTAGAATTGCCATGTCCACAAAGCACAGGGATATAATTTGTTCTCATTTATTTTATTATTTATTTGAACAGGGACAGTGTACAATATACATTAGCCTCAGAAAGGAGAGATGCATTGTACCAGGTTATAGCACTTGTGCTAATTTCCACCTGCAGTCCCTGGGCCTATTGTACATGTTTTTAGTGGTAGGGGAAACCGGAGTACCCGGAGGAAACCTACGCAGTCACAGGGAGAACATGCAAACTCTACACAGAAAGGCCCCGTCCAGGTGGGAATCGAATCCGGACCTTCTAGCTGTGAAGCACGAGCGCTAACCGCTGTGCCGCCCTGTTCACTATCAAAAATAAGACCATCTCTGACACACAATCCCAGTATCTAGTTCCCTATAATTGTTGATCTGTAAGAAGCTAGGCAAATGACAAGCTGCAAAAAATTATTAATGAAGCAGTGAAGACAGAAATTCAAATTGTATTGAATAACATCTATCTCTGGTCTTGTGCACTGATCACTTATTAGCAGAAGAATGCAGGTATAATCATTTTCCCACGTTTCTCATTTATCATATTTGTTAGACATCCGGCAACTAATGCAACCAGATTCTGCAGTGCTTCTGCACAAGGCCCAGTGCATATTAAAATGCTGGTCTTATCTGTGGCTAACAGCAGACGTTCACTTATGGGGTTTGTCTTTTAACAACTGCCTCACTATTGTTCAAAAACCCAAATTAATTTCTCTTTTCATTCTTGAGAGTGTTGGCTCTAAATGTAGACTGTCTGGCCAGGTTAGCTAAGTATACATTGCCCTTCCCCGCAGTCCCTTATTCCTAATAGCTGCAGTTACAGTAGTCCCACTGGAACCGAGGCTATAAGACTGAGCAAAGAGGTATGGTTCATACAGAAAATTAGTTATTGGAAAATTAAAGAGCAGGCTGTGCTTAAAACACACATTGCGGATTGACTTATTTGGCCCAAAAATATAGGTACTGGTACCAAGGCATGGAATGTTTGCCTGTTTATACCAAAAAGATTGATTGATTGATTGATTGATTGATTGATTGATTGATTGATTGATTGATTGATTGAATGAATGATGGATTAATGGTGAACAGTGCACGGCTCAGTGAACATGGAGGGTCTCAATATGCGTTGCAACAATATGTGCTAAAATGGAAGGGAAAAAACATTTGCTGTTATTTTGTTCATACTCATAACTGCCTACAATTACTATTCTGTGACAGGGGACCATCAGCGTAGTGGCACTTATCTGTGGCAACAAAGACTAAAACGACATAGAAGCTCTAAAATGGTTCGGTTTGTGATGGCTGAAGATGAATAATATTGAACAAGTCATCTTCTCTACAGGCTATTTGAAGATGTTGGGAAGCAGTTTGGCACAGGCATTTCTTGTGCATTAGCTTTGAGTTATCGGATCCATCACTAAAGCAGTTTTAAAAATAGCCACAAAGGCCAGTTTTAAAACAAAAGAATGATACTGAGTCACTAAAGAAAGGTGTGTTAGTTCTGAACATCTGTGTATTTAGCCATTATTTGCAAGTAGCAGTATCAAAATCAGCACATATTTATATGCTGCTAATCGATGCGTATGCAACCCATAATAAAGTTGAGATAACGTTTCAAGCCATAACCCGTTATAAAAATGTGACAAATGGAAAAGCAAAAACATACAAACAAACAAATACATAAATATAACACAGATGCGTTATTCCTGTTTTTTAAAAACCAGGACCACTCAACAACCTCCTGTATCACTGTGGAAGACAGTGACACTGTCAAATTATACTCAACTAAATGTTAATGTGAACTTTGAGATCATTTTTTTCTTTAGGGTTGGCACAGACATGTCATGAACTCAAGAAAAAAACATACTTCTTAGTGAGTAGTGATTTGAATACGACACTACTGTAAAAGTAATGAAAATATATTCTAATGTTTATTTTCCCTTGTCTTTTAATTTTTTTTACAGATGATCTACAGGTCTATCTACCCATCTTGCCAAACAGCTCAGTTTCACAACAGTCCATCCACAATGCCCTGGCGGACCCCAAGGAATGACTCAGAACTTAACAAGAGTGAAAATGAGTACATTCTGTTTGGACCCAAAGTCATGGACTCTGTGTTGGACCTGGGAGCTCATGCCCCTTTTGTCCAAACAGTGGTGAGAAATTTAGAGGTAAAGTTTGATGAGCACTTGAAATTTGACAAACAGGATGACACTGTTGTTAAGGCGAGGTTTTTCCAGCTCCATCTTCTGGCCAAAGTAAAACCTGTCCTTGGCCAGAATGACTTAGAGAAGGCTATGCACGCTTTTATAGCATCCACATTGACTATTGCAATGATCTTTATGTAGGTGTGAACCAGTGCATTTTAAACTGGCTACAATTGGCACAAAATGCTGCAGCTCGGCTGCTCACAAACACTTGCAGTACAAGCGAGGGTTAATTTTAAACTCTTAATGTTTGTTTTTAAATCAATTCATGGACTTGCACCTTCTTATTTATGTTTGTGTGTATTGGTTTATTTGGTCGGGACAGTGCAAGTTAATGAACAAGCCACACCGGATTGTAGCCCTGGGCTAATTTCCATCCGTCGTCCCCCATGCGCACTCTCAAACACACTCTCATTCATCCATGGCCTATTGTACATGTTTTTAGTGGTAGGGGAAACCGGAGTACCCAGAGAAAACCAACTGCTCGTTGCACATCAGCTCAGTAGAGCACTGCAGTCTGCAGGACAACACCTGCTACCAAAAATAAGCAGTGGGGTGATTATTCTTTTTCAGTGGCTGGTCCGAGGCTCTGGAACACTCTGCCTGTTGAGTGCGAGCCATCCCTGACCTGACACTTTTTAAAGCTAGGTTGAAAACATACCTGCTTAGATCTGCTTCTATTTGCACATGCAAAATGTATATGTTTTTTTCTATTTTGTGTTGAAATTGTTTTTTTTTACATTGCACTTACAAAGCACTGGTTCAGCAGGTGCTGGTGTACAAATAAAGGTTGATTCATAAATGGATTGATTTTCTCTAAAAAGATTTTTGAAGATGCGCCTTAACCTTCCAGAGTCAAGGGATTTGTCAGTTGATTTGGCTTACACCAAAGGCTTAAACCAGACCAGTCGTACACCAAATTACACTCTTTTTCAGAATCAGAATAGTTTTTATTGCCATTGCTTGAGAACAGGTTCAAAAACTAGGAATTTTTCCCAGTACAATCGTGCAACATAAAACATACTATAATACAGAATTTAGATAAAAAATAAGCAATACAAACTTTAAAACTATAGGGCTATAAGGGCATGCATAAAGAACATTAAAATAAAAATAAAAATAAAATAAAAAGTAAAAGTAAAATATGATAAGACAAAGAACAACAGCAGGATTGTATTTAAAGACGTGCAGGTGCATGAAGTGATAGTAGTGGATCTAAGTGTGGACATACCACATAGTGCAATAGAGCTGATTACATCCATGAGTCCATGATTGGAACAACAGGAAAGAGTACTGCCACTTTAGCTAATGACATCTTCCACAATTTTGGCATGTTTTTACCATCACTGTTCAATTGCCTGTGCACGATTACCCAAAATATAAAGCTGAGAAACAATCTACCCGTTCAATAACAACATTTTCCTGAGGCTTTATCGGTGGATCCCACTTGAGGATCCCATATGGCAGGGTATCTATAATTTAAAGCATCATAAATAGACAATCTCTGCTCTAGCCTGAAATGACATGACCACAGACAGTTCTTACAGTCTGTTAGGCTAGTTAAATCCTCTGGGCCAGTGAGGTCTAGTGCTGCAGTGTAATGCCTTTGACATCCAGCTGTTAATTTAGACTGACAAGAACCAGATATCAGCAGACTAAAGGCAGATGGGGCTCGGGTTGGAACTTCATGGAGATAAATGACACTCCCCAAGGAAACAGGGAACAGAAAAACAACCAAAAAAGAGTGGTGATAGTCTGAAGACATGATTTCGGTGTTAATCCCTCTAAAAGGAGCCTATTCTTTGAGTCATCTAACCAAATGTTGTTGTTTTTCTCTTACTGCACCTTACTATGGTCGAAACACATTTGGCGTCCCTCAGAAACATAACAAAGAACTTTCCATTCTCTCTGTCAGTGTGCCTCGGATTTTTTTTTTGCCGCTCTCACACTTTTTGTAAGCAAGGCAATTGTACTTATTTGGAACCTAAATGTATGATGAAAACTGAGCACTCATAGGCAGAAGGTCCTTGCTTCGATTCCCCGTCACGGGTTTGTATCCGACCTCAATGTCCCACCAAAGTGCACAACTGGTCCCACTTTTTCATCAATTAGAGGTGATCACTCGCTGGAAATGTTGCAACTGGAGTAAGTCTATGCCAATTACTTTTCTCTTAAAAGTGAAGTGTTCAATCAAATGCAATGAACCACTTAAAAAAATGTAAATGGTGAATAATAAAGGGCAAATCTTGAAGGATAACAGTTATGCAGAATGAATAAACCCAGTTCAGTAATGTTTGAGATCATATTCGCCTGAGCATAAGATGGGGTTAGAGTGTGTCTTGGATGGACATAAGGGATGATATTTTCTTACACTTCACTGTGGAGGCGTATGATGAGTGCGACTGCTTCTGCTCCCTCCCGCTACCCAGCAGCCCATACGTCCAAACCAGGGGTCCGTGCACAGGCTTTCGGGTGCCCCCTGGTGGAAAACTGTAAAAACGAAATTATTACAACCCCATGCGTTAAACTATAATTTACCTCCCGACAATTATTTTTTATTTGTTTGAATCAGGCATCACAAACATGTACCAATTCTCTGTTGTCCCTTAGGCCTCATTATTAAAGATATATATATATATATATATATATATATAAAAGAGTAATTGTTGAATGTACTTAGAATCAAGTAGGCTACTTATCAAGACGCACTAACATCTAATGCTTTTCATCCCCAATTTTGTAACCTAAATGTCATCTAATCAAAAGACATGGACACCTACAATGAGAGAGGAAGAAGGAAAAAGCGACTTATGCAATCAACTTTGCTCTGTGTTTACCTAAAACTCGTCGCCATTGCGCTGGCTGAAGTCCTGCTGAAGGAGATCACACAGTGTTCTAGGAGGAAAGACAGAGTGAGTTCAGCACACCCAGGAAGAGGGAAGTATGTTGTTTGTGTCTCTGCTTTGTCTGCTGCTGCTGAGGCCTGGCTCCGCTGCTCCATTGAATGAGGTAGGTGGAAATCTGCAGTGTGAGAGTGATACCTCTGCTCTGTGCATTGAACATTGAACTCTTCAACTTTAAACTGTTTATTGTCCTGCCAAACACCAGGCAGTCATGGCTATAATATAAAACTGCAAAAACTACATTATGTGTGTATAGCAGATACAATTCTAAACATAAAGCAATCAAATATAATGATTATTGTAAATACTGTGGTAGTAATTTGTGGAAGTGATCTTTCTCCTTAATAAAACAGGAACAAATAGACATATAGACTCAGTAACATTGAAATGTAAAGTGAGCAATTTAAGTTAACGTTGTAATTGATGTCACTGCATTGTGTTCTCCTACTGCTAATCCTTCAGTCAGCACAATGGGACATCACTAACATTTCCAACTGCTCTCCTTCAGGAAATTCAGGTATGCATACCTTTTTAATCATATAAGATATGTTTGAACTCATTATGTTTTTATTTAGTGCATACACGACAGCTTCGCTCAGTAAAAATACCTGATGTGACCCACTTGGAACTTTTGGTTGTGGTTGGTCCAGATGTTCACGATGTTCACAAGCAGGACACTGAAAGATACATCCTTACCAACCTCAATATCGTAAGAAAGCTTGTTCTTGTATTACGATCTAATGTGTCAATAAAGACTAACTATACTGGATAATTTAATTTACATAGGCCTCAGAGTTGTTGAGAGACATCACTTTGGGGGCCAACATGAGAGTGCACCTGGTCAGGATGATTATCCTGACCGAGCAAGAGGTCTGTGGTACTACGTCCCACATTTTTGGATAAGTTTGGTTCCAAAATCTATTGCTTATGTTATTTCATATAGCCAGAGATCCAGATGTCCTCCAACATCACCTCTTCCCTCAGAAGTGTCTGCGACTGGGGAAAGAAAATACATCCGTCCAATGATACAGACCCACTCCATGCGGATCTCTTGTTGTACATTACCAGGTGCCTGGCTGCATGCTATAGCTTGACTTAATAAATGCTTTGAATGTCAACGGTAAATTACAGTAATGTTTTCACTTTCATTAAAAGGTATGACCTGGTGTTACCTGATGGGAACAGGCAGGTCAGGGGGGTGGCACAGCTGGGAGGGGTGTGCACTGAAGACTGGAGCTGTGTTATTACAGAGGATACCGGCTTTGATCTGGGAATTACCGTTGCTCATGAAATTGGTCACAGGTAAAAGTGTTAGTATGCGTTTGCATATCAGACAGACAGCTGTTTGATATGCAAACGCATGCTAACTAATAATACTGACATGTTGTCTTAATTAAGTTGTAAAAAGAAACCATCACTTTTCTCTCAGCTTTGGGCTGAACCATGATGGCGTGGAAAACAGCTGCAGCAGGAGTGGCTTCATGATGGCATCTGACGGAGGTTATAACAGTGTGGATCTGACCTGGTCGTCCTGCAGCAGACAGCAGCTGCTCACGTTCTTCAGGTGGCTCAACCTGCTCATAGCAGCTGTGCATAACACACCACAGCTTCACCACGTCATAACCAAGCGGAATTTTCAAGTCAATTAGATAGATGGACCATAATTATAATATGAATGCACTGATTTTATAACGCTCCTCCGGACACTCAAAGAGAGTGCATTATTTATTCACTCCACACTTGGTGGTAAGCTATGGGGCGCCAAATGTAACATGCCTTATTTCGTGGACAGAATGACTTTTGTGTCACGAAATACATATATTCATTACGAAATCACGTTACATCGTAACGCCGTTTGTCCACGGAATACACAAATTGGTTTGCATTGTGTCCACGAAACACTGAAGAGAGCACGTCGTTTCGTGGACCAAATTGACTGGTGGGCTTTTGCTTTCGTGGACATAAGGCTGAATGCACTATTCACTGTCGTACACGAAATAAACTTTCGTCATAAAAGTATTGTGATGTGATACAGAAGGCATTCCGTCCACGGAATAGTAACTTCATAACTTACGAAATGCATTCCGTGACACGTGCTTTCATTCCGTGCACGAAATGCATAATGGTATACATTTCGTGAGTCAGCAGTTTACGAAATGAATTATGTGACACGATAATGTCATTCCGTGGACGAAATGCATTATAGAATCACGAAATCAGTTTTGTGACCTACAACAATACATTTCGTGAGTCAACAGTTTACGAAATGAATTATGTGACATTTCGTAAACATTTCGTAAACATAACATAACTGTTTACTCACTGTTTCGTGAGTCAAAAGTTTATTATGTAAACTGTTGACTCACGAAATGTATTGTTGTAGGTCACAAAACTGATTTCGTGATTCTATAATGCATTTCGTCCACGGAATGACATTATCGTGTCACATAATTCATTTCGTAAACTGCTGACTCACGAAATGTATACCATTATGCATTTCGTGCACGGAATGAAAGCACGTGTCACGGAATGCATTTCGTAAGTTATGAAGTTACTATTCCGTGGACGGAATGCCTTCTGTATCACATCACAATACTTTTATGACGAAAGTTTATTTCGTGTACGACAGTGAATAGTGCATTCAGCCTTATGTCCACGAAAGCAAAAGCCCACCAGTCAATTTGGTCCACGAAACGACGTGCTCTCTTCAGTGTTTCGTGGACACAATGCAAACCAATGTGTGTATTCCGTGGACAAACGGCGTTACGATGTAACGTGATTTCGTAATGAATATATGTATTTCGTGACACAAAAGTCAATCTGTCCACGAAATAAGGCATGTTACATTTGGCGCCCCATAGTAAGCTACTGTTGAGGCCACAGCTGCCCTTGGGTAGACTGACAGAAGCGAGGCTGCCAATCTATACCATGGGCCCCTCCGACCACCACGATCACTCACACACTACATTCATCATTGCCCTGCGCAAACATCTGAACCACTGTCACGCACAACACTTACTAACAGTACTAACTGTATTCCATTGGGTTTGATGGTTTCAGTCGTGGAAAGGCTGATTGTGTGAAAGACCTGCCTGTTCTTGGGGGCTCTCTGCAGAATTGGAAGCCTGGTCTGTACTATGGCGTGGATGACCAATGTCGAATAGCTTTTGGAAAAAATGCGAGAGCCTGCTCATTCACCAATCCAGATTTTGTAAGGTTTTATTATGGTGCTATGACACCAGGTGCTGTAGTAATACAGTATAATAGTATGTTATGCCTTTTATTGTCTTAACTATTTAAATGCAGATTCAATTCTCTTTAGCCTCCATGTCGTGTTTTGTCTTGTCACGTGGATTCCAATAATGCAAGCTCCTGCAAGCGTTTACTGGTGCCACTGTTGGATGGAACAGAGTGTGGCCCAAATCAGGTAAAGGCTTTTATCCTACAATAATAATTTTCACTATGACAAAGACGGATATCAAATCTCTCTTACAGTGGTGTCTAAAGGGCCGCTGTGTGCCACCTGATGAGTTGGGCTCCTCTGTAGTGGTGCATGGATCGTGGTCCAGCTGGTCAGATTTCTCTCCCTGCTCACGGACATGTGGTGGAGGAATCACTCATCGCTCAAGGCTATGCAATAACCCAAAGTGAGTAACATGACACAAACACTAGTCATAGTAGGTGACAACACAAACAAACAACCCCTTACATTTTCAGGCCTGCATTTGGAGGAAATCAGTGTGTGGGTCTGGAAATACAAGCTGAACTTTGTCACCAGAATGTAAGTTTGAGTAGGTCACAGTACAGTGAAGTCAACAGTGCTATTGACTCATATAGTGAATCACCATGTTTCTATTTTAAGATCAATACCCTGAGCAATCATAGTATAATACAATATATGATCTAATATTGTTTTTCTGATGTTTCTGTAGCGATGTGAGCGAACCCAGCAGGATTTTATGTCAGAGCAGTGCTCCCTCACAGACCTCAATCCACTTTACCTGCAACCAAACACTGCATCTTTCTACACATGGATCCCTGCTATTGGTGTTGCAAAAGGCAAGTCTAAAAAGAAATACATCCAAATTCTGATTACTGCACAAATACTTAAAGTTCTATAAATTCTAAATTAATGTTCTGATGTATGATCTGGGTTACCCAACAGGAAATGATCAATGCAGGCATTTGTGCCAGTCAGAGGGAGAAAACTTTATAGTGAGCCGTGGGTCTCAGTTTGTAGATGGCACACGCTGTGAATTAGATGGCCGTGCCCCATTTGGCTCCACAGCAGCCTGTCTCAAAGGGAAATGCCAAGTAAAGTGACCAGATCACGTAAAATTTGAATTACACGTGGATAATATTGCAGCTGTTATTTTTCAATTGGCTGTTTTTGTCTTGGGGAAGATCTTTGGCTGTGACGGTGTTCTGCACTCTGGAAAAGTGCATGATGAGTGTGGGGTATGTGGTGGAGATAGATCGTCCTGTACTTTAACCTCTGACTCCTTCACTGGTGGCCAGGCAAAAAGTAATAATAAAGAACACATATCACATTTTTTACATACAATAATTATCATCAATTATCTTATTTATCATGATACAATGTATAATTAATTTTATTTCAGAGTATTTCACCTTTTTGTCACTTCCTTTGAATGCCACACAAGTTCACATTGTAAACAGTGCACCACTTTTCACTCATTTGGGTAAGAAGTGTAACATTATGTATTGATTAGTATAATATAACTATACTGTACCCTCCATTCATTTCACCAGCTGTATTAGTTGAAGGCCAGTACGTAGTGTCTGGAGAGGGAAGCATGGCTCTAAATATGACGCACCCCTCCCTATTGGACGATAACTACATAGAATACCGTTTACACTTAACCCCTGATCTTTTACCCACAAGTGAGGAGTTGCTTCTGCCTGGACCTGTGCAACAAGAGATACATATACAAGTAAATATATTAATTTAATTTCTAAAAATGTGTGTTATTATTAACATGTGCTTTTATGCAGGTCTATCGCAAATATGGTAAAGAATACGGGGCAAAAACTAACCCAAACATTACCTACGAGTTTTATGTACCAACTCAGAACAGATCTTCAGTAGCCAGCCAATTGAAGGGAACATGGGTTGACTTTGTAACGCCCTGCTCTGCCTCTTGTGGATCAGGTATGTCAGTGTTAAACAAAACAATGACCAGATTTCATTCCACTAATAGAAAAGATCAGGCACTGGGACTTCCAAAGATGATACCTTTGGTTCTGACCACAGGTGTCCAGAAATGTGTATATAAGTGTGTGGACCCAGACACTAATGCAGAGCTAAAACCTCAACACTGTGATAGCCCTATGCCTTCTGGCCCTGCCTACATAACCTGCCAGCAACCTCTATGCCCTCCCAGGTTAAACTGTACCTTGCAGCTCAGAAAGGTACTCATTGTAGAGTAATACATTTGATTATTGATTTGTAGGTGGAAACCAGGGATGTTTGGACCTTGTAGTTCATTGTGTGGTGGAGGAGAAAGAGTCCGTCAAGTTAAATGTGTCCAAGAACATGGAGATAAACTCGTGATTTTACCAGATTCTGAATGTCTTGAAACAGTGCCATCTGCTGTTGAAAAATGTAACGTGCACCCATGCCCTGCAAGGTATAACTTGATTCACCATTTTCACTTATTTGTATTTACAATACAAATGCACTTTAAAAATAATTATTTGGTAACAGATGGCAAGTCTCAGAGCCAGGAAAATGCTCAGCAGTGTGCGGACCTGGGCAGGCTAAACGTGAAGTGTTCTGCGTCCGAGCAGAAGGTGGTCTAGATGTCAAAGTGAATGAGAGCATGTGCGTGAAGCAGAACCAGCCTCCGAATTTGGTTCCTTGTGTAGTAAATGTATGCCCGGTAGGATGGGACTCGAAGGCAGAGGTAAGGATACAGGAATTTAAATAATATACAAAATACTGTGAAGAGTTTTTCAATTAAACATAATCAGCCCATTGTGAAGTTGATGCCACGGTCAAGGCCGGCTCCGGTCTTTGTGTGGAGTCCTGTTAGCAGCCAGTGCTCAAAAGTGTGTGGCAATGGTGAGTGAATTGGCACCTCATCTCATGTAACATAATTTTCAACTAAAGAAATAATGATTCATGAATCCTGATGCCTTTGTAGGGACTCAGCAGGTGTGGTTTTCCTGTATGGACCACCAGACCAGACTGGGCGTGCCTGACATTCACTGCGATGCTTCAACCAGACCTGAGCCTTACGCTGAGATTTGTAACACATCACCATGCCCTCCGATGTGAGAATAGCATGTTTGACTTTAAATACATAAACATTTTTGACAGAATTACAAGCATTTGAAGCATTTAGCACTACATAACCTATCCACCTTTATTTTTTCATTTAATTGTATTCCTTTATAATGCATTCTCTCATTATTATCATTATTGAATAGTATTTAAAAGCCCATTTCTAGTTTGTGAGTGTAGTCCACTCTCCTGACTCTGACTGAACATTTACTGTTTTCCACAAGCAGATGGCGCGCTAAGCAAGGAGTCTGCAGTGTGACATGTGGAGGAGGGGTAGCCAAACGGGTGTTGTACTGCGCTGTGGAAAGAGAGAGAGACGAGGTAGTGGTGGATGATGCGGAGTGCCAAGATTTTCCTACACCAAAATCAGTGGTGGCTTGTAACAACCACAGCTGCCCAGCGAGGTGGAATACATAATTTATATTTCTTAGCATAAAGTACAATGTAATAATGACTTGGTTGTTTCTTTCATGTGACCAGGTGGAAGATTTTGCAGACATTGGCCTGCTCTGTGTCCTGTGGACTGGGTGTAGCTCAGAGAACAGTTTTGTGTGTTCAATTTTTAAATGGAAAGGAAAGTGTAGTCCCAGATGAAACTTGCCATGGTGCAGTCAAGCCAGCCATCACAGTGCCTTGTCTAGTGCAAGTGTGTACATTCAGGTGGGAGGTGAAGCCATGGACCCAGGTGGGCGTTTTTGGAGTAAAACACAACAACATTAGACTAGACTATAATATATTGTATCACTGTATCTAATATCAAGAAATTGATCATGTTGCTGGGTTGCTCTCCAGTGCTCTGTAACCTGTGGCTATGGGATCCAGTCCAGAGCCATAGCATGCGTGGGGCCCGCAAATCCCGAAGCAGTCAGCCCTCTGCTTTGTATGCACATGCCCAAACCTATAACTATTCAGGGCTGCAACGTGGGCTGCCTCGACAAGCCATCCGCGCCTGTTGTCAACCCCACTACCATAAGCACTGCAGTAACACTTTCAATGCCGGCTAACCACACAGAAGGACCACTCCCCTCTTCCACCATGAGCCTCAAAGAAACCCCACATCATCGCAAAGGATTTTTACATCCAACAGAAGCATTCGCTATTCCGATGATTACCACTACCCAGGCACCCACATCTAGTTAGTAAGCATAAAGCATTCTTAACCCTGTCATCAAAAACATTACACCGTTTTAAATTGCCTTTTCTTCAATAGGTGCATGTGGACGTTTAATGTTAGATGAATCAGGAACACTAGATTTATCCAATGCGACTGGCCGCTGCATGGTCTCAATAGGTAGACCCTTGGACGAAGTCATTCACATAGAAGTGGAATCAAGCTTCTTAAATTGCAGTAAAAGTAAGAATATAACGCATACACATAAGATGTCTAGTTAGAATGTTTCTTGAGCATATTGTTTTCAACAGGGGAGTATGTGGCCTTTTTTGATCGGATGTCCTTTGTGAGGAAGTGTGATCTGGCGGCTGGTCGAGCACTGACTACCAGAACAAATGTCCTCTTGATACGCCAGAATTTACTCAAAAAGGGAAATGGAGTGATTCTAAATTACAAGTCTCAGAAAAATATGAAGAAGACTCATTACCAAGGTAAGATATCATGCTCTGTCTGCCTTAGATGATTAATTACTGTGTAATTTAGATGTTTAAACGGTACACTTGCCAACATGTAATTCTGCCACCTGCAGATTGTGACAAACAGCTGTTTGCTCCTACTGGTATATTTGAGAATCCCGCCACCTTGAACACCAATCAGACATGCCGAGTCCTCATCAATGCTCCTCCCTTGGTGAAAATCAAGATTGAAGCAAAACATATAGGGCTAATATTCAATGCCACTATCTCACAGTCTTCATACATAATGGTACAATAGGCTCTTTCTTATGTGTACATTTAGTTGAAATGTATTTGTTAACAGAAAAAATAACCTTACAAAGGGTTGTCTTCTTTGCAGATCAGGGACATGGACGTCCTGAAGACCGATGTGTTCAAGGGGCAGCGGTTGTTTGAGTGGCACTCCTCTGGAAACATGGCAGAGGTTGAATTTCATGGTGACTATCTGCGTTCAAAAGGGACCTTTAAAGCTGAATATTCCTTCATCAAAACATGATTTCTACCTTTAAAAACATTGTTTCTATACAATCTGTATGGGGATCACTGTGTTACTAGTACTTAAAATAATGAAATGTGGTTACTGCAATGAAAGTATAAAACACAAGAAATAAAAAAAATCCAAAATGATATAAATGTAAAAAGTTCTTATTATGTATGCAATCTACATAACTCAATATATTAAAATATATCATTCTCAGCACACATTTCTCCGCGATGCTTTGACAGTTGCACAATAAATCTCTATTAGCACTTAAATAGTTTTTCAACAACTCCACACACTAAAGGATGACACTGGGCCACAAATCTGGCACTTGTAGATTCCATCTCTGGTCCAGCCGGGGAGGACAACACTGCACTCGGCAATAGAGGGATCACTGTTGGCTCAAGCCGTATCCTCCAGAAGGGCTCTCATGTCCAACAGAGACTCTTCCACAGCCCGGGCAAACTTGGCAGCGTTAGTGTCCTCACAGCTGTTGAAGGCTGTGATGGCGATGTTGATGTGCTCATCCATGGGATTGTAACACACTCCATAGCCATCTGGCACCATCGGACCAAAGCACATCACGCAGTCTGTCTTGGAGCCAACCTAGACAGTGAGACAGAGAGATGAGGACAAAGATTTGAATAAATAAATAAGACAAGAAATAAATATTTGCTCTGTTCTCATAGAAAGTTGCCATTTTATAAAATACACTTTTGAAATTACCTGACTTGTATTGAGCTGATAATGTTGTGCCACAGCATAGGAAGTGTCCATAAAAATCTCTGGCATTGATGTAAGCTCCTCAATACTCTGCATTTTCATCCCAAGAAGATGTCTGTCTATGCCTTGTCCATGAATTGCCTGCAAAAATAAATGTATAAAGTATCAACAGGTGATATCAAAAAGAGCATGTATAACAGTAGAAAAGGATACTACATTGTATGTGTTTTCTTTGTGAGTCTTGACAGCTTTCTGCAACAGTGCAAGTTTCTCTGTGTTCTGTGGAACAAATGCAGTGTCAGACAGATGACAAGATTTATGTTTTGCTCTAAAAACTTTAAAAAACTACCTGCTTAGTTGGATCTTGCATGGCCTGGACAAAGTTAAATGAGTCAACAGTAGTTACACGGACACCTTCTGTTCTTCCATATTTAAACATTCGTAAAGATGCACTCTCATAAGTAGAGCAACAAATGTTGTACATCCTGTAATGTAAATATAGCACAACAAATGGATATTAGGCTCGGAGCCAGACTTGCTGTGACATAAATACAGCTCTTACCTAAAATAGGCCAGTTGAAGCGCCATTTGTATGAAACCATCAGGGCTTAGGCGGTGTTGCTTTGGCAAATTTTTTCCAAAATGGGAAAAAAGAACAACTTTCACATCTAGGTCGTGCACCATCCTGGCAACAGAAAAAGAAACGCAGTTAGTTTACATTGTAATTTAAATCAATACATATTTGAGACCGTGCATACATATTCATATTTTGTTTGGCATTCTCAATATCTCTTTTGACTTCTGGTGTAATGTTAAAGCGCAGTTTCTGGGGCATGTGCAGGGGAACCATGGGAGATCGAACAAATTCAGTCTTCTGCCTAGTGAGGAATATATAGGTTGTTAAGAAAACAGAATAGAGATAAAATACTAATGTATTCGAAAATATTATTATATAAAATCATAGGCGTACATGTATTTAACAACATAATCAATAAGGTAAACAACGGGGGGTCCTTCTGCAGGTGCGTGTTCATAGACCAGTCCACATGTGCCGTCCTCGCCTACAATAAACTGAGGATACGATGGAAGTTCAATATTTCGTTTTTACTGAACAATTACATTTTCTGTCAGTCATCTTAAATCCACCTGTAATGTTTTATCAAACCAGCGATTGCCACTGTTCCATCGGGCCCCTCCTCCATGCAGCATCTGAGCAGCTACTCGGCTAAAGTAGAGCTCGTCCGACACTCGCGGCATTGGGGCATCCAGACAAACTGAAAAGATACTTTTTTGGATGGCACGGACAGACTCTTTGTTTGTCTTATCTGAAAATGTAACATTGTAATTTTACCGTTCCACTTTATTGAAATTGAACCTCTTTGATGATATATCTTACCTTTAATAAGGGTGTTATAGGCTTTTCCCCATGTGTTGCGGTGCTGTGATGTCAGAATGCCAATAGGTTCCTTGTTTGTCTGCAGAGATGAGTTCCAGATTTTTTCCAGTTGCATATATATCTGGTCCACAGTCAGCCGGGTGCCGTTGCTGTTGTACACGTCCAATACAAAGAACTGGGGAACAAAATCAGGTCGAGACAATTTAACATCAGAAATATCTAAAATAATTTTATGTCAAGCGATGTATTGCAGCAGTGGGAGGAGCAGCAGCGCCACCTAGGGTACCTGAAAATTGTGGACCACAGTGATATGTGTAGGGGGCGAGCCTTTGGCGTAATTGACAACGGTGTCTCGTTTTGGCCCAGGAATCCGACATGAAGACAGAAGCTGGTAATACTGGTCCATACATAAGGGCTTTCCACTTAAATATTCTGTGGGCACTGTGTCACTACAATACAGTAACTCTTGATTAGAACTGATTAGATATTGATTTGAAAAAGAAGCAGGATTTACATCAACTTACGTGTCAATCATCTTTTTGAAGTCAAGAACTCCGGCTATGAGCTTTGCAGCAAATCTATAAAGCAGATGCAACAGTGTAATTGACATTTGACAACTGACTATTTAAACAGCCAATACTAATGCTTGTAGGTCACTTTATCAGTGGCAGTAACAAGTACAGTATCTAACTGTACCACAGGCCAACAAATCATTACAAGAGCTTTGACCAGATCACAATCTCAAAAGTGCAGTGCTTGATTTAATGGACTACTGTGTCTCTATTGGGAGCGTTGTGTTCACTCCATGTCCCCTAGGTCACTGTATTTAGAAACAGCTGAACGAAGCTATGGACAGCCAACAACAAGCTTTAAATAGCCCGGCCGAAGAAAAAGGGAACCCTGAGTAAAGGTTCAATGCAGACACCAGCTTCATTTGAGCTTGTCTGTACTGTACATCATATTTACAACAGCTTTTGTAATAAATACACCAATGAACATTGACTTAATATGGCGTGAACTTAATAAAATACTCAATAATTAAAAGACAGTTCAGTAATTCATCTTCTAGCACAGGCCATTGTTGATGGCATGAGGGTATTCTCAGCTTTGGGTCTGAGGTAGAGGACACTGATGACAATGCCTATTTACACAAAGGGTAAATCCACAGCGCTCACTACATACCAGGTTATATATATATATTGTGCAATGACATGCCACTAGAGAACCAAGAATCATCCCACAACAAATAACAATTACCAATATAACAACTAACAACTAACATATTTCGGCTTTTACTGTATGTTCCTATAGCTTGAGTGTTACTAGTGTACGTAGGTCTAATGGTAAGGTAAGGTGGTCAAAGCAAAATTTTAGTTTTTACACTTGCCAAGGAAAACCAGGTCAAAGGGAGTCTTGGGGGTTGCCAAAAAATACTTCTTACAAATAGATTGTAACAGCCTTATAGAACAGTGGTGTTGAACACACCTTTTTGCCAGTGTATCAAAGTATGGTATCAGTTTGAAGGTGGTTAATCTCTGAATAATCTACGGTGTTGGTGAAAACATTCCACATATGGCCAGAATTTGTCCACCTCTGGCATGAGTAAATAATAAAGAATTACAGCGCAATATGCACGCCAAACCAATCTGAATCTCTTTAGTAACTGGGCTCTAATTTCCAATGGGTCTGAGACGAGTTGGTTTAGTTATATCAACTTGAAGATGTCACCTCATCTGTCCTTGCCGATCTTGGAAATGCATTGGGGGCAGCACAACACCGGGGCTGGTGTAGACGGCCACTGGCATACGACAGTCTAGATAAGCTGACTGTATCCACCATTCTGACAGCTACAGAAACACAGTGTTAATATAAGTTCACAGCAACCTCTGTAAGCTCAACAAGTTGCAGAAAATAGTTAAACAAAGGCATATACACACCCAGTTTTCTGTTTTGCGCGCCCGCCGCTCCAGGCTTTTCTGCAATCGTTCGCCCACACCACCTTTCACAAGTTCATCAATGAGTGTGCGAGTGTGCTCAAGTTCTTCTTCACTCACTATTGGTTCCAGAGAAGCTAGATAGCGCTTGCATGTTTCTTTTAGAGGTGGCACTGGCAATTTCGGCAAATTTTCTTGATGAGCTGCAGATCTTTCCGAGAGCTGTGTGATTGGCCTGACTAGATGACATGGCTTCACAACACTGGGCCGCAACTGAAACAAAATGTTGATGATTGTAGAAACATTATGCCATGTTATAAGGGTAATTGCATTGTTTTTATTGTAATACTATAATACCTAATAACATACATAATGAATATTGCTTATTTATTGTTTTACTACATGTAAGAGGGCTAGGATGACCTACGTTTGGCCTGTCCTTTAGGGCCCAAAAGACAGGCTAACGTTTAAAGGCTACACAATTACTGTGACACTGACACCAACAGTAACATAGGCAAGCTCTCAAACAATTTGTTAAGCTAATTTGGTGCAGACCTGGTCTCTAAAAATAGAAAGTTGGCACTGTTGAATCTTTAGAATGGTACTGAAAACAAACACAGAGCAAAGAAACCTTTGGTCCCTCAAAAAGTGTTATTCAAATAAGCTAAACAACAAGGTAGGCTAAACATTATGCGTTTTCAACCAATACGCTTTACTCTAAATGCACTGAGCAGTTGATCTAGCCTATATATTCTATAAATTTCGAAAATTGTATTAATTTGCCCATTCATTCAGTTGTTTGACTGCAAATGCTTTCCATTCCGAGTGTTTCATAATAACATGTGCATTTATTTTGCGTGCTGCTGCGTGATGCAATATAGGGAGAAGTCATAGACTACTATAGCTGGCTGCTACAGTGTCTTCATGCAGCCTATGTTAATGCACAATAATATATAGCTATAGTCTTGTGGAGCTGTGCCTTTTACGTATAAAATGCGTTCGGCTGAAACAGCAAATTTCATCGTGATTATGACTGTACAACAACAAACACAATAAGTTATATTATGCCATGAAAACTGATTATTGTTGTACATTTGCAAGCCCAGAACGCCCGCCCCTTCACGCAGTAGGTAATAGCTTTACGCATGTAGCATGCAGTGTCAACAACACTTGCTATTACGCAGAGAAAAGGTAAAACGGATAGTCTTCAGACTAAATGCACTTACCACTGTTCTGACAAATACACCAAACATGTTGTCACATAGATGCGTTAAAGTCTTTGCATGTCCTGGGAATAAAGATGAGAAAAGCTCGCGCAGTCATGTCTCAAGGACAAGCAGTCAGTGCACCTCTCTCAGCTGTCCGCCTGTACCCGCCCCCTCGGTCATACCGATAAACAGAAACGCGCGCTCCTCACAGAGGTCCCGCTTAGAGCCAAAGTAAACAAAACTTAAAGGGCTTCCTAACACTGATTGGAGAGGGGGCATACGTGACAGATGCTTTAAAATTAAATAAATAAATAGTAAAAACAACAATGTCAAACATGTTTTAAGTGAATCAATTTATAAAAATTACCAAGTATGGCTAGTGAATATGAATAGCAGACCCAATATGTGATCTGATAGGTGGCAAGTCTGTGAAGTAACCGAAAGCTTATGTAACATTTTTGGTAGGCTATAATAGATATAATGCATCCCCCTTAATCCCCTGAACGGTCGTGTCTACTATTGAGACACAATCCATTAAACACCTTTGTTTTGCTTTAAGAGTATTAAATGTTTGTTTTATTAATGGCTGAACGAAAACTGATTAATGAATTATGCATTTACAAAGAATAAAAATCATTTGTGTTGGTATGTTGCCTACAAGCTGCACAACTCGGTACTGACCACATGATGGAGCTCTTCCAGCATCAATCCCTAAACTGCTCCAATTCATTTCTTCAGAAATTATGAACTATCGGTGGACTTACACAAAACATCCCTAGCCAAGAAGACGCTTAAGTATTACAAGGGTACACAGTTTATGAATTCATATTAACCCAATATTGTGAAAAAATAAATGGGGCCTAAAGAGAGGTTTTTATTCGAGCCACACTTTTTAGTGAGAAAGAAAAGAGAATGCAAGTGTGTTATTTATTTAAAAGCATTAAAATAAATGATACAATTAAATGAATATACACATATCAAAATGCTTCGATTGCTCTCGTCCAACCACTACCTGTTAACAAAGTCTGTTTTAAACATATAGTTTGAGTAGCAAATATCTGCTCAAGGTCCGTATGCTGCCAACTCATAAACTCAGAGAGTCCACCAGAACCCAACACTGATATCAGGTTGGAAATGTTTGAGGAGTCCAACTGATCCGAGTCCCCATTCGAGTCCTCATCAGCCCTCATTCTTTTGAATGGCACTGGCCCGAAGTCCGGCAAATAAAACTCTGGGTCAATAATATAACAATTTGTGTCCATCTTCCGCTTCTTAGTGTAGTAGTGCGCGCCCTGCGGCTGTTTTGGCTGCGCGCAACAGTCTGAGTGGAAGTATCCATTGGTGACAGTAGTCACCACATGCGTGTCCAGGTCCAGGACAGTCTTTTGGTTGGTTGTGTTTGGGACAGGTAACTCCCACGCGGATTTCTCAACACAACTCCAACAGGCTTCAGGAACCATGAGGTCAGAGTCACTTACTGGCGAAACCATTGCGCAGGCTGATGCGTCTTGGTGCGCCACCTCTGCAGGCTGATCGTTCGGCTGGTGCGCTCCGCAGTGCCAAGAGTCCGACTCAACACCAGTAAAGTTGCAGTAGAAGTCATCAGCCAACTCCTTAAAGCTCCCGGTAATTTCAAGGTATTCTTGTCTTTCTCGCACTGCGGCCACGTCTTCGTACTGCTGCGTCCTCTGTATATGCGACAAGTTTTTGTTCATATAAAACTGCCTGGCGTTTCTCAGTACGTATGTTACCAGTAAGTTCTTGTGGAGCTTGATGCCTCCTCTCTGCGTCCTGGAGCTTTGGATTTTCCTCAAAGAAATAGAGATCAGATTTTGTGCGTCAAAAGCACACTCCATTCTGTGGCGGGCCACCCTTTTCTGTTTGTCAAACCGTTTCTTCCCTATTTAAAGAAATGTGTATATCTTCAGTTGAGATTCCTACTTGAATCGGGTAGACTCTGTCCATAGCGCTCCATGTCTTCCCAGTAAGGGCATGGATTTGCAACTCTCATCTTTCCATTGCCACGCCCTCACGTACACATTGTCCAATGAGGAGGAGGCGGTACATCTGTTATACGCAAATATCACAACTCGCCTCATTGACAATGCACGTAAGAGCGAGCATGCTGCATTTCACCGTGTTCTCAGCAATATATAACTAAAAAAATATATAGACAACTATTATTCTTGTGTAATCAGATTTTGGGCAAAGTGGAATGAGTAACCTCACTGTACTTTATGAAGAATGGTGTGTGACGGTAAAATAAATAGATAATAGCATAACTGAAGTATAACAGATAATTATATAATAATAGGCTATACAAATTTGCTGCCCTAATCTATATATCAAGACTCCTCATGTGCATATGTTATAAAAAATGCTTAGTTAAACTATGATCAGCGCACTGGGATGTAAAGCAAAAGCTTTTTATTGAGAAATGATCTGTCATCCATGGCCCACATGTGTTTGTGTGTACACACAGTTGGCTGACATCTTACTGAACACCTGGAAAGGCCTTTGATTTCCTGCCAAATAGGTGAATCAGATGGACACCCACTATTATGGTTATCATGCTCTGGTAATAGTATAAATTGCAGTGTGACAAATAATCCTGGCTGGATCTGCAGGACAAAAACATACTGTAACTGTGGTTAAGTCATGATGCTACAAACAAATATGTTTTAATCCTTTTTAATATGCATTGATTATTTAAAAATAATGTTATTATTTTGCTTATGCTTTTTAACATTAAAACTAGAACTACTGGAACTGCCATGGTGGTGCAATATAACATAGCAGTTTATGAAACACATATTCATAACAGCACTTGAGAAGTATTTTAAAAATAAGTTGTCTCTAAATAAGTTTAAAATATCCAAATGTTGCCATATATATTTTTTTTATCATTAACTTATTGTCTTAATATTGTCTGTCATGTCTATTGTGACTTTGTGTTTTTGTGACTGTGATGGCGAACCAAAGACTTTAAAGAATTAATCTATAAAGTTAATACAATAAAGTTAATCTAATCGACACTAAGTAAAAGTGAATAAAGCTGAAGAATGTAGAATCTACATATGTATTGGAGTTATCATTGCAGCAAACCAACAATTATTTATTAATTGAAAGTATTCAATAGAAATTTGACATCACTGTTGGTCAGTCTTTAGTATACAGTATATGTAGTAAGGCTATTGACGATATGGCAAAAACAATTATTCACATTGTTTTTCTGCTCATATTGATTAATCCCTTTTATATAAATCTCAGAACAAACAAAACCAAATTGTTTAAACGAGTTTCATTTAACACAGAAACCTTCTATTGTCTCATCCAAAAAAGGCTGTAAACCTGACGATTATCAAAGTCCCTTAGCTATTACTGAAATTGACAAAAGTAGAGATTGCGATTTCAATCAAGTCTCGATTAATTTCCCAGCCCCAATATGTATCATAATAAGCTTACAAATTATTCAAAACTAAACTAAGGCAAGGCAAGGCTATTTGTAGAGCACAATTCATACACAAGGCAATTCAAAGTGATTCACAGTTGCATAAAATTACAAGAAAACAGATCAAATCAATCAATAAAACATCAACATAAGGTTAATCAATTACAGTAAAAGGCAAGAGTGCAGATAAAATACTTTCAGTTTTCATATGCTCGGGTAAAAAGAGCTGTTTTCAGCCTGGATTTGAACATTGTCAGAGTTGAGGCCTGTCTCAGATCCTCATGAAGATTGTTCCAGATTTCAAATGTATGTATTTAATGAAACTTTATACTGCACTGAAAGTTCACTATTTATTATTTATTATATAACCAATTTATCGTTTGTGTTATAGTTTATGCAACCAACACAATTAGGAGCAATAATCTTTGTTTTACGCTTGTTCACATCTTAAACTTTAACTAAACTTCCAAATATCCAAACATAGTACAAGAGAGTTGTGCAGAAAAAGTAGCAAAACAAAGCCGTTTGAGTTTCCAGCGTGCATGCCTCCTCCTCAAGATATGCAGCTCCAGAGAAGATGCACACAATTACTTGAGAGAAGAGGGGGTGCTTTATTTACATATGCAATATGCATAAGCAAGGTTACTGCGAGGGTGAAATAACCGGCAGATAGAAGCAGAAAAAGAAGAAGGTGTTTGCTGTGTGTTTGTGTGCGTGTTGATGATGGAGAGTAGGCGGGAGGAGGCCGATTGGGGGGGGGGGGGGGGGGGGGGGGGGGGGGGGGGGGGGGGGGTCAGAAAATTGGTGTTATCAATATTTAACCAACCCTTCCAGCATATTTATGGCAGACAATAGAGCAAACATGCAACTGTCTCATGTGAAAGGAAGTGTATTTATTACAGACTGAGACGGGAGCTGTAAATACTGTGTTCATTGATACATCTTGACATGGTAGCCCACCACGAACAACTAATTTTGCCAAAACTATAATCAGTGGCTGTGGATATGTTTAAAACTGAAGTGTGTTTCAATACATTCATTAGGAAAATCTTTCTACATATGGCACACAGATGTATGTAATTCAATCAGTTTTCAGAGCCAAAACCCAATGAAAAGAGGGAGAAGGAGTAAAAAGGGTATAGTTTTTTTCACAGACCCATGGCTTCTCCGAAATGTTTCCATGTGTTGTGTCTGAGCACTCTGAGAGCAAAGAAGGAAAACATTCTCTCCTCCAAACCACATGCAACAGATTCTTTCTGAAGCCAAATAAATCAACGCTGTGTTTCAGATCATGTGACACTTTTTGTGCTTTGTGTTATTCCCAGCGTATCCTGTTTCAAGCTTGCTGCTACCACACTTTTTCATGCGCACGCAACGCCGGAGCTGCGCATGCACGGGCACACACGTTCAGAGTTTCCATTTCCTGTGCGTAAGATCACCTGTGCAGACAGAATGGCGTGCCTCAATGCGACATGCTCAGGCAAGAAAACAGGAAAGGGAGTTCAAGGGTGTCCAACATAAAATAGTCCCAGGGTTGGGGGAAACCCAGAGCTCACAGCAGCTCTAGTTTCTAAAGACAGTAAAGTTTCTCTTGTGCACTTTTTCTGCCTTACTGCCATCATGTGCTCTACTTTTGCCTCAAAAAGGTTTGAAAAAGTGAATATCTGCCTGTACTTTTGCATAGCAAGTTACGAACACCTCATGACTCAAGTAGGATTACTCATAGACATTTCCCCTATAATCAAAATAAAAATATCTGACTTTGAAAGTTTGGACTTTTTCAAAAGTAGTTATATGTGGCATGCCATACTGATCAATCGCCCTATTCTCTGTGGAGCAACACTATGTTCCCCCTGTGCTTCTGACAAGCATCCCTAGCCCATTTACTGTCAAATGGGCTCGGCTCTCTTTGGCGGAGCTCAGATGCAGATTTATGCCAGAGCAATGCCGGTTCTTGCATATTAGATGAAAGCCTTGTTTGCATATACCCGCTCTATCCCCCTCCCCTCCAATCCACTTCCCCCTCTTTCTCTCTCTTCCTTTTTTCTGAGGCGTCACTTTAATATGTATGCAAATGGGCTGCGCTCCACGGGCAGATATGTGTGGAGTCCTGTCCTGCAGTCAGGAGGTGTAGGAGAGATTGTGTTTGTATTTATGAGGCATGGGCCCAGGCGCTCTTGGGAGAAAACGCTCTGAGTAGTGCTGTGGTGGAGGCTCTGCAGTGCAGGCAGAATGCAGATATGCCAATAACAGAGGTCATGGTTGTCACAAATGATAATAAGAGACAATTAAACAATAGCATAGCTGTAATGTAATAACCCTCTACACATGCACATTCTCATTTAGACATACGACCATGCTACACTTCCCCGCAAAGACATGAGGAGTGAACTGAATTGGGCGGCTTCTTCGAGAATATTCCACACACAGCAACCTCGCTCAGCTTCAGTAGGGACTTTGTGGATTGGTTAGTACCAAACTATTGATCCGGGGTAAACCACGGCAAGGCAAGCAACGCTGTCAGAAGCTGAACAAGAGGAGACAAGGTCAGGTCACCTATGAGTGAGCCACTCTAAACCCGTTTCCACTGATGCTTCAAAAAACATGTATGATCAATAATTTTTGAAAACAATATGCTACTAGTATAACAAAGTAAAAGTAAAAAAAAATGAAATGAAGGGGAAAAAAAAACATTAAAAAAATATATATTTATATATATATATACACACACACACACACACACACATACAGTATATATATATAAATTACATATAAAAAAACTATTTTGAGTGTCTAGTTTTTTTAAATATTCAAGACAAAATAATATCTTGGCGTTGTGCCAATCAGTGATCTACCAAGACACACGCACACACACACACATACACGCACATGCACACGCACGCACACACAGACAGAGAAAGAGAGCTGTGCAAATCAAATGTCTTTTCACTCTCTCTCTCTCTCTGCTCTCACACACACCACGCGCACACAACCCCTTCCTCCATCATGAATAAACCATACTGTGTCTATGAGTCATATACCACCCCCACATCCCTCTAACCCACTCCCCCAGTCGGCGCTGCTAGAGTAAAAACGCTAATTAACGTGATGGCTAGCTGCAGCTCCTGTCAGCAGCTTGTGGGGGCCTCTCAAGCAGCCAGGCTCCAGTGGTCTCTGGTTTTAGCAGCTCTCTCCCTAGCTGGTTTTAGCAGCTCTCTCCGGAGAACCAGGGCCCCCTCATTCATATTCAGCCCAAGTCACAGGCACCTGGAAGCAGCCAGCACCAAAAGCACCTCCACCACATCACCCCCCTAGTCTCTATCAGCTGCAGTGCTCCTGTCAGCACAGCATCTCCTCACAACTCCCCCAAAACACCAAACACATATTTTTCACCACCTGGAGTCCTACTAACATCTATGAGCAAACTAAAACTCCATTTAGGAGAAGTGGGGGCTTCAAACTCCTGAAACTCCATATAGGAGATGACACAACCCAACTGATGGGTTGAATCACCCAACAGTGGAGAGAGAGAACGAGAAATGAGGAGCTGCGTGCCTTGGTGGACTAGCTCGGTAACCATGGCGACGCAGCCGGGAGAGCAAGAAACAGGAACATACAGAATCTGTTTCTGCTGAGACTTGCACATGTGGCACAGTGCTGCCTCTCCTCGGAGTAGAATTAAAGGGGAGGCATGTGAGTGTTTCTAGTTAGATACTGAATGTTCCAGTATCTTTACCAGGACATTGGAGAAAAAACATGTTGGTAAGTATTTGCTGTTTGGTCAGGATTTGGTCTAATGAGGCAGAGGGAGTGTTGCAGTTGACGGGAAGGCTGTGTGCCCAAAATAGGGACGTGGCAGTGCAGTCCTTATGAAACATATATGCTGCAGCTCCCTGACCAAACTCCCTGCCTCTTCTCATCAATGTGACTCACTGCTTCTGGTAAAATTGAGCACATTACCCACTGTTTAGTGCCTCACTTTACTGCAACTAAAAATCCGGAGGTAGAGGATGACATAGACCTCAACGAGAAATGATGAAAAACAATGAAGCGAGTAAATTTTTGCGAAGAGTTGTTTTTGCCTATTTTCTCTGCCTGTGCTTGTGCCTCTGCCGCTCCCCTTCTGCCTATCTTTTCTCTTCACTCTCGCTCCTTCTTTCTACAGGCTCAGTCTAACCTCCCCCTCCCCTTTCCTCAAGGGAATAAAGGTCGTAACGCAAATGATTACTCAAACCCGAGTTGCCATAGAAACAGAGTCATGTGACTAGAAGAGGCATGCATAGACCACAACAAAGAGGAGGATCAGGAACGAGCGCTGGAAAGAGCTGTAGCTCGCCTTGCTGGTGCCTCAGTGTATTTCACTCAAATTCAGCCTTTTAAAAATAGGCAGCAGCGTGAAGCGCAGGGGAGCAAGCACACAGAACACAAGTGAAAAGAGCTAGGAGCATATACGCAGTAATGAATCTAGGCTGGAGCACTGCAGTGTGCCATATACTCAACCATTCTCAAGCATACCAAGGGTGTGTCCTATTCATCATGTCCTTTTTGAAGGCAGAACTCAGACGCCAGTTGTCTGGAATTTCTGTGAAATGGCGTCGGTTATATAAATGCAGAGACTGCTGGATTTTTGAGATTTTAAAATAAGTTACAGAACTTTTTGAAACAATGTTATAGTATATTTGTATCACTGAACAATTACACAGGGCAGTAACTTGGCAAATCAGCTTTTGGGGAATGTAAAGTGAAGCAGTAGGGAAAACTTTTCTTTTCTTTTTTCACAACTACACAAAGTCTTGAATATGTATCCCTGAAAATTCTAAAACAATGGTAAATGTAAGTTCAAATCAAACATTTTGTGTGTATTTTTCATGCCATTGATGCAGCATACAAAGCCATGCTTTAGTGATGTCAATAATAGTAAATCTTAATAAACCTATACAGGTACGTACACACAAAAGTCTGTGTGCATTAGTCTAAAGGCAGAACAGCACCTGGTGCAGGACGAGGAGGTGGCCTGTCCCAACAGGATTCACTTCTCCTGCGTTCACCCCACCCCCAGGAGATTAGTCCTGGGCCGGGGTGAACTCAGCGACCTGTGACCATCTCTCATAAAACCAACCAGTCACCAGTGTATCCCCCATTAAGACTTCTACATATAAACCCAGTTTGTGTGGACAAGTCTGCACTCAATAGTGTCTCAAACCATAAACATAAAATAAAAATGCAACACAAAATTACAAAAAAAAGGGGTTTTCTTTAGTGCCTGTTTAGAGAGCTAGGAGCCTTGTTCTGTCTAGTAGGGCTAGAGGAGCCTCGGTCAACATACATTTTTTGCAGATGATGTCACCACATCTGTGGTTATGAACACTTGGTACTTCGCGTTTCTGTGTTTGCACTTCTCAATACAATCTTTCAGGGGCATAAACAGTGGGCTATTCAAGCAGATATGTATGTCTATTATGGGGCACTGCTGTGTGACCCCCACACTACTGGCCATTTGCCTCAAGTCCACCTCAGGTCCCATGAGGCCTCTGCAGCAGCTGAGTGCTCAGTGGTGTCTGCAATTATCACATGTCTAGACAATGTCTAGAGAAAGACAGGGAGATCGCCATCCTGCAATAGCTACAAAAAGGCCTAGAAAGACAAAGCTGACGTTGTTGTGAAAAAAGTAGGGACACACAATATAAAATAATAAAAAAAATCTCAAATGCATTAATAGAAATGTGTATTGGTGAAATGTATTTCAATTATAATGTAACCAACATTGAATAAATGCCTTGCACTATTTCCATCGGGTTGAGGTTTTGAATTTGAAGTCCTGTCCAAAGACTCATCTCAAAAAAACATCTCTCCGAACCATCCTAACCTGTCTGTGCACTCTAGAATTTTGTCATTGCTGTTTATAATGTTGATAAAGCATTTTTCCTGGTTTCAATGAGACAGCATTTTAACATCTCACCAATACGACTGAGATATAGACCTTGAGGTGGACCAAGATTCTGTAAATTGTTGGGACATTCCCTTCTGTTGACAAAAAAAAAAAGAGATTATTGTTGCTTATGCAATGCTCTAATTCTCTTCCCCAGGGGTTCCCAAACTTTTCAGCTCGCAACCCCCCAAATCACTCAGTCAAAAACTCTGGACCCCTTTCTGTAAAATGTACTTAGCATTTAAGGTGCAAAACATTTAAAATCTGGTTTAATGACCACTAAAACATGTACTCTCGAAAATACTAATACACCTTGAACTTTTGCACATTTTGTCATGTTTACAACCATAAACATAAAGATTTAATTTAGAATTTTTTACTGAAAGATCACACACAAGTAACAGACAACTGTGAAGTGAAAGCAAAATGATACATAATTCCAAAAATAGAAAAGTGAAAAGTGGGGCGTGCACAAGTATTCATACAGCATTTTCAGAGTGCATTAAATTGCCTTTATAACATTCCTCATGACTGCAGAATGTTCACACCTTGCCCTAACCATTAAAGAGCATTGGCTCCCGGTGTGTTTCAGGATCAATTTTAAAGTTCTTTTAATGTCTTAATGGTCTTGGTCCTTCTTATCTTTCAGAACTGCTTTTACCTTATGAACCTTCACGGCCCCTTCGCTCCTCTGGCAGGGGTCTCCTAGTTATTCCTAAAGTCAACAGAAAGACTCACGGCGAGGCGTCTTTCCAATATTATGGCCCTCGCCTCTGGGACGACCTGCCGGAGGAGCTCAGGACCGCAGAGAACGTTCATGTATTTACAGTGCCTTGCAAAATTATTCAGCCCCTTTACTTTCAGTGCAGCAAACTCTCTCCAGAAGTTCAGTGAGGATCTCTGAATGATCCAATGTTGACCTAAATGATTAATGATGATAAATAGAATCCACCTGTGTGTGAACAAGTCTCTGTATAAATGCACCTGCTCTGTGATAGTCTCAGAGGTCAGTTTAAAGCGCAGAGAGCATCATGAAGAACAAGGAACACACCAGGCAGGTCCGAGATACTGTTGTGGAGAAGTTTGAAGCCGGATTTGGATACAAAAAGATTTCCCAAGGAACACTGTGCAAGCGATAATATTGAAATGGAAGGAGTATCAGACCACTGCAAATCTACAAAGACCCGGCCGTCCCTCTAAACTTTCAGCTCATACAAGGAGAAAACTGATCAGAGATGATGCCAAGAGGCCATGATCACTCTGGATGAACTGCAGAAATGTACAGCTGAGGTGGGAGACTCTGTCCATAGGACAACAATCAGTCGTATACTGCACAACTCTGGCCTTTATGGAAGAGTGGCAAGAAGAAAGCCATTTCTTAAAGATATCCATAAAAAGTGTCGTTTAAAGTTTGCCACAAGCCACCTGGGAGACACACCAAACATATGGAAGAAGGTGCTCTGGTGGAGATGAAACCAAAATCGAACTTTTTGGCAACAATGCAAAATGTTATGTTTGGCGTAAAAGCAACACAGCTCATCACCCTGAACACACCATCCCCACTGTCAAACATGGTGGTGGCAGCATCATGGTTTGGGCCTTCCTTTCATCAGCAGGGACAGGGAAGATGGTTAAAATTGAATGGAAGATGGATGGAGCCAAATACAGGACCATTCTGGAAGAAAACCTGATGGAGTCTGCAAAAGACCTGAGACTGGGACGGAGATTTGTCTTCCAACAAGACAATGATCCAAAACATAAAGCAAAATCTACAATAGAGTGGTTCACAAATAAACATATCCAGGTGTTAGAATGGCCAAGTCAAAGTCCAGACCTGAATCCAATCGAGAATCTGTGGAAAGAACTGAAAACTGCTGTTCACAAACGCGCTGTCCATCCAACTTCACTGAGCTCGAGCTGTTTTGCAAGGAGGAATGGGCAAATATTTCAGTCTCTCAATGTGCAAAACTGATAGAGACATACCCCAAGTGACTTACAGCAGTAACCGCAGCAAAAGGTGGCGCTACAAAGTATTCACGCCCAATTTATCAGTTGTTTATTTGTTAAAAACGTTTGAAATATCCAATAAATTTCGTTTCACTTCATGATTGTGGCCCACTTGTTGTTGGTTCTTCACAAAAAATTACAGTTTTATATCTTTATGTTTGAAGCCTGAAATGTGGCAAAAGGTTGAAAAGTTCAAGGGGGCCGAATACTTTCGCAAGGCAGTGTAAGAGCAGGCTCAAGACCCACCTTTTTAGCTGAGCTTTTAACTGACATCTATTTATTTAGTCCTAGTGATATATTTTGTGTGTGTGTATGTGTGCGCGTGCGCATGCACCTGTTTGTCTGTTTGGTATCTGTAAAGCACTTTGTGATACCTTTCAGTATGAAAAGCGCTTTATAAATGCGCTTTATGATTCGAGGCGGAGCCGCACAGAGGCTGTACAGATCATCATTAAAAGTTTTGTAAGCCGCGATGAGAACAAATGTGGACAGATGCGGCCTTCTGGTGGGAGTTATGGAATCATTCAGAGGAGCCAAGCTGTATTAAAACAGCTAAAGTGGAAGCGCTAAATACTACTATGAAGGTAAGCTACATGCAAATGTTATGCTAACACCGGCTAAAGCTGCGCTAACAGCGGCTAAATGCTAATATCAGCAAAATCCCCTTTTAGCACAGCGGTATGATGTTGTGAAATATTAAATCCATATGACCTGCGTGTCAATAGTGAGGGCTGTCCACTCTCTCGTTGCCAATCAGAGGCCAGCAGTCTGTTCACGTCACATCAGACACGGGTAGTCCGCTTTGGCCACAGCCAAAGGTTGGTCCCAAAACCTATACCTGGTCAAACCGGTTTGGCACTGGCCTTTGTTATGGGAAAGCTCGACAAAGCGGGTGAAAGAGCCATTCGGCTGACACGCGCCTGCATGTGGAAAAGAGCCTCTAGAGTGTCAGCTAAAGCCTTGACAGCTCACTGCTCCCACAGGTCTCTCCAGTGGCATTGTGGATGAGTCAAATGCAGAGAATGAATTTCCCTACAGGGATTAAAAAAGTATACCGTAACCTTAACTTACAGAAATCACTGACACATGCCAACATCTCTGTTGACACATCAACAATACGTAAAACCTTGGAAAAAAATGGGGTTCATGGGAGAACGCCACAGAGGAAGCCGTTGCTGTCTAAAAAAAAAGATTGCTGCACATTTGAAGTTTGCAATAAAGCACTTGGATGCTTTAGTCTTTCCAAAAACGTCTTTTTTTACAAGGAACGCTTTGAATGCTGTTTCCTGCTCCGGTTTACAGTGTATCGTCCGCCATCTTTATTGTTTTGGAAGAGTGCGTGGTGGTGACAGGTGACGGATTCCGTCTCTTGGTGCATGATTGGACCGATATGGGTAAAATTGTGAAATGATTGGCTGCGAGCAACCGCCCAGACGGTTCTTCTTTTGAACAGAAAGGAGGAGTGTCTGGCAGGCCAGGCAAAAGGACTTCACCGCCCCCTCCAGGACCCGCTGCAGTTCGCCTACAGAGCCAACAGGTCTGTGGACGACACAGTCAATCTGGCCCTCCACTTCATCCTAGAGCATCTGGACTCCTCAGGAAAACCTACGCCAGGATCCTGTTTGTGGACTTCAGCTCTGCCTTCAACACCATCCTCCCTGGACTGCTACGAGACAAGCTCTACCAGCTCAGCGTGCCCGACTCTCTCTGCAGGTGGATGACTGACCTCCTGATGGACCGGAAACAGCACGTGCGACTAGCGAAGATCATCTCAGACACTCGGACTACAAACACTGGAACTCCTCAGGGTGTGCTTACCCCCTGGCTCTTCTCGCAGTACACAAACTGCTGCACCTCCAGTTACCAGTCGGTAAAACTGATCAAGTTTGCGGACGACACCACCCTAATCGGGCTCATCTCGGACGGTGATGCCTACAGGAGAGAGGTGGACTGGCTGGCGTCCTGGTGCAGCCACAACAACCTGGAGCTGAACGGCCATAAGACAGTGAAGATCGTGGACTTCAGGAGAGACAGCCCCACCGTCCCCCCCTCACCCTCTCCCACCCCCATCTCCATCGTGGACTCCTTCCGTTTCCTGGGCACCACCATCACCCAGGACCTCAAATGGGAGCCAACCATCAGCTCCCTCATCAAGAAAGCCCAGCAGAGGATGTTCTTCCTGCGGCAGCTGAAGAAACTTAAGCTGCCAACCAGGATGCTGGTGCAGTTCTACACGGCCATCATCGAGTCCATCCTCACCTCCTCCATCACTGTGTGGTACCCCGGCGCTAGAGACTGGGACAGGCACTAACTGCGACGCATTGTGCGTGCTGCTGAGAAGGTGATTGGCTGTGAGCTCCCATCTCTCCAGGACCTGTACACCTCAAGGACCCAGAGGCGTGTGGGACGGATCACAGCTGACCCCTCTCACCCTGGACACAGACTATTCACTCCTCTCCCCTCAAGCAGGAGAATATGGTCCATACAGACTCATACCTCCCCGCCACTTGGACAGTTTTTTCCCCTCCGCCATCAGACTCATGAAGAATAAAAAGTCCCAATAACCCTATATCAGACTCATGAACATAATAACCTATTTGCACAGCTGTGGTATGTCCACACTTAGATCTGCTGCTATTACTTACACCTGCACATGTGTGAACACAATCCCATTGTCGTGTATGTCAATTGTTGTCGTCTTTATCATATTTTCCTTTTTTTTTTTATTAATTTATTTTAATCTTCTACATGCATGCCCTTATATCCTTATAGTTTTAAAGGTTGTATAGCTTATTTTTTATCTAAATTCTGTGTTATATGTTTTATGTTGCACGATTGTATCGAGAAAAAAATCCTAGTTTGTGAACCTGTTCCAAACAATGGCAATAAACACTATTCTCATTCTGATCCACAATAAAATATATGTTTTGGAATGGCCCAGTCAAAGTCCTGACCTGTTGACTAATTCTTGTGATTATATAAAGATCAGACCACATTTTATGATCAATTTAGGCAGAAATGTAAGAAATTCCAAAGGGTTCACATACTTTTTCCTCCCACTGTATGTAAGAAATCTCTAGTTACTATTACTTGAATGCACATTTTCCTGTCAATTTGCATCCCTGGGTGTCCTTGAAAGCTGATGTAACAATCTCCATTCGTCCTATCTTATCTTACCTTTTGATTAATCCTTATACATATATGAAAATGTGAGTATTGTCATACAGACAAGTCTGACTGAATGGTAACAAGGTGAAGGGCAACCACAGGCTACTAGGGCAACATACGAGTGTTAGTTTAGACAAATGGGATTAACCCTCGTGGTGCGCCCTTGGGTCATTTTGACCCGAAAGCCACTGGAGCCGCAGCCCATCCAAATGGCCTAAAAGCAACTGAAGGATTTTTTGTAAAATGAAGAAGAAAAAAATATGAATGTTTGGTCATTTTCAGGCTCTTTTTTTAAGTGTACATTTTTTGACATTAGGGTCTTTAAAGGGTGCAAAATTGAAGGATGCCACGAGGGTTGAAAAGAAAAAAGCTACAGTAATGGGTGAACAATAAAGCTGAAACATCAGAAGGGCATATCTTAGATATAGATTAAATGACACTTTACATACCAAGCAAGCATGTAGAATTGGTAATACTGTACACTAATGGGCGAACACAATAATGTATAGCCCATTAAGAGTTCAAATGCAAATAGATATTTATGATTACAAAAAACAATTTTATAATAAAAAAACACTGTTTTTATGTTGCCCCACTAGGTAGCCAAGCATGCATTACCTAATCCCAGGGCAGCTGTGGCTGCAATAGTAGCTCACAACCGAACATGGAGCCTCTTTAAGTGTCCAGAAAGTGCTTTATTAAACAAATCCATTATTATAATTCCTCATGGTCAAATCCAATCCGATTTGACCATGAGGCAATCGCGTGGCAGTATTACTGTGAGTGTGTGGGTTTTACACTTACAACAAGCACTTTTATACATTTTTAACAATAATTATTGGATTTGCTATAGTAGCGCTTTGTCTTTTAGCACTTACACTTTGCTGTGATTGGCTAAAACAAGGAGCGCTTGATCCAATAAGCAACAAGTGTTGTTTGCAGTGGTGGAAGAAGTACTTAATATTCTTACTTGAGTAAAAGTGCAGATACAGGACCAAAAATGTAAAAAGTAAAATGTTTACTTAAGTAAAAGTACAAAAGTATGCATTGTAAAATGTAAAAGTATTTGAGTCTAATGTGCAGGATTTTTTATTTTTTTAATAATTTGAATCAAACCAGGGCTAAACGAGTAAACCACTAATTCAGGTCAAAAACAGGAACTAAACCCGGAAT
Organism: Proterorhinus semilunaris; assembly: GCA_021464625.1. Classification (NCBI taxonomy): domain Eukaryota; kingdom Metazoa; phylum Chordata; class Actinopteri; order Gobiiformes; family Gobiidae; genus Proterorhinus; species Proterorhinus semilunaris. The sequence continues at coordinate 21,119,525 of CM038345.1, read as the reverse complement.
AAACTAGGTCTAAAGGAGTAAACCACTAAACCAAGTCTAAACTGGGACTAAACTAGTTAATTGTAGAGAACGTTGATTTCACTTTGAAATTAAAATACTTTTACTTTTAACCCAATGAAAAAAATGTGTGGAGTAGAAAGTCCAGACTAAAATGTGGTGAAGTAAAAGTAAATCAAATCAAATCAAATTTATTTATATAGCACATTTAAAACAACTGTTGTTGACCAAAGTGCTTCACAAAAGTAAAATGTATTCATCATAATATTTACTTGAGTAAAGTAAAAGTACCTATAAATCGTACTTTTTACTTGTACTTTATACTTTGTTACTTTCCACCACTGGTTGTTTGTCCTCTTTTTGAACAATTCAAACAGGAGCTATTCCAGACTGTCATTACTGTGCTGGTATTCACACTCAGTGATGTGTGGTCATGGGAGGCAAGAGGGGCAGTGGCTCACTAGTCATCATAAGGGACATCATATGGACCCCAGGAAGAGTAGTCTTTGCATTGGTAAAGACTAATGGGGATCCTTAAAGGGACACTGCGTACCATTTTGACTATACTGTTGTCATTAATATAAAACATGGTTCTAATGAGCAGCTCAACACAGAAAATGCTATTACTGCAGTGGGTAATCAAAGAATGAATTTGGATGAGAACCTAACCTATTAAAATCTCAAATTCTGCTGCTTTTAGTCAACATATCCATGGCAACAAGCTGGAGACGTACCCACTCTGTAAAGTTACAGTCATGTCTTAGGAGAGCTGAGCCGCTCACAGCAAATGCACATGTTTGTTTATTTATGAGGTGTTTTTCAATGATTAAAATATCTGTCATAAAATAAATGCTTTTATTTCAATTTTATTTTTTGCGTAAAATTCTACACTACACGGTGTGGCTTTAAATAAAGAAATAAGGGAAAATAAATCCCATTATTAATACAAACTAAATAAATACAATAAACTCTATAAACATATTTTTTCAAAATATAATATCTATAGTGACTTCCTATGATTTCTGTCAGTTTTGTAGTTAAAAACACTCATATGTTTAATCAGTTGTGGATATCATGTAAATATGGAGGAGCTGAGATGAGCCTCTGTTGATACCTCTGGTTCATTCAGCGTGCTCTCCCATTCGGTGCCTTTTTTGTCCCAAAAAACGTAATTGATGTGCGAAGTTTTTCTTCTATCTTGTCCCAAAAAACGAAATTACATGTGAAAATGTAAATTGACTTTAAACCACGCTTTGAAAAACCCAAAGTGAGGCCAGACTCACGCACTTCCCCTGACAATGCAAAGGGGGCGCTGTGTCTGCACCACACATTTCTACAAAAAAATATGGACCTACAGTGGGAGGAAATAGTATGTGAACCCTTTGAAATTTCTCATAATTTTTCATAAATTGGTCACAAAATGTGATCTGATTTGTATTTTTTTATAAAGATTACAAGAATGAGTAAACAGTGTCGGCTTAAATGTATACCACCCAAACAATTATGTTATTTATTTTTTTCATTGATCATGTAAACATTTAGAGTCAGTTGTGAGCTAACTTGAAGTCCAATCACTGTGACGTGGCTTAAAGCTGCCCTTGCCATTGAAAAACACACACTAGTTGTCTGAATTGTCTCTTGTTGAGAAGCATTGTCTGATGTGCACCATGACTGCAGACTGCACACTCAAAAGAGCAGTCTGACGACCTACAGCATGAACACTTCATAAAAAGATACATTTGCATTTTTTTCTTACGGTCTGACATGAAACCAGAATTTACTTATTTTTAGGTTAATTAGAATTTTAAAAGTTATTTCTAGTTGTCAAATTCCAGAAGAATGAAAGATATATATTTTTTAGAAATGTTTTTGTTATTTTTTACAAAGTCAGAAGTTTACATACACTAAGATTACTACACCCTTTAAATTTGGGAAAGCACTTGGAAGCACAAGTCTGGTTCATCCTTGGGTGCAATTTCAAGACACTTGAAGGTGCCATGTTCATTGGTTAAAACTATGATGGAAATAACCAGTCATCATACAGATCAGAAAGGAGGTGGGTTCTGTGTCCCAGAGATGAACGTGCTGTGGTTTGAAATATGAATATCAACCCGAAGAACAAATGCAAAAGACATTGTGAAGATGCTGGCTGAAACTGGAATTTGTCATCATCCACAGTCAAACAAGTACTGTACCGACATGGGCTGAGTGGGTACTCTGTCAGGAAGAAGCCCTTACTCCAAAAGAAACATGAACAAGTCTTTATCCTTTTTATATTTTGCAAATATAAAAAGGATAAAGACTTTAGTTTTTGTAGACATATCCTGCGGCCTGATTAAGAAATTTTTTTAAAAGAGCATTTGCAAGTCTGAGAACACCATCCCAACTTTGAAATGCAGGGGTGGCAGCATCATGCTGTGGGGTTATTTTTCTGCTAGAGGGACTGGTGCATTTTACAAAATAGATGCGAGTGCGAGTAAAGAGAGAAAAAGGCAGTGAAAGGTAGAAAAGTATTTAATAAAATATTTTTATCTTCATAACTTGGTGCTGATTGTAGAGTTGTATCAGGCTCAGACTGTGTGTGCCGTGGCCCATGTAAAAAGAGAAAGCGTTAGAAAAGTGACGAAGCCATATTTGACCTCCTGCACCGGAAACCAACCATCACTGAGCTACAAACCCGCAGAAAGGTGGGCCGGTCTTCTCTAAATTCCCGGGCCGAAATTAGGTCCCAGCACGCCACTGGTGCAGATGGGTCTTCCAAATGGACAATTCCCAAAGCATATGGCCTTGGTATGGCCTACTGTTATCCATAAGCCACAAAGTCAATGTTTTGAAGTGGTCATCAAAAGTCCAGTCAAGTTGCAAATGTATGGGCAAAGCTGAAAAGGCATGTGCACGCAAGGTGGCCTACAAGAATACTCAATTAGGTAAAAAAGAACCCTAGAGTGTCAGCTAGGGGTGGCTCAGGACAAACTATTGTACAATGACAAATACACCGAAATCACTGGTGCATTCCAACATCTTTGTTGACACATCTACAATACATAAAACATTGAACAATCCATGGGAGAACGCCACCGAGGAAGCCATTGCTGTCTAAAAAAACATTGCTGCACATAAAGTTTGTGAAAGAGCACTTGGATGCTCCACAGCAGTACTGGCAAAATATTCTATGGACTGATGAAACCAAAGTTGAATTGTTTGGGCAGAACACACAAGGTCATGTGTGGAGGTAAAATGGAGTAGCACACCAACATCAAAACCTTATCCCCACTGTGAAGTATGGTGCAGGGAGCATCATGGTGTGTGGGTGCTTTGTTGCCTGAGGGCCTGGACAACGTGCTTCCATCAATGGAAAAAAAGAATTCACATGTTTATCAAGATATTCTGCAGAAAAACTTGAGGCCATCTATCCAACAGTTGAATGGTTTCAGAAGCATAAAATATGTGTTCTGGAATTACCCAGTCAAAGTCCTAACCTAAACCCGATTGAGATGCCGTGGAATGACCTCAAGAAAGCCATTCACACCAGACATCCCAGGAATCTCGCTGAACTACAAACATTTTGTTAAGAGGAATGGTGCAAGATGCATCCTGATTGTTGTGCATGTCTAATCTGCAACTACAGGAAATGTCTGGTTGAAGTTATTGCTGCCAAAGGAGGGTCAATCAGTTATCAAATCCAACTGTTCACTTACTTTTTCATCTCTGTCCTGTGAATGTTTACATGTTATGGCTAATAAAAAATATGATAATGTGTTTGAGTGGTATTAGTTTAAGCAGACACTTTTTACTCATTCTTGTGATTTCAATAAAGATCAGACCACATTTAGGCAGAAATGTAAACAATTCCAAATGGTTCACATACTTTTTCCTCCCACTGTAGATTAAAACCAGTCCGTTATATTTCTCTGCATGGTTTAGTAAAGACATTTTTTAATGTAAATGAATGATTCAAAATTAAAACTTTATTGCTAGACCGTCTTTTTGAGGATGAATAATAATGACTAAACATTTATGCTGTCCGTGTGGACTTGGTATCAGGACCACGTGGGTAGGTGTATTTTGCACCCCGTATATGTCATGTGTCTTTTGTGATGTTGTGAGAATACATTTAAGTTGAAATGTTGCTTTTAAATGGAAAATGATGTTATTTAGTTTTTTGCATGTCAACATCAACAAGCGGCGGCTTCCCTCTCTTGGCGCAGCAACGATCTTGCCTTTTGCTGTGAACTGCATTTACAGTTTCTTTGTTCCACATTGTTTTGCAGAATGTGGGCCAGGCAGGCAGCGGTTAGCGCTTGGCTTCAAAGCTAGACGGTCACGGGTTCGATTCCCACCTGGACAGGGCCTTTCTGTGTGGAGTTTGCGTGTTCTCCCCGTGTCTGCGTAGGTTTCCTCCGGATACTTCACTTACCACTAAAAACATGTACAATAGGCCAGGATGAATGAGAGTGTGTTTGAGAGTGCGAATGTGGGAGAAAGGATGCAAATTATCCTAAGGCTGCAATCCGGCGTGGCATGTTTACATGCACGAGTCCCATGTATGTTCATTAACGTGCACTGCCCCGACCAAATAAATAAACATGTTTTGTGCATCTTTGCTGTGTTTTTATGGGATTCAGAGGATTTCTTGCGGTGGAGAGTTATTTACTGGCCACAAAGGAAATGGCAAAAGCTTTTTTTTTAAAGTAAACAAACAGCTAACGCTAGCTTGCTATACAAATCCACAGCTCTCCTGAAACCCCGAAGAGGTGCCAAGAGCCCCTCACACCTGCAGCACAGTGGAGGCGGCACAAGAGGCAAGGAGAGAAAGAGCGAGATGAGGCACCGCAGCAGGAGCTGCCCAAGAGGAAGAGGCAAGAGGAGGTGAAGGAACTAACCAGTGTGGGGCACCACGCTCCAAAACAGTGACAAACTGCAATCGTTTCAGAGGTGGCACGCAGAGTTGCAGCGGCTCGGAACTAACCCTAACATCTGATCTACTTCAGTTCACTATTTTACAATGACAAATAAAACACTTATTTAAGTGTAAGAAACATTTACACAACTACAACAATTGCATTGTGCTGCAGTTTTGTTGACTTTACTGTATATCGGAGTCTATACAACACGAGCCTCACCAGCTGCAAACCTCACTTGGCGCAAACTAGCTTAGAAAGATTTAGTGTACGACCGTACTTTGGCCTACATCACTGAAAAGGTAACTAAAGCTGTTTGCTTCTTCATGTTGTACCTAACTGTTATTGGTTAATCTGCCCACCTCTTGCTAAAAGCATGATAAGGGCTGACCAATAGCAGGAGTGGGAAAGGAAAAGTAGAAAAGTATAAAGCTGCATTTAACAGAAAATCTAAAAAGGGTGAAATAATAATAATACAATCAATACAATATTTATATATGAAATCTAGCTACAAAGTCAAAAAGAATGGTAACACATTTTTTTTTTACACTAGCCTACCCTTGATACTTTGTACCCACCACATTTAGTACAATGTAATGTGTGATGTAACAATGTGTAATAACTTGTACCTATGGGTTACATACACAATGGAATTACATGCATTTGTATGGAGGGACACTCCATGCAATGAAGGATTTTAAATTTTATAAGTCGGTTGTGCCTCCTTTCTCCTTTCTAAATACACTTTTTGCTCATGGATCCTTGAAGAGCACCTGAATCGAGCACATTTCGAACCCACAGCAGCGCTCACTCGCTCTCTTAAAAATGCATTTGTTGTTTGGAGGTACATAATGTAATAAGCCATAAGAACCTAACCCTAAACCTAAGCCCTAATCCTAAGGTCTTATTACATTATGTTCCTCCAAACTTCAACATTCCAACTTCCAACATTATTCCATGGTGTATGTACTACACAATATGTACTAATTATTACATTGTTGATTGTTACAATCAAATTACATTGAACAAAATGTTGTCAAGGCAGTGTAAAATAAAGTATAGTGAAAATAATGAATACCTCTTACATTGAGAGATTACTCTAAAAGATGAACAACAAGAAACTCGGAGGCAAGAAAAAAATGACGATTATGTACACAATGCATCTCTTGTGTACACCAGGAGAGGCTGCTATAGTTGCCTTAAAAACACTGACTAGCTCATTTTAGAAGCACATGAATGAGACCTGAGGAGAAAAACCTCCACTTAGGGTACTGGACCATTATTATTACTAGTGGAAGGCACTGGTATTGGGCATGTTACCAACAGAAAAAAATGCTCTTAAAAACTATAAACTGAGAAAATGTATATTTATTTGCAGATTATTCTGATGGTTTTGATAGTAAAGTAATGTGCATAACTGAAACACTGTGACAGCAACCCTGCGTAAATGATCTGCAATACAGCACATTTAACAGAAAAAACTAATAAGCACAACAAGTAAGGACAGAACAGCACAATGGACTGCAGTAGAAGAAAAGGCTCTGAGAATGTGCAGGTGCGGTGGGAAAGACCCGTGGGCTTCGGGGAGAGAATAGATCAATAACTAATTTCAGTAGCGAGCTTCACTCACACTGTTTTCCAATAAATGCTGGATGGAGAGCAGTGGCTGAGCCCTCCCCCCACTATCTCTATTCTATCACCTTCGCCAAGCAAGGATTGGACTCTGGAAGAAGCCGATTTTCTATACTCCTGTTATTATTGGTTCGCTAGATTATGTTTCTACAGCCTCAGTATTGTATGAACGTAATCCAACATTCCCCTTTGTATTTCCATGTCCTCCGCGAGTGTTCTCATAACCATTCCATATGCCGCCGCTGTATCTTTAACATAAGGACTTTTACCCCTCTGCAGCCTCCCAGGCTCGCGCCCTCTCCCAATCCCATCGCTTCCCTGTTCGAGCACGCCAGTGTTGAGGTTTTGTCAAGAATATGCAGGAGATTGAGACAGACAGGAGAGTGAAGCGTGTGTCATAGAGGGCTGCTGCTGCTCGGCTCTTCTCCTCAGAGGCTGTGACCTAGATAACCAAGAGGAGCTGAGCGCCTGCAAGCCTGGAGCCACTCCAGCTTCAGCAATGTCAGGAAGGGGTTAGTTGTGTAACACAATGTCCTATTTATTTTTTCTCTCATACAGAAACAAATATATGAACCATATGATTGTTAAAATGAAAGCAGTAGCCTTGGTTGTGGTTAGTTTTAGACCAAACACAACATTTAGCAGTTTTGTTGTGGATATTTAATATGCCATCATTATTTTATATTTTCTACTGTGTTTCAAAATGACAAATGTTTACATCTTACATGTAATTCCCGTCCAACCAGCATTAATATAATAAATGTATGTTCAGAATGTATTTTTATGAAAACAATTTTTACATCTGTGAATACACTGTTGTTCTATGTCAAATTGTTGTCTTTATCATATTTTAAATATATTATATTTCCTATAAGATGTCCTTATAGTTTATTATTTATTTAAATTATGTGTTAATGTATGTTTTATGTTACATGTTGCATGATTGAACCGGGAAAAAAAATCCTAGTTGTGAACCTGCTCACCAACAATGTCCAATAAAACAATTCTGATTCTTTACAGTCATCTCATCAGCACGGTGCCCTAAAATTAACTCTCACTTTGGTATGATACCAAACAACCAAGGTGCTAAAGCTGCACATAGACCAGAACTATTCCAACCCCAGCATTGTTAGATCAACTCCCGGCTCTGACAATCTGCTGAATGGTTCTTTCTGATCCCTGCTCCATTTTATGCTATTCCTTGCTATCCTGTACGAAAAACCTGCACCCTCAAAAAGTGCAGTTTTGTGGATAGGGCACTGTAAGAGTTTATTAATGCTTTAAATAACAAGCATGCAACTATCAAAACTCCAAAATAGCAAGGGACAAAACATAGATGGAAGAAATCAAACTTGCTCCACAAAAAAAAAAAAAGTGGCAACAGTCTATAAGTTTATAAACAAAGATTAGGAGCAACATTGCCATCTAGTGGTATTTGGTTATACGGCAGGTTCAGATAGCGACAAATTACACACCAATAATACTGTTTAATGCGGTTTTGTCAAGCTATAACTAATGAACAAGGCACATACACAGAAAGAGACCGGTATATTTATTTACACTTCACACACGTATTTTTTGTGATGACTTGAAGTGTCTAAGACTGAATTTGATGTGTTCATGCTTTTATCATTCTTGACTGTGATGGGGCTTAAAGCAGTTCCAACCCTTCTGAGGAGTATACACCTGTTCAGGAAGGAGAAAGTCTTTAAGTCTGTCTGGTAATGGCAATGTTTTGATACTTGCTTCCAGGGGCAAGGATTTTAGATGACGTCTAATGAATGACCTGCAGAGGCAGTGCAGAGCAGGAGGGCTTGATTTCTGCTCTATAATGCGGCTGTGCAGGTCTGACAGAGCCTGGGCGTATGGGTGAGTATCCTCTATGTGCACAGGGACTTCTGGACTAACATCCAGAATTGGGGTGTTTATTCTTGCCAAATCGAGTAATACTTCAGCTTGCTCCAGTAGTTCAGTGGCAAAACTATTATCAGAACAATGCAGTAGGACTTTGTGGAGGCGCTGGAAAACAGAATTATAAAATGACCAACACTCATCTCCGTGGTACGTACACTCTAAAGATGCGCCGCTCTGAATTATGAGCACTGCCAAAGGAAAGAGCAGGTCGAAGAAGTCCAAGCTGGTCTGAGTCAGAGAGGCATCACCGTCCTCGTTAAGACAGAGGCTGGGGTCCACGCCATGAACCAACAGCAACTTTGTCGTTTTTAAGCAGAAGTTTCCAATTTCAGCTGCATCTTCCACACTGGCATCCAAAGCCTCCTTTATCAAGAACACAAGGGCGGATTCAACACTTTCACCATCGACAGTGCAAGCTTTGACATCAGCACCTGAAGAGAAGCGACAACCACTTAGTCAAGCTAGCAACAAACATCCACATTTGTCAGAATGTAATATTATAAAGAACATAAAAATGTCAAGATAGCATAAGTATAAATAAGATTTTTCAGTAACCAAGAAGAAAATGTAGTTTATTGAACAGACTACTTTACATCATTCTGTTAAGCAAAAGATAATGTCTAGAATACATATACATTCAAAACAGTTAAGTATTGAAAAACTATTCAATACAAACCTGACATTTCCTCACTTATTTCCCTAACAGCTCTATAATAAAGCACTATCATAAATACTCACAGATCCTGGATTCCAATTTGATCCCCTTGCTGGACTTTCCTTTTCAAATTGCTTTGACCTTGGCTACTGTGCCATGACAAAAATTAAGAAATCAAGCCATTGCTAGCTTGTCGTTCGATGAATTGTGACGAAGCAGTTTACTGTGAGGCCTGAAAAGTCTCTCAGTAAAAGTAAAGCTGGCAGTGCTGATTTTTGGCAGCAGGGGGAGTGAAGGACGCTTTAGTCACCTCAACAAACCATTCACCTTCACATGGACAATTTCATTTTACAAGCCACTTAGATGAGCTATAACGCAACTTTAATCTTTACCAAAATTGTTTGCATTTTCGTTACAGCACACTAATAGTATAATAGCAGAGTAATGGGATGGAAATGGGAAGACAGACATTACAATCATCAGTTTTCATGATGGTTTAGGTTCTTGATAAAACATAATACCATACCATCTATATATATATAAAGTAGAGTGGGTGAGTGTTTTGTTTCCTTGAACAATCACAATGCATTTCCATCCTATTACCATGTTCTTACTGTGCTGTATGGTAAAAGTACTACAAAATCCATAGAAATGGTTCAAAAATTGGGTACCTCTCTGAAGTAGAAGCTTGATGTTCTCAGTGTTGTGCACAGTGAGTCCATCGCTGCTAGCTAATGCATGAAGCAGTGGTGTTTTTCCTGCCAAAAAAATGAAAACATTTTAATTAACAATAACATAAGACTACAATAAGATTTTTTTTTTTATTCTATGTTCACAAAAATGTACCATGTTTGTCACTTGCATTCACATTAGCCCCCAAGTCGAGCAACGTAAGCAGGCAGGGCAGTCTTTCTGACTCTTCACTGGCAAGATCCAAGGGGCTGCTCTCATGTATCTTCCAAGAATAAAAAGTATAATAAGTATATAAGTATATATATTTAAATTCAACAGTGGCCTTACCCTGTCCCTCTTCTCTATGTCTGCTCCATGTGCAATAAGCAGCTTTGCGGTGTCTGGCTGGTTTCTTAAAACAGCGATATGCAGTGGGTTGTAGTAAGAAACAGGATCTGAAGGGGAAAAAAAGATCATGTTCTAAAAATTGGAAACACTTAAAATAGTCAAAACCGTGAGTTGTTTCCCAGCGGAGCACCCGTACATCGATAAAAAAGAAAGCTCGTTTCTTAAAGCATGGCAGCTGTCTTAAATGCAACTAGAAACTGCGGCACTTTAGAATATTTTGTCTACAATAATATGTTACATGAACATACGGGTGGAAAAAAAAAAACTCACTGCTTGTATTCACTAATTATGTCTCTGGGGAAACTGATGTCTACAGCCAGCAGAGGTCACCCCAACCAAGTCTGGAGGAGCAAAAGCAGTTTTTCCTCATTTACAGAGGCGCTGCTTTATACTATGGGCAATTTCCACAGCGCAGATACAGTATATGCTCTGAGTGTAGTGTTATGTATGTGGCTCTGTAACAAAATGGCAGATGTATTTGATCCATAGTGTATTGATCATTTATCCTTTTTGACTCTGTGTGTTCATTATGCCATCTTAAAATTAGCTCGTTGAACTTTCTGATGGTAATTACAACTGATAGTAAATGTCTAGGGCTTTTTATCATAACATTTTATGATGGAAAAATCAATTTTTCTACGTCTTTACTTAAAGTCTTGAATGATTTGTTTTTTGTCACCTTCAAAGTTTAGATCGGCCCCGAAGCGCAGTAGAATTTCTGCTGCATACACCAGACCCTGCTCGGCCACTTTAAAAAGAGCGTAGCTGATGCCTTCATGAAACACTTCAGACTGCGACTCCCGCTCCAAAAGCTTAACGAGAGAAGAACACACACGGCTCTCCTCCTCAGGGCTACAAAGTCTGGGCAGAAAAGGATATAATTAAATGCAATCTGTGCCATTAATAACATAAACTTACAATAAATTGTGTAAATTCTCAGTCATCCAGGTGCAATTCAGTCTTATGAAAATTATATCAAAACAACTGTACATAAAATTAGAAAGATGCCGTTTCTCTCCCCATCTACTGAGGGAGCTTCCTCACGACAGTTTTTGGTGTCTGCCCACCAGACCAGTTATGTTCAATGACATCAGTGGAGGGTGCCTCAGTCTGGAGCAAAACTCTGTCCGGGGCATCCTCCATACAGCTTTTTTCCAGGTGCGCAACAGCTGGAACCATAGTCTTCCATGCCTTTTCAGCCATAAGGGACTGATCTCCATGAATGATCTCAAACAGCAGCTCTTTATCCAACAGGAACACATCCTTGTCTTGTCTGTGTAAGCTCTCAGTCGTACAGGAGTACTAAGTACTAAGGTTCCGTCCAGATAAAGCCCACAAGGAAGAGTTGAGCTTGGCCCGGGTCTAGCTGTGATTAGAGGGGAGGAGCTCAACTCCTCCTTGTGGCCTTTATCTGGACTGCGGGCAGAGCGGAACTACAGAGTACAGAAGATGTCCTTGTCTTGTTCATGACAGAAAATATTTTACGATGTTGTTTTATTTTTTACAAGACTGAACATAAACTTACATGTTTGTATTAGATTTCTTGTATCAAATGCAAAAATATGAAAGAAATAATTAAAAGCTAATTTCTGCTGTTCAGTAAATTGCGATATTTGAAATTGTATCTCTGCAGTGTCAAGACGCACCATTCAGAAAGAAGTCGTTTTGAGGCACTTTTTTAGTTTATTTTGCTGTCTGATTTATTGTTGTATAGCACATTAGGTAACTTTGATTGCTGTAAAGCGATTTAGAAATAAACTTGATTGGTTACATTTACTCAAATACATGTACTTGAGTAACTTTTTGAATAATTTGTACTTCTTAGTGGTTTTATCATACGGTACTTTTTAGTTCTAATTATATTCTAAATTATAATGAAGTATTTGTACTCTTCCTTGAGTAAAAATAGTTTTCTCTTTTTTTACTATGAGTAAATATTTGTATAGCTGTAGATTGTCTCATGCACCTTGCTCTAAAGAAATATTTAGTGTTTTCTGTATTTTCATGCCATTTTCTAGGAATTTCACAAAAATATCACATTTTCCACCTTGTTTTAAGTGTTGTTTTGACACAATTTATGGCGTCATTGAAAATAATAACAAATAATTGTTCCCCCCCAAACAGTTACTCAGTTACTCACAGTACTCAAGTAACAATTTTTCCAAATACTTTCTTACTCGTACTTGAGTAATTGTTTGGGTCACTACTTTCAACTTGTACTTGTAAAATTATTTGAAAGTAACATTACTCCTACTTTAGCCAAGCTACTCTACCCACGTCTGGTTACTGTATATAAAGCATATTACATGTGTCCGTTACATGATATGGCCCTGCCCTTTTTATCTTGGCCGTCCGTCTTCTGAGGGTCATGCTACTCCCTTTACTCAGCCAAAGGTTTCAGCAAATTGTGTATTTAAGGCAAGAAGTAATTTTTATATAGCTTATATATCTTAGATGCTAAAAGATGATTACTGCATGTGCTGAATGGCAAACAGAAAACGTAAAAAGAACATCAAATAAACGTAAAATAAACAGACTTAATGCAATGGTGAAACAAATACTCCTTAATCGATCATTATTGGTAGCACAGTTACAATGAGATAATAGGATGGAAAAATGGCATGGTATCTAAAAGTGTACACAATCATCCCTTGTTATTCCTGGTTACAATTCTATTTTCATTCTATTACGATGTTAATACTGTGCTGTAATGCAGTGGTTCTCAAACAGTGACACCTTAGTTTAGCTCATTTGTTTATTTAACATGGACCCTGAGTGAGCGAGTCAATGGAATATAAAGGGCACACAAACATCTCACTCTTCACAATTATGCTTTACAATCATGTACAATTATGCACATTGGACTACACACAAAAAATTTAAAAGTTCAACATGCTATAGTTTCCAAGGATCTAATTGTATCGTCTCGGTGTTTGTATTGGTATTTTAGAAGTTCTGGTGGTACTTGGTATTCTTCAGGGGGCCATTGCCATCTGGGAATTATTTTTGATCAAAGTTAATTTTAATCATGCTTTAGTCCGTTTAGGTTATGTTTTTTTTCTTTTCTGGTTTACATCCAGTTAAGACTTAGTCCATCTAAGGTCTATCGTAGAACCTTTTTAGACCTGTTGGACGTGATCTAAGCATTGTCAGTGGTACTTGGAAGGTAAAATATTTTAAGAGATGGAACTTGGCGTGAAAAGTTTGAGAACCACTACTGTAAAGTAATTCATTAATACTGTAGGTTACAGTGTTGATACCTGTCTGCTTCATTATTATTTCCTTCATTGATTCCTACAACACACATGACGGCATCCACCAGCGGCTGGTACTCGTAGATGATCCTTCTGAATCCATGGAGGAAAGGCATCGTACTGGAGTTTAACTGCAGAAAAAGTGACACATTTAGTTTACAACCGTGTCGTCGGGTTACAAGTTTGAGAGCGAGAAAGCGAACACACAAACAAAAAAATACTCGATTTAGTCCACTTTGGTACTCAAGAAAGACCACTACACTGGTTGTACTTTTTGATTATTGGAAAAACGCGAATTATATATCTATCTATCTATATTTTTTTTTAATCGAATTTCAATCAAGCACGAGGTAATTTTGAAGAATACTCGTACATTGTAAAACTAAACACACCATAATCGACATAGCATTGTTACGAGCCTGGAGTAATCGAGTACGTGATGTGAAATATTGAATAATATTAACTTACGTGTGCTTTTAATATTGTTGTTACAGTAACTGTTATTGTATCGTAGATGCAAACCCACGCAAACGGCACATACTTCGGTCCATCCGTGTTTTGGTTCCCCCCAGAAAGCAAATACTTGAAAAATAAACGTTCCGCCAAGTATGTTTGTGTGTTTTATTAAATCTATGGTTTGTTGGCTACAAGAAAACGAATTAATGACAAGCTGTTAAAAAAGGAAAAAGATAAATAAAACATAATCAAACTAAAACTAAGTTTCAACCATTGTCACAACTGAACACTCTTGTTCAACATGCCTCATCAAAACTTAAACCACACTGCGTACAATTTCAGCCAGTAAACAGAATTAATGTTTTTTATATGTGTGCATTAAATAAACAAGAAATAAAATTTGGAAAACCAACACAACGCCAAGTATGTTTGTTTGTTTGTTTTTTGCTTAATTAGGCCCGAGCGGACCTGGCAGGTCTCGGGCCTCTTGTAATTGTACAAGCAGTGCGCGGAGCGCACTGAAGAAAGACGTGCGCGTAGCGCACGTCCCACGGGAAAAGAGCGCGGAGCGCTCAAAACCCATGTAAAAGACAGTAATCAGGGGGCTCCCGGCACCAACACCTGTCCGATGATATAGGCGTGTGCCGCGAAAGCGGCACATTTGTTGCTGCTCGTAAAAAAAAAAGGTGAAAACCACAGTTAAGGCGCAACATGGACAAGAAAGTGGTCGATGACGAGCGAAGCTCGTCATCGACCATGGCCACTCACCATAGCCCAAAACACTGATACAGTGACTCAGGGCATCGAGCCCTATCCGGTGATATAAGTATTTGCCGCGAAAGCGGCAAATTTGTTCTTGTACTCACAAAAATACCAAAAAAAAATCCCATAGAGAAACATTGACAAAGAAGAGGTAAAAGACGAGCGCAACGCGCTCGTATTGTACTTTGAACCTCACGGGTGGATTACTGGACGTGAGACCTTTCCGAATATATAAGGTTGGCCGCCGGAGGCGGCCCCATATTGTTATTGTATGAGTTTTTCTTATTATTAGGCCCGAGCGGACCTGGCAGGTCTCGGGCCTCTTGTAATTGTACAAGCAGTGCGCGGAGCGCACTAAAGAAAGACGTGCGCGTAGCGCACGTCCCACGGGAAAAGAGCGCGGAGCGCTCAAGACCCATGTAAGAGACAGTAATCAGGGGACTCCCGGCACCAACACCTGTCCGATGATATAGGCGTGTGCCGCGAAAGCGGCACATTTGTTGCTGCTTTTAAAAAAAAAGAGGTGAAAACCACAGTCAAGGCGCAACATGGACAAGAAAGTGGTCGATGACGAGCGAAGCTCGTCATCGACCATGGCCACTCACCAAAGCCCAAAACACTGATACAGTGAATCAGGGCATCGAGCCCTATCCGGTGATATAAGTATTTGCCGCGAAAGCGGCAAATTTGTTCTTGTACTCACAAAAATACAAAAAAAAAAACGGATAGAGAAACATTGAGAAAGAGGAGGTAAAAGACGAGCGCAACGCGCTCGTATTGGATAATAAACCTTACGGTTGGATTACTGGACGTGAGACCTTTCCGAATATATAAGGTTTGCCGCCGGAGGCGGCCCCATATTGTTATTGTATGGGTTTTTCTTATTATTATTATTATTTTTCTTCTCCCCCCCTAAATCCACTTTCCCACTGACGAAAAGTCCTGAATTTTTGCTCAAAATTCAAGCACGTGATTCTAAGAACTTTCACATTTAGAAAATTGAAAAATTCAAAAAAATGGCGCGTCAGCGCCCCCTGGAAAAACCACGTTAACATTGCGCCCTATGTAAAACACCCCCAAAATACCGCAAAACCTGAAAAACGTACTTTGTCGTAGACGAAAAAAATTCGGCACAGTGATTGGTCACGTGAAGCCAAACAAAAAAACACATTACGCGGTTGCTAGGCAACCAACAGTATGGCGGCCATATTGGCCCGAAGAGGGACTTGGCGCCGAAGGCGCCATTTCATGCCCACGCATTTGAACGAACTCGTCCTAGGGCTTTTAACGCAGCGACTCCCCGTTCGCTCCAGATCATCTCCACATGTGGGAGATTAAAAGTTATTAAAAACTTTTTAATAGCATTTTTGGTTTTGCCGTGGCAACGCCATGAATTTGGCGTCCGTTTTCGCCGCTCGCCGCCGTGTTCAAACAGCCGTAACTCACACATACTTTGGCCGATTTGAACAAAACTTGAATCGTTGGTCGAGTCGTCGACCCCGGATGTTTTGATATAGGAATTTTGAAAATTGCCGCAATAGCGCCCCCTGCAGAGCACAAAATAAAAATGAATGGAGCCAAAAATTAAACTTTGTCGTAGATGCATGAAATTTGGTACAGACATCCGTCACGTGATCCCGAATAAAAAATATATTGATGCCCCGCCCCTTTTCCCACCGTGTTGCCATGGCAACGACCCAATGTCAACTTTGCCGCAGCCAAACCAAAATTGGTACACGCGTGCGTCATGACTGTCCGAACAAAAAAGTACATTACATGGTTGCTAGGTGACCAACAGGAGGTCGGCCATTTTGGGAAAAATCAGCGCCGAAGGCGCCATTTCTTTTGCCAGCTCTTTTATAAACTCCACCGAGGGTGGCAGCGACATTATAAGCAGGTAGGGCGCGGCAGCGCCTCCCGGTTATTGCGGCGGCGTGCGGGAACCGGCGTCAATCGGCCACCGCGGCCCGCGAGGGCCTCCCAATGCCGCTTGCGGCTTTAATTAGGCCCGAGCGGACCTGGCAGGTCTCGGGCCTCTTGTAATTGTACAAGCAGTGCGCGGAGCGCACTGAAGAAAGACGTGCGCATAGCGCACGTCCCACGGGAAAAGAGCGCGGAGCGCTCAAAACCCATGTATGAGACAGTAATCAGGGGACTCCAGGCACCAACACCTGTCCGATGATATAGGCGTGTGCCGCGAAAGCGGCACATTTGTTGCTGCTCGTAAAAAAAAAGAGGTGAAAACCACAGTGAAGGCGCAACATGGACAAGAAAGTGGTCGATGACGAGCGAAGCTCGTCATCGACCATGGCCACTCACTAAAACACTGATACAGTGACTCAGGGCATCGAGGCCTATCCGGTGATATAAGTATTTGCCGCGAAAGCGGCAAATTTGTTCTTGTACTCACAAAAAGACGAAAAAAAAATCCCATAGAGAAACATTGACAAAGAAGAGGTAAAAGACGAGCGCAACGCGCTCGTATTGGACTATAAACCCCATAGGTGGATTACTGGACGTGAGACCTTTCCGAATATATAAGGTTGGCCGCCGTAGGCGGCCCCATATTGTTATTGTATGAGTTTTTCTTATTATTATTATTATTTTTTTTCCTCTCCCCCAAAACGCCAGTTTCGGCACTTTCCCACCGACGAAAACTCCTGAATTTTTGCCCAAAATTCAATTAGGTGAAAAAAAAAAACTTCACATCTCCAAATTGTAAAAATTCAAAAAAATGGCGCGTCAGCGCCCCCTGGAAAAACGACGTTAACATTGCGCCCTATGGCAGGACGCCCCAAAATACCGCAAAACCCGAAAAACGTACTTCGTCGTAGACGAAAAAAATTCGGCACAGTTATTGGTCACGTGAAGCCAAACAAAAAAACACATTACGCGGTTGCTAGGCAACCAACAGTATGGCGGCCATATTGGCCCGAAGAGGGACTTGGCGCCGAAGGCGCCATTTCATGCCCACGCATTTGAACGAACTCGTCCTAGGCCGTTAAACGCAGCGACTCCCCGTTCGCTCCAGATCATCTCCACATGTGGGACATCAAAAGTTATTAAAAACTTTTTAATAGGATTTTTGGTTTTGCCGTGGCAACGCCATGAATTTGGCGTCCGTTTTCGCCGCTCGCCGCCGTGTTCAAACAGCCGTAACTCACACATACTTTGGCCGATTTGAACAAAACTTGAATCGTTGGTCGAGTCGTCGACCCCGGATGTTTTGATATAGGAAATTTGAAAATTGCCGCAATAGCGCCCCCTGCAGAGCAGAAAATAAAAATGAATGGAGCCAAAAATTAAACTTTGTCGTAGATGCTTGAAATTTGGTACAGACATCCGTCACGTGATCCCGAACAAAAAATATATTGATGCCCCGCCCCTTTTCCCACCGTGTTGCCATGGCAACGACCCAATGTCAACTTTGTCGTAGCCAAACCAAAATTGGTACACTCGTGCGTCATGACTGTCCCAACAAAAAAGTACATTACACGGTTGCTAGGCAACCAACAGGAGGTCGGCCATTTTGGGAAAAAAGGCGCCGAAGGCGCCATTTCTTTTGCCAGCTCTTTTATAAACTCCACCGAGGGTGGCGGCGACATTATAAATAGGTAGGGCGCGGCAGCGCCTCCCGGCTATTGTACATTACATGGTTGCTAGGTGACCAACAGGAGGTCGGCCATTTTGGGACTATCGGCGCCGAAGGCGCCAATCCTTGCCTTTGCTCTTTTATAAACTCCACCGAGGGTGGCAGCGACATTATAAGCAGGTAGGGCGCGGCAGCGCCTCCCGGTTATTGCGGCGGCGTGCGGGAACCGGCGTCAATCGGCCACCGCGGCCCGCGAGGGCCTCCCAATGCCGCTTGCGGCTTTAATTAGGCCCGAGCGGACCTGGCAGGTCTCGGGCCTCTTGTAATTGTACAAGCAGTGCGCGGAGCGCACTGAAGAAAGACGTGCGCGTAGCGCACGTCCCACGGGAAAAGAGCGCGGAGCGCTCAAAACCCATGTATGAGACAGTAATCAGGGGACTCCCGGCACCAACACCTGTCCGATGATATAGGCGTGTGCCGCGAAAGCGGCACATTTGTTGCTGCTCGTAAAAAAAAAAAGGTGAAAACCACAGTGAAGGCGCAACATGGACAAGAAAGTGGTCGATGACGAGCGAAGCTCGTCATCGACCATGGCCACTCACCAAAGCCCAAAACACTGATACAGTGACTCAGGGCATCGAGCCCTATCCGGTGATATAAGTATTTGCCGCGAAAGCGGCAAATTTGTTCTTGTACTCACAAAAATACGAAAAAAAAATTCCATAGAGAAACATTGAAATAGTAGAGGTAAAAGACGAGCGCAACGCGCTCGTATTGGATAATAAACCTTACGGTTGGATTACTGGACATGAGACCTTTCCGAATATATAAGGTTTGCCGCCGGAGGCGGCCCCATATTGTTTTTGTATGAGTTTTTCTTATTATTATTATTATTTTTCCTCTCCCCACCTTAACTCCTTTATCTTGTGATGAAAAGTCCTGAATTTTGGCACATAATTCTAAAATGTTAACCGCTCGAATCGTGCAATTTCGAAATTTTACATTTCAAAAAAATGGCGCGTCAGCGCCCCCTGGAAAACTAGATTACATTGCACGTATGGCGAGACCCGAAAAACGTACTTCGTCGTAGACGAAAAAAATTCGGCACAGTGATTGGTCACGTGAAGCCCAACAAAAAAACACATTACGCGGTTGCTAGGCAACCAACAGTATGGCGGCCATATTGGCCCGAAGAGGGAATTGGCGCCGAAGGCGCCATTTCATGCCCACGCATTTGAACGAACTCGTCCTAGGCCGTTGAACGCAGCGACTCCCCGTTCGCTCCAGATCATCTCCACATGTGGGAGATTAAAAGTTATTAAAAACTTTTTAATAGGTTTAACGGTGTTGCCGTGGCAACGCCATGAATTTGGCGTCCGTTTTCGCTGCTCGCCGCCGTGTTCAAACAGCCGTAACTCACACATACTTTGGCCGATTTGAAAAAAAATTGAATCGTTGGTCGAGTCGTCGACCCCGGATGTTTTGATATAGGAATTTTGAAAATTGCCGCAATAGCGCCCCCTGCAGAGCACAAAATAAAAATGAATGGAGCCAAAAATTAAACTTTGTCGTAGATGCATGAAATTTGGTACAGACATCCGTCACGTGATCCCGAACAAAAAATATATTGATGCCCCGCCCCTTTTTCCACCGTGTTGCCATGGCAACGACCCAATGTCAACTTTGTCCTAGCCAAACCAAAATTGGTACAGACGTGCGTCATGACTGTCCGAACAAAAAAGTACATTACATGGTTGCTAGGCGACCAACAGGAGGTCGGCCATTTTGGGAAAATCAGCGCCGAAGGCGCTATTTCTTTTGCCTGCTCTTTTATAAACTCCACCGAGGGTGGCAGCGACATTATAAGCAGGTAGGGCGCTGCAGCGCCTCCCGGTTATTGTACATTACATGGTTGCTAGGTGACCGACAGGAGGTCGGCCATTTTGGGACAATCGGCGCCGAAGGCGCCATTTCTTGCCTTTGCTCTTTTATAAACTCCATCGAGGGTGGCAGCGACATTATACGCAGGTAGGGCGCGGCAGCGCCTCCCGGTTATTGCGGCGGCGTGCGCGAACCGGCGTCAATCGGCCACCACGGCCCGCGAGGGCCTCCCAATGCCGCTTGCGGCTTTAATTCTTATTATTAGGCCCGAGCGGACCTGGCAGGTCTCGGGCCTCTTGTAATTGTACAAGCAGTGCGCGGAGCGCACTAAAGAAAGACGTGCGCGTAGCGCACGTCCCACGGGAAAAGAGCGCGGAGCGCTCAAAACCCATGTATGAGACAGTAATCAGGGGACTCCCGGCACCAACACCTGTCCGATGATATAGGCGTGTGCCGCGAAAGCGGCACATTTGTTGCTGCTCGTAAAAAAAAAAGGTGAAAACCACAGTGAAGGCGCAACATGGACAAGAAAGTGGTCGATGACGAGCGAAGCTCGTCATCGACCATGGCCACTCACCAAAGCCCAAAACACTGATACAGTGACTCAGGGCATCGAGCCCTATCCGGTGATATAAGTGTTTGCCGCGAAAGCGGCACATTTGTTCTTGTACTCACAAAAATACGGAAAAAAAAACGGGTAGAGAAACATTGAGAAAGAAGAGGTAAAAGACGAGCGCAACGCGCTCGTATTGGATAATAAACCTTACGGGTGGATTACTGGACGTGAGACCTTTCCGAAAATATAAGGTTGGCCGCCGGAGGCGGCGCTATATTGTTATTGTATGGGTTTTTCTTATTCTTATTATTATTTTTCTTCTATCCGTGTTTTTTTGGAATAAATCGCCCAAACTTTGACGAAAACTCCCCATTTTTTGCCCAAAATTAGAAATCACGGCGATACACAGTGTCAAAAAGTTTCGTTAAAAAAATCACAAAAATGGCGCGTCAGCGCCCCCTGGAAAATCAAGATTACATTGCGCCTATGGAGAGACACCGAAAAATCTGAAAATTTTAGTTCGTCGTAGACGAAAAAAATTCGGCACAGTGATTGGTCACGTGAAGCCCAACAAAAAAACACATTACGCGGTTGCTAGGCAACCAACAGTATGGCGGCCATATTGGCCCGAAGAGGGACTTGGCGCCGAAGGCGCCATTTCATGCCCACGCATTTGAACGAACCCGTCCTAGGGCTTTTAACGCAGCGACTCCCCGTTCGCTCCAGATCATCTCCACATGTGGGAGATTAAAAGTTATTAAAAACTTTTTAATAGGATTTTTGGTTTTGCCGTGGCAACGCCATGAATTTGGCGTCCGTTTTCGCCGCTCGCCGCCGTGTTCAAACAGCCGTAACTCACACATACTTTGGCCGATTTGAACAAAAATTGAATCGTTGGTTGAGTCGTCGACCCCGGATGTTCTGATATAGGAATTTTGAAAATTGCCGCAATAGCGCCCCCTGCAGAGCACAAAATAAAAATGAATGGAGCCAAAAATTAAACTTTGTCGTAGATGCATGAAATTTGGTACAGACATTCGTCACGTGATCCCGAACAAAAAATATATTGATGCCCCGCCCCTTTTCCCACCGTGTTGCCATGGCAACGACCCAATGTCAACTTTGCCGCAGCCTAACCAAAATCGGTACACGCGTGCGTCATGACTGTCCGAACAAAAAAGTACATTACACGGTTGCTAGGTGACCAACAGGAGGTCGGCCATTTTGGGAAAATCAGCGCCGAAGGCGCCATTTCTTGCCTGTGCTCTTTTATAAACTCCACCGAGGGTGGCAGCGACATTATACGCAGGTAGGGCGCGGCAGCGCCTCCCGGTTATTGCGGCGGCGTGCGGGAACCGGCGTCAATCGGCCACCGCGGCCCGCGAGGGCCTCCCAATGCCGCTTGCGGCTTTAATTATTATTTTTCTTCTCCCCCCCCGGAGCCAGTTTCAGCACTTTCCCACCGACGAAAAGTCCTGAATTTTTGCCCAAAATTCAATTAGGTGAAAAAAAAAAACTTCACATCTCCAAATTGTAAAAATTCAAAAAAATGGCGCGTCAGCGCCCCCTGGAAAAACGACGTTAACATTGCGCCCTATGGCAGGACGCCCCAAAATACCGCAAAACCCGAAAAACGTACTTTGTCGTAGACGAAAAAAATTCGGCACAGTTATTGGTCACGTGAAGCCAAACAAAAAAACACATTACGCGGTTGCTAGGCAACCAACAGTATGGCGGCCATATTGGCCCGAAGAGGGACTTGGCGCCGAAGGCGCCATTTCATGCCCACGCATTTGAACGAACTCGTCCTAGGCCGTTAAACGCAGCGACTCCCCGTTCGCTCCAGATCATCTCCACATGTGGGACATCAAAAGTTATTAAAAACTTTTTAATAGGATTTTTGGTTTTGCCGTGGCAACGCCATGAATTTGGCGTCCGTTTTCGCCGCTCGCCGCCGCGTTCAAACAGTCATAACTCGCACATACTTTGGCCGATTTGAGCGAAACTTGAATCGTTGGTCGAGTCGTCAACCCCGGATGTTCTGATATAGGAATTTTGAAAATTGCTGCAATAGCGCCCCCTGCAGAGCACAAAATAAAAATGAATGGAGCCAAAAATTAAACTTTGTCGTAGATGCATGAAATTTGGCACAGACATCCGTCACGTGATCCCGAACAAAAAAAATATTGATGCCCCGCCCCTTTTCCCACCGTGTTGCCATGGCAACGACCCAATGTCAACTTTGTCGTAGCCAAACCAAAATTGGTACACTCGTGCGTCATGACTGTCCCAACAAAAAAGTACATTACACGGTTGCTAGGCAACCAACAGGAGGTCAGCCATTTTGGGAAAAAAGGCGCCGAAGGCGCCATTTCTTTTGCCAGCTCTTTTATAAACTCCACCGAGGGTGGCGGCGACATTATAAATAGGTAGGGCGCGGCAGCGCCCCCCGGCTATTGTACATTACATGGTTGCTAGGTGACCAACAGGAGGTCGGCCATTTTGGGACTATCGGCGCCGAAGGCGCCAATCCTTGCCTTTGCTCTTTTATAAACTCCACCGAGGGTGGCAGCGACATTATAAGCAGGTAGGGCGCGGCAGCGCCTCCCGGTTATTGCGGCGGCGTGCGGGAACCGGCGTCAATCGGCCACCGCGGCCCGCGAGGGCCTCCCAATGCCGCTTGCGGCTTTAATTATTATTATTTTTTTTTTTCCTCTCCCCCAAAATGCCAGTTTCGGCACTTTCCCACCGACGAAAAGTCCTGCATTTTTTCCCAAAATTCAATTAGGTGAAAAAAAAAAACTTCACATCTCCAAATTGTAAAAATTCAAAAAAATGGCGCGTCAGCGCCCCCTGGAAAAACGACGTTAACATTGCGCCCTATGGCAGGACGCCCCAAAATAAGGATATTAGCTAAAAACGTACTTCGTCGTAGACGAAAAAAATTCGGCACAGTGATTGGTCACGTGAAGCCAAACAAAAAAACACATTACGCGGTTGCTAGGCAACCAACAGTATGGCGGCCATATTGGCCCGAAGAGGGAATTGGCGCCGAAGGCGCCATTTCATGCCCACGCATTTGAACGAACTCGTCCTAGGCCGTTGAACGCAGCGACTCCCCGTTCGCTCCAGATCATCTCCACATGTGGGAGATTAAAAGTTATTAAAAACTTTTTAATAGGACTTTTGGTTTTGCCGTGGCAACGCCATGAATTTGGCGTCCGTTTTTGGCGCTCGCCGCCGTGTTCAAACAGTCATAACTCGCACATACTTTGGCCGATTTGCGCGTAATTGTAATCGTTGGTCGAGTCGTTGACCCCGGATGTTTTGATATAGGAATTTTGAAAATTGCCGCAATAGCGCCCCCTGCAGAGCACAAAATAAAAATGAATAGAGCCAAAAATTAAACTTTGTCGTAGATTCATGAAATTTGGTACACACATCCGTCACGTGATCCCGAACAAAAAATATATTGATGCCCCGCCCCTTTTCCCACCGTGTTGCCATGGCAACGACCCAATGTCAACTTTGCCGCAGCCAAACCAAAATTGGTACACGCGTGCGTCTTGACCATCCGAACAAAAAAGTACATTACATGGTTGCTAGGTGACCAACAGGAGGTCGGCCATTTTGGGAAAATCAGCGCCGAAGGCGCCATTTCTTTTGCCAGCTCTTTTATAAACTCCACCGAGGGTGGCAGCGACATTATAAGCAGGTAGGGCGCGGCAGCGCCTCCCGGTTATTGCGGCGGCGTGCGGGAACCGGCGTCAATCGGCCACCGCGGCCCGCGAGGGCCTCCCAATGCCGCTTGCGGCTTTAATTATACTTATTTTGCTTTTCCATTCAGGATGACACCGAGGAGGACAAGGCTGAACACCAGAGGATGTAACATGTGTCCATACTTTGACATTGAAATGTTATCATAACATGTAATACATTGTTTCATGATGTGTAAAATGTGTAAATCATGCTTTCAGAAGCTGCATCTTCTGGGGTTCAGTTACATGCAATGTATAGGATCCATAGGTTTTTTTATGTTTGATAGTTTGGTTGAGCTGTGGGTGTGTTTGGGCTCAGTTGCCAATGTTACACGCTTGGGCCAGACAAGTGTTTTTTTTTTTGCCTAAATGATGAGCTAAGTTCTAATCTAGCTGACCATAAGAAGTTTGGTCAGTTTGCATGATGTTTAAAGGCCAGTGGTTCTCAAACTGTGGTACGTGTACCAGTCGTGGTACCTGGACTTCTTCAGGTGGTACTTCTCTGTCCATTCTAAACTGTGTTTATTCTAAACTGGAGATATGTAAATTATATTAGCCTATATTATAATTATAATTGTAGAAAGAGAAAGAGAAAGACTATTCATTTTATGGAAGCCTACTTGGAAATTCAAGAAATAATGAATGTTTATTACGGGGCACAGTGTGTGAAAAGATTTGAGTTCAGATTGGTTCAACCTGCAATGTTCCGCTTTAAATTGGATTTATTCAGGCCTATTCTTATAATGTAAGTTGTAATGTAACTTTTTTATTTTTTTATTTAAGCAGAAGCTGCTGCAGCTATGTAATTATTTCAGCCTTAGGGTGGCAGTAGAGTTGCATTAAACTAAACTACTAAACTAGTTCATGCTGATGAACTAGTTTCATCATTACACCGGTTTTAGAGTCGCTGCATTGGCTCCCCGTGTGTTTCAGGATCGATTTTTAAAGTTCTTTTAATGGTTTTTAAATGCCTTAATGGTCTTGGTCCTTCTTATCTTTCAGAACTGCTTTTACCTTATGAACCTTCACGGCCCCTTCGCTCCTCTGGCAGGGGTCTCCTAGTTATTCCTAAAGTCAACAGAAAGACTCACGGCGAGGCGTCTTTCCAATATTATGGCCCTCGCCTCTGGGACGACCTGCCAGAGGAGCTCAGGACCACAGAGAACGTTCATGTATTTAAGAGCAGGCTCAAGACCCACCTATCTAGCTTAACTGTGTGTGTGTGTGTGTGTGTGTGTGTGTGTGTGTGTGTGTGTGTGTGTGTGTGTGTGTGTGTGCGTGAGTGCGCGTGCGTGCGTGTGTGTGTGTGTGTGTAAGTGTATGTATGTATATGTATGTATATATGCATGTGCGATGTATTGTTATGTTGTACTCTGTAAAGTACTTTGTGATCCCTTTCGGTATGAAAATCGCTTTCTAAACAAGGTTTGACTGACTGATTGATTGATTATTCAAATTGAAGAAGACAGCACAATGGCTATCTCTGAGTTGTAATCATGTGACTTGTGTTCTTTGAGCTGTAAACAATAACAATAACACTTGTAGCCTACTAAAGGAAACAAGTACCTCAATATGAAATGCACAGCAAAATAAATGGGAAAAGGGTTTAGTTGTCAAAATCCATATACATCAAATACAATTTACAGTGGGTCATAGGCCTATTAATGGTCAAAAAGTATTGTTGAGTGCTTGTCTTTTCTGCTTTCTATTGTTGAGGCAGTCTGGGAGA
Source organism: Proterorhinus semilunaris (assembly GCA_021464625.1). Classification (NCBI taxonomy): domain Eukaryota; kingdom Metazoa; phylum Chordata; class Actinopteri; order Gobiiformes; family Gobiidae; genus Proterorhinus; species Proterorhinus semilunaris. The sequence continues at coordinate 21,093,358 of CM038345.1, read as the reverse complement.
TGGAGGCAAAGAGAGGCAAAAGAGAGAAGATAACAGCAGTTCCATTACTATAGCCTTCCAAATAAATTGGCTCTTTATTAAATTTAGGTCCTATCTATCAATACCAAGAACGGCATCGAAATTACTTTGTTGGCCACAAATCGGTGGCAATAGATTGAGCCTCCAGAAACAAGGCCATTATTTACCTGGTTCACATTTCCTCCAGAGGTGAAGGGAAGAGGCGCACAATAGGACTTTTGTGTGTTCCTCTGTGATAGATGTGACCCATGCAAACCTCTGATTACTTGATTACTAACAGTAATCTATTGAACAACAAAGGACACAGCAGATCTTTGGAGCGTTTGCCCCATAATACAAAGGCTGTCGGTTTAATCCCAACTCGGCCAGTGCATACTGCCGTTGTGTTCTTGGGAAAGATGCTGCCTTGCCTCCTGTGTCTGTGAACTGTGAATGAGTGGATTTATGAGTGTGAAATAATGTGCCTCAAGTGTCTTTTAAACTTGCACAGTCCCAACCAATAAACTAAAAAAAATAAAATAAATGCCTCTACGCCACTCACTATAACATTATAACCACATGCTTAAGTGGCCCCTGATACACTGTTCTGCCTCTCCATCAACACTTTGACCGTCTTTATCTGTAACTGTAGGGCATTGTAATATGTTCTAACATCTTCCATTGTACCTGTGTCAACCACACTGGGAAAATTACATGAGATAATCTCTGTTGGTCATTTTACAAGTGGGTCGCTTCTGACATATCAGTGTTTATGCAAAATACGTATAATACAGGCTGCAGACCATGTCCATGAATCAAGTGGCAGATTTTGCTCAAAGGTGACTGAATAGTGATGGCGAGGTGAAGGTGCTGGTGGTGAACTGATAATAAAGTGGCAGGCCATTGAGCTTTGGTTTCCTTTAGTTCCATACAGAGGAAAGTTATTATCAGAGAGCTCTGGGCCTAATATCCTTTTGTGCCAACGGCACATTGCAGACTGGAGATTGTGGATGAAAATAATCATCCCTTTGAAAGGCCAGGGGAAGTTAAGCACACCTAAAGTAGACCACGACACATAGGGGCTGATAAGAAATAACTGTCTTTGTAAAGGAAAAAAGAGAGAGTTCACCTTGTCCATTTATGTGACTGTGACCACTCGGCTGTCAGTCAAAATTAATGATATGCGCACTTAACCTAACGTCTAGTTTAATGCATTGACATTCAACATTAAAAGCACTGTAAGAATATGTTCAAGATTAGGGTTATTTAAAGAGAGAATTGCAATCCATACTTCCTAAAGTAAAGTGACATTGTTATTAGTGCCCTTTTCTTGCAGTAGAAAGTGCATTGACCTTTAGGAAAGGACTCCATCCAAGGCAGCACAAAATACTTTGTTTATAAGTGAGCATGATTCTCCGGCCTCTTAATTTGTGGGTTTACTCATTTGACTCAGAAACAAACTGTAGAAGTGGAAAAGCTTCCTCCCACTGTCCATAGACATAATGGTGTTGGCAAAATTGTTCAATTCATACCATCTGTAGTTCTGGTTCTGAATTATAAATTTGTAAATGTATTAATGAAAAAAATCCTTGATATGCAGCATCTCATTGTCAAGGGGGACAAAACATTTCAAATTGAACACAACACAGTACAACACAGGACAAGTTACACAACAAACATATATAGATTAACATAAAGACAATGTTGCTCAGACCTCTCCTCTCTCATGTAGTGTACTACAAATGGGCCCATTTTGACTGAGCAGTTTCACCAGTCTGAAGCTTGATAAGTCTAATATGGGAGCCGCTTTTTGTGAACCAGTAACTTTTATTGCTCACGATGTCATAGAAAGGTCACTTTTTGACTTTCCTGCAAGGTATCAGATTGAAAACCAAAATGATGGCCCCAGAGCGGGCGATAAGTAAATCGAGCTTTTAATGGTCGGTGAATGGCCACTGGTAATCTGCGCAGGACAGGAAGCACAAGGCAGCACAGCCACAGAGGGCGATGACGGGGCATTCTTGTGCAGTTATTATTAATGCTATCATACATCAGATAGGCCTGAGTGGAGACTGAAAGCTGGTGATGAATTTGGGCCTTCTGTCTGGGGTCTGAACAGAGGACGAGCTACTGAGGGGCACTTAAGGTCATGGATGAAAGATACCACCCAAAAAGTACTCCTGGGACTATTTATTATTATGTATAATGGAGAGTATGGGTGCCAGGACACACCTCAGGGACTCGGGAGGTTATTAGGTGACAGCGAGAACAACACAAGGACAGCCTCTGGTGAGCTTGTGTACACAATGCAGTAGCTGTGTAGAAATCTCTGCACAATGACACACTCTGCATGTGAGCTTAATGTCATAGGTGGACAGTAACTGGATTTTAAAAAAAAACAACAACAACAATATTGGCAAAAGTGAGATTCAGTTGAAGTATTGCATGACTTTAAATTTGATAGCTAGCAAGTTAACCAGAGGAGGAAGAAATAGCAGATACACAAGCAACAAATTAACTAAATAAAAGTATCAGTATCATTTTACTATGAGTACTTTCTGTAGAAAGATGAGCAGAAGAGTGTAAATGTGCCCTAAGCCTATGGTGTTTTCTGTCTCCTATTCCTTTTGTTTTGATCAGAACTACCTTTTTACTTATTATTTGTTTATTTGGTTGGGGACAGTGTATGTTAATGAGCACACTTGAGACCCATGTACGCAAACACACCGCTGGCTAATTTTGACCCATTGTCCTGCATCCTTCTGTGGACCCACCACCTGCAGGAGGAGCCATAGGGGCTGGTGCAATGTGATTTGGGCAGCTCCAACAGCTGCTCCCACGACCCGGCAACGGACAAGTGGAAGAAAATGTAAATGGATGTCCTGCACCCACAAACACACTCTCATTTGTCCCGGCCTATTGTACATGTTTTTAGTGGAAGGGGAGACCGGAGCACCCCAAGGAAACCTGTCCTGAGCTCCACTGAATAACTGCTGCTTTACAGTGGGTTTTCACCTGCTAAAAATAAAAGATCAAAGTACTTCAATGCAGTTAAAAAGTGTAGTGGAGTTGAAAGAATCTAAAAACTATTCAATAAACAATGTACTCAAGTAATGTAAAGATATACCTAAAATGTGTGCTTATAGGCTATACTTTTCACTACTTTGTTAATTTCCTCTACCTGGGTCAAATATGGTCGGTTGAACTAAACTGCTTTATAGTTTGCTTTTGTGTGGAAGAAGAGGATATCATTTAAGTTTAATCTTTATTTAAGGGACAATTTACAGAGTCATTAAGCTCATAGATATGAGCTGCGCCAGATTGAAGCTAAATAGGTTACATCTGTAGACCCTGGATACAAAATTAATTAACAATGCACATTTTTCACCCTTTGCTCTATTCTTTCGGCCGGGCCTTTGTAAGACATCAAAGATGTGAGACCTTTCAGAGAACTTAAAAGATATACAGCATGAACTCAGAGGTCAGTTGATCAAAACATCACAACTTTTTGGCTTACACACTGTAATAGCATACTTCTGAGAGACTGAGGCTTTGTGTAGGCTACTTTTATTACTTCTGAAGATAGAGATTATGCTCACATAGAGCAAGTCAGGCTTTGGAAATGTTCTTACCAGGTGGTAGATGGGGAAACAGCTAAGTTTGAATGGCTTGCAGGTCCAGACAGTGTAAACTAAACCTGCAGAGTTCTGTCTGGCACACGGCCCTCTCAGTTGGACAGACCTCATCACTGCGTGGGTTTTGTCTCAGAGTCTGGCTGAGGGACCGTTAGTATGAGCGATCTTTCACGTTCCACACATCCACTGCACTGCAATCCTCTCCATTGAACTAAACTACTTCTGCAGATGTTGGAAAGAGCGAGAGTGGATGTGTTTCCGGGATCCGATTGCATCAATTCTGTGAGAAGGTAAAACATGTTTTATCAATCAGGAGGGAAACATGGCCTACAACTTTATGTACTAAAGACAAACCATACAGTAATAAAAAATGCATAATACATATAGTGGGAGGAAAAAGTGAGTACACCGTTTGGAATTTCTTGCATTTCTGCCTAAATCGTAAAACTGCTTAAACTAATACCACCCAAACATTTACATTTCATCACATTTTATTGGCCATAACATATTAACATTCACAGGACAGCATGGAACAAGTGAGTACACCCTTAGATTCAATAGCTGGTTGACCCTCCTTTGGCAGCAATAACTTCATCCAGACGTTTCCTGTAGTTGCAGATTAGACGTGCACAACGATCAGGATGAAACTTGGACCATTTACAAAATTGTTGCAGTAAAGCAAGATTCCTGGGATGTCTGGTGTAAATCGCTTTCTTGAGGTCATGCCACAGCATCTCAATTGGGTTTAGGTCAGGACTTTGACTGGGTCATTTCATAACACGTATTTTATTCCTCTGAAACAATTCTGAAGTAGACTTGCTTTTGTGCTTTGGGTCATTGTCTTGTTGCAGCACTGGCATGTGCTAGTGATTTCTGTAAGTCTTTAGATGACACTCTAGGGTCCTTTTTTACCTCATTGAGTATTCTGCGCTGTGCCCTTGAAGGCATCTATACAGGAAGGCCACCCCTTGGATGTGAAGCAACAGTGCCAAACTGTCTCCATTTATAGACAATTTTTCTAACAGTGGATTCATGAACATCAAGACTTGACCGTGGGTCTTCAGACTGCTCTTTTTAGCGAGGCATGATGCACATCATACAATGCTTCTCAACAAGAGACAATTCTTCAATCAATCAATGGTTCTGTATAGTCCAATATCACAACAGAAGTTACCTCACAGGGCTATAACTAAACATTATGGCAAAAAATAAAAAATAAAAAATAAAAGACAATGTAAAGTGCAGGCAAGTGAAGTACCCAGGCAGACATAAACGTAAATGTCAGCAGCAGGTGATGAGGAGTGGCGTGGGTGTCCCCTGTCCTTAGACTCTCCAGCATGGTGAGGAAAAACTCAAAAACCCAGGGGGAGAAAAGAGAAACCTTGGGGAGATCCACTCCCATGGACGGACAAGCTATAAAGACCCACAGTGTGTTTTTAGTGTGTGTTTTTCAATGGCAAGGGCACCTCAGTGATTGGACTACAGGTTGGCTCGCACCTGACTCTAAATGTCTGCATACATGTGTCTAATTACTGCTGCTGTTAGACCATCAGCTCCTAATTTTAATTTAACTCACACCAAAAAACTTGATATTTTTTTTGTATTGTGCAATAAAAATATGATTAAATGAGAGTGGTATTAATTTAAGCAGACACTGTTTACTCATTCCACTGTACATTGGACTTCACATGCCATATATACTGTATATAAGTAATTCAGTGAAAAGGTACAGATAACAGATAGTCATAACTTTCCTCTATTTCGGTTCTTTTTTATTTTTCCTGATCAGCACCATCTGTCTCTGTGAAAATTGGAGAGAAAAAACTCTGGTGCTTACAATCAACAATTTACTTTCCTGGAAATCTAATCATTCTCAAACACACAAAAACAGTCATAGTTTGGTATAAATCCTGATGAAGTGAATAAAGTCCATCTGCTCTGTCAGTCCATTCATCCATCCATTATTATCCATTATTATTATTATCTTTTGGGACAAAGAAGGAAAAGTATAGTCTTTGATTAGGCCTATAACACGCTATGTACTGATATGTTTTTGTCACGCGTGTCCATCAGCACATTGTCACAACCAAATAAATACTACATGTACAAATGTAGTTACATTGGATCATTCATATGAGCTGAGCAGCACTTTTTCGTTGTTAGCCAATATAATCCCTGCCACACGGGGTCGCTGGAGGTTGAGGATCCCGGCTCTGAACTGCAATTTTCCAACTTTTAAAGTACACATTTTAAAAGCGCACCACTGCCTTCTGAAGGAAACACTATTTTTGTTATTATTCTTCCTGTTGGACACATGAGCATGGGAGAGTACATCATCAACAGAGCAGACACAAACTTTTTGGTGGCTTTGTATTGTTTTTATTTATTTATTTTTGCTGCCAACGCGCCACGCGCATAATGTGTCAGTGTTGACACCGCTCTGGGCTTTCCCTCGTCTCCCTGCCCGCCTTTCCGCCGTGACTCTCACGGGATGTACGACGGGGGTGAGCTCCTCTCAAACTGCAGCCTGTAGATTTCACCTGAACGGAGACGAAAGGATGACTGCTTGTGTTGTAAGCGGACTCCGGTGAAGCATCACTGCCTAGAGAGTATTTCGTCTGTTTTCAAGATCTCCACGCGCTGCGTTGCTTTCCGCTACAGTTTAGGACTTTACCAAGCAACAAGACACCGCTGTCTGGCTCCCGATGTAGAGGCTGACTCATGCTTTGATTTCGGCTTTTTTGTAGGCTATGAATGTGTCCACAGGGCGCACCGCATGTGGCAAAGATTTCCTGACAATAGCCTACCACGCACTTCACGCGCAAGTCAGCAACTTGGAAAGCGCACGCTGAGAACCAGTAGAGGAGTCATGACTGAGGAAGGTGCAGATGTTTTCTTGATAACATTGTAATCGGGACTTGCTATTTTGAAACTAATTAGAATTTTTTTTACTGTCGTCTTTTTTTCCTACAAAGATGTTGAAAGGAAAGCCTCTCATGCCCCAATTGATGGATTGTTCTTATATCAAACTGGTTCACGAGGAGACCACAGACTTATAACATATTAGTTTTACTGTACCATGTTTTTTTAAGTATTCTCACAGAATTATCTTTTTCCAAGTCCTTTCCACCACCCAGTGATGCTGTAATAGAACTATTGTTGTAAAAAATTACTTTGTTTTGATTAATTTCGAAGATCATCTTTTTTTCTTCTTCTTGAAAACATGTGGATCTTCCTTGTTCTTCAGACGCTGGCTCTACACATTGGAGGTAATCAAATCTCTTCATCACTTTGTCGGTATATGTAGTTGTGTTTGATACCTAAAGTCCCTTTTTTTTAGGACTTTGTTGCAGACACAAAGTAACTCAAACTTTGTGTCTGCAATGATGTTTATTCTGACCAATGTGGGGTGTCTTGATTCTGCAATATCCATGAGTACAGCTTCTCCCTCAGATCCTAGTTGGCCAGCACATCCAATATGTTGATCGACCTAATGACTGTTCATCCATCATGTTGCATGGATGAGAACTTGATTTGATATTGGTATTCATGCAGACAATGTGGACAATCTATATAAGCTTGCCTTTGTTTCCTATTCCATTTACATATACCTTCAAAGCAATTGCAATTTATTAAATCTAAAGGATTTTTCAGATTTGACATAGCACTGGGGTGAGAGCTGAGTCACTGTCATCAGGTGTATGTTAATGATATTTTGCCATATGCCGAGCTCTCCGCAGTAACTATCCCCAGCATGATCCTAATTGAGCATTGTATGTCACAAAGCCACAGGAAATGGCCCTCTCGTTGTGAAAAGTGATGGAAATTGATAACACACACCAGGAAATTAGTGAGAAAATTCTCTACTCGGAAAAATGCCTGAGCAGCATAATTAGGTGTAATGAGGAATCCACCAATTTTGACGTAATTGTTTGTACCTTTTCACTCATGTGGTTTCTTTCTTTTGGCGAGGGCGGACAAAGTGACACAATCTGGTCATTTTGTATGAATATAATAAATAGTCAAGTTTTGTAATGCATTTCTTTTGTTTTTTGTGGTTTGAATTGTGTGTTGTGCATTCCTCTTACTTGGGTTGTTGTAAAGTTTAGGTTAGACGGATTTTAATTGGGGTCTGTAACCTTTTGGATCCAGCAGACCTTTTCTTCCCGGAAATAGTAAATTCTCATCTGTAAAGTGCTGCAACTAATTTGAATGAACTGCTTACTGTGAAAGTGAGGCGTGCATTAGGACTAAACCAGCGTTAAAGAGGGCTAAATAAAGTCTAAACAAGGAGTGACTCAGTAAATAAGACAATGTAAGGTCCAGGCAAACATAAACCTAATGTCCAATTAAATATCAGCAGCAGGTGGTTACGAGCCCGTGAGTGTCCCCCGTCCTTAGAAGGGTTTGAACTACAGTATATGTCTAGATCTGCCATTCTCTGGGAGGCAAAAATGGTTCTCAGATTTTCCTTTCAAATCCAAGACCATTCCATTTTTTCTCCCATTTTTATTGAACCAAAGCAGGTCTAATATTAATGATCTAACACAAACAAAAGCATGTCCCCTGAACCTGAGGACACTTTCAGTGTGTTCTTCCTTACTACTACATTTACCCCAGTGTATTTCACCATCTTTTTTAACCGAGCAGAGATTGTTCACTTCTTTGCAGAGAGTTATTATGTGTAATTGTCTTGCACCTGGCCCTGAGTGCCAGTGCAGCTCTTTATACTCTGCCCCTGACGCTCTTTAAGGCGTACACCATGTGTCCTTGAGCAACGAAGGACCAACTGAATGAGAGGTGACATATAGTCAATTGTGAGGTTTATGTTATCATGTTGACAATAACTGTAAGCATTTGAATCGCCTGTCTGTTTTTCTGATCTCATTCTCTTCGTCGCCGGGACTGGCCATCTTGAGTTTTCTATACCTGAAAGCCTCAGGTGAAAATGTGAGACTTTTCTGACTATATTTTTTAACTCAGACATATTGATGTCAAACATTGTTTTGGCTAGATGTTTTGTACCTCATAAGTATTCTATTTAATTGCAGTCTATTCACCTGTTTGTGTATGACAACTTCTCCTGCTCTGGATTTTAAGCAGAAGATGTTTCTGTTGGTCCTGATACTATTTATAATAGAAGTAGCTTTCTGTATAGACTGGATGCTTCTTCCTGCTTCTAATAAGTAGGCCTGTCACGATAATTAGATTTTCACTTTATCATGCAGTATACAATAAATAGCTCACTTTTCCTTTTCATTTATAGGACATTTATAGGACCGTCCGTCTGTCTACCCCAGGGCAGCTGTGGCTACAATAATAGCTTACCACCACTAAATATGGAGTGAATGAGTAATGCAATGTAAAGCATCTTTGAGGGTCCAAAAAAGCGCTATATAAAACCGATGCATTATTATTATTAAAAATAAAATCTGAAGTAATAGGTCTTATCTTGTTCAGTATTAAATAATATATTTACAACTCTTACAACGAAATGTATAGTCTTTATAGAAGATAAATCAGGCATAATAGATTTAGTTTTTGTTTTGAACCATGTTTTTCCCCACATCAATAATAAACCTTGAGTTGTAATTTGCTTCTTGCATGCAGGTTTGAATATAGTGTAACGTCCTGACTATTGAGCGCACCACAATAAAAACGCACCAACTACATTTAAAAAGAAAATTGTACAAATAGGCTGTACTTGTCTATAAGCTGCAAGTGTCCTAGTTGTAACATGAGATATTCACAGAAAGATGGTACACGGACCGGTGGTAACACACCTGGTTAAAAAAAACTGTAGCCTGTAGTCATTTATCGCTATCAACTTCCGTCTGTGCACTATCATTGTAGTGGCTAAATGCCCTGTGCTAATAGCCACAATAGGTTGAAGGTGTACAGAAGTTCTTTAAGCACGCATGTCTTCAAGAATACCAAAAAGAGTCCAGTGGAGTTATTAAAACTGATTTATTTTAGCTCACCTTTTGCCTTAAAGGTCCTATATCATGAAAAATCGACTTCTTGGAGCTTTTAACCATGTTGTTATGCTATTTCCTTATCAAAAACACCCCCAGAGTGGTTTTTGGCTTCATTCCTTCATTCTTCATTTTTTTACCATCTAAAGAACATAGCCAGAGTCCGCCCCATTCTCTCTCGGGCCAACACGGAGACGCTAATGCTTGCTTTTATCACCAGTCGTATCGACTACTGTAATGCCCTGCTTTCTGGTCTTCCCAAAAAGAGTATCTCAGGTTTACAACTTTTACAAAATTCAGCAGCTCGTGTCCTGACGAAGACCAGGAGGCGGGACCACATTACACCGGTTTTAGAGTCACTGCATTGGCTCCCCGTGTGTTTCAGGATCCATTTTAAAGTTCTTTTAATGGTTTTTAAATGTCTTAATGGTCTTGGTCCTTCTTATCTTTCAGAATTGATTTTACCATATGAGCCTTCGCGGTCCCTTCGCTCCTCCGGCAGGGGTCTCCTAGTTATTCCTAAAGTCAACAGAAAGACTCACGGCGAGGCGTCTTTCCAATATTATGGCCCTCGCCTCTGGAACGACCTGCCAGAGGAGCTCAGGACCGCAGAGAACGTTCATGTTTTTAAGAGCAGGCTCAAGACCCACCTTTTTAGTTTAGCTTTTAATTAATATTTACTTATATTAACCTTATTTACCGGTTTTAGTTCTATTACTTCTTTATTTTCCCTCTTTTATCCTGTGCTATTTCACACACAGTTTTAGCTGTTTTTAATGTATCTCTTATTAAATTTTTATTTATTTATTTTTATTCATTTATTTTTTATGTTCTCCTAGTGGTTCCTCTGAGGGAGCCCTCTGCCCCGGGAGTGCTGGTTGGCTGTGGCCGTGCGGGCGCTCTCCTGGGGGTGCCTGGATGGAGGTAGGACGTCTCTCCTACACCTACTCCGGGCCCCCTGGGTTGGCGCTCTGTGGCTGTGGGCGATGGGCTGCTCCTGGTGCAGACGGCTCCTTGGATGATGTTTCCTCTTTCGGTCGATCTGTACCCAGCCTTATACTCAACTCTATGTCCATTTTTATTTAAGACTTTTAACTGCTGGGCTGTCTGTACGTATATGTGTCTGTGTGCGCAGGTGGTGGGTGGTGGGGTTGTAGTCATTTATGTATATTTACTGGTGGGGACGATTTTTATTATTTTTAATGATTTTTAAGCACTGTAAAGCACTTTGTGTTACATTTTGTATGAAAAGCGCTCTATAAATAAAGTTTGATTTGATTTGATTTGATTTGATTCACGCAGTTCTCTGCAATCCTCCTGGATCCTGCTCTCTGAGCAGCTGCTCCGCCCTCTCCTGGAAAACGACTGACTTGTTCCGTTGTGTCGTCAGAGCGGAATGGAAGTGCTCGACGCCTGTAATGTAATGCCTTACGGCCTAATTTATAAAACAGCTTTTTCATTATTTCTGTAATGAGAAAGAAAGACACAAAAAAGAGTTACAGAACTTTATTCAACCTTTCTAAAGAAGAGGACACTCGCCAGAAGTTGGAATTTCTCTCCGGGATTCAGCAACTGTCAGCCAAAATAGTGTTTGTCTGTGACAGTCACTGATGGTTGCTTGGTGAACCTTGGCCAGAACCAAAGTGGATTAACTTTTATAACCAACGCGAGTACCACAATAAAAAACCCAGATGGACCAGAGTGGTGAGTCAATCAAAACGCGTGTTAGTGTGTGTGTGTTAGCCATTTATGAAGCTGTGTTGCACATGTCAACTCCTTATAACTGCATCAGTTAACTGTCTTCCGGGTTGGAAAAATACCTCCAGAAAATACTTATATTTATCACAAAAAATTGGGCTCCATAGTGTTAGTGGTACACTATATCATATAAATGCCTATACTTTACTTTGGAATAGCTAACAAACAACAAACAAAGAACTCTGACAATGACACAGTCAAAAATCATATCGCTTCTGTACCTTCCAACACCTGGTGCCAATTTCCTGTCCTTTATAACAGGTTTGTCTCCTTACAAGAAAAGGTAAACCACAGTGCCCCATAGGGGCAGGAGGCACACATACATAGGACAGTCAAAATGGCTCCTACAATCATCATATGAATTTTTTCATGTGTTTTCCATGTGGGTCAGATGCGCAAAATGAACAATTAAACTAAGATCTTCCTTGGTGCATTATCTTTTCCACCTGTCTGTCTCACATTTCAAGGTTCAAGGTACTTTATTTGTCATTTTCAACATGCCACAAAAGAAATGAACGAAATTCAGTCCTCAAGGCCTTGCGCTTCCTGCTAGAGGGCCCAAGAGGGCATTATGCCTGTAAAAAATATTAATTCAATGAAGAGTTGCCTCACAGGGCTGCGCCGAACATTAAGGCAATAAAACAGAGCAGTAAATAAGACAATGTAAAGTTCAGGCGAATCAAGTATCCAGGCAAACATAATGTCCAAATAAGCATCGGAGCCGCATGGCTGTCCTTAGGCTCTCCAGCACTGCAAGGAAAAACTCAAAAACCCATGGGGAGAATCACAGTCCCATGGAAGGACAGGCTATAGAGACCCAGGGCTGATGGGAGTCCCTAAGCAGACGGGCCAAGATTGCAGACTGTCCAGTCCTTGTTGTATAGACCACAGGGTTCAAAGCATGTGAAAAAAGTAACGGCTTATAGTCCAGAAATTATGGTAATCCAGTATTATTTAGTTGTTTCTAAGTGCTTCGGTTTGCTCAATTTTGTTGTGCAATAGATAGAGCATATCCTCCACATTTTTTTAAATTAGAATTTATCAGCAAACCCACTCTGAGCTCACAAGCTTATTACAGCGCCATCCATTTGGTAGCATGCCATTACCTGAAAAATGACAGGCTCTATTTTACGTCTAAGACAGATCATTCCCACTGCCTCCTACAGAGGGCATCCCTATATATCAAGAAGCAAACCAAAAAAGGTAATGAGTGATTTTTAAACAGACATTATTTTAGGTTATAGCATAGATAATGTCATTTCTGAAGTGCCCAAAAGCCAGTTTATAAGCCACAAATATGTCCACTTCAATCACTATGTTCCTTTTAGCTTTGTAAGTTAAATGAATGCTGGTTATGAGACTCGTTCTCTATAGTCGGTATTTTGATTTTTAACTGAGTTGGAAAATGGAAATCTTTGCGAATCTGCCCAATTTCACAAACATATGGTCGTCAGGATGTAAATTAGTCTCTGTTCTACAGGGACTTACCGTAGATTAAGATGCTTCATGCACTTTGCTGATAGTTGGTTTTTATTCTGTTTACTTCTGTATCACAGGACATGAAAAGAACAGGGAAATCTCCATCTTGGCTGTGTTTCTTGTTTTTTTCCCTATAAAGGCTATCTGCGACTTTTGGTTTGAGAGAGCAGTGGGATGCATTTCAAAGATTTGTTACAGGGATGGCTGATATATAAAACATGCAGATTCCTTTCCCGAGCCTCTTCAAGAATTCCTCCCCTTTGTTCTGGCTGTTTTCAGAGATGTATAGATTACACGAGGATGATGTTGGCAGGAAGAAAAGTGCTTAAAAGTCATGCCAGTGACTCGCATAATGTACTGGAATTTGTAATCAGATTTTGATATCTGGTATTCGTTATCAATCAATCAATTAAACTTTATTTATAAAGCGCTTTTCATACCGAAAGGTATCACAAAGTGCTTTACATATTACAACATTTAAAACAATACGCCCCGCATCATATGTATACTAGGGCTCAAAGATATATTGTTATCGTATCGATATTGAAATATGAACATTCAAGATATTAATATCGAACAAGCAACGAAATATCGTTATCGTATTGATATCAAGATATTAACAATAAAATAAAAAAAGCAAGATATAAACGATATAGATTTTTTAATCATGTCCACTGTAGCACTTTGAGATTTGGCGTCAAATGTAAAGTGCATTATAAATAAAATGTATTATTATTATTATAGATTTTCATCAATAAAACTGCACTCTTTGTTTTTATGTTTTTATTTTTCGGAAAATGCTTGGTTTTCACCTAACCTATAGTTGTATCGATATCGAGATATCTGGCATGAATATCGAGATATAGCCCTAATATATATACACACACACACACACACACACACACATATATATTATATATATATATATATATATATTACACATAAGTGCATACAATAAATAATTAGGACTAAATAAATAAATGTCAGTTAAGAGCTAAACTAAAAAGGTGGGTCTTGAGTCTGCTCTTAAAAACATGAACGTTCTCTGCGGTCCTGAGCTCCTCCTCAGGTCATTCCAGAGGCGAGGGCCATAATATTGGAAAGACGCCTCGCCGTGAGTCTTTCTGTTGACTTTAGGAATAACTAGGAGACCCCTGCCGGAGGATCGCAGGGGCCGTGAAGGTTCATATGGTAAAATCAGTTCTGAAAGATAAGAAGGACCAAGACCATTAAGACATTTAAAAACCATTAAAAGAACTTTAAAATCGATCCTGAAACACACGGGAAGCCAATGCAGCGACTCTAAAACTGGTGTAATGTGGTCCCGCCTCCTGGTCTTCTTCAGGACACGAGCTGCTGAATGTTGTAAAAGTTGTAAACCTGAGATACTCTTTTTGGGAAGACCAGAAAGCAGGGCATTACAGTAGTCAATACGACTGGTGGTAAAAGCATGCATTAGCGTCTCTGTGTTGGCCCGAGAGAGAATGGGGCGGACTCTGGCTATGTTCTTTAGATCTTTGTGATATTCTTAATGTGTGGAATTAAAGTCAGCTCAGAGTCAAAAATCACACCCAGGTTCTTCACCTATGAGGAAGGATTAAAAGACAATAGTTTTGGTAAAAGTTTCTCTCTCTGGACCTCAGGACTGATGACTAAAACTTCAGTTTTGTCCTGGTTAAGCTGGAGAAAGTTTTCTGCCATCCAGGATTTTATATTTAAAATGCAGTTAAAAAGTGCATCAGGCACTGGTGCCATCAGGAGACATGGAGATGTACAACTGTGTATCATCAGTGTAACTATGAAAGTTGACTCTATGTCTCCTGATGACATCACCAAGAGGGAGCATATACAGGTTAAAAAGCAGTGGCCCTAAAATCGAACCCTGGGTGTATACTAAGCAACTATGGTTGCTTAGTATACACCTTGCAAGTTAATATTTCACCTGTATGAATACTGACATGCACATTTCATATGCAACTTCTAAAATTTGCAAACTATAGCAAATGTCAGGCATTTCTTTGTTTAATGTGTTAATAATTAATCTATAGATGTATTTCTCCATGTATCTCTCATCAATATTCTGTATCTATATGAGGAATTTAACTCAACCTTTCTCTATAGCCGGTTATTTCAAGTATCTGTGCACTTTGTGTCCAATATCCTGTAGTCTATAGGCGAACTCTTATCATTTACTGTTGAATACTGAGGGGATTATTAAAAAGGTCTGGGGGATGCATATTAAGTGCAGCTCTCCAATCAGTGAATCAAAAGAACATGTTTTTGCCCCATAAATCCATAAATCATCAGCATAATATTTCCACACAGCACATCTGCCCTCTGTTAATTGCCTCTTTATTATAGCTGTGATCTCGCCTTCAATTTAATCAATTTCATGATTAGAGGTGAATGGCTGGAAATTGTATGAGAGCTGTTTAGAGGAGATTGGTGCCTTTTGGGAGCAGTGGTGCTTTGAAATGATAAACATGCTGATTTGTGCAAAAGTTAAAAATGGTTCTTGTAAGACAGAGCTTCTTTAAGAAATATATATATAATAATTGAACTTGGTCTTAATGACAGAAAACCACCTCAGACTTCAGGCTTTGCTAAATATTTTGCACTTTCTGTGGTCATAGAACTAAGTACAAACGCTGCCTGCTGATGAAACTGTTTGGTAACACTCACTAGTGCTGCAAGCAGCCTTGTACACAACTGAGTCAAGCAGCAGGAAGCAGTTCATTAGATCTAAGACACGGCATAAGCCTTGATAATACTCTCACAGGAGAAAGTTATTTGCATTAAATACACTTATATACAGTCTGTGTTTTCTTTTCATTTCAACTGTATTTAAACTTGCTTAGTCAGAATCACTTTTTTTTCCGAATCACTTTTTGCGGGAGTCCAGCCCATCAGAGCTTGACATACTGCTTGACAAATAGCACCCGGAGACACGGGGAGAACATGCAAACTCTACAGAGAAAGGCCCCAGCTGGTCGGGGAATTCAAGCCAGAAACGTCTTGCTCTGGGGCAAAAGTGTGCCACCACATACACTGAAGACACTTTCCTTAGTCATTCAACAGCATGTTTTTGGTGAATTGGTGACTAAGTATAATATAGTGAATCAATAGGATGTCAGTATTTTTTTATAAAGAGAAATGTGTGACAGTAAAAATCATTTTATGCATTTTATGCAATTTATGCTCTCCTTCATACAAAGGATCAAATAATTGTTTACATAACTGCAAGACAAAATAAGTCACCACACCAAGGGCAACAAACTGGATTGCATTTTACATTGAGCAAGACGATGCGTCAAAGACACACGCACACAACACAACTTCCGTTCTTATGGAAAGATATACAGTAGGTAAAGGACATTATGAACTTTAAGTGCTGTAAATGTGCTGCCTGTTGCTGTCTCGGGATTCCTTCCTGTCAGCAAAGATTCATCTACGCATAAGTCCTAAAACGTATGCATTTTTGATTCGAGTAACCGCTGGCAGGTGGCTGGACAAAGGCCTGTCAGTGTGTAGCGTGTGCATTGCGCGTCAGTATCTGTCAGAGCCATCCCAACCGAATGCATTAGCGGCAATGATGTGACAGGTACATATTGTCAAGGCCCATTGACTTCTTTGTGGTGTGGCTGATTGATTGTCAAGATTATGTTTAAATGGAAGTGGCGCAGGTCTTTGTGATTCAAAGTGGCGTGCCCATGCAGCAGAATGCCGAACAGGAGTCTTTACACTGGCCCTGAATTTTAATCCAGAAATATGAGTTGTGCCTATTGAGTGCTCAGATCGGTGAATAATCACCATAGACTGGAGTGTGTTGTGTCCTTTCGACTGTAACTGCAGTAATGTAGTGCTGCTGCCATTATGCTAAATAGGTGCACATTAGTGGTTTCTATAAAAGATGATGATTTTGACTTATGGAGAGATTCCTTTTTTATGCTACAACATTAATTTTGTAAGTTATATGCATGGTGAAGGCGTAGTGGTACATGTTGTTGCCACACTGTGAAAAAGTCGTTGTGTCAGTCCCAAGGGTCTGGGTGTCTGTGCGGAGGTCTGATCTTGATGTCCTTGTGTTTGTCACTGATGGATGGACAGTACATAATTCTGTACCATGAATCCATTTTAGTGGTGCTTTATTTTTGGCTCTGTTGTACAACTGTGAATAATATGGTTATACCCGTGGCGTTAAGGTCACAAGGCTGGCTCACTTCCTTCTCTAAGGTCTTCTGTAGAGCAGACACATTATGTGTGATATTAGAGAGGATTATTGAATAGTGTAATGTAATTTTTTTTTTCATGATCAGTCTAGCCATCTTTTTTGTCCTAGTTTGCCATTGCAAAGTAAATGCATGAGTTTAACCATTTACATGAATATTTACTTAATATCTGTAATATTTTTCTACCAATTACACATAAAGCCCTAGGCTTTATTTGATGGGACAGCACAGGGTGAATGGGGGTGAGGTGTGGGGAAGACATTGAGCAAACTGGTTGGATCTGGGACTCAAACTATGAACACTAATGAGATTAAAGTCCTCTGCCATATGTGCAGCTGCCTAACCACTAGACTACTGGCTGCACTGTGTGCACCAATAGACTGTTTTTAATGTCGATAATTTACAATCTTGTATTTTAAAAAGTAGCAGCTTTAGCATTGATGGGTACATGCAGTCTATAATGTAAGTTTGCTATTTTGTAATGACCTTTTAAAGCCTACAGACCTCTGCAGACTGATGTGATTGCTCGGCTAATTGTAAGTGGCCCAAAGTGTCGTTTGACCATTGACTTGCCTGAGTGCAACTTTAGTGTACTTGTTCTTTTTCTAATCAGTGTAAACACAATTACTGTCCACTAATCAGCACTGGGCAGCACTGCCCTTTAAGGCAACCTTCTGCTCAACTCACAACTTGTAATATTTTGTTTGACAGCGTAATGTAAGGAAAGGAGCAGCGCTGTTATTTACCAGTCCTGATCTACAATGTCCAGCTTCTTAACCCCAGGCCCTCAATTTCACACAAATTGAGTGAGTCGTTCTTGACAGAGAGGCAGAATGTCCTCAATGACGACGAACAATTTGACTAAAATGATCAGCCTGGGAATAAAACTTAATTAATTTCTCAATTTATAGATCAAAATACAAAAAGTGTATAAACAGAGGCTGTGTGGTTGACTCACTGTCAGTAAGTAAGTAAGTAGTAAGTAAAGTTTATTTCTAAAGCGCTTTTCACAGATAAAATCACAAAGTGCTGTACCAGAGAATAGGTAAAAACAAAAATATAAAATGTATATACATATGTAAAATTAAAGTGACACAAGTGAAAACCCATCAACCAAAAGCTTTAAATGTCTTCAGATCCTTTTTAAAAGAGTTAACAGAGTCGGCCAGACGCAGAGTCAGGGGCAGGGCGTTCCACAGTCTGGGGGCAACAGACTGAAAAGTAGTGTCGGACTGTAAATAGGTTGAGGGTTCAATCTGTCATACAGAAGTTGTATTATTAAATATCCATCCATCCATCTACTTCCACTTGTCCGTTGCCGGGTCGTGGGGGCAGCTGTATGAGCTGCCCAAATTACACTGCACCAGCCCCTATGGTCCCTCCTGCAGGTGGTGGGTCCACGGGATGACGGCCTCATGGTTCTAACCGGGCTTGTTGGTCTCTCATATGGGACCTCTGAACCGCTCTTTGTCTGACCCGTCACCTATAGGACCTGTTTGCCATGGGAGACCCTACCAGGGGCACAAAGCCCCGACAACAGAGCTCCCAGGATCATGTGGGCGATCAAACCCCTCCACCACGTTAAGGTGGCGGTTCAAGGAGGGGTATTAT
This sequence comes from Proterorhinus semilunaris, assembly GCA_021464625.1. Classification (NCBI taxonomy): domain Eukaryota; kingdom Metazoa; phylum Chordata; class Actinopteri; order Gobiiformes; family Gobiidae; genus Proterorhinus; species Proterorhinus semilunaris. The sequence continues at coordinate 21,074,674 of CM038345.1, read as the reverse complement.
TAAATAAATGTCACAAAATTATTGAAAGATAGGATTTCTCTCTTCTTCTTTTTTTAAACCAGATTTATATACAACCGTAGGAGTCTTTCAAGATTTCAGCCGTGTTAAAAAAAGCCCCTTAAAACTCTCAACAGTAACACTAAAGTCCACAGTTCGTGCACATGTAGTATGAACTATAGTATGGTCATATACGAACTATTTGACCACACAAATCTGGAAAAAAAAACTATTAAAAGATTGAAAGTATCCCCCTGACACATTTTACTTCACATGCCTTTGTGTGTCGGAGCCTGGAACACAGTTGTGCGAAAGGCCAGTAATTAGATTTTCTGGGACTATATGGCGACTGCCACTGAAACTCAAAGTGATGTAATCTGTGCCGCATTCTTAATTGCCTAAACCACATGCAGGATGACTAAATTAGCCTGAAAGTTGGAAGACAACCACAAGCCTTTTCTCCCTGTTAATGCTGTCCAAGCCAAACAATAATCTCTACAGGAAGTTATTTATAACCAGCCAACATATCTCTTGCATTATGTGAATTTGATCATGCTTATCCAGTGACCTCGGTTGGTTTTGAAGTGCTCCCACTGCATAGGACAAAAGAGCAAAGAGAGACCATATCCAGGTGTGTCAGATAGTGGGCTTCTTCTGTCTACTCTGAGATAGACACAGCCAAAAACAAAGCAAGATCTGACCCTGATATCAAAAAATAGCACTGAGAAATATGTTTGGAGCGGGAGATGGACAGAAGCCCTGTGTGAGTGCAGACAGATGAGGAGTGAGGAGGAAGAGTCTGTTGTTGTCATACAGTGCAGTAAACATGGACTAGTCTCTGATAGATAAACTACAAAAAGTACATAAACCCCAGAGGCGAGGAAAAACAGGGAAACACTATCAATTATTTGATAAGAAATCTGGAATCACACACAGTGAATTTAAGGGAAGGAAGAGAACGCGAGCTTTGGAGACTTGCGTGCATTTCAGCTCAATCAACATATTTTTACATCACTCATCCTAACTATGGATTATGATTATGCTGAGCAAGCACATTGAGACCATGTTTACTTTGTTCAAATTAATCGTTACTGTTCAATTTCATTAATGAACCTCTAATCAGCTTGAAGCAGGTTCCATGTCTGATTAAAGAGGCAACAGTTTTACAGTCAAGTCATACATTTCACTGCATGTTTACATTAATTAAGACATGGTTGAATAAGGTGCAATAAATGCAAACTTCACATTTCTTTCACATATAGCAACACAGAGCAAGTGTCACAGTTATAGATTTAATCAGTGGTAATCAGATTTATTTATTTATTTATTTTACTGTTTTTTATTACTCAGAAGTAAAAAGTACTGTGTGACACAACTACTACGTTAAATTACTTAAAAAAGACACTCAAGTGCATGTACTAAACTGTAAGCAAGTTCTTCCCGCCTTGTTGTTTGCAAAGAGCAGTATTATATTCACTAGATAATTGCAGCTTTTGCTAATTGCAACCATTCAAACTGCATTTAAAGGTGCAGCCCTAATTAGAAGAATGATGTATACATTAATTTCAACATGAGCTGTCTGAGTGGTGCACCCCTTGACTGGAAGGTCTACTGTCATGGCATTTTTCTTTTGACTCCCTGGTTTCTGTTAGCAATTTACTGTATTATTTCATTCTTCTTTTTGAGTTTTTTGAGAAGCAGTCCGTGAGACTCATCATAGTCATCTCTGGTGCCATTATCACACAGATTTCTCTGAACAAACAAGTGTTTCGTTCTTGGCATTACAGACTGTCACCTCTCTAATGTTATTCACTGTAATAAAGCTGTGACTGCAATGTGGCAAAGCTTTAACCGCCCCTAAGACAAAGAAACATTTGAATCCAAGTGCACACTATTTTTAGTTTGCCTCTCAATCAAGAGTCGCAGTATTCGATTTAATTCTACTGTGTTTAGGTCGATCGTAGGAGTAAACTTTCCCAACACGCTTTGAGTGGTTATTCAAGTGAACTGTACATCTTAAGGATTCCACTATACCTGTCAAACTCCATATTGTTTCATAGTGGCTGTTTACATTGTTTTGCAGTGATTATATATAAAAATGTATATCTTAAACCAGGAAATTCCCAGCGCATTTTCAAATGGCAAAGGCAAAATTCAGCCTTGTCAGAAGACCGCGGCGTTGAATTTATCAGCACAGTACGTGTCTGTCCTTGGGGAGAGAGGGTTACCAGTATATTTAGGAAGCGAGCAGGACTGGATAAGCCGTGCACTTGAGCATGCAGACACTTTACTATTCTGTTTTTTTCTTTCTTTTTTTTCTCCACACCACACTCTAAATAAAGGGATTTGGAGGAAAATCTTCACTGCGCGCCGACTTTATAAACTGATTTAATCAACTCGCCTGTGCTACAACTCAAATTCCCAGCTGAGGGAAAAAAGAAAAAAAAAAAGTTTTGTTCAATACAAACTTTAGTAGTCAAAGATTTTTTTAAATGCTGCAACCGTACACAAAGCAGTCCCGATTACCTTGCTAGACACACACTTCCATTATTCGAGACAGCCTTTTATTTTCCGGGCTCATCAGAGAGGCACAGTGCACAGCCGAATCACAGCACTGCCATCCATAATCAATCCGCCACGGTTGTGTCGAGACTTGTCTTAATTTGATTTCCTTTAGCCCTCTGATCTGCCGCAGTATTAACATGATCACACAATGTGGCACCATAGATTAGGGCTAAACTGAATACATGCTCAAATCAGTGTATGCATGTATGTAATTGCTGAGATTAAGAGTGTGTTTGGAGTCAGGGGACGGTCATTGACATTGACAGATGAAATGAAAATAATATAGATTTCTCATCCTCCATTATGTTGGAGAGATCAAGCACCGCAGTCCTTCTTCAAAGCACAAGTCCCGTCATGGTTAAACAGTGGGATATTGTGTATTACATATATCAAATTAACATTTCTGATTATTAGAAAAAACTGAAAAATGGTGATGGCTGTAGGATGAATGTAGTTTCAGTTTTGTTAGCCTTCAGTGGTCAAATGGTTAAATAAAGTGCTTCATAGACAAACACCGAATAATTCAAAAGTACTTACAACCAAAAAAGACAAATGTGTCAAATGAAATATATATGAGGAGATGACAGTATTGGTGTTTCTTTGGAAGTTTATAGCTTTGTATTTGAGGTGGGCTTTGATGTTGGCCCTAACAAATTAGAATTGACTGAACTACTGTACTGATACTGCTTTACATTCACACACAATAGCAACATTTCCTTTATAAATGACCTCGCATGACTGGAGTTTTTAAGAACATACTTTTTACTTTGTTCAGGAACTACTTTCTTGTTCATTACTGACCACGCTTGAGTTTTCATCCAACGCAGGCGAGATTGTAATTGTTAAGAATGGGAGTCTATGGCCGTTAAGCCTTAGTTGGCTGTGTGTCCACTTGTTCCTCTTCTTTTTTTTAACTGTGCTTACACACCATTTAATGTCCTGCCACACTTACAGAAGGGCCATCCAACTCTACCCCCGCAGATGCCTCTGTATTTAGCCTGAGTTACGGTATCGTTTTACAATAAAGCGCTGCGTGAGAGAGGGGAAGAGATTCATTGGGGGAGTTGGTGAGGAGGGGGGGAGTTTATGTTGTAGCGCGGTTTTAGAGTGGCCACGAGGAATACTGATGGGCACACAGACCTGCTTTGTGTTTTATCCGAAATCTCTCCACCCCTTGCCCCCCTCTGGCCATGCACCGGTTGGCACAAGGAAGAGGTTGTTCTCCGCCCGCAGGATGCCCAGGGTTCTTGCCGCGATAACACTGGATCAGACCTATCAGTGCCCCCTGCCTCACCGCACCTGGAGGGCTCCGGTTCCCAGCATCCCATAATGACATCCCTGCCGACCCTATACCAACAAACAGTGCCTATTTGCTATCCCATCTGCGGGCCTTTTTACCAAATGGGCCAGTGGAGCGGCAGGGGCAGTGTGTGTGTTTACTCTTTGGCCTGGTCGATACTGTTTAATCCCCGAGATGATGCTTTCTCTCTTGAACTCAAAATAGCTCCTTCCCGCGGTCCAGCCAAACGCCACAAGCCCATTACTCTTTATTAGCTCTTAGCGTCTTAAACATGGGCCATCCATTAGCGGACAGGCTCGGGACATGCGCAGCCGCTCCTGCCTCCAACTTTCACGCACAGTAATTTGAACTGACCTGTAATCAAGAACAATTATAGGGCATTGAATTCGGCTCATTTTGAAGATAAAGTATCGCTGGATTATCTTTGAAAAACCTGCAAACTGGAGATGTACTTGCCTTGCAGCCTAGACCCCCATCAACCTGAATGATTTCTTTTCTATAAAGGCTGGCATGGCGTAATACAATACAGTGTCACATATTGATCCATCTCCAGTCCCTCTTTCTCGAATTTCTTGGTCGCGCTCGAAGCATAAATCATCCGCAAATGTTCCCTGAAGGAAATATTGTATTTATTATTCTTGACGGATGGTCGCAAACTCAATAGGCTCTTATTAATTGAACACGGTGAGAACTATGATGTGGATAATTCGATGGGTCTGGAAGGCGCACGCTCATTGTTCTTGCTTAAGAGTGTCTTGTTTTGCATTCACACTGAGGCGCACCGCAGTGTGGGGTCAGGAGGAGGGCCACGAGGAACGCACTTGTAAATCTCGACAAGTGGTGCAGCTATGAAATACCATTTGTTACTGTTTTCAAAGGAACATCAAGACTGCTAATGTTGGCATATCTTTTTTGAAATCATAAATCGTGGAAAGTTTGGAGGGAAAAAGTTACGGTTCGATGTTTTTCTGTACAAATAATTGTTCTTGGTAGGAGTGTAAGTAACTCATAGAGATGTCCAAACTCTTTTTCCTTGAGTACTGCATATTGAAAACACAAACAGATAAAGGGCTGGTAGTGGTGACTTGACTCATCATAAGGAAATGATTCTTGTTCCAAGTGGGAGGTGGGAAATTTACCAGTTATCAGTTGCCTGGAACGCACCATAATGAACAAACTTCTTACGTCTTGGGAAGTATGAATTAGTCTTAAGGTTTGCAGTTTAAAATGTAAGAACCTTTCAGTGTAACTTTGTTTTTGCAAGTGCTGTTTTTTCTTTCCACCTACATCTGAAATATTCAAAACTAAGAATTGAGTGTAAAGAGATTTTGAAGCACTTCTCGCACCTCTGATAATTTGAAAGCACACTCTCACTTCTCATTCATAATCATTTTGTATTGCTGCACTTGTTCCACGCTCCTCTTGACATGTGCAGTGAAGTCTAAACATGTACATCCGGGCAGTGGAGCAGTTAGGGGCCACTCACCGCAGCGTCCACCCCTCACAGGAGCCGCAGGAGCCTGGCCTGTTGCTCCCTGGTGGCCTCCATTGTAGATGTTCATTTACTCTGACTGTGAGAGTGTGAAGGCTTCTGTTCGCTCCGGCAGTCCTATATCCGCCCACAGTCCTGGCGCGTGTAGAACGAGTGAGCCTGTGTGGCGCTGCTTGGCTAGTTAGCGCTCACCTGGCACCCCTCAGCCCGCTGCTCTGCTGAATTTAAGATATAGCATGATGTAACTACAGATATTATTTAAAGGGAAGGCTAGAACTATGAAAATGTTTTCAGATCCATAATGTCATATGCTGTCAGGTTCAAGGTCAGCTGAGCTTTCAAGTCAAATAACGTGCCTTGAGAGATAGCTTACCTTGTCACATTTTTAGTCTTTTGCTTTGCTGTCTAGCTCTCTTATTAGCTCTCTTATTTATTTATCAGTCTCCAGCACAATAGAACAAAAAATAGTTTTCAACATTTTTGCATTTTTATCAGTTCGCCATTTGATTTGATTTGTTGTTGTTTTTTTTGGCGGGTGTGCCCTACAGCCCCACGAGTTGGGCGGCACAATGACATCCTAGCAATAACTATGGTTAGGACTATAGTGAGACTGCAATATATAAAGGAAGAATAGGGAAACATTTTATATTGAGCTGTTTGAATACTATAATAAAAATATTTTTTGTAATATTTCACTAACCTATTTAAACACATTATGTTCTATTTGACGTAACCTTGTGTTTAATCTTGTTTTTATACAGTATTACGCTGCGTTTGCAAAATTTGCGTAAATCTAAGGCAGATGGAGGACTGATACTGTACATTGTGTTCTTACGATACAGATAATGCGCCACCCAATGTTGCGTTACTATATTTTCTAACATATTGTGCAGCCAGCTGTACGTAGCAGTGTGTTATTCTTAAGAGTTGACTAAGAAAATTAATTGCCACGTTGTAAACTGTTCCCCCACAAAGGCCTGATCTGGTTAAGGTGTTTGATCCATTTGTTGTGATCTGCACACCGGGGCGACGTTGTTTCGTGGAGGCACTCATAAAGAGCATCTTGTGTTTCATATCTCAAGTGAATGGAGACAGAAAGGAGAAAATGTCAGTGGAGATGAATAAGTCGGGGAAAATGCAGCGCTTTCATAACGACAACGCGACAATTACAAGACATCTGTTGTTAGTGTTTGTGTGAGACTCTTATCACGGAGCTGTCATGGAGGGCCCCGACAGCTGTTCTGTGGAGTAAACAGAAAAATACTTTTTTATTAAACACGGCAAATAAGGACTCAAACTTTTTCATTTCTTCTCGCACCATACTTCTTCTTTTAATTTGACTATTCAAATTTAACAATAGTTGAGTTGAATAATACATGACGCGATCCATAAAGTGTAGCACTGAAGCAGACGTTTTCTCCACTTGAATTATCATTATTTCGCTATTCCTTTTGTGCTAGTATTTTATGCCCTCTATCTTTTTCAGTAATGTGATTAGCAAAAAGCTGCATTAATCAATATGCTTTATAACAGTAACATAAAGATGACCGAAACTGCAGACTCCTTTGTATAATAATGGACTCATAAAAATAGGTTTTCAACTTATTTCACTTGACTGTGCCGATGTTCAGGGCATTTTCGCTTGCCTTTACGGGTTATAGCTTCTCTCTTATGGTTCACTGTTGCAGATCTAATCAGGCGTGTTTGGAGATAACAGCTAATAGGCCATGATAAACACGGTGCTAAATGCTAAAATGAACTCGAGTTTTTGCATTCAAAAGTTCAAGTCAAAAACTGCCATAGCCGTGAGAGTCAGGGGAGAATTGGATGTCTCGGTAAGATTGCATGATGTTGAGAAGATATCTAATCTTTGCCTACTTCTACCATGTTAGTTTTGCGATTTCAATTAGATTTACCGTTTTAGTTTTAAAAGTCAAGATCCAGCTCCCTGTGCATCATTCAGGAGCATCAGGATTTTGACCAAATTCTGAAACGCAAATCTGTGAACTAAGTGTTATAAATTCTATATTAATAGATGACCAGGTGGGAGGAGTTTATGGTTGCTAGGTAATGGAGCAGCATATAAATAGTTGGGCCGTCAGTTAAACAGACAGTTGGGCAGTTGCAAATGTCTGCATCTTTGACAGAGGTGGGTTAAAATTATATATTTTGACAGCTAATTCATGTTTTAGGATAGTTGCATGTGATATTTAGTCAGTTATTAGTTTATGGCTCTATGGCTAGTTACTCGTAGTAAGAGGTTTTTGGTCCCCCGTTATTTTTCAGATATCAGACCGTTGTAACATTTCAAAGCCACATTAAACTTCTAAACTGCCCTTTGTGTCCAAAAGCGAAGTGTTGGGTGGATCAAGAATTCCAGAAATTTTTATTTATTTTATTTTATTTATTTATTTATTTGAATTATACTGATTATAAATCAGTTTATACAGTCCTACAATCCCAAATATTGGTCGTCCGAGCCGGAACCTACAATCCTACAATCAATTATTCAAGAATAATTTTGCTATTTGCTAATTACATCCATCCATCCATCCATTTTCTTCCGCTTTATCCGGGGCCGGGTCGCGGGGGCAGCAGTCTCAGCAGAGATGCCCAGACTTCCCGATCCACGCACACCTCTTCCAGCTGTTCTGGGGGGACCCCGAGGCGACACCAGGCCAGCACGGAGACATAGTCCCACCAGCGTGTCCTGGGCCTTCCACGAGGCCTCCTCCCAATAGGACATGCCTGGAACACCTCCCGAGGGAGGCGACCAGGAGGCATCCGGTACAGATGCCCTAGCCACCTCAGCTGGCTCCTTTCGACGTGGAGGAGTAGCGGCTCGAGTCCGAGCTCCTCCCGGGTAACTGAGCTCCTCACCCGATCTCGAAGGGTGCGCCCAGCCACCCTGCGAAGGAAACTCATTTCGGCCGCTTGTATTCGCGATCTTGTCCTTTCGGTCATTACCCAAATCTCATGACCATAGGTGAGGGTGGGAACGTAGATCGATCGGTAAATCGAGAGCTTTGCCCCCTGACTCAGCTCCCTCTTCACCACAACGGTCCGATACAGCGACCGCATCACTGCTGACGCCGCACCGATCCGTCTATCGATCTCCCGCTCCATCCGTCCCTCACTCGTGCTTGAACTCCTCCACTTGAGGCAAGGACACCCCACCGACCTGAAGCGGGGAAGCCACCTTTTTCCGGTGGAGAACCATGGCCTCAGATTTGGAGGTGCTGATCCTCATCCCGGCCGCTTCACACTCGGCTGCAAACCGCCCCAGTGCGCGCTGGAGGTCCTGATTTGAGGGAGCCAACAGAACAACATCATCTGCAAACAGCAGAGATGAGATTCTGAGGTTCCCAAACCGGACACCCTCCGGCCCCTGGCTGCGCCTAGAAATTCTGTCCATAAAAGTAATGAACAGAACCGGTGACAAAGGGCAGCCCTGGCGGAGCCCAACACGCACCGGGAACAGGTCTGACTTACTGCCGGCAATGCGAACCAAGCTCCTGCTACGGTCATACAGGGAACGGACAGCCCTTAGTAAAGGGCCCCGTACCCCATACTCCCGGAGCACCCCCCACAGGGCACCACGAGGGACACGGTCGAACGCTTTCTCCAGGTCCACAAAGCACATGTGGACTGGTTGGGCGAACTCCCACAAACCCTCGAGCCTTGCTAATTACAACCATTTTAAATCGGATATACTACTTAGTGGCACAGTTGGAAATAGTTTGAAGTTGTCCTTGTGTTTGCGACTTAGGTCAAAATCTTGCTGTCATATCTCACTGACAGGCTGGTGCCGCTTATAAAGTAGGAGTACCAGGTGTGCAAATTAGTTTTATTGGATACATAAAATTGTACGTAAAAAATAATATTCTTTCAGTATTTTTTTACTGCGGACTTTGTACCCACCTCCGCCGAGGAATGTTATGTACTTTTTTTATTGAACTAAAATAGAGCCCATGTATCCACCTCAACTCAACTGTGGTTTGAACTTCAGTTTTTTATTCATTTTTCATTATTCTTTTTTATCTTATTAGAGAGAGTTAAGTGTGTCCCCTTACTTGAGAAATTACGCACATCATACATGGTAACATGGATGATGATGATGATGGTTTTAGGCATGGCTCTAATTGAATTTGCATTCCTATGAAAGAGGACCAAATCTCTGCACCCTTGCCACTTTGTTTCGAATTATTAGTCGCTGTGCTGGTTCCCAATATTTCATTCACCACTGTAAAACCCCTCCATATACATGTACAAAATGTTGCAACAGAAATCCATATAGTAAATGAACGCTTATGTAGTTTATATGCAGTAATTTGGATCGAAATCAATTCAAGTCAGTTTGTTTGACCTCTTGTTGATTGAAAGTTGATCAAGTCTTTTCACTTAAATATGACTTTTTTCTTTTCTTTCATAAATTACGTCACATAATTCATGGTATAATCTTATTTTCCGGTTCGTGTGTAAAAACATAATGAATGACTTGATATTGTGATTAGATTTTTAATCCGGTTAGAGCTGAAACCCACTCAGTGACAGTTATACCCGCCCAGGAGAGCAGGATGACTCTGTGACTATGTCTACTGTTTGCGCTCACTCCTGTATCAACCCCTTCATTTGTCAGAGGTGTAATGCTGCGTATACAGCCGCAGCCACTGCCAACAAACAAGCCCCGAGCTGCTGCTTGTTCAGGAAAAATACAAATTGCTCAGTGGTGCTCTGCTGCTCAGAAGTCATTGTCCTTTGTCGCGGGGCAAGTTTTAGACTCTGGGACACTCTGACTTTTGAGTTGGTTCCTAGTTTTGGAGGTTGAGGTCTGCTGCACCGTCTGCTCTCTGAGGTCTGCTATTTGTAGACCCGCAACATCAACCACAAATAAACCTGTCTGATCTGTAATGTGCCGGGGAATTGATGAACACTGTGGACAGGGCAGTGGGATGGGTAAATGGAAATAATCACACAACAGGCTCCTCTTGGTTATAAAGTCAAAATGTTCTGTGTGTCGTAACTAAATTCGTGGCCGAAATCAGTGATTCTCAAAAGCTTCAGGACCGACCATCAAACTTTCATAATGAGCCCACCCAAATAAAGGTCTAACATATTCAAAGCTTACCTTATTATAGTGTGTCAAAATTGAGTATTTTGTCACAAAGATCCGTTGATTTTGAGCAACAATAATAGGGCTTATTCTCAAAGCCATTTATTGAGACGATTTTTGGCAGAGAGCCAGTGAAATTAGTCCCACGATCCACTTTTGGGATCCACCAGAAGCGCTGGTCTTAATTACGTTTGGCGATGATACACTTCTTTCTCTATTTTGGTGGTCTGTAAGTCTTGCAGATAACAGATTTGTGTTACGGTTGGGAGAGAGGCTAAGCTATTTATCCCATGTGCCCATTGCCAAATGTAGGAAATGTGGAACTGGACAAAAGGAAAAAATAGGCTGTATTTTTCCTTTTGTACATTGTTGTGTTTAAAAAAAAAACATTAGGGGTTTAGTTTTGTTCATTCTCTGAAAAATCTGTAGAGAATTGGAGAATTGCTATTATTACTAAGCATCACGTTTGGCATGTGGCTGCTGTGCTATAGTTAATATTGAGTGCACTTTTAAATTTAGTGACTCAGAGTCCTTATTATGGAAACTTGATTGAGTTTCAATGAATATATCAGCCGGTTGATATATCGGGACGATATTTGGGTATTTTACAATATCAGCCGATCTAACGTCGATAAAAGGCCGAAATATTTTTTTTGGAACCTGCTTATTTTTGTCTTTCAAACAAGCTCCCTCTGATGCAACTACTAAACTTGAGTGTCTTGAATATATCAGCCCTAATAAAGCGCCCCCTACTGTCACAGTTCAACATTGACACATGTTATAGTTCAGAAGCATCACACGACATTTGGGAAAAAATAAAAAATCAGCTGTGCCTTAGAAAAACACATACCGGTCGACGTAGTTTAAAAAATGTAGTAGGTTGATTCTGTTTAAAGCAACATTCATTAACATACTCCTCTGTTTTGTTACAGAATGTCGTGTGTTGGATGGCCTACAGCGGTACACCACTATGCCTACGTACCTCCCCGTCAACTACCAGCTCCTGAACGCTGACCAGGCATTCTTCCTGAAGGAGGCCAACCAGGATTTCATGAGGAACTCCAGCCTCATGTCCCGCACCGAATCCTTCTTCATTTACCAGGCCAGAGGTCTGCCTTCTGTCAACGCCAGCTACGGCCCCCTGTCTGTGGTGCAGCCCATTCCTTTAGACCTGCTACAGAGTCCCGGGACATTCCCCGCCTCGTCCCTGTTCACATTCAAATGGAAGGTGCAAACTTTTATCATGAACACCAAGATCCATCTAGCCAAACCAAAAGTACAGGTTCTGTTTTACATAGCAGGGAGAGATTGGGACGACTACAGCACTATAGACAAGCTACCGTGCGTGCATATGTTCGCATTTCATGAAACACAGGAAGTCAGGGGCACTTGCCACCTAAGGGGACAGATGGGGCTCTGCGTGGCCGAGCTCGAACCCCTTGCCAGTTGGTTTAGTCCACCGAGCGTAGTGCCGGGCCGCCAAAAAATCCTCGATGCCTCCGAAGGCACTCCCGTAGAGCTGTACTACACACTGCAATCCACAGAAGCAGGAGAGTGTCACTCGGAAGAAGCCAGGAAGGAAAGCTTTATCCGTTCGGGAATGTTTGGATCGTTCACCTCGACACCCCTGAGGAGAATCGGAGGTGTGAGGCTCTATCAGAACCCGTTTCCCCCGCCCCTCGCTGAGCACAGGCTGGATAATAACTTCGTGGTCCAGGTGCCCGCTACACCCATGAGACAGAGGGAAACAGTCTCGGCTTTTATCAGCGTGTCTGCCCTCTCGCCCGTGGAGATGTTTACGCTCAGGTAAGGCCTTTATGAAATTTTTGGGCTGTTCAGGCTCAGTGGCCACAGTTTTCATTATTTTTTGGTTATTGCTTCCTTCTACCAAGATTTAAGAGACTTCTACACAAGCTTTTTCATTTAAATTTCCTTTCTTAAGTTTACGCATTACTCTTGAGACATTTTGTCTGATTTTATTGTAAAAATACGACTGTGAAAATGTTGTTATTCAGCAGTATGTACAGTGCCTTGCGAAAGTATTCGGCCCCCTTGAACTTTTCGACCTTTTGCCACATTTCAGGCTTCAAACATAAAGAAATAAAACTGTAATTTTTTGTGAAGAACCAACAACAAGTGGGACACAATCATGAACTGAAATGAAATTTATTGGATATTTCAAACATTTTTAACAAATAAACCACTGAAAAATTGGGCGTGCAAAATTATTCAGCCCCCGTAAGTTAATACTTTGTAGCGCCACCTTTTGCTGCGATTACTGCTGTAAGTCACTTGGGGTTTGTCTCTATCAGTTTTGCACATTGAGAGACTGAAATATTTGCCCATTCCTCCTTGCAAAACAGCTCGAGCTCAGTGAAGTTGGATGGACAGCGTTTGTGAACAGCAGTTTTCAGTTCTTTCCACAGATTCTCGATTGGATTCAGGTCTGGACTTTGACTTGGCCATTCTAACACCTGGATATGTTTATTTGTGAACCACTCTATTGTAGATTTTGCTTTATGTTTTGGATCATTGTCTTGTTGGAAGACAAATCTCCGTCCCAGTCTCAGGTCTTTTGCAGACTCCATCAGGTTTTCTTCCAGAATGGTCCTGTATTTGGCTCCATCCATCTTCCCATCAATTTAAACCATCTTCCCTGTCCCTGCTGAAGAAAAGCAGGCCCAAACCATGATGCTGCCACCACCATGTTTGACAGTGGGGATGGTGTGTTCAGGGTGATGAGCTGTGTTGCTTTTACGCCAAACATAACGTTTTGCATTGTTGCCAAAAAGTTCGATTTTGGTTTCATCTGACCAGAGCACCTTCTTCCACATGTTTGGTGTGTCTCCCAGGTGGCTTGTGGCAAACTTTAAACAACACTTTTTATGGATATCTTTCTTCTTGCCACTCTTCCATAAAGGCCTGAGTTGTGCAGTATACGACTGATTGTTGTCCTATGGACAGAGTCTCCCACCTCAACTGTACATTTCTGCAGTTCATCCAGAGTGATCATGGCCTCTTGGCAGCATCTCTGATCAGTTTTCTCCTTGTATGAGCTGAAAGTTTAGAGGGACGGCCGGGTCTTTGTAGATTTGCAGTGGTCTGATACTCCTTCCATTTCAATATTATCGCTTGCACAGTGCTCCTTGGGATGTTTAAAGCTTGGGAAATCTTTTTGTATCCAAATCCGGCTTTAAACTTCTCCACAACAGTATCTCGGACCTGCCTGGTGTGTTCCTTGTTCTTCATGATGCTCTCTGCGCTTTAAACTGACCTCTGAGACTATCACAGAGCAGGTGCATTTATACGGAGACTTGTTTACACACAGGTGGATTCTATTTATCATCATTAGTCATTTAGGTCAACATTGGATCATTCAGAGATCCTCACTGAACTTCTGGAGAGAGTTTGCTGCACTGAAAGTAAAGGGGCTGAATAATTTTGCACGCCCAATTTTTCAGTTGTTTATTTGTTAAAAATGTTTGAAATATCCAATAAATTTCGTTTCACTTCATGATTGTGTCCCACTTGTTGTTGGTTCTTCACAAAAAAATTACAGTTTTATATCTTTATGTTTGAAGCCTGAAATGTGGCAAAAGGTCGAAAAGTTCAAGGGGGCCGAATACTTTCGCAAGGCACTGTATTTTGAAGATAGAAAACGAAAAATGCGAGTCACTCTTAAAACTTTGCCTATTTGCAATTTTTTTCTTGTTTGCCTGATATAAATTGTTTTTATTTCCAAACGAATACATTTACCACGTATAAGGTGTGGTAAATAAGGATAAGGTGGCACACTTGATTCAGTGGAGCTGTCGTCACTTTTTACCAATGAGTCAAAAGCATTATAAGCGATTAACACGAAAGCTAACCCTTAATTTACCCTAATGAAAAGAAAGACCGCTTAATCAACACAATGTTGTTATTCTTTTCTGCCTCAAATTAGTATTTCAACTTGATCATTCTCAGGTTAGGGCTTATAATGCTGTAAATATAAGCACTTGATGCTTACAACACAAAGTCAATACGCTCTGCACTAATTACAGGTAAGTGGTCCTTAAGGGCTATGTAAACTTTTCTAAACTCGTGAAACAGATTTCTTTCTTTCATCAGTCAAATTGCAGACTGGCTGTTATGGCGGTAGCTGTGGCGTTTTTCATTCGGCTACGAAGTACGAATTGGGCACAGGTTGGCAATCTGAGAGCAGCAGATATGGAAAGGTTTTCTGTGTGGTTGTGGCGATAAGGCCGTCCTCATGCAGCTGTTTGTTAGGGCGCTTAATCAACACAGTACGCACACTTTGATCTCTGTATTCACAACACTATTATGATCTGCCCACTGCACTCTTTGGTGTCGGACATTGTCTTGTATCCTGTTTATTGAGGCTTAAACAGCGCTTGAGAGCCATAGAAATGTGTCGAACAGCCCTTCCCTAGAGCCTGTTATTAGGTTTCTGGCATGGTCAGTTATGGTGCAAATCAATTGTCTTGTCAGATTATCTAAGAAATAAAAAATGAATTGTGCATATATGGCAGAATACATTTAGTACATTTAAAGGTAGCTATCTGGAGTTGCTGATTACAACAACATACTGCATTAATTTGAATAATAATTGCTTCTGGTTTTATTAGGAAAGTTTTAGAAATAAGTTCTTGTTTTATGACTTTTTTGTAACCTAATACATGCAGACAGACAGTCGCCTTGATGACAGTATTCCTGCCAAAGTGCAATTGGACCAATATAACATGCAGTTAATTAATTCACCTTTAGACTTCAGAGTTTCTGCTGAGATTTTGACATAATCATGGCTATTAAAGATCAGTCGCCTGGGACAGAATGTATGTAATGTTATAATTATTGTCAAATACAAAATCGCTGTCTGTCATGGTGCCCATCCTTCTAGTTTATGTGTATAGATGGGAATAAATCTAACGAGTCATTATGCACTGCAAACTCAGCAGTCATCAAGTATGGATGTAATACATCATTACCAAATGAATGATCCAACTGTTAAACTCCCGATGTCAGGGGTGACGTCTATAAAGCCTTATTTGCACTAAACTAAATATTGCAATAGCAATGCTTATTTATGCCTATCCTTGTATCCAACAACTCATCCAACTTTTGTATGTACAAGTAAGCTATGGATACATTGTGTTGGATGGTGTAGTTTCATCATTCATTTTATTAGCTTTTACCACTATCACTAAACATGTTTTTGGGATGGGTTACTCTACTGAGTGTGAATCTGGATGAAACATATTCACCGGCTTCAGTTTAATGGAAAAATGTCAATATGAGACAAATTAGGGTTTTCAATGTGACTTCCTTCAGTTAGTTCCTCACGTGGGTGTCTCGTGCTGTGATCGATGTTGAGCAATAAAAGCTCATTTCAGGTTTTTAATAGCCAATCATCCATTCAATTTATGGCTTTGTGGTTTCCTGGTGTGCAGTGTCTCTGAGAATGTCCCTTTAATTTGATAGCTTCTGATTTGGCCTCCTCTGTGTTAATAGGCTGTGTCACTCAAAAAGTTTACTTTCTAAGAATGTTGAAGGTTTAATCAGCACAGATTTTTTGTTACAGTTGGATTGACAAGTAGATCAACATATTGTGAGTTACTTTTGTGAGACAAGGGTTTCCAAAAGAAACTAGTTGTGAACAACAAATGGCCATGTTCCCTTTATGTATTGCTTATTTATTGCCATTTTCTACAGTTTTTATTTTATTTATTTTTTTACAACGGGAGGGGAAAAGTGAACATTTTAATATGGATAATTTGTGATACGGATTCAAATACAGTTTTAGTATAGTATAGTAGTCTTGAACACCACAAGGTGCTGTAAAAGTTGTGTGCATTTGTCAATTCTGAAGAAAAGGAAAATAAAAGTAAACATATCTTCCAACCAATGTTGCACAAAGATGGGCTGTATACATGGGTATTGGCTTCTGTATTTCTGACCTTGACGCCTGTAGATACTGTTCCATGTAAACACTGTGGTGTATGACTCTTTAAGTCTGATTTTGGGCGCTTCAAATGTCATTGTTAAGCTCTTGCACAGAACCAAATTGATAGTTCCATGTTCTCAAGAGCGTGGGCATAATAATAGTCATTGTCATGTTGTCTGCAGAAATGTGTGTCTTATTCAGTCAGCTGGCTCATCTTTCTCTGCCTGCTGCTAGCTGATGTGTAGCTGAGCAGATAAGCACTTTGGCTTTTTCATGCGGTTTGTTTAATGATTGCCCCCTGTGGGGTGCTTTGTAACAAACATTTGTTTGCAAACTGATTTCAATAAAACTGTCAGACATCACACTGCGAGAGTGAGCTTGTGTGTTTATGGGAAATGTAGTGCCTGGCCTTTATGCTACGCATTGAACAACATCATGCTATGCTCACATTAGGGATATCAAAAGTTGTGGAGGAGCCACTGACGCTAACCATTTGTCTTGTCTAAAAGGCAGCGCACGACTGAACTAATTATCTGTCATTATGGTCCATTATCTGCGCTGATGTATGCAAGAAGTCACAGCAGCCTAAAAGTTAGGGAGACCGCAGGGGGAAAGAAAATATGCTCCACTAATTGTCTGTTGTGATTCTTCCACATACTTCAATATCTACAAAGTCAAAGTTCTTAAAATTAGTGTGACATTTTTATGACATTAACTTTATACATTTTAGAACAACTATCCAGTTCTAACCCTAATTTTGCATATTGCAGAATTGGATAATACATTTAGTATAGTGACTATTAAAGTTATAGAATGGATTTTCAAGAATGCAGATCAACATAAGCCCGCCATAAAGAACAGAACTGCTGTAAGAGGCTGGATCAAAACAATGTAATGTCTTTTATGGCTTTGCATGTTTTTTACTGTTTGCCGTAAATGGCTTTCACCAAGCTCCTGACCTGTAATGACTTGTCAGCGGCATGGCTCTATGTAATTGAATTCATCGGCTCTGCCATTAGTTCATGGTTCATATGCAAATCCATAACCATAAAGAGAGTGATTCTACCGATATTCTCTTCTCTCAGCTCAAACCGAGCCAAAGCACAAAAGGAAATTTCTGCTTTGAGTATTGATGTCGTGCTGCGGTAGAATAAGTCACACGCAACTTACCCAACCACGCATGGCTTCACTCATAACAATCTGTTGAGTCTAGAGTGACCACCTTTACCTGTAGCACCACATGGACCGCTGCTCCTGCAGAAATCCGCCTCGGACCACCAAAAGTACATTTGCACTATCAATGCTAAAAGGTCAGGTCTATGGCCTGACCTTTTAGAGGGAACATTCCTATAGCAGTGGTTCTTAAAATGTGGTGCGTGTAAAAAAAATAATAAATGTAGCTCTTTCAGGTGATACGCTGCAATTTTACACATAATTCCACTTATGCTTTAGTAATGCCTTTAAGCTCTATGTTTTTCTGGTTTAGTTATGGTTCAAAGCCAGCATGATTTAGAATGATTGAGATCTATTTTAGACCCTTTTTCACCCAGTTTAGTCCTGATTTGATCTTAATCTAGGCCTGGTACGTGGTACTTGGGAAGTAGAATATTGTTTGTGGTCAAAGACTTTATGAGGTGGTAGTTAGAACTGCTGTGTCTATAGTGTCCGGATATCAACACTCAGATATATACCTATGATTCCTGTTCAGAAAATGTTACAAACAGTTATTAACTAATATACTGTATTATAACAAACTAGGTAAAGTAACTGGTAAAGTAACTGGTAAAGTAATGACAGTATACATGTAAGTGGTTCAACAAGCCTTTAGTGTCCGCGACTTTGGGCCATCATGACCTGCATGTTTTTGTTGGGGAAACAAGAGCATTCAGTGGACACCTACACAGATGAGGGAGAACATGGAAACTGCTCAGGCTCATACATTTATGTTTGCAATACCATAGTGCAGTCTGTGTATAGCCAAATACATTTTTGCTGAAGTGGGCCTGTGATGAACAGTCCTATGTTATATAATATGTGTAAATAATGTGTAATTTTGTTTAAGTGGGCTTTTAGCGAGATTATTCCGCTTAAACTCTCTTCTGTGGGTGCTCAGGGCTGTAACGATAATCCTCATACATATTTATACTTGCAGACTACTTATTCCATTATATATTTTGGCATCGCTCCTGTGCTCATTAAACTAGTGACACTATACAAGGTGTCAAACATGCACGTCTTATGCTGAGCTGGCTCATTTCACTCCACTCTACCGTGTTTGTTACATTTATTACACATGCTCTAGGTGTCCTTGCCAGCAGCTGACTGGGGCCTTATTAACAGAGCGCAGTGCCAAAAACATGGACTCTGCTCTAGAGACTGGTCCAAGGCTTACACACATGTTTCTCAAAGCACAGCGGGTGGTTCTATCATCCGCGCACGCTGCCGGCTACTCTCTGTAGCAGCGCACATTTCGCCAGAGAGAAAGTGCTTTTGAGGAGTTGCACGGTATAACTTTCTTCCAGACTAAAAGTTAGTGGGGGATTTGGGAACACTTTATGACAAGGCAGAACTATGAAGTACACAAATTAATTATGAACAAAACTAATGTTTAACCAAATATGAAAAACAAATAAAAATATATGAGTTTTAAGTTGTATGTCACTTTTAAATCTTTATTTTAACCTCTTAACCCCCACCTGAACCGAGTTTGGAATTAGGCGACAATACAACAAAAAAGTGACAAAAGAGCGACAAAAACGTGACCAAAAAAAAGCATCAAAAAAGGGATGAAAACATGATAAAATAAAGTGACAAAAAGCGATGAAAATACGGAATAAAAAAATTCAAAAATTTGTTTTGTAGGTTGTAGGCTGTAAGCTCGAGTCGAGAAGCTTTTATATGTCAGAGCGTATGTCACCCCCCAAAAAAATGAATCCAAATCTCTCGGATTTGTGCTGGCACGGATGTGGCCGGACTGGGACACTTAATCACATGTTGTGGACATGCCCTGATGTAAGAACATTTTGGGCAGCTGTAACTGGTTTTATACAAGATCTTCTGAATGTAGAAATACCCAATCAATTTGATGTTTGTGTCCTTGGAAATGCGACTGGCACTCTGTCAAAAACTATACAGAGGATTGCAGCTTAGGGTTCATGTCAGTAAAACGAATCATACTTAAAAACTGGAAAGTACGTAAAGCAGACTGTTTTGACCTACATGACTGGGTCAAAGACTTTATGAACTTGTTATCAATGGAGAAGGTAACAGCACTCCTTTGCGATCCTTGCAAAAGCCAAACAAATGAAATGACACTACAGTGGTCTCTACAACGCTCCAGGATCAATTGTTTGGAAGGTTTTCACTAATGACAGACAAGAAAACCTATACAAAACAATTAATCCTTGAGCACTGTTTTTTTTTTGCGAATAAAAAGTTGCATAATGCACCTTTAAAAAACTTAAAAAGTTAAACCTGATTTAATAACGGACTAATAATAAACCTTTTTCAAAATGTTCAAGATTTCAAAATGACATACAACTTAAAGTATACATCATTAAACTTTGCTAGTATTTAATGTTAGTTCATGATTAGCCTTGTTGTAAAGTGTTACTGATGGTTGTTATTTTGTAGCATCACTGTTGCTGGCTAGCATGAAAGGCTTTGGAAGATTGACTAATTTGTGAAAAGCAGTTTTCATTGAAGATCTGGTACCCTTGCAAGTTAAAGCGTACCTTAACATAAAGATTAAGTCAGACATGCTTACTCCAGCGAAAAAGTGAGGAAACTAAATTATTATTTTGAAGTATTCTTTTGCCGACCATTGCAGGATATTGCGTGGGCTTTGTGGACTTTGTGAACCTCATTAAATGACTGCTTAGTAAATGTTTGAGCTGTATTGCTTTTTTACCATCTTGGATAATGCTCTTTTCCAATAGAGCACTTAATTATGGACGAGAACATCACTATTGCAAGATATTAGGCGTTTGTAATGTATTGTAGATATCTTGATGAGTGACTGCTTTGGTGATTGATTGCATGGATGTGTGTGGTCTGTAAAGTTTTTCCAAGAACATTTGGCCTAACAGTACAGCTACCCAGATAGTCCTATAAGTGTGTCTTTCCGAGTGATTCACAGATTAGATTGGTGACCCATAGCTACTGATGAGATTAGCCGCTAATTGAATGCTCGCGATTATTAAATATAATAGGCCTCACTATCTGATGTGCCGCTGCAGGCTAATAGAGGCCATAGACTCTTTGACAGCCTCGTAGACCACAATGCATTTCTCCAACTGTGCATTATAATTGTATTTCTTTGTGAAGAGACTAAATGTAATAATTTCTTGGAACTCATGCTAATTAACAGGTCACAATCTTTGACTCACTATTACTGCTCCTTGTTCTTTTATCTCTATCTAAGCATAAACATGATCAAAGGCTTTGTTCTCATAATTAATCGGAGACTGTGCGCGAGGCCCAGGAGCGTGCGATTTCATGATAAATTTAGGCCGTGTTTTGTGGGGTTGTTCGGGATAATAATGTGTCCATTAAAGTGCTGAAGGTCAAATTAAATATTAACGTGTCTGTTGCTTCTAAGATGAACAAAAATAAATAAATAATGCAAACAACACCAAAATTGAGTGTTGATATCTTGTTCTGATCGTACCAAAAGGGAGTCCTGAGAGGGTTTGTGTGTGTGTGGTTTTAGCCCGTGCATTAATTCCCGTTAAATATTAATGGGTGGACTCAAAAAACGCAATATCAAATGGAAGTTTAGAAATAGTTCATTAGATGATTGGAAAGTTAAAAAAAAGTAATGAGATCTCATGACAAAACTTGGCAACCCTACTTAGCAAATGTTTGCGTTTGGACATGTATGATTGACTGATGTGCTGGTTTATGCACTGTGCTTTGTTTTGTTTGTTATATTTGAACTTTTTGATTATTGGTAAACAGATTAGACCAAAATGGAAATTTAGTTCTATTTCTAAACAGGGCAGTCTCCTTTTCAGTTCAGTGTAGCCTCCATTGAGTTATACACATATCTGCTTAGCTGACAGTAAACCTTTCCTGACACCTGATTATTACCAATGTAGTACTTCTATAACAAAGAAAATGAAATAAAAAAATCCTAGTTTGCACGATACAACAAACTCTTCTGTCATCACTTTAATACATAATTAAAAATATCATTTTGATGATTATCTATTTTATCAGATTATTGCAGCTGTATAGACAATTTATCATGCAACATCAGAGCAGGCTGCTTAATAAAAATCTATTGAGGATCCACTTCCAGCAAATGACAATTGTGCCATTTGCCAACTGTCGCTTCCATTGCTGTGCCCTATTTTATTTGACTTTGGCTTTCAGCAGCATTAACGGTGTGCGATGTATAAAAGCCCAAGGACACATGCTCTACTGGGACCAATGTAATCAGCACTGCCTTTATCCCCCTATTGATTTTAAATTCAAGAAAGGACTGGATATCCAGCCAAAAGGCACAGAGGGACATATTCCATTTGTTTTCCCAGTTTGTCTTAGCTCTACATGTACTCATTTGTTCCGCATTGCTTTCTGGTCTGCAACTTTTGTATGTCTGCAGCCAGAGCTCGTTTTCATGACTCCCCAAACTTCCTGTTTTTATGCTGACTTTATCGACCTCTTACTTGAAACTCCTCTTCAGAAGTCAGATCTTAGCTCAATGCTACCTCTGTGTGAACCAGCGTGTATGCCTGCAGGAGGAGAGCTTTGCAGAAATCCAGAAATGCCTGATGTCAGTCGTCCCCAGCTCCGCCCCAAAGGCCTGCAGCAGATCGATGCTCTCTCCACTGGAGCCAGTTCCTCCTCTGCCCTGCTGTAGCTATAAGTCACACAGTGCAGGGTGCATAGTATAGGGGAAAAGTGGTAGGTTAACAATGAAAGTCTGCTGCACCTTGCAACAGTAAAACTTTAAAGGTAGGATTACTTACTTACTTACTTAGTTACTTCTGACTTACTTACTTCTGACTTACTTACCTGCTTACGCACATAAAACAAGTGTAAGTGTGCAGTGCAGTCCTTTATATTCATGACAGCTTAAGCTACAATATGTCAATATATGGAGGTGTCCGAATTTTTTGTGGATGCTTCTTGTGAGAAATGAGCTTGGCTTTGGACTAAAAAGACACATAAAAGGATATTGTGTTTTAAAGACATGGTGTTTTTGTGAGAATGTGAAAAACATGTGTCATTGCACTCGTACAGATGCTATACAAAGTCATTTTAACCTCGCATGAAAACATTGAAATATTGACTGCAGCCTATAGAGAAATAAAAGGATGTGTGATATTTTAGTGGTCCTGCAGATTCCCATAATTAGAATGTAATCTAATTGACACCGCTGAGACATGTGTTTTAAAAATTAATGCGATGTCACACTGTGTGATAAAAATGTATTAGCACGTTTTCTGCTGACGTTGCATGGGGTTTCTCATTTCTTTTTGAAGGATCCATGCATAATGCAAGTATAATTGGTGGTATTTAAGGCTGTTATTTCAGTGCATATGTATAGATTTACATTTACATAATAAACAGTATTGTGGTGATATCGATATCTGTTGTGGTACATGCAATAACTCAGACCTGTGTGGCCTCGTTGTTCATGGGATATTGAATAATAAACTGGATCAGAGCAGTTTTCTGACTCCTGACTCTGGCAAAGAACATTTGCTCTACTGACATCTTCCTCCATAACTGACTAAACGTAAGATATCACTAATGGAGTGCACATTCTTCTGAGTCTGTGTATATGGAAATAAATCCACGGGATGTATGTACATGTGCATAAGTAAATTGTGTATAGGCATTTTACCTTCATCAGATGTACTTTTTTAAATTATTAACTTCTGCAATGAGACGGTCTTGTGAAACGGAAAGCTGCAGCAGAAGACTGTGGCTCTACATTTTTACATTTGAACCTCTTCTTGTTATAATCTCTGGTAAAAATGTTATTAACCTTGGAAGACCTTGTTCTTATAAAATGAATAGGGATATAAAACATGAAAAGACTTAAAACGTAGCGATGCCAGTTACAAGGAGGTAATTTAATGTTTTGTTTGAGTTCACATTATGGTGCTCAAAGCTCCTGTTCCATTTACTGATTTAATTGGAATGGCCAACCTTGACTTTATTGAAAATGTAGTGTATTATTTTTATTTAAGGTCTGACTGTTGATGAACTCCTGCAGTTATTATTGATTAGTATGAGATTCTGAAACATACTGTGACAAAATTCAGGAGTTAAGTATATGGTATACTGGTATTAAGTCCTGTACTATATGATGACATGTTCCCTTAGTGAAAAGAACGAAAAAATATTGTTTATTGAAGATAAAATGAAATTTATGGACAAGCTATGTCTCTGTGTTAACTTCACAAGGAAAGTTAACTTCTTCTTCTTTGCCCAATCAATGCTGTGATCGCTGATAGCAACCGGATGAGATTTACTGCAGATTGGTGGAATATAACCTCTTTGAATAGATACAAATTCAAGCATCATGGAAAACATCGACCCCGTGAACTGCTACCTTAACGTGGTGGGGTTGTTTGAGTGCCCGAATGATCCGAGGAGCTATGTTGTCTGGGGCTTTATGCCCCTGGTAGGGTCTCCCATGGCAAACAGGTCTTAGGTGACGGGTCAGACAAAGAGCAGTTCGAAGACTCCTATGGACAGTACAATAACAAGGACCGTGACGTCGCCCGGTATGGCGCAGCCGGGGCCCCACCCTGGAGCCAGGCCTGGGGTTGGGGCTCGAATGCGAGCGTCTGGTGGTCGGGCCTCTGCCCACGGGGCTCGGCCGGGCACAGCCCGAACGGACGACGTGGGCCCGCCTTCCTGTGGACCCACCACCCGCAGAGGGATCCGTAGGGGTCGGGTGCAGAGAGGACTGGGTGGCAGTCGAAGGCAGGTGCCTCGACGACCTGGTCCGCGTGCGCAGCTTCTGGCGTTCGGGACATGGAACGTCACTTCGCTGGGGGGGAAGGAGCCTGAGCTTGTGCGGGAGGTAGAGAGATACCGGCTAGATATAGCCGGGCTCACCTCCACGCACAGCCTGGGTTCCGGATCCCAACTCCTGGAGAGGGGCTGGACGCTCCATTTTTCTGGAGTTGCCCGCGGGGAGAGGCGGCGGGCTGGGGTGGGTTTGCTCATAGCCCCCCAGCTCAGCCGTCACGTGTTGGAGTTCACCCCGGTGAACGAGAGGGTCGCGTCCCTACGCCTTCGGGTCGGGGACAGGTCTCTCACAGTTGTCTCGGCCTACGGGCCCAACATCGGTGCAGAGTACCCGGCCTTCTTGGAGTCCCTGGGGGGGGGGGTACTAGATAGTGCTCCGGCTGGGGACTCCATTGTTCTACTGGGGGACTTCAACGCCCACGTGGGTAACGACAGTGAGACCTGGGTGGGGGTGATGGGGAAGAACGGCCTCCCCGATCGGAACCCGAGTGGTGTTCTGTTATTGGACTTCTGTGCTAGTTACGGTTTGTCCATAACGAACACCATGTTCGAGCACAAGGATGTCCATAAGTGCACGTGGCACCAGGACACCCTAGGCAGGAGGTCGATGATCGACTTTGTAGTTGTGTCATCTGATCTCCGGCCGCGTGTCTCGGACACTCGGGTGAAGAGAGGGGCTGAGCTGTCAACCGATCACCACCTGGTGGTGAGCTGGATCCGCTGGCAGGGGAAGAAGCCGGTCAGACCTGGCAGGCCCAAACGTGTTGTGAGGGTCTGTTGGGAACGTCTGGTGGATCCCTCTGTCAGTAGGGTCTTTAACTCCCACCTCCGGAAGAGCTTCACCCAGATTCCGAGGGAGGTAGGGGACATGGAGTCCGAGTGGACCATGTTCTCCTCCTCCATTGTCGATGCGGCTGCTCGTAGTTGTGGCCGTAAGGTCTCTGGTGCCTGTTGCGGCGGCAACCCCCGAACCCGGTGGTGGCGCCCGGAAGTAAGGGATGCCGTCAAGCTGAAGAAGGAGTCCTATCTGGCCTTGTTGGCTTGTGGGACTCCAGAGGCAGCTGAGAGGTACTGGCAGGCCAAGCGTGCTGCAGCTCGTGCAGTCGCAGAGGCTAAAACTCGGGTCTGGGAGGAGTTTGGAGAAGCCATGGAGGAGGACTATCGGTCGGCCTCGAAGAGATTCTGGCAAACCATCCGGCGCCTCAGGAGGGGGAAGCAGTGCTTCACCAACACTGTTTACAGTGCGGGTGGGGGGCTGCTGACCTCGACTGGGGAGGTGGTCGGGCGGTGGAAGGAGTACTTCGAGGATCTCCTCAATCCCACCGTCACGTCTCCCGATGAGGAGGCAGAGGCTGGGGACCCGGAGGGGGGCTCGTCCATCACCCAGGCTGAAGTCACCGAGGTGGTTAGAAAGCTCCTCGGTGGCGGGGCCCCGGGGGTGGATGAGATTCGTCCCGGGTACCTTAAGTCTCTGGATGTTGTAGGGCTGTCTTGGCTGACACGTCTCTGCAACATCGTGTGGCGGTTGGGGACAGTGCCTCTGGATTGGCAGACCGGGGTGGTGGTCCCCCTCTTCAAGAAGGGGGATCGGAGGGTGTGCTCCAATTACAGAGGGATCACACTTCTCAGCCTCCCTGGTAAGGTCTATTCCAGGGTGCTGGAGAGGAGGATCCGGCCAATAGTCGAACCTCGGATTCAGGAGGAACAATGCGGTTTTCGTCCTGGTCGTGGAACACTGGACCAGCTCTATACCCTTCATCGGGTGCTCGAGGGTTTTGGGAGTTCGCCCAACCAGTCCACATGTGCTTTGTGGACCTGGAGAAAGCGTTCGACCGTGTCCCTCGTGGTGCCCTGTGGGGGGTGCTCCGGGAGTATGGGGTTCGGGGCCCTCTACTAAGGGCTGTCCGTTCCCTGTATGACCGTAGCAGGAGCTTGGTTCGCATTGCCGGCAGTAAGTCAGACCTGTTCCCGGTGCGTGTTGGGCTCCGCCAGGGCTGCCCTTTGTCACCGGTTCTGTTCATTACTTTTATGGACAGAATTTCTAGGCGCAGCCAGGGGCCGGAGGGTGTCCGGTTTGGGAACCTCAGAATCTCATCTCTGCTGTTTGCAGATGATGTTGTTCTGTTGGCTTCCTCAAATCAGGACCTCCAGCGCGCACTGGGGCGGTTTGCAGCCGAGTGTGAAGCGGCCGGGATGAGGATCAGCACCTCCAAATCTGAGGCCATGGTTCTCCACCGGAAAAAGGTGGCTTCCCCGCTTCAGGTCGGTGGGGTGTCCTTGCCTCAAGTGGAGGAGTTCAAGTATCTCGGGGTCGTGTTCACGAGTGAGGGATGGATGGAGCGTGAGATCGATAGACGGATCGGTGCGGCGTCAGCAGTGATGCGGTCGCTGTATCGGACTGTTGTGGTGAAGAGGGAGCTGAGTCAAGCGGCAAAACTCTCGATTTACCGATCGATCTACGTTCCCACCCTCACCTATGGTCATGAGATTTGGGTAATGACCGAAAGGACAAGATCGCGAATACAAGCGGCCGAAATGAGTTTCCTTCGCAGGGTGGCTGGGCGCACCCTTCGAGATCGGGTGAGGAGCTCAGTTACCCGGGAGGAGCTCGGACTCGAGCCGCTACTCCTCCACGTCGAAAGGGGCCAGCTGAGGTGGCTAGGGCATCTGTATCGGATGCCTCCTGGTCGCCTCCCTCGGGAGGTGTTCCAGGCATGTCCTATTGGGAGGAGGCCTCGTGGAAGGCCCAGGACACGCTGGTGGGACTATGTCTCCGTGCTGGCCTGGTGTCGCCTCGGGGTCCCCCCAGAACAGCTGGAAGAGGTGTGCGTGGATCAGGAAGTCTGGGCATCTCTGCTGAGACTGCTGCCCCCGCGACCCGGCCCCGGATAAAGCGGAAGAAAATGGATGGATGGATGGATGGATGGATGGATGGAAAACATGACCGCAGACAAAAGATAGACCGTGTATGTCAGTGTATAAAGGATGAATTCTGTTGGCAGCAGGAACGGAAATTCCTGCTGCCAGAAAAAGAACGAAAAAAAGCAACCAGAAGTTCTCGAGGTATTCCTGGTCTTCTGTAGTTTGTATCCATCAAAAGTGGTTCATGGAACATTCCCAGCGAGCCATTAATTTGAGCTAAAAGGCATGTTAACAAATTGATAACGTAATAAATGCAGACATCCGAGTTTTTCCTATCTTCTACTACAAAAAAATAGTAGAGATTACCTAAACCTTTGTGAGTATAGCAAAAAAGGCTTGTTTTTGATGAGTGAACAACATTGTAACATAGCTGTCCCTTTTGATGTGGACAGACAGAATTCAATGTTCACATATTGACCACAGTGCTTTACATTATTGAAAATGTTATTTTGTGTTGACCGTTAACGCAGTACTGTGGAGCATGTTCTTATTTTCTATATATTCCCATCCACTGAATTATGTATCCAGCACAACCACACACTGCATCTGTGACAGCTCCCTCTGTAACATTATCTGACAGTGACCAAGACCATAGCGGTTGGAGAAGCTAAAGACTATGAGACGAACCACGCTGGCCTCATTCAGCTTTTTAAATGGAGATTGTAGCAGCACCGTGGTGGAGGCGGGTCTGAAATTTATCATTGTACCGAAATATCAAGCCCGTGTGTTGGAGGGTTGGGCCAGCGAGGGGCTAAATGGAAGACTAATGGTCGGAGCTAGTGAGTCTGACGGGGCACTGAGGACCATGCTCTCTCCCTCTTCACCTGTCATCTATCACATTTCCAGCTGATACTTAGATGGCCATTCTGCGGACTGCCGTTGAAAGGCCAAGGCAGCTGGCTGAAGGCGACCGAGGAGCGACGTCAACTGAATGAAGGAGGAATAGAGATGTGTTCCTCCTCCAAACTCCAAACCAGATTCTGTTACTGCCACAGAACTGACATAGAGCGGGCGATATAAACCCCATGTCAGTAATGAGGACTGACGATAAGACTGCGATTCTGATTGTTATTTTGATGTGTCCAAGATTGACAATTTTGACAATAATGAATGACTATCTA
The DNA here is from genome assembly GCA_021464625.1 of Proterorhinus semilunaris. Taxonomy (NCBI): domain Eukaryota; kingdom Metazoa; phylum Chordata; class Actinopteri; order Gobiiformes; family Gobiidae; genus Proterorhinus; species Proterorhinus semilunaris. The sequence continues at coordinate 21,046,225 of CM038345.1, read as the reverse complement.
ATAATTATAATTAAATCATATATTTGCAAACCGTTTGAAATCAGCAAAAAGGCACATGATAACGTCTTAGTTTAGGTTAAGGAGTTGCCAAAAAAATTAAAATGGACTTCAAATGCACAGAAATATGGCAGAGACTACATCATTTTTAGTTAAGATTAAGATAAACTTGATTGTTCCCATTGGGTCCTGTGCTTTTGGCCCATCCTTCATTACTGCCGGGGCAACCTTTCAAAAGCAGTGGGTAACGGTGCCAGATTTTTACTTTTTATTTCTCTCTATTAGCAGCTTTTATGTCTTGGTGTTTATTTTTTTCTCATAAGCAATATTCCCGATACAAACAACAATTTCAGTATTATGTTGATGATATATTGCCCATTTCTAATGCATGTAAGGATCTATTGGTTGGTTTTTGTGTAGATACAGTCAAACCTGTGTAAGTGGATGGATGACATGCCTCGTCACTTGAAAAATCTTTCTGCAAGAACAATTTGGAGATGATTATGTACGGATATATGTGCTTTGTGTGTTAATTGTTAACAAATAAAGTGAGTCCCAGGTTATATGCCTGTGTTGCAGTGCAGTTATGGCAAACAATCCCCCATGTGCTGCACTAATCATTACAATAAGAAGAACACATTTTTACAGTCAGCAGTTTTGTTTTGTTTTTACTGAAAACATTACCTTTTCTTCACATTTATCTAGGCTCACTAAAAGTAGACTGACTTGTGACCCCCGTTACTTAAGTGTCATTGTCATTTCATAGCGTCGCTAAATAAGGAGCACATTGGCTTTCTGCGACGACAATGGCTGAAGGCACCCACCGTCCGATTAGTCCAAGGACGAGTTGCTTTCATAAAGTGGACTAAAGGTAAATGTGTTTTCCGTCTTTGTAGCTGCTTTGAAGGAACCTTTTCAGATAATGTGTCTTTCTTTCTCCGCGGCGCAGAGGACACCTGGGAACGCACACAACCAAAGGCTGACAAAGAGCAGTGGAACGACCAGTGGAAGTCTTTTTTTATATCCGCTTAGATTAGAGTCCCTTTTAAAACACATGTCACCTTGAGGCCAAAGAAAGGAGATTATAGATCCCTTTAATCACTTTATCACAAACCCTTTACTGTATTAAAAGTCCACTGACAAACTGGGGCTTAATCACCTCTTTCAGAAAGTACCCAGTGAGCACAGGGCCTTTGGACATTAAAGAGGAAATAAATGCTGCAATTGTTTGTCCCCTATATTACACTGGTCCTAAAACAAAGGGCACTAATTGTCTACTCAACTGAATAACACTACCTATTATGAAGCCTAGGCGTTAATTCAACCTGGTAGACTAATATCAGCATCACATACCTCCAGCCAATGGTCGCTTCCGAGAGGGCCACACCTCCACCTCAGCCATCAGCGTAAGAGCCGCACCTCTGTAGCAGCCAATCATCGCCCTCGGTCTCGCTTTTAAGCCACAGCAATCATGGTTCGTTCGCTTCCCAGCTGCGCTGCGACCCACCTCCGCCCCGTCTCCACCTCTTCTGCCCACGGCTTCTCCCTGCTGCATCCTTCATGGGTCTCCATATCACCACCAGTGTCCAGGCTCCGGGGCAAGCCATCTCTAATTCCAAGCTGTTCATCCATACTGACTTTCATACATACATCGATGTTTACCGCCGTGGTCTGTTCGCAAAAACTAATATCCATGTCACTAAATCTTCCTAATCGCTGCTTTTGTCTGTTTGAGTCTATCCAGGTTGAACTACTGTGCTTTGTATAGTGCTGGATGCACAACTAAAACAAGCGGTATTCTGCACCTCACGAGAGGAAGGTTCTGGGTTTGATTCCAAACAGCAGTATGGACAGTTAGTTACATGCATAATGGTGTGGTATCAATTCATTGTATTTTAACTTGTGTCAAAAATAACCGTTGACGTTTTCCAAGGAAAAACATGTCATTCAATTCCATTTGTGTATTGTAAAAACTGCATACATTCAAAATGTATGCAATATGAAAAAAAGAAATTAAGCATGCTGCCTTTCTTTTGTTGCTTTCTGCTGTGACTTACCATTCTACTTCTTTCATTCTCTGAAAATTGGGCCGAACAGTTTATAATTGTCACACCTTCCCTTTGAAAATGAGCAATTCTGCCAGTCCTGATTACATTTCCACATTGTTCGTAGTTGTAATTCGTAGTTCGTTTTTACTGTAAAGTCACTGTGAAATAATCTCCCTGATAATCTCCAGGTGGTAATGATTTGGTAGCAGGATATAAATTCACTTTGCGTAATTGAGAATTTTCCAATTTCCTATTCTTATTCGGTTGGGCTTTGGCCGGAAAGAGCTGACTGTGCAGAAAAGTTTGCTCAAGACGCGCTCCTGGTATCATTTGCAAATGAACACAGTACAAACTTCTGTGATATATTTGTCCTATCTGATGCTAGCAACAACCTGCCACTTTCCATTCCAGCTAAAGTCCCCTCTCATAATCTCCGCCTCTGTGCAGACATTGGTTTTCATTTTGCATGGCACTGGCACTTGACACTTTTGTGTACTGCAGCTGTTAAAATGCAAATTTCACCGTATTCAGCTTTCCTGTTCTGTGGGCAATTTACAGTGTGACGTGCCTATCTCCAACATAGGGCACAGGGAGACCGGTGTCAGCTCTGAAATGCTGTGATACTTTCCTGTAGGTACTGTGCATATTTTTGACCATGGCAAAAGCACAGAAAGCAACACCGGGGGGTTTTTACTTGAAGATTTAGTGAAGTGCGGCGCTGACACTGTGCGTGTTTCTGTTTGCCAAGACATTTTCTGCTGACGGATCAGAAAGTGCAGTGAACATGTCTAAAGGAAAAGGGCAACTTATAAAACATTTAAAGGAATCAAATAGTTTGTATTGACTATAGTGCAAGGATTTAAGTGCATTGAACGGGAATCGGGAGACTGTCGGCTCGAGCACAATCAGCATACGTGTGTCCCACAGTGTGTAAACTTGTGAGGGGTGTTGGATGAATAATGTATGTGAATATATCGGTACTAGACACATTCTAAGATTAAGGGCTAACAGGTAAGGGGCCAAGCGCAGAAGAAAGACCATTGGGATGTTCATGATTGTAAAGCAAACCTACACAGCGCTAGTCTGGGAGTGTGACAGGATGCTGCTGTTGAGGGGACCTACATGTAGAGAAGAGTTTTTATTTTATGTAATCCAGTAATGATAGAAATGTTAAAAATATTGCCAGTCAGACGATTCTAACAAAGAATTCTTGCCTGTCCCTAGACTGAACACAATCTATTGAAATATCTGAGGGCCTTTATTGTTCTGTCTCCCTCTATGTCTGATATACGTCACACAGAAGTATCATGAATTTTAAAGTCTAGACACCTTGATCAAATTAGTTCTCTTCTGATCTTGTCCAGGGTCAAAAACTCTTCCCTGCACAGATTAGCATGTTAGTCAGTATATTCAGTTTGAATCGCTTGCCCTTTCATTTGAGTAGTGGAAGCAGGATTGCATTTTGTACAGCTACTTTTTAAAACACCTGGGGTATTTCATAAACACAGGCCAAGGTGCTCGAAAGTTGTTAAAAAGCCTTAATAAATACAGTTAAGACATTAAAGAGAAAACAAAGTTGGCTGTGAGAATGTTTTTTATATTTTCTGCATCTTGTGTAAATAGGAATAAATGATTTTGGATGGGCTTGCTCCACATTTTATTCTTCATTTATGTTTGTTTAAATTTAAGTAATAAGATTAACAACAGCAACCACTTAAGTGGTGCATTTTCCCGTACATGTGTGCACTCTGTGACTGATCAGTGCACATTGTCTGCCGATGGCTCGACAAAAGGGAAATGAGGCATACTGTAGAAGAAAGGCAGCAATGACAACCGTGTGGATGTCATTCTGTGCTTACTTGCAGACAACGCATTCAAGGCTATAAAGCTAAGTACGGACACTTTACGACATAAACATACTGAACAATTTTTACTTATAGTCTTGTTTTTTCTTTTGGTTTCCTTCTAAAAGGGTTGAAACACACAATATCGTCTGAGTCTGAAGGATAAATCATAGACATACATAAAGGTATTCCATAGAAGATGAGATATTTCAGTCTTAGCAGTTATTTATGCATGTAAAATAATACAGTGGTTCAAAATACGTTGTGTCTGTGCTCTTGTAATTGTGGGCTGTGTAAATCCTCTGTGTAAGGGACACACATGGGAAGGACATCTGATTCAATTATGCCATTAAAGTCTTTGTTTCTTATAATCCACACAGGTCACACTCTGATCTGCAGCACCTTTGTACTATGGAAAGTAACATACCTTTAAATGCAAAGCCCGACTTAAACAAATCCTATAGTGTCACCACTGACCTTTCAGAAAAAGGTTCTCAAATAGGGATCTGCCCTTTTTACTTTTCAGTGGGCCATAAACACCGGCACTGGCTGTAAATAACTGTGGTCGTTCTGTTTACATAAGTTGGTTGAGTTGGCCTAAAATGATGTCATCTATACTTATGTCTTCCAGAAAGGTCAGTCATGTGACAAACTTTGATGAGGATGATGATTATGATTATTATTATTCATTTTCATTTATTTATATTGTCTAAGTGTTTTAAGTCTGTGTTTCAACCTTGGGGTTCATATTTAGCACTTGCAATCCTTTTAGATAAATGAAATTAAACTGCATTTATATATTTAACTATTATCTTGTAATTGTTTATAACTTAAAGAATAATATATGACTATACTATTAACCTAGATTTATTTTCTTCTAAAGGCCCACTTATTACACTGATTATGTAAGCCGTAAGTATTGATATTCCCTTCATAAAAACCTTGTCTTGGAGAGTGAGGTGGAGGACGCCTGTCACAGTGAAACGTAAAGGCCCTTGTGTGTGACTGCGCTTCTATCAGCTTTCTGTGGCCACACTATAAAGAACGTAAGCTCCAATTCTCCCTCTCTATAGACCCTCACTTGTGCTGTCATTGGCCGTGTCACCTTTCAATCCACTGCTCTTAGGGTGTTTCAAAGTGCAAAGGCCCGCGGCGCCTCCAGCTGTGCTGATAATGAACTTTGTAGAGGAACCCGCATGTCATGTAATGGGGGTCACACACCAGCAGACGGGCTTCTGAGAAACTAAAAAAATGGTGTGATTACAGTTACTTTCATGTACACATTTTGGGGACCAGACGAAGTGATTGTGTGAAAAAAGTCATTTGGGGCTTTGTGTGGAGAGGGGAGGGGGGGGGGTAAATTCAAATTGTGCCAGAGCAATTTTGTACATCTATTCAGCCCTGCCGCGCTTGCATTGCCCTAATGTACCTGCTTATTCAGAGCAGCATAAAGAGAGAGCCAGGGAATGGATTAATATGGTTTCCTAATTGACTGCACAGCATTATCTTCTTCAGACTGAGAATTACACGCTTTCAAGCTGCAAAATGTAATGCCATTAATACAGGGCTTTTTAAGTATTTAAAAAAGCAAAAGAGTAAATGAGGCCACAATATTGTTTTCCCAGATGGAACTGTAGTGATATGTAATGTCATTACAAACTGGACTGACTAAACACTTTCACTGTCAGTGGGAGTAATGTGCTGCTGTAATTGCCCCGTTATCGCTTTGTTTGTAAACGCACACAACAGTTTGCATTTTTGTCAGGTGGGAAATGTAAATATACAAATTTCCTTAGAAACAATAGTGCCATATAAATATCAGATATCAAGTTGGGACATGGACGACAAAAGTACCATAATTATTAGACGCTTAAGAAATTACCGGTATGTGTCATTTCTAATCTCGTCCTCTTTGCAATTTATATTTTTGTCAAGGAATAATATTGTCACAAACACTGGTTTGAACATCAGATTCCTAAAGCAAAAGCGATGACTGAAACAAACATAGGACTAAATTATAGCAACAGTCAGTGGCTTCAGGCAATTTCATTCTGTGCAGTACCATTGCCCTTAACAATCTATAGCCCCTGACAATAGATAACAGTTCAAATCATGAAGGTGCCAATTGAGCGCAGAGTGATTGAATCTTTAACAACTTGTTCCCTCCGCTTGTCTCTCCGCAGTTTTACAGGATTTGAAAAGTTGCTCTGTTGCATTAGCCGCCGCCGGTGTCTCCTAATCCCATTTGCCTGGTGGTTCCAAACAGCCGAGCCCTGAACTGAACGAACAGACAATCCATGCTTTAGAGGGAGCACACCTAATTCAATTGACATTAGTGACTGGCTTTAATGGATTTTACCTGGTGAGGCCGAACATTGAATACTTATCAACTCATTCAGAGTAACTGCAACAGAAAAAGGATACAATTTTCATTTGGCGCACATCTCGTAAAAGGGAGGGTGCTCCGGCTTTTATCTCCCATCAGCCATTTGATGTTCTTAGCTGTTCATTACCTCAACATGCACATGTATTCTGTGATCTCCATCGCTATTGTACTGTCAATTGTGATAGACTAGGCAATGTTGTAGCTCTTGTGTGTTCTTTCTGTGTATTTTGTAAAGGTACTGGTACTTACCACTTCCACCTACTTATTATGGAGTAACACAATTATGGGTTATTATTTTGAATGACCAAACACTGCACTGCCTTGTTTGTAAGTGGTAAAATGATTGTTGGTGGAAATTTGTTTTGACATGAATGAGCACAGAAGATTGAATTATGTAAAGTTTTTAAGCAGATTCCTTTTTTTCTTAGAACTATAAAAGCAACTTGAGAAAACAAAGTCGTGTCAATCATGTGAGAGCAGGAATGATGGTTAATTTATTGCTGCTGGCCATGGCGGTTGTAAGGCAGCCCAGTAGGGAACCTCTTCCAGTAGTATTCCCCACCATCCATTTGACGAACAGGGAAGATTGTGCCCCAGAGCAATCAAAGCACAGGAAAAAGGAAAATGACCATTTGCCCTTGTTGTACTGTGTTTTATTCATAACACTTTTGGTTACCAAATTTCCATCGCTATGTATCCCAGATATGGTATAACCAGAAGGTGCTTCGATTTGTTTGGCACAGATTCAAGGCCAAGAGGCAAGGCATACATATTATATTGTTACAGTCTCCTACAACTTTTCTGGAGTGTAAATTATGTGTAACCATTATGTTTGTCTATCCATTTTTGGCCTAGCTCATTCTCAATCTTGCCAATAGTGAACTGGATTATCTTTTTTTTTTTTTTATTATACACCAAATAAAAACAATTTGATGAGAAGTGGTAAGACCATGCAGTCCAGGGGCGGATTATCCCTTGCATTTTTTATGTTCAGTATCAGGTTCTTTTAACATGCTATTATATTATAAAGTTAGGTGTGTTGTTTTCAGTTTTCATTTCCAAAATGACAACAAAAAAAATACAACAATAATATGTTACTCCTTATGCGTAAGCTGGTTGGGCCCGAGCTTGCGTCAGGGCGGCATTCACTCAAACGCATTGCTGTGGAAATGTGTGCGCTTCATTCATGTTCAGGGCACTGGGAGAAGATTGCTTCCGCGTGTCAAACATTCAAGCATTAGCTCTGTGTTTGCGGCTAAATCCTCATGTAGTGGTAGCGGTGTCAGTTGCCTGTGCCTCGACACAAAGCTTATCTTTTAACGGCGCGCGCCCATAGCCCCCTGGGGAGAGAGAAGACATTTAGGCAGGGCAGAGGATGTGAGGATGGGGAGATGAGTGAAGGAAAGGAGGCAGCATCGGGCGGCAGCTGGTGTAAATAACCCTGGGCTCTCGAGGGAAGGTTAAGAAGCTAAAGCCATGCAGAATACTAAAGTGTTTTTTTCCTGAAGGAGGAGCTGCACCGTGACCTACCTGCTCCTCTGTATCATCACGGTGTCACCGCGGACATGTGCCAGTCATTCATTCACTTTACACTCCTGAGCAGAGTATGCCAAGGTGTGCGGCATGTGCTTTGTGGGAAAATGACTTTGCTTGATCCAAATGGGATGGATGAAAGGCATTTTTCTTGGGGTTTACGACTTGAAGCATGCGACTCCCTCAATAAGCTGTAAGAAAGTCATGCCTTCTGCCGGAGGTGAAGCAATAACGGCACGAGTTTGATGGTTCAGTCAGTACCAATTATGCTTATTGCATCCTGAGTGAGGTTACTATGACCCATGTTTTTCCCCATTAGGTTATATTTATGGAATACTTTTTTTTTAAAGCCCATATGGTTTATTAGAAAAGGTTGCGAGCAGTGTGAAGTGACAGTGAAAGGTGGGAGAAGACAATTTTTCCAAACCTAATAGGTGTGCTGTTTCTTGTTTCTCAAAGCGATTGTACAGCACTATTATACAGCATGCATAACAACAGAATGTGTAGTACTTATTTAAAGCCAGTTGTTGACTGTTAATTAAACTAAAGTAGTGTTCCTGCTTCTCCAGAGAATTTAGTTTAAAAACACACAATAATATTAAACTCAGTTCAATAGTGTACAATCTGCTACATTGGTTCAGCAAGAACGTTGTAAAATAATGTGAATACTGCGCACATACCTGCAGTATATCAGCTCAGAGCATCTTTGTACCATCACACTATGCCTGTGTAACCGCATAAAGACATTATTGATATGGATGCCACTTACAGAGATATGTAGTAATATAGAATCAGAATGTGTGGTTTTAATTGGTATAACCTTTCTATGAACAATCTTTAAAAAAAAAACTAAACCTAACTTTTGTCTAAATTTCTTACACATTCATTTGCGTGTTGTTGTTTTTCACAAACCCTTGGACTCGGATGGGATCGTGCACAGAGCGGCAGATGAGACAGCGGCGCGTGAGATGAGAGGAACTGCAGCCTTCAAATAGCTCCCCATTTGCTAACCATTTCCTCTGGGCAAATAACTATTTATTTCTTGCCATTTTTCTCTGGAAATGAAATGAAAAGAGCAAGAATGAAAAGGCATAGCAAGAAGAGCAAGGCTAAATCTCATTCGCCGATGGCAATATTGTGACATGTTGGAAGCGCAGCTGAACAGGGCTCCGCTCCTGTGTGCGTGAACCCAAGCCGCAGCTGTCTGAGCGCTTTGGAGTACATTTTCTGCTCAAAATGAAAATGTTTGCCCATACACAAATTTCCCTGCAGATTAGCTGTGCCTGTACCCCTCTCTGCCCCGTGCAAAAGCCAGCAGAATTTCACACTTTCAGACGCCATTGTCGAGCATCCATTACCTGCTCTCACCAAAAACTTTCAAAAGCTGTACATCACATCGTCTTGGACTATGTCAAAAATCCCTCAAATAAAGGGAGATGTATACATTATACAAATGTGGAGAAGATGGTGAAAGACTATTGTGGAGTGGAGGGAGCGACACAGGAGGAAGAGGAAGGAGGAGGTGGAGGAGCTGACCAGTGCGGGACACCACGCTCTGAAACAGGGACAAACCCAGGAGGTGGTTCACCGTTTTAGAGGAGCCCTGAAAGCAGTTCTCCGGTTCCACCTACCCTCAAAAACGTGCTGGTCAGGTAGACTCACAATGGCGGTGAGCTCAGTCGCAGCGGCTCAGCACTAACCCAACACCTGAACGTAATTCCGTTGTACAATTGTACAAATAAAGTACTTACTTACTTACAACTTTTTATGGTAAAAAGGAGTTGATATCTGTGCGTAATTGACCTTGTAGTGACCTTTACTTTCGATCGTGGTTGTCTCTACAAGGCTCTAAGATCAATTGTTTTATAGGTTTTCTGGTGAAAGGGTCCGTCAGCAGTGAAAAACCTGCAAAAGAATTGATCCTGGACGTCCTAGAGACCACTGTGATGTCAAGGAAAGGTCAAATACACACAAAAAGTTACATAAAAAGTTGCAAAATGCACCTTTAAGTCATGCTTTTGCTTTCAATTTAATTTTGACAATTCACCAGTTACTATCATTTGATTATCATCATCCTCAGAGATCAAGAGCATCTTTGGTTTAAAATAGGAAGTAAAAGGAAATGTCGTGCAAACATTTCCAACTAAAAATGTCACATCATCAACATTCCTCTTACTGCTCCCTCGCCCGCTGGTGTACTCTTGAATGTTGTAAAGATCCAATTAAAGTGGACACATTTTGAGGGGGAAACCCAAGTTTACGCTATGATAGCAATCAACAATTCTTCACAGGGGAGCTTCTGTGTACTCCCACTTGCTTACACCGCATCTGCACAAGAAATGCAGTAATTGGCAAACAGATATCCATATAACTCGTATCGCCCGTCTTTTATGGCCACTCAGCGTAACAATTGGTGCCGTGTAATCTCCGCTGGGTGGTACAGAAATGAAAAGGCAATGTAATGTTTCTGCCGGCGTGTGGGGGAAATGAGCTGTTGCTGGTAGATGGTACAAGATATAAGTGGCTCGTAACATGATCCAGCCTGAGCAAGAAAGCACATGGATACAGTGGGAAATATTCAACATAGCTTGTGTTTTGTGGGATATATATATTTGTATGTTTTGAGCACAAAAGCTATATAAAGGGTAATCTTCCATCTGACGTTTAACATTAATGGCTGCTGAAATGGTTAAGTATCCTAATGATATCATTTTTGAGATATTCAAGATATTCATAAGGTATGACTTTTTTCCCTCATACCGTGCAGCGCTACCCATCAGAGAGCAATCATTCTGCTTCACAAAATGGTCGTCATTAATGTTGACCATTTAAACTCCCGTTGAATAAAAGGAAAAGAGCACTGTCACGTTCCCATGCTGCATGCAAAATGTCCTTTTTGTAAGGGTCTCTCTGGAGAACAGTCAAGACGATCATTTACACAGTGAAAGGAGCTGATGGGCGGCAATTAGGGACACATTATGTTACCTGGTCATGCCGTGAGCTGCACACAGGGCAGTAGCTCTTGCTACAGATGCCAAAGTCACTGCCATTCATCATAAAGTTGATATGTTGTAATGAATTAGGAACTTTGAAAGCCCAGGAGGCAGTCATATTTTCTGGTTCATTGGGAAAATCTCCATAATAATCAGCAGCAAATTGTAGTTTGTGGAGTCTACGGAGCATTGAGAGAACACAGAGACGCTGTTGAACTTTTCACTGTCAAAGTGTGCCACATTGTCCTCACAATATTCATTAAATGTATTATGGTTCCTACTTACTGGGGAAATATTATGCACTTTCCTTATTCATCTGCAAACAAACATCAAGCCACAATTTGAAGCTATAACTTCTGTTTCCTTGACAATTGTCTTTTTTTTCTGTTTTTGAATTCATTATTTGTTGTGCAGGTTTTAAAATGTCCATGTATCTATTGTAAAAACAGTAATGAACAGATTTGCAGGACTGTCACATATTTACTGTTTACTGTTTTCCGCAGCCAGCTGGAGATGTATCTGTAGCTGTCTGTCTGTTTTTGGTCAAGTGGAGCAAAGACATATGGTGAAGCACAAGTAGAAAAGTTTATTTTTTGCTGTATGGACAAATGCTTTTTACCTGAAAGACCCAAAATGTATTGTACTTTGTTATATAATCAAAGCATATAAGCAGCCTGTTAACTGCAGGCCACGTCAGGAGAGAAATATGTTTTAAGGGAACTAAACTTATTCAAATAGCAATTCAATCTATCTAAATATTGATTTGGTGCTTTTGATATACATTGAAAAGTACCATTGATGTAATAGTTAAATAAACACATACAGTGTTTTTTTATTCCTATTATTATAATATTTTTTGAAGTTTTCACTACGTTACAATATTGTTTTCCTCATCATAAACATTTATTTACTCACATAATGTTTACTTGGTCATTTTCTACTGCTCAAAAGCGCTCTATTGTATATTTCCTGGATTTTGATGTGTAATAGATCAAACAAAGAAGTGTAATCAGTTCATCACCATAATGTTCATCGTCATAGATTGTTTAACATGCCGTTTGCTAAAACTGATAGCTTGCGTCTTGTTTTTATGGTACAGGTTTCCCACTGCTGCCAATAGAAGGTGCTCTAAGCAACTTCATCCCTGAAAGAGTCTAATTTTTATGGACACGTCACACACACATTAAAATTATTATTATTATAAGCCACTACTACTCTTTAATAGCTGTTGCATAACCTGACGTTTATGTATCCCCTGTACCATATTTATAGAGTTTTAAAATATAGGTAAAAAGAGCTAAGCCGGAAGTCATTAGTCATCCAACACAGTATATATTTTTTAACACTGTCCTAATACATGGAGGTATTTGGAGAATTTGCCACTCTGAAATGGTGCCTTTGTTACTGGCCCAAAACGTACCAACGTTTTGGGCCAGTAATTGTTGTCTGGTCCTGCCTGGTCAGGTTTAGCTGAAATAAACAATTAATATAGTACATGTTTTACCTTATGTGTGCAGCCCTCTACATTTATCAATTACCTGGGGTTGCTGAAAGTGGACCACCAACATGTGTCCTCTATAGATCTTATACGTGGGAATATCACTTTGTTTTATCCGCATAGGTGTTTTGCCTGATTTCTCTCATGTCTTTGGCTGAAATTTAATTCCATCATACAGTGATGGTCTATTGAGCTGCAGGCCCATAGCCGGGTGCAACATTACCACTTCCCATCAGAAAGCTCTGTCCTCCCGCTGTCTCCCATTCCCACATGCTTCTCCTCTCTCTACCCCACAGAGCCGCCGCGTTCCATGCACAGTATTTATGTGGGCGGCACTGCACAATAAAACAGCAAATGCTACTATGGGGAGTATCTGATGACGGTACACATGGTTCATAGGGGGAGATTTAGTCCTAATGGGTTACCATACATACAGGCTGGACCATCTGACGCAGAGGCTGCTGGGCAGCGCCTACAAGGGCAGGCAAAGCAGCGTGGGCAGAGAGCAGTGGACCACCGACTGGGGACTGGCGTTATCGTCCAGCCTTAGACCTTATTGGATTTCCGCGGTAAATGTTTATTTCTATAAAGTGCCCCGTGGAGAAGCTGTGCTGCCACTTATCTCATAACTATTTATTAGGGGAGCCCCTAGGGAGTTCAGGCATACGTTCAGGTTTCAGCGTGAGAGAGAGATGTGTGCTGAGAATTGGAAAGGTTGTTGTGTGAAAGAAAAACAATGGTATGGGAAACAATAGTGGTGCGCAGGCTTCTTATGGTTCTGCAACAGCTCTCCTTTTTTGTTTCAACCTTGTTTTAGCTTTCACCCTGAATTAGACCTAATTTGTTTGTCGTCTATAGTGCCGGTCCTGATATAGTTGTTATTTAGGTCTGGATTAGTCTTGTGCTATTTAAGATGTGAATAAGTCCTGCTAAAGGGTGTGTTGGGACCTAATTTCAGCGTGGGAGTTTTAGGTTTTGGACCGGCCCACATTCAGCTACTTAGTACAACAAATGGATAGCAATACAGCCAGTCGGATGTTTAGCTCACCTGTAAAATTCCAGGACTATAGAATGAGCGACACGAGTTTGCTGCAGAGTGTTGTTGGTATTCCCTTTTCACATCGTGCATGGGGCTACTACATATAGTCATGGGCCGACTGACCCCTCCAGCAGTCATCAAAATATGTTATACAAATACCTTATCTGGCGCCCTTGGAAGCAAAGCCCCCACCAGTATGAATTGGTGTTTTTTTTTATCCGTTCGAGGACGTGGTGATGGTGACGATGACTGTAGCGGCACATTTTGCGTTTGTCCTTGTACCTTTTATCTACTTTTCCAAATGAGTTTCACTTACTGATGAGTGTCACTTGAAAACCTTCAGCAACACAACTTTGGTATTTGGTATTCAGCGCAGTGAGGTGATTACAGCTCTGCCGCTTCACAAGAGACCCATTGAAAGACTGGAGAAGCCGATAGTTTCTCACAACGTTTTCACTCCTCGTTCATTTTTACTGCAAGTGTCAAATTGTCACAAATGCATTATGTGCGCTTGACTTCACCTTTTGTACGTGCTTTCGTACAAAAGTGAATTTGGGTATCACACAGAAGTCCAGGTGTAGCAGATTTTCAGTATGATGGTAGGGTTATTGATAGGTTTCAAACACAAGCATATGACTCTTTTCCGTTATGAACACCTTTTTGTGGACTTTTTTAACATTCAAACTATAGAGTATAAGTTCTTAATTGCTAAGTGAACACTCCTCATTCACATCACTTTGAAACCTATAGGAATCAATAATAAGTTACTGTATGCAGCTTTCAATCCACAACATGTAAGGACTGAGAAAATACTTATATATATATATAATTACATTAAAAAAAAGGTTAATGGTCAAAAAGTTAACTTGCTGCCACAAATACCTCACGCACTAAAAGGGCCGATAAATTGATAGCAGTTGAATTGAAATTGCATTTTGATTGATTGCATCTGACAAATCACAAATGCTGCAATAGGTCAGTGGTTGGATTTAAGGTTGTCTTTCAAAACTATTTATCAACTGTCATTTTTCGACTAATACACGACCAACTGAAATTGGTCCCGCGACCCTTATGTGGGTCCTGACCGACTGGTTGAGAACCACTGCAACCTCTGCAAAGAACTAAATAAACGGTCTCTGTTTGAATAGACTATGCATCAACCCTTCTAACCTTATAATTTAGACAACTACAAACATGTGATGTAACTTAAATGCAGATGCTGCCTGCTTGAATTAGTTTAGCTGTCTGCACTGCCTCGGCAATGCTCCTGGACGTGTTCAAAGTGTGCACTGGGAATCCTGATAAACATTGTTTTAAGATATATGTTTTTTTCCCAAAAAATCTTAATAAAATGGTCAAAATAGTCTTGGTTACTCCCGGCTTCTCTGAGTGCTCAAAAAACGTATTGAAGGTATTTACTGTGTTGAATTGCTGCTATCGAAACTGCAGGGATTTCCTTTTAACTGCCTACACATGCTCGAATTCACCATTAACTCAATAAAAAGACAAGCTCGCTCCATTGGCTGCTCTTTGAACTCAGACACGCTCTGTGCTGTAATGACGCCCCCCCCCCCCCCCCCCCCCAGTGTATATAAAACACTGAGGAAACAACAGCTAGACATCCGAACCATTCAAGTGTGATGAAAGTAGATACAGGCACCCCCTGGTCTCCCTCCGGAGCTGTGGACTGCTACATGGGCTTTTCACAGTCATTCCACTATACGCTCTCCTCCTTCACTTGTAGTTTTAGCCCTAACGGTCATGCTGTATGTACCTTAGAATGAGGTCCTACGTACTCACGTCCAGCTCCTGCTACGTTGCCTAGCTTACTTCTCCTTCGCTGAGCAGCAATATGCAAAAATACCACTGAGGCTTTGCCACTAAAAAAACAACACACTGCAGCCCCCGCTTATACTCGCTCAGATGTCATATCTGTGGAGACGAAGAAGCATTGGAGTTTGTTTTGATGAGGACCGAGGAACTAGGGTCTTAAAGAGAGGAGGTCCTTTACAATGTGTGTCATATCAGAAACCAAGAATGGAAAACTTTGAAATGGAAAATGTGATCAAGACTGTGATCATGATGTGTTAAAAATAAATACAAAATACCTGCAAAAATAAAATTAAAAGTTACAACAGAGTCCAGACCAAAAACAAAAACCCCCATTGACCTTTTTTTAAAATGTTCATTATAACCCGACCTTTACCTTAGGAAACTTGATAACAAACTGGACAAAAAATTGTCTGCAAACTCCTTGGTGAGAATAAAGTAAAATAGTGTTTTTTACAATATTGTAATGTGTATTTGTTAGGATTAGAAACTGCTTACTTAGACATTTTATTATAGTCATTGTATTCCGAATCAAGAGATAAGTCCAATCTGATTGACAGTAAAGGAAACAAAAAGAGAGAGAGAGAAATCCCTTAATCTAAAAACATTATTTCTGACAGAGCTAGATATCTGAATATTTACAGAAATCTACATCTTTATTGACCTGCTTATATTTTGTTTAGTGGATTGAAATGATCTGGTATAATTTATCCAAAGTGTTCAGTATTGTGCTTCCTTAAGCAAATGTCACATGTGCAAAACACTATTGTTGTCTGCTGGCAGAAGACGACCGTGGCTTATATACGCATTACAAAACAGAGATTGAACATTGGATGATGTGGATAACCACATTGTAGTAGATGGGGTTCATACATTTTCCATCTTCACTTTGAATGCGGCTGGCCCACATAACCTTGTAAGACATCTCATCAAAGAAAGAGGTGTTTGTAGAGGAGCAGTGCAGTCCCAGGCATACACCCAGCCAATAGCACAATGCATGTTTAAGAGCAACTACAAATTTGAGATGAAAGCTCCATCTCAGCCTCATCACTCATCCTGGGATTGACCTGCAATGGGGAAAGCACTTGGAGCTTCTCAAATCATTTGGTGCATCTTCAATCTTGAGCTGTCACATTTAAACACAACAGCATTAGCTTTGGCCTTGTCTCTGTGTAGTCTGAACCCATTGTATGTCATCACATAAAGCATAAAGCACTCAGTGCAGTGACTTGTCTTTGTTCATGGATCTTTCTTCAGCTGCTTGAAAGCAGGGCAACTATAGAAGACATGTCACAATTCATGAGTTGCCCACAATTGAACTGAAAACAAGTCATTTTCTGCTGTTTTGATTAATACTTTTTCTTCTTTTAAATTACTCAGGTATTTAAATCTGCAAACCTAAAAGAACAGATGCATTTCCTATGATTGGATTTAAAGACTGGGATGAGGGATCCAGAGGACTGATTTTCTTTTTTATATGGTAATGTGTACCATTTGGAAGAAAAACTAATTACTGTTAGCAAAAGCAGAAAATCATTTTTTGTCTTCAGTGTCATACACTGTCTAGAAGACACTTTGGATGCACAAAGTGCACATTAACTAGCAGGTGCTACGGTGTAGATTGTTTGATTGACACTCATGTTTAAGCAGATTCTTCAAAGAAAACAAAAGCAGTAGCATTAAGGTGACAGCTGGGAGTTCTACTCGAGGCGATGCAGAGAGCATCTGCTTAATGCATTGCTCAACTGAAAAAAAGAAATGTTTCGGATGCTGCTGCCGCAGACATATCCCCTGAACTTTTGGAAATGGGGATAGTCTTAGAGGAGACGGATGATTCAGCTTTATCACTTCATAAACCTGTCTTTGCCTCCACAGAGTCAAGCTCAAAGAAGGAGTGACATTTCTGGGGGCTCGGCCCAGCAACCCCACACAGTGGATGGTGAGCCAGGACGTGAGGACAGAGGGGCATCGAGTAGTGACCGTGCACTGCCGCAGGAAAGAGGTCACCCACGACCAAAGGTGAACGCAAAACACATAAAGATTTCTGCAGTGCACTGGGCAGAGGCCTGTTCTGCTTTGTCTATCGCACTCCACAATGACATCTACGTTTTACATACTTTGTCCCCGGATTAATACATTGTGTTGCCAACTGAACATATTTTTACCTATTAGCATAATATACTGCAACATTTTGTAAACAACATCAATTTGAGTCTTAATATTTTTAAAATACTGCAGTTTTCCTTTGCTGTTTTTCCTGCTGTAGGCTTCATGACGTGCTGGTCAAGGCTTGTGAATTTACCCTTTAAGCTAATCTGACAGATACAGATGTGACTGCCATTTCTGTGAACACGCTTGTTGAGCTAATTAAACCTTGACTGAAGTCCTTTTTTCCATACTAATAATGTTTCCTTTTTGGATCAGGAAGTAGTTTAAATATGTCTTGCTTTTTCAGTGACAGGTGTAATTTTACGCTTTAGAGTCAGATTCGAAATTGCGGAGAAAACTTGTTAGGTTGTTTGCTCTTTGGCGATGGAAAGAAAGCATGATGAGTAACTTTATAATCTAACTTGTAATGGCTTCTTAAATTGAGAGAAGCCAATGAGCACGTGTAATTGGGAGCTGTCAGTCGAGGGATCCGAGTAGGCTTATTGCTAAATCACAATCAATTAAACGCTTGTCGGAATGTCGGCGGTAAAGTCATAGCCTTGCTGTTACAATTACATATATCATTATTATTTACATTTTCAAAAAATGTTGGCTTTTTTAGACTTTGAGAAGTGCAGGTTGAAAAAGGAAAGGAATTCAAAAGTGCTTTTTTAAGCTTGCTCCTGGAGCTTCCACTGCTACTTTTAATATCTTCTGACAGCTTAAGTCTTATTAATAGAATGGTTTTGGCTGTCTTGGAACGTACGACATGGGGAAGAGAAAGATTATGGTGAAACGAGACACTTTCTCAGTCGTTTAGTTGATGACTTTTGGATTGACCCACCAAGCTGAATATTTATGACTCAGTGTGTCCAAGTTGAATAGCTGTCCTTGCCAAAATGTTAGTCCATGTGGCTTGAGAGGAACTACTCCTGTGTGCAGGGGCGCAACTACCCACTTTCTGGGGGGTATGCAGACACACAGCGCGCCTTTTACTGTCCTATGGCCCAGGAGAGAGCTGGCGCTGGGAGTGTTTCCCCAGAGCTGCGCTCTGAACCCGTTTGCCCGCTGGCCGCGCTCACGTCCCGCGGTCGTGCATTCACAAACTGGCCCTCTGTCAATCCTACACTCTTCTCTCCGCCCCACTCCAGCAGTGACTTTTGTTACGCAAAATAAGCACGTTGACGCTATGGGGCGCCAATGTCAAATGCTATGAGGAAATGGCCTATGGGGCGCCGCTGTCCCTTGCGCGCCAAGTCCAACTATATTTAAATATTATTTTTCTCTCTCGCCCTGTCCTTTTGGCGCCCCTATGCAAGACATATATTGTGTATGCCCTTTTTGCGCCACTGCCTATGTGTAACTTCTGCCTCGGCACCTTTACTAAACCTAAAGCTTTTTGTGTGAACGATCGGCAGCTGGGCCCACCTTCTCTCCAGAGTATAGTTCTGTCTCTCATACGTGTATTGAAATTGTGTTTCATTGATTTATTAAATGAAGTAGTTACAGACAAGAGGCAGCATAATAATCCTAATCCCTGCTGTTTGGGTGCACAAACGATGGACTGTGCCGTAATCCCCACAGCTGTCAGAGTCACTTCACATAGAGGACTGAAGACGCTGCGTGATGGCAACACAAAGCACAATGCACAGTTTCTCTGCACTGTTGTACCCCTCTATCCTGCTCATTTCAATTGAGCCCTTTGAGAAAAGGATTAGACACTATTATGTCATCTGTAGCGCTGCCATTCAGTCAGCTTTCTTCACATTTCAGTGGTGAAACAGGACGATGAGGCAAACAAGGCTTTGGGTCAAACTAATGAAGTCTTTGTTGAGGTGCACTAATATTCTAATAACAGAATGACAGGGCGTGATTAGATAAGAGGTTTTGTTATGTAGTTCAGTGATGAGCTTAAAAACTTGAGCAAACTGGGTCTGGGACATAAAAATAATTACAATGCATCCCAGCACAATCAATTCTACAGAGTGTTTGAGTTTATATAATTAAATTAAGGTAAGTCACCAGTGTATTTCCCCTGTAGGAAATGTGTGCACTGAATTTGACTCATGCTTCAATGCACTTGGGCAACCTGTCAGGAGCTGTTGAAAATAACAATGCGGAGAATCATGAAGCAACAAATATTGTATGACTTAAACTAAATTAGGCAGATGTTTGAATAGAGGCTGTCACAAACACACACGCCACCCCAAAAAGCCCATGATGCTGCCCATAAAGTCAGCAGAAAATGTACCGTAGTCACAAAGGAAAGAAAGGGGAATGTGTCAGCATGTGTTTGGGCGGTAATCCCCAAACTGGAGAAGAAGCTAAAGCAGATCCCAGGAAAAACATCTCGGTCCAGAAAGGTGTAATTCCAGGAACAGCAAAGATACTGCCCAGAGCCTTTATGCTTCCAGGCCTCTGCTGGTTGATATATAGCATGTTGTGGATGCCAAAGATCCGGAGCAGCAGCAGTTGGTCTGTTAACTTCACTTACTGTGTTCCAACGGATGATTGTGCTTCCCTTGCTCATGGATCTAAACTTTCCCAGAGCCCACTCAGCACTCCAGGGAAGGGTCGAAGGCCAAACCCACTGGAGCAAAGGTTCTTCCCACTGCTCCTCCTGACTGAGTTCATTCTATCTCTTTGGGAAAGCCCCACAGTCACCCTATGGAACTGGCTCATGATCGTAGGTGAGTGAACATCAGTTATGCAGTAAATCGAAGCTTTACTGCACTCAACCAGAACAATGAACACAGCCCTGCACCTCAATTATTGGGAAATCTTTCAACTCCAGATTGTATTAATGCAAGGGCACTGTCTGTGTGTTCACTGCAATGGTGTAGTAGACATGTTCCAAATAGTTTTCACATCAGTAAATGTTGGCCTTAGATTGTAACGACACTGAGGATTGATCCATCAGTTCTTTTGGCCTGGAATGTGGATACCAAATGAAATGCTGTTGAATAATGTATGTGTGTTTGTGGGCACTAGTGCAAGGCTAAACCCCGTGGTCAGGTGTGGAGTGAGAGCCGCTCCACTCAGAGGGTCTGCGCTTTCCCCCCTCACAGCTGAATCACGCCTTTGTCTCACACAGCTGATGTCCCTCTACCACTCCCTCTGCACTCTTTGAACAAGTAGGTCAGCCTGTAGTGTTTTAAGTGCTCAGATTGATTCAGTTCAATTAGTGATGACAAGGAAATCTCGTTTCTCTCGTTTTGGTTTTGGTTTATTTGTGTTTAGACATGGCTGAAGTGCAGTTAAATCGAATGAAATTAAAGTGGCTGAGCATTTTGGTTTTTAAATCGTAGTAGAATGAAATCAATTTTGGCCCCTTGCGACATATTGTGTGTGGGAAAGGGCGATCCTTGTGTGTCGTGTGTGCAGTATTTTGACAAATGTTTTAGCGGCCACAAGATAAGATAGAACTTTATTGATCTCACACTGGAGAAATGCACTTGATACCTCAGCTCCAATGGGCGAGGAAAGGGGTTCTCCATGGTCCTCATGGCGGGGAGCTGACATTGCTGTAATACCGCCCCCTTGTGGCTAGGGGGGACTCCAAAAGACACTTGATAGACAGGATTCTAATAGGACTTCAGACCTCCCAAGGACGGCTCAAAAGCCTGGCTCCAAAGAGTTTTAATTTTTCTAAAAAAAACACTATGACCCATGTGACAACGCTGGGGTAGGTGAAATATTTTTAAGCACGCTGGTTTTTGTACATCAGCCCGAAATAGTGGAAGCCTTTTCAGTGCATTGACTGGTTCCAGAGCCTGTCAATCAAGCTCTGGAGCTCTGTGGAGGTTCCACCCGCCCTGCAAGCGCAGGGCTTCCTGCCTTTTTTCCCTTTTAAAGGGGGGGTATTATGTAAAATCGACTTTTTCAAGCTTTATATCATGTTATTATGTCATTCCCTCATTAAACACATGCCTGGAGTGTTGCCTTGGCTCATTCACATATTTTTGAGTAATCAGTAAAAACTTAGACGGCAGCCATTTTAGGTGTAGCTATGCCTCAGTCCTCCTAGGAACCCCCCCACCTCCTGGAGACGCCTCTGGACCTTTCGTCACCAGCCAAGCCACCAACCACTGCTCCTCAGCTCAGCAGAGCCCCCTCCCCGCACAGTGTTGTTGTTTAAATGCCACAGTAGTGTGCTGAAGGGGGCGTGTCGGAAAGCTTCTTAAAGACAGAGACAGAGGCCTATTTCAAGACGTTCAGTACAGCCATTTTGAGAGAGCAATTTTATTCAAGGCAGTTATTTTAATGTACTGCATATACAGACCAACAGAAGGTTACGCCATCATTGTAGTGTGCTATAGACTGGTGCTATGTGATTGAAAAAAGCATAATACCCCCTCTTTAAGGAACAGGCTGCGTAGGAGGAGATTGAGCAGCCATGTAAGTTTCACAGATGACTTGGGGCCATTACTATGAATGGGGCTGAATAGGTAATCATCTATCTCTAATTATTACAGCTATGCTCAGCTCTCAATAACACTAATGGGGTGCAAATAGTCAGGAAAATGTGCCATCACATGGGCATATCACATGGTTGCATATGTAAATGCTATACATTTGCACAATAAAAACTTGATCACAAAAAAAAAAGGAAAATGCGCCATCAAAGAACAGGATAATGTGCAAACAAGTAATCGTAACTCTACAAAAAGGGGTTGTGGGTGCAAAGAATATAAATAGTTATATTAGATTTGAACAAAATACAAGATATTCAAAGTATCAAAATGTCAACGCAGTGCAAAGTTTACAGTCATAGTGCAGGTGACACAGAGGAAATAGCACTGATGCTAAAAACAAATTGTCTGGTGGTGCAGGGTAATTGTTGTAAACAATGTCATGCCGCACTGCTTACTGAACTCATCCGCGTGAAGACTCGGGATGTTGGGAATGCATTCGGAAAGTTAGTTTATATTCCTCAGTCACATCATGAAAATGGGAAAAAAAATAGAGGGCACCACATGGCCCCCATGCCTTATTTTCCATCCATGGTTTAAATAAACAAGTAGAGACACCGGTATATACCCATGTATATACATTATTTATCGACAGGGGGCTGCTTTGAAAGTTTTTTGACATATATTATGGCGATTGCTGGATTATTATTCTTTTATAAGTTTACTTGTGAATTAAAATATTTAATAGAATGACTGTCTGCAGTATAATGAATAATCCCCAGCTTTGTAGCTTATGGATTTTGTTTTGCTGAAATAATCAAAAGCCATATTCAGTTGACTCTGAGACATCTTTGAGCCCTGCAAATGCTTTGAGTCCTGCCTTTTTTTCTATGCTAATGCAATTGTGTCTATGCCTAACGACAAGCTGTCTGCAATATAAAAGCAATACAGAGGTGACACTTTTTCATCAGGAGGTGCTAAAGTATGACGCCAGGTCAGGGATTCGACGGAGAGAGGATCCTATTTTAGCCCGATGGCAATTCAACCATCCAGTCCCTGTCACCGCTGTTTTAATTCAATGAGAGAAATCTATTGAGTGTGCTGTAATGAGGTAATAGTTGTCCTGATGGGTCAGTCATGAAATGTGCTAATGAATTACCCACTATCTTTTCAATGCTTAGAAGATACTGAACTTTCGACATCTAATACAGTGGTTCCAGACTTTTCATCACAAATACCACCACATGAAAAAGCTTTGACCGTCCAAGTACAACCAGGCCTACATCAAGATCAAATCAGGACTAAAATTACTAAATTTGTATTTGTTTTATTTTTACCTTTATGTAACCATTACCACTGAGATTAGGAATCTAATTTCCAGGGTAGTCCCGGCCCCAGAGGGGAACCTATTGTACATATTTAAGTGGTAGGGGAAACCGGAGCACCTGGAAGTAACATATGCAGACATGGGGAGAACATGCATCCATCGAACCCGGGACCTTCCTGCTGTGAGGCACGAGCGCTAACTGCTGTTCCACCGTGCTGCCTCTAAACCTGATATTAACTATGCCTAAATGAGAAACACATTAAACTTAAATGCATTACCAAAGCAAATAAAATGAATTTAGTTTAAAATTACACTTGACCCTGAGAACCCCCAGGGACTATTTCGAGAAGTACTGATCTAAAATGCATTAAACAATATACTGAAATATGAAAGAAGTCATAGAATTAAAAGCTTTATTCTATTTCATTGAATGAGGTTTTACAATTTTGACCAAACTCGTTTGGACAATACTTTTCCTCTTCTTCTTATCCAGGCTTTGGACTGGCACAAAAACATAACTTATACATTTGTATATATTGCACTCTATATATTCACATTGTAATTCTGCTTTTGTCCCCTAGGACTACAAATGAAAATTAGCTTGAAAAAGCTACAGTCTGGTACAAGCATCTTTGCTCCCGAGCATAATGTAACTGTACATTGTCCTGATAAATAAATAAATTAAATGAAAAATGTGTCTTTAAATACATTAATTGAACAATCATCTGTAAAATAAAACTAATACTAATAGATTTATAAATGTGTTATTGTGCCATTTTGAATTAGAGACATTGAAGAACCTTGATATTTCATTAACAGATGTTCAGAGCAGATGTTAACGCCACATAATCTCTAAACGTGGATAATTACATGTTAAATCAAGATTATAACCATCATCTGCAGTAAGCGGGTCCAATATGTTAATCTGACTCTCTATCCATGTTTTTATAACTGATTCTGCTTTAGCAGCATTAACCCGTAGCACCTTATGAGAGCATCAGTGAGCATTAATGTGTGGTATTTATGTTTTTATGTATTTATGTACACAATATGTCCTCTGCATTGGACACATTATCCAATGAGTGCCTCAGAGCACCTTGTCAAGAACTGAGCGCAGCTGCAGCACAGCGCTCGGGGAACCGCATCTTGAGCCGGGATCTTGATTAGGAATACCTGGAGGTTTTAGCCCAGACTGTGTGCTTTTGGTGATAAGGGAAACGGGGGTGTCCAGAGGAAAAGGCAGAACATGCAAACTCATCACAGAAAACCCCTTCAGGTCGGGAAATCAAATTGCGAGAGCGCTAACCAAGCTCAATTGAAGATAAATACCGGTTCTTATCCTAATGGTTTTATAATGCATGTTATTAATGTTTTACATTTTGAATCTGGCTTTCTTTTTGACAAGTTGACATTTCTTTTCTTTGGCCCCAGTACGTCAGAGAGATCCAAATGCTTCTTTATAGAAAATGACAAAATAGCCGTGTGGAGTTGGAGCAGACATTATATGGGAGGGGGAGCACTTTGGCAGATTGAAAAGTTCACTTTCCATTTGAAACAAGAAGAGACCTGCTTTCTCAGCATCTTATAAGGCTCCAGTAAAAAGTGACATGGTCTTGTCAAACTGTCCCGGGGCAGATCTCCCTAGTTGCCCCCCTCCTGACCCCAATACACCACCAGCTATGGGCAGTGGAACAAGTCTGCCAAATAACTGCACGGACGAGAAGTAGGAAAAGCTGAATGATGGAGGGATAATATTTTACAAAATTCACAAAAACTAGGAATTTTTCTCGGTGCAAACGTGCGACATAAAACATATAACACAGAATTAAGAGAAAACATAAGCTAAGAACTTTAAACTATAAGGCTATAGGGGCATGCGTGAAAAATATTAAATAAATAAGATAAAATAAAGTGACATAATATGTCACTTTATTTTATCTTATTTATTGTTGTTGTCTTACCATATTATGGTAAGACAACAACAATTTGACATTGAACAACAGTGGGATTGTATTTACAGATGTGTAGGCATATAAAGTGATATTATGTGTTATAAAGTGATAAGTGACATCAGCGGGTCTAAGTGTGGACACACCGCACACTGCAAGTGCAGATACATCCATGAGTCTGTGACTGAGCTACAGAGACTTGTTATTGTTCATGAGTCTGATGGCGGAGGGGAAAAAACTGTTCAAGTGGCGGGATTTATGGATCTGGATAGACCGTAGCCTCCTGCCTGAGGGGAGAGGGGTGAATAGTCCGTGTCCAGGGTGAGAAGGGTCAGCTGTGATCCGACCCACACGCCTCCGGGTCCTGGAGGTGAACAGGTCCTGGAGAGATGGGAGCTCACAGCCAATCACCTTCTCTGCAGCACGCACAATGCGCTGCAGTTGGTGCCTGTCCCGTTCTGTAGCGCCGGGGAACCACACGGTGATGGAGGAGGTGAGGATGGACTCGATGATGGCCGTGTAGAACTGCACCAGCATCCTGGTTGGCAGCTTAAAGGTCCTATATCATGCAAAATCGACTTTTTGGAGCTTTTAACCATGTTGTTATGCTATTTCCTTATCAAAAACACCCCCAGAGTGGTTTTTGGATTCATTCACGCAGTTCTCAGTAATCCTCCTGAATCCTGCGCTCTGAGCAGCTGATCCGCCCTCTCCTGGTAAACGACTGGCATGTTCAGTTGTGTCGTCACAGCGGAACGGAAGTGCTCGACGTCTGTAATCTAATGCCTTACGGCATGATTTTTATTTGTAAAACAGTTTTTTTCATTATTTCTGTCGTAAGAAAAAATAAAGAAAAAAAAAAAAGAAAAAAAAAGAAAAGAAAAAGGAAGTGCCTGACGCTGCGCTGCCCCTGTACCGAAAACAAACGCTCCCCCTGAGCGTCCGAACGGTCTGAACAGATGGTCATGTCATGTTGCACCGAAAGTTGTGAAGAGGGAGCTTTTTCTAACCTACTCTGGAGTCTGGACACCTGTTCTTTTTTTCTTACCTCACGATAATGTCATGGAGAAAACCGCGTTTGGCTGCGAGGACTGGACTTTATTCAACCTTCCCAAAGAAGAGGCCATAGAAGTTGGAATTTCCCTCCGGGATTCAGCGACTATCAACCACAATAGTGTTTGTCTGTGCCTGTACTGATGGATGCTTGGTGAACCTTGGCCAGAATCAAAGTGGATTAACTTTTATAACCAGCGCAAGTCCCATACTGGAAACATCAGAGTGGTGAGTCGATCAAAATGCATGTTAGCGTGTGTGTTAGCCATTTAGCCATGAAGCTGTGTTGCACATGTTAACTCCTTATAACAGCATCATGAAATAACTTCACTTTTTGCTGTGATATATATATTTCTACTACTGCTAAAGTTGTATGAGCGGCGAGAGGGGGCGGAGTTAACTGAATCCAAGCGTTTTGTCTTCCGGGTTGGAAAAATACCTCCAGAAAATACTAATATTTATCACAAAAATGAGTGCTCCGTAGTGGTAGAGGTACAATATATCATATAAAGGCCTATACTTTACTTTGGAATGGCTTAAAATAGCATGATACAGGTCCTTTAAGTTTCCTCAGCTGCCGCAGGAAGAACATCCTCTGCTGGGCCTTCATGATGAGGGAACTGATGGTTGGCTCCCATTTGAGGTCCTGGGTGATGGTGGTGCCCAGGAAACGGAAGGAGTCCACAATGGAAATGGGGGTGGGAGAGTCTGTCAGGGCGAGGGGGGCGGTGGGGCTGTGTCTTTCCTGAAGTCCACGATCATCTCCACTGTCTTCTGGGCGTTCAGCTCCAGGTTGTTGTGGCTGCACCAGGACGCCAGCCGTTCCACCTCTCTCCTGTAGGCGCACTCATCACCGTTCGAGATGAGCCCAATGAGGGTGGTGTCGTCCGCAAACTTGATCAGTTTAACAGACTGGTGACTGGAGGTGCAGCAATTTGTGTACAGGGAGAAGAGCCAGGGGGAGAGTACACAGCCCTGAGGAGTACCAGTGTTTGTAGTCCGAGTATCTTCCCCAGCCGCACGTGCTGTCTCCGGTCCGTCAGGAAGTCAGCCATCATGCATCGTACATGATGGCTATTATTTAGTTGGTCAACGCTACTAAGATGTATTTTTCTCTCATACTAAAGATCTTAAGTCCAGTCAATGCACACTAAGGTTTTAGAAATAATGGCTGAGATTGGATTTGCTGTAAATCTGAACTTCTTTGTCCAGAGAACCTTCATGATATAATTTATTCTTTGGTAGTTCATAAATCATACAAGCTTTGGCAAGCTCTGCAGATTCATCAAAGGTACTTTTTCATATCATGTTCCAATCTGAAGAATTTTAAAGCACATTAAAGAGGAATGTACCTCTAATTCCTATATGACTTGCTAATGTGTCAACATTTTTCCCTCATCACTCAATGCACACAGCTGGGCATGTCTTATGCTGTTGGAGATTTAATGTTGTAAAATACTGCATAAATCAGGCCTGAAATGAAAAGCCCTAATTACATTGGGGCCGAAGAGGGATGTTAACTTGACAGCCTTAAAGCTAACACCTTTAATAATGAATTGGGCATTTTCCCAGTGGCCGCTATTTACGGTAAACACTCTCAGAGGAGCTCCACGGCAGCATTAGCCACACACAGATGTCTGCACTCACCATCTCCTTGCTCAGCTCTTAATAATGGCAATAATGTGTGATCAGGGCAGCCCAGATGTGTCAGAGCTCTATTTATTTCTTATAAACTATTATGAATGGAAATGAATTGAATACTTGCAGTTCCAAGGGAGCAGATTTCTTTAACTTTTTCATAATGATTTTTTTCTGTAAATAGATTGCGCAGATTGCAAATACACAGCCTACAGTACCAGCTTTGAAACCATTAAAAAGGTAACTGGGCAAAACCATAAATAAGTTAACAACCACTCATTACAAGTAAAAGCAACAAAACAAACAGAATCAACCAATGATCATTTTCTTTTTTTCCCCTTTCCCTTTGTTCTTCTCTTTCTCTCTCCTTTTTTTCTTTCTTTTCTTACCCTTCTCTTATTTTCCCGTTTCCTTCATATTAATATACACATTTTCTTTAATCTACAATGAAGGTTCTGGGGTCATCTTCGGTACTCTGTAGTTGAAGTGTAGGACATTTCGCCTCTCATCCAAAAGGCTTCGTCAGCGACACTAAAGTCTCCAGCTCAGATCGCAGACAAGATAAAGACCACTGGGAAGAGTTTAGCCTGGCTAAGTCCCTCTCCTCTGTTAAAGGCTACTCTCACCTGTGGGTAAACAACCCAATTCCCACCTCCTCCAGGTGACCTTTTTTCATACAGCACTATGGAGCAGTGCTGTATGATCAGTCAAGGCCAACATATACCTGAAAATCCTGTATAATTAACAAATAAAACCTTTTTAGTCATGCCAGAAAACAAAATACCAGTAAATACTGTTATAAAACTGGTTTTACAGTTCAGCATGTATTGATCGACATGGGCTTTATCAAATGTTTTTCTCTGCACTCTCGCCAAATTGGTTTTATTTGGTACAAATGAAACCAAAAGCCCAGAAAACATGAGCACAAACTGTCAGTCTTTAGACTTTTTAAAGTTTAAATCAGTTTGGACATCCAGAGTCATAAATCATAACCTTGCATGTTTTTATAATGACTATTAAAGCTAGTGTTTAATTTAAGCAGGGAGAGTATTATTCCGAAATATTCCTGCAGTTGTCTATCTCATTTGTCCAGTGTTGTATTTGCGCCGTTGCTCTGTGACAGATTGGGGTTTGCATGTGTGTCAGTGACTGCATGTGTTTCAGATTTACGTGCATTATGTGGGGACCTCTGCTCTCTCAGATTAATCCCCTCAGGATTAGACCGGGCCGCCTGTGTTTGAAGAGTTGCGTGTTTTAAATGTTTTAATACCACTGCTTCCAGTTATTTATATACAGGGCCTACTTTATGATACCTCTGTCTCAGGGCTGACACAGCACATTTGTCTTTCATTACATGCTCTATTTATATTTTAGATATAATATTCTGTCTGTGCTAATGTTTCATTATTAATGTGGTGAGCTGTTGCGGTGCTAGAGGTAAGAAAAATGTAAGATGCAAATCAGTTCAGAGTGAGGTATTGATCACGAGAGGACAATTGTTTATAGTGTGCCCTAAATAAAGTTTGTATTACACTTGTTTTTAGGCCCCACATTAATAAAAGATGAATGTGTCAAAAAAAATAAAATAACAATGTGTTTGCATTCAACCAACTTCATTGTGAAAAACTGTTGGCAAAAACTGATTATACTTGAGGACTCTCAATAATTTGTCTGCGTAGTGATCTAGCACACTCGATCACTATGGTGTAAGTACACCGTGTACACCGTTTTGAATGTCTCACATTTCTGCCTAAATTGCTCCCTAAATGTCGTCTGATCTCCATCAAAATCATAAGAATGAGTAAACAGTTTGTGCTTAAACTAATACCACCCAAACATTGACATTTTGTCATAATTGTATTGACTATAAAATGTAAACATTCACAGGAGAGCGTGGAATAACTAAGTACACTGCCTGAATCTCACTGAAATGCAGCAGTTTTGTAAAGAGGAATGGTCCAAGATTCATCCTGATGTGAGCGTCTAATTACTAAGATATTTCGTCATAATTTTAGTCAAAGTAATATTTTTTACGACTAAAATTAGACTCAAACTAAATGAAACGTTTTTCATGGGACTAAAACTATGACTAAAATGTCAACTAAATAAAACGAAATAAAAATGAATAGAAGAGACTAAAATCATCCAAACTTCCACTGACAGTTTGAAAGAGCCTCATATCTTTTCAATTGGAACAGCTCTGAGCTTTGTTCATGCAGGAGAAGCTCCATGAAGGAGAGGACCTTAATTAAATATGATTATAATACATTTTATAAATGCAAAGTCGTCTTAGTTGTCTTAAATTTAGTCGACTAAATTTACATGCAATTTTAGTCGACTAAAACTAAACTAAAATTTAAGAAAAAGTTTTGAAAAAATCTCGACTAAAATTAAATTACATTTTCGTCAGAAGACTAAAACTACATTAAAATATGTCAAAATTAACACTGTGTCTCAGGTCTTTCTGCAAAATATCTTTGAAAATAAAATATTACACATGTTCCTCCCAAACTATTCAACTTTGGTTTGCGAAAGAGCTCTTTGATACTTCATAGCACTACTGGAAAAAATATACTGTGGACTGATTAACCAAAAGTTCAATTTGTTGGGAGGAACATGTGTGGAGGGAAAATGGAACAGCACACCAACATCAAAACCCTATCCCCACTGTGAAGTATGGAGCAGGAGAATCATGGTGTGGGGCTGTTGTGTTGCCTGGACATCGTGCTATCATCAATAGAAAAAAATAATTCGAAGATATTTTGCAAAAAGACCTGAGACATTCACGACATGCATGGGATAAGTAAGTGAACCCCTGTATTAAATATCTGGCGGACCCTTCTTGTGCAGCAATAACTGCTTTTCTGTCGTTGCAGATTAGACGCTCACAATGATCAGGATGAATCTTGGACCATTTCTCTTTACAAAACTGCTGCAGTTCAGTGAGATTCAGGAGGTGTACTTACTTATTCCACTCCTGTGAATGTTTACATGTTGTGGCAAATAAAAATATAATAAAATATAAATGTTTGGGTGGTATTAGTTTAAGCAGACACTGTTTACTCATTCTTATGATTTTTATAAAGTCGGACCATATTTAGTGACTAATTTCGGCAGAAATGAGAGACATTCCCAACGGAGTACTTGCTTTTTCTTCCCACTGTATTTACTTACTATTGTGGTATTTACCACTGTATGTTTTACACAGAATATTCTTTCTGACACAAGCATTTGTTCAGGCTTATGGCCAACACAAAGTACATTGGATTATGACCTTTTGGCGCTGGATAATTTTTAGATCTGATCATAAGAATAATGCACACCAAAAATATATAAAACTTTAGTCTAGTATTGTGATACTGGGATATCATATCATATTAGCACCACCAATGTAATATTGTCAATATTGCATCCACAATGTACTAATTTTACACCAATAAGCAATAGTGTCTTTCTATTAAAGCTGTGTTGGTCTTAACACCAAGGTTAAGGTAGCCTTTTTATTTTAACAACTCAATTTGTGTTTTACTGTCCTGAGTGCTGGGTTTGGTTCTGCTTCAGTAGAACAAATAAATAGAAATTCACTTTCCTCCACAGCAATGTCCGTATGTTTTCTCAACAATAAAATTAGACCGGGAGCATCTTCTGAATTGTAAACATGAAATTGTCTTCCGGTGTCTGATAAAAGTTATTTGCTGTCTGCTCTCCAATTATATTACACAATAACTACTGAATGCATACTCAGGTTGAATTGATTTGAGGGCTGCTGCAGTAAGCACTGTGTGTATGATAAACAATTGTTTCTCTTTAGTATTGATTCTGCACTAAAACTCTTACCACTTTGTTAAACAAAGAGCAGACAGAGCAAACACTGACCTGAAATTGGCTTCAATTAACCCCAGTTTAAGCCTTCAGAAGAGTGTCCTTTTTTCAGAGTCCTATACTACTTAAGATGTGTCGGCACTAGAAACAGCTTCCGTACCTGCAGAGCCTTTATGTAAATGAGACCATTAAAACAGTATCGGTCACTGAGAGTGCATAATCGGTTCTTCT
Organism: Proterorhinus semilunaris; assembly: GCA_021464625.1. Taxonomy (NCBI): domain Eukaryota; kingdom Metazoa; phylum Chordata; class Actinopteri; order Gobiiformes; family Gobiidae; genus Proterorhinus; species Proterorhinus semilunaris. Next base: position 21,014,477 of record CM038345.1, on the reverse strand, counting down.
ATTGGCACTGAAGTAATGGTACTTTTATTTGGAAGTGTAGCTTAGATGATTATTGCGTCTGCTGCTGCCACATCTATCATTACCACTACTACACTTTTCTTTAAGATCCTTGGCCAGAGTGTGAAAAAAAAAAAGGTCACCTGTGTTAGATGGTGCAAGCTCCCAGGCAGATCACCCAGAAGGAGGGGAACAACTCGATCGTATATGGTATATGCCTACAGAGGGCAGGCAGGTTACCGTGAAGACATTTTCAGGCCCGTGTCCTGCAGAAGCTCCTACAGCCTGTTCCCACGTTATCCACCATCCGCAAACTCACGCACAGAGTAAAATCACCCTGCATGTTTCATACTACTGTGAAGCTTTGGTTTGTAACCCAGACTTTTATATTCTATACAGAGTATCTCCACAAGTCTCGATGAGTGTGACTGACAGGCCGATAAGCCAATCAGAGAAATGTAAACGCCTGTCTTTATTATTTGTTTATTGGTTTATTTGGTTGGGACAGTACATGTTAATGAACACACCACCTCCGGGTACTTTTCCACCAAAGTACCCGGAGGAAACCTACACAGACACGGGGAGAACATGCAAACTGTGCTACTGTGCAGCCCATCAAATCAAAACCAACATGACAGCTTACTCAGTTTAAAATTAATAAATAAAAATACATCGGAGGATTTAGAAACTGTTGAATTAACATGTGAATCACTTAATGCTGTTAATTGAAGGTGAATTAAATTTGATGAGAAACTTGCTTTAAATACATAGAGTTTTATGTGTACTACTGTCCACTGGCCATTACGTCTACAGCGACTAGTTCTATTTTGGCCCCAATGATTCTTCAGCTCATGTAGATCCTTCAAGATGTATGCTATAAAGGTAATATTTGAGTAATGACATATTGAAAATGTGTAGCTACTTTCTATCTATGGATTTCAAAAGAACACGTATTTCAAGACTTTGCATCCAAGGAAAAAGTTAGTACAAGGAAACAAATCGTTGAAAGAAGCTGCGCATTCACACCCCCTTGTCTGCGATCCATACAAACCTGTGTGAGTCGACAGAGGCAGGCAATCTCGTTCTGTCCCCTGTTATCATTTCCATTCTCACTGGCTCAGAGTCGAGCTGGGGCCAGCCGATAACGCACTCTGCGAGGTAGGAGGATGTCGCTGCTGTAGGCTCTCCTCCTCTGCTCTCTCGCCGCCGCCTGTGGGGTTGGTCTCACTGCGCCTGACATGTAATCAGCCCGTAGGTGTGCTGCAGTACGCGTGGTTAGCTGGGAGTCACAGGGCTATATCAGAAACAGCAGACCGAGCTAGTGAACATGGCAGGACCAGTGCTCGTGCTAATGCCCCCAGAGTAGATGCCACATTTCATACGTGTCGCAATGTCCTCCTTGTACAAATAACAACGCTGAAGATGCTGTGATTCTAGTGCTTGTAGAAGACACGCTGAATTACTGTGCGTTTACTGACCATGGGTCCATAGGGAACACAACAAATCTTGCTTCTATATGACATCAGGGTGGAAAAAAATCGGAATATTTATTTTACATGGTTATCATCTCGTATGCTCTTTTGAAAGCCACCCAGTTAATACACGTACAAGTTTGACACATAATGCAGCAGTTGTGAATGCTGTCATCCAAGCCTTATTAAGCCCAAATCAAAATGGCATAACTCGCAGAGAAAAGATACTCGGAGATCCACAAATATCCATATTTTACGCCATGTGCCCTTCATTACAGATCTCACCCAGTTGAACCTGCAATTTTCTGCACTTTTGCGTTGACCTTTTCGCCTATACTAAGAATGATGACGTTATTCTTTGTTCAATACTAAGAATAGTCCCAGTCACATCATGTGGCATGTGGCAAGAGAACAAATTAAGTGGTAACGCTTTATAATAAGGGTCCATGAATTCATATATAATTCACAATAAAAATGTATGCATTTATTAATCATGAATTAATGTGAGCTCATCAGGTTTCATGAAGTAATACTTATGAATAACACAGTTAATTAAGGCAATGAACTCAACAATGATCATAAATAATCATTACTAAATCTAAATGTATAAACCTGTCAAATCAAACGCATCATGTGAATGTGCCCCTTAAACTAAAGCGTTGCAGCTTTGATAACTTATGGAAAAAAAATAGAGCTATGAGACTAACTAAACTAATGCAACAAGTTTTACACATAGTTGAGCCTTATAAAAACCAGAAATACTATCCATCCATCCATCCATTTTCTTCCGCTTTATCCGGGGCTGGGTCATGGGGGCAGCAGTCTCAGCAGAGATGCCCAGACTTCCCGATCCACGCACACCTCCTCCAGCTGTTCTGGGGGGACCCCGAGGTGACACCAGGCCAGCTCGGAGACATAGTCCCACCTGCCTGTCCTGGGCCTTCCACGAGGCCTCCTCCCAGTGGGACATGCCTGGAGCACCTCCCGAGGGAGGCGACCAGGAGGCATCCGGAACAGATGCCCTAGCCACCTCAGCTGGCTCCTTTCGACGTGGAGGAGTAGCGGCTCGAGTCCGAGCTCCTCCCGGGTAACTGAGCTCCTCACCCGATCTCGGAGGGTGCGCCCAGCCACCCTGCGAAGGAAACTCATTTCGGCCGCTTGTATTCGCGATCTTGTCCTTTCGGTCATTACCCAAATCTCATGACCATAGGTGAGGGTGGGAACGTAGATCGATCGGTAAATCGAGAGCTTTGCCCGGACTCAGCTCCCTCTTCACCACAACGGTCCGATACAGCGACCGCATCACTGCTGACGCCGCACCGATCCGTCTATCGATCTCACGCTCCATCCGTCCCTCACTCGTGAACATGACCCCGAGATACTTGAACTCCTCCACTTGGGGCAAGGACTCCCCACCGACCTGAAGCGGGGAAGCCACCTTTTCCGGTGGAGAACCATGGCCTCAGATTTGGAGGTGCTGATCCTCATCCCGTCCGCTTCACACTCGGCTGCAAACCGCCCCAGAGCGCGCTGGAGGTCCTGATTTGATGAAGCCAACAGAACAACATCATCTGCAAACAGCAGAGATGAGATTCTGAGGTTCCCAAACCAGACACCCTCCAGCCCCTGGCTGCAAGAAATTCTGTCCATATAGGTAATGAACAGAACCGGTGACAAAGGGCAGCCCTGGCGGAGACCAACACGCACCAGGAACAGGTCTGACTTACTGCCGGCGATGCGAACCAAGCTCCTGCTGCGATCATACAGGGAACGAACAGCCCTTAGTAGAGGGCCCCGGACCCCATGCTCCCGGAGCACCCCCCACAGGGCACCACGAGGGACACGGTCGAATGCTTTCTCCAGCGTACTATACTATAATAGATATAATGCTTTAAATAAATTACAAAGGTAAGTAAGTAACTATGAAGCATATTTTACTGAACATTTTGTGAGTGCTTTATCCGTCATTGTACAAGCGTGCAACGAAATAGTGTTCAGGTGTTAGTCCTGAGCCACTGCAACTGACCACTGTGGGTCAAGTCAACCACAGTTGAAAGTGACATAATATGTCACTTATGTGCAAATGGTCCTCAAAAGAATAATGTTCCGTATTGTTCTAAACTTATTTGAACACCTTAGCCATAAGGCAAATTAAATATTCGAATATTTAAACTTCCAGGACTGAGTCGGGTGTAGTTAAGCACAACGTCAGCAAAGCAATAACCGAAGTTTACAATATATTTTTGTTTACACTTTAGGAGGCACATTCTTTATAAACTCACGATGAACTAATGAGTTTTTGCAGGTTTATACAAAGCGTCGTCCTCGCAGAATTCATCATGATCATGATTAGATACTCATGATCATTAATGAGTTTCTTTGTTATTTAAATGACAATGATTGATTCAATTAATTGCTTTAATTATAGTATTTATTCAGGAAAATTCTTGAACTCATGTTAATACATGAAGTCATGCATAACGTCATGATTAATTGATTCACAAATTCCTCATGAATGTATGCATTAAATCATGTACCCATATTATAAAGCATTACCAATTAGGTTGTAAAGATTTAAATTGACATGAGAGCCTAGAAAACAGCACCGAAGTGCATGCCTGTCAATGCTGCCCTATAGCCGCTCTGATAACAACAAAGCCATATTGGCAGCTCACAGTGATGCGGTTGGACGTCACACGTGTCCTTAGCCCATTGTGGTGTGATCTAACTTGGCTCTTCACAGCTCTAGCATCAAGCCCCCATCTTTCAGCTCGCCCTATTGAGTCCCATTGCTGAATATGCAAATAGCTGCCATTAAAGCTCTCTTTCTTTAATTAGTCTTTAGATTTCATGACTGAGTGCTTCCAATTATGGATCAATGTCTCTCACTCCTGCTCGTGGACCCCTGGGTGTGTGAAAGGCCTTTTATTTATTTTTTTCGTCCATTACTAAATACTTTATAATTTCTGCTCTGCCAAGACGACCACTCGCGGCACACTCCGTACTGCTGATCAATGGGAAAGTCTGCTGCTGTACTGATATGTGCACTCCTAAGATGATTATTTCATAAACAAGCGATTTATGGCCAGGCTCGTCTGTATTTTGGTCTGTGTTGATGTGTTTAGAGTGGATTTAGTGTCTGGAAATGGGCTGATGTGTGTGTAATTGCGTTGGCAGTAATTTAGCGGTGAGCTCATTAAGTGGTGCCTAAGAGGGGGGTAAATTCTGCCTAATACCTAAATGCACTGACTGGGAGAGTGCATGCAGCTATACAGACGTGCTGAGGGGAGCAGTTTCAGGCTGTAAAACGCTACTCGTGTGTTTTGGAAATAGCCATTTGGGTGCACGGGTTCTGCTCTCAGCACCCTTGATATAGCTGCTAAGGGCTTTTGTGAATACAGAAATGTTAACTAATCTCACTGCCAATTAGCTCCTGACCGACACTAGGGCATGAGCATGTTGAGATTTTTTTGAAAGCCTTTGCCTAAAAAGTAAAGGGTTAAACTTTTATTTGGTGCAAGCCGTTGATTTCAAAGTGTTGTTTTCTGATTTGTTATAGACACTCCAAGCACCACATTTGCTTTTCAGAATTAATGTTCAAGTTTGTAAAATAGTTAAATTCAGTATTTTTTCATCATCAGCCCTCCCTCCTTTAACATTGTATTTCTTTATTTAAAAGTGCGTGTTACAACAAGCTGCTATAATTTATGACATAATATTTTAAAAAAACAAGCTCAAAGTCCCCTCCTTATTGCCGTGGGGTCATTTCCAAAAACTGCTTTCAATGTGAACGGATGCAAAGACAAAAATCCTGGCACACAGAGTTGGATACACTGAATTTTGTGAAGCCCCAAGCTTGGATAAGTAAGTGGAAGTCATGAAAAAATGAAAAAGCCTAATTAATTAAGTATGGCAATTGCTACACACTGGGAGTCAAATTATTTATTGTGGTGGTGTCCCAAAGACAATCGGACAGATACAGGAAGAAAGTTTACAATCTCATATATTTGTCAGCTGCGTTTCAGGATGAAGTCTTTGCTTGTGATTATGTGAGGATAAGTGCTTTGTCACTGCGCTCCGACATCTGGAGCTGCCTGTGTTTAATACTGACCCAAATACACAACTTAATACTTTATATGTGGGCCCTTTGGCCCACATATAATCCATTTAATCCCGTATGACCTCTCTACATATGGCACACTTCAGTTGAACCAGGAGATTGATACTTGATTGATATCATAGCTTATTTTTCAAGCAACATTGTACTAAATGAGGAACCCTGTATAAATCATTAGACTATGAACAAGATAAATGACAAAATATGTGAAAGTTGAATGGAAAAATTCACATTTTTGTTGCAGTGCAAAAAATGTATCTAGACCGTTCACTGTGCACATTTTATACGGGTCCAGGGTCATTAACATTTCAGAGGAGACTGAAATGCGAACTGCCAAACTAAATCAAGTATTCCATGCGTTTCAGATTATGATAGATCATTGTGTCGTTTTGAGTGGACATTATCCCAAAGTAATCATTGCCTTTGTGTTTTGACAATGGCCACCCTAAATAGTTATTTTTTTTAAATTTGATTTAAATTGATTGTGCAGAAATAATTTGAAGGTAATCAGGGGGGGAACATTAGTCTTATAGCCCCTGTGCAAGAGAACACCTGGATAATCATGTGCTTGTCCTGTGTTTGTCACCAGCAAAGCCCAGAGAACACCCTTGGGTGTATATTTGCAGCTGGATGGCCTTGCCTCAGGGCTCAGTGTCTGCTGCCCCCTGGTGTCTGTGGACTTATGATTATGACAGCACCATATGTTCTGCTACGGAGTAGTGTATGATATCCATTCAAAGTGCTCCGAATAGACTGTAACTGTCATGCAGCAGTTTATGACTGAGAATGAGACAAACATGGAGTGATGAGGAAGTGATGTCACGTGTTTAACGGGTGTGGGGTCAGCCGTGATGTTAACTACGGTCATTAGGGATCCATTACGGCGTGAAGTCTACTTCGGCTGATGGCCTCTGTAATGACGCTGCGCCGCAGAAAAAGCGCTTTCGTTTTGATTAGCCGCTGGTTGGCACGGTGCATTTCATTAACTCCAAGATGAGATTATGTTGTCTTTGAATAGAGATGTTGCACTGTGGAGGAAGAAGAGAACAACACGCTGAAAACACAGCGGTTTCCTCAAGGCACTTTGTGCTGAGAAAAAAAGTGAAAGACCGATAATGGGATATTATCAAATGCCCTCTCTGTAACCCCTTTAGGTAAGATGAATTCAATAACCATACGCTGTAGTCTTATTTGTGTCAGTGCTAAGCCTGGATAAATGGATAGGTTTGCATCCATCCATCCATCCATTTTCTTCCGCTTTATCCGGGGCTGGGTCATGGGGGCAGCAGTCTCAGCAGAGATGCCCAGACTTCCCGATCCACGCACACCTCCTCCAGCTGTTCTGGGGGGACCCCGAGGCGACACCAGGCCAGCTCGGAGACATAGTCCCACCAGCCTGTCCTGGGCCTTCCATGAGGCCTCCTCCCAATAGGACATGCCTGGAGCACCTCCCGAGGGAGGCAACCAACAGGCATCCGGAACAGAAGCCCTAGCCACCTCAGCTGGCTCCTTTCGACGTGGAGGAGTAGCGACTCGACTCCGAGCTCCTCCCAGTTAACTGGGAGGAGTTCCGATCTCGGAGGGTGCGCCCTGCCACCCTACGAAGGAAACTCATTTCGGCCGCTTGTATTCGTGATCTTGTCCTTTCGGTCATTACCCAAATCTCATGACCATAGGTGAGGGTGGGAACGTAGATCGATCGGTAAATCGAGACTTTTGCCGCTTAACTCAGCTCCCTCTTCACCACAACGGTCCGATACAGCGACCGCATCACTGCTGACGCCGCACCGATACGTCTATCGATCTCCCGCTCCATCCGTCCCTCACTCGTGAACACGACCCCGAGATACTTGAACTCCTCCACTTGGAGCAAGGACTCCCCACCAACCTGAAGCGGGGAAACCACCTTTTTCCGGTGGAGAACCATGGCCTCAGATTTGGAGGTGCTGATCCTCATCCCGGCCGCTTCACACTCGGCTGCAAACAGCCCCAGTGCGCGCTGGAGGTCCTGATTTGATGAAGCCAACAGAACAACATCATCTGCAAATAGCAGAGATGAGATTCTGAGGTTCCCAAACCAGACACCCTCCAGCCCCTGGCTGCGCCTAGAAATTCTGTCCATATAGGTAATGAACAGAACCGGTGACAAAGGGCAGCCCTGGCGGAGACCAACACGCACCAGGAATAGGTCTGACTTACTGCCGGCAATGCCAACCAAGCTCCTGCTGCGATCATACAGGGAACGAACAGCCCTTAGTAGAGGGCCCCGGACCCCATACTCCCGGAGCACCCCCCACAGGGCACCACGAGGGACACGGTCGAACGCTTTCTCCAGATCCACAAAACACATGTGGACTGGTTGGGCAAACCCTCGAGCACCCAATGAAGGGTATAGAGCTGGCCCAGTGCGCCATGACCAGGACAAAAAACGCATTGTTCCTCCTGGATCCAAGGTTTGACTATCGGCCGGATCCTCCTCTCCAGCACCCTGGAGTAGACCTTACCGGGGAGGCTGAGGAGTGTGAGCCCTCTGTAATTGGAGCACACCCTCCGATCCCCCTTCTTAAAGAATGTTTGCATTATATGGTAATTTACCATTATTTACCATTATATGGTAACCATTATATGGTAAAGTCATCATTTACCATTATATGGTAAAGTCAAAACTGTACTGAAGTTAAAGTATGCAATTCACTAACTAATAATAACTACCCCTGCAGTGAGACCAGGGGTACTCTATAGGGGGGCCGAACTTTGCCATGGTTCCCCAACTCCAATGCTGTTTTCTACAAATACTAGTGTTATAGAGCATAGACAAAGTGACACAAATATGAACAACACTTTAGTGTTTTCAAACAGTTCTTCAGATCTCTGCTGTGTCAAATCACTTTTGTCAAAATGATCTGTCACTACGCGGTGCATCTTGGCTTCTTAGTGCACATCTTGGCATTTCGACTTGGTGTTCACATTTCGGACCAGGACATCTTCTCCTCTTAAACAAAGCAAGCTGAGTGGGTACTAGACATGATGTGAACAGACTGTCGGCCACTGTCTGGAGAGACAAGATTGCCCTCTGAAACGGGTCATACACAATTTCAATATTTTATAGCATAACGCGGTTGTAACATGATTTTCATTGACTGCTAGTCGCTAGCATTGGCCCCATTAGCTTACCTTCATAGTCCATCTTTTAGCTGCTCCAGGCCTGTTCGCTTTGGCTTGGCATGTCAAAATAACTTAATAAACTGAGTTTTTCCCTTGACTTTATTTGTTGGAAAAACATCAGAACAGGCATTAAAGTCTCTCGTCGTGGATCACGGCGCACAGACAGACCCTCCCCATTTTCTGCTGTAGAAAAGAAACTGGAGTTGAGTATCGTAGCACTCATTTTGCGATGGAAAAAAATAGCATGTGTGATTCTCGTTTTTCTAGTATTGAGGGAAAACGTATCCACATACTTTCAATATCTTGCAGCCTAAATAACGTTGTGTTCAATTTTTCATAGCCTTGTTGTCTCAGTTCCTGATACAATTTTGTGCATCCAAATCACTGTATTGTATTTAGCATATTTTACGGAACAATTTCTTGGCCATTCTCAATGCTGTGTATTTCCCATTGAGCTGTGCCAGGAGCTCCCAGCGCATTTGTATGAGTGGGAGTTTGAATCTTTTAACTGATGAATGCTGTAAAACACTATTGAAAATCTGATCCTCGTAAAGTGTTTTGTTGCGCTCATGCAGGAGGCCTTGAGTTTCAATGTGATTATATAATTAGTAGTACGCAGCCTGTTCATTGTGCAAGGGGCAAGAGTAGATGCTTAAATAAAGGCAAATGATGTGCTCATTAAAGCGCTGTTTCATTCAAGACATGCAGATTATTGGAGGGTTTGTTTTTGCATGTGAAGAGGAACATAAATGAACAAAAGACTGTCCGCAGAGCATTTCCTGCCTATTGACAAGCAAAAACCTTCTCGTGCCGCTCGGCCTCTTTTAAGTGTTTGTCTTCCAGTGATGCAGCAAGCTTTGAACTGCATTCGCCATACAGTAACATCCAGGCCTCTCTGGCGGTTGATAATTGTCAGAGCTGAGATCAAAAACCCTCGCCAAGCTCTTGAGATCGTGGCATATGAATGTGGCCCTCTCATCCCCAGGTGTGAAACATGCAGAAAACTGGACTGCTATTGATACAGTCGTGTCCGTTTGTCAACAACCAGAAGACAAGAACAGAATGAGACAATAATTAGGACTTTTACTGTTTGATTTGTGACTAAAGGTGCTTTATAAGATTATATTAAATCTCAAATGTGCATACTTTAATTGGTTATCCTGTAATATGTTTTATTTTCTGGAGCAATGTACATTACAAAATCAGCTAACATTCAAACTTTTCATTGAAACGATATAAGCATTTTTTAAGAGATGGACACTTTGGGTTTTAAAACAATATACAGTGCCCATCTCCAGATGCGGGAGGGGAAACGCAGACACGGGGAGAACATGCAAACTCCACACAGAGATTCCAAGTGGGAATCGAACCTGAGACCCTCTAGCTGTGAAGCACGAGCGCTAACTGCTGCGCTACCGTGCCGCGGTACAGTAATTTGACAGTATCAATAAATGCAGGGCCGACATAACCACATAACCACATAATCCAAACTAAACCCGGTCCAAAGCAGGGCAAAATTTAAAAAAAAATGAAGTGCAGATGACCACCTGGGCATGTATACCTCAGATTGGAAAACAAAGCACAAAGGTAATTTAAAGTCTAGGATGCAACACTCAACTTCCTCAAAACGGCAGTGACTCTTTTTATATGCCTTTAAAAGCCATATGTCCGTTTTAAATGCAAAATGAAAAAATAAAGCAAAATTGTCTGTCTATAGCTGATTTCTGTGCAGAGGGTGTTATACTGTAGGTATGTTGTAGGCGTTTCTCTGGAGAGGTCTGAAGCGGCAACGGGCTATAAATCAAAGCTCCGTTTATCATCAGTGAGGAAATGATAGTACCGTGAGCGATGCTGGTCTCTTCCTGATTCTATCTCTAAACTTTCTTTGAATCATCTGCACAACCACTAATGCTGTCCAACGTGCATCCACTATCTCTACTCTGTGGCTTGCATTCACCCACATCCTTGCACAAAACAAGAGGCAGATGTGCTTTAAAGTTTAACCGAATGTAAACTTGGCATCTTTTACTGAGCAGTGCAGGCTGTGCAGAGGCAGCAGGTGCTGGGAACAAAGAGTTGTTGTTTTTTAGGTTCTGGATGGATAAAAATTTAACAACAAACTGTATATCAGTACAAATGCTGTTGTAACTTATGTATTCAAAATCAATGCAAGAAATAAAATGAACAAAAGTACTTTAAGTGTTTAACTTTCATAAAAAAATTAACTGAGGAAATTACTTTTAATGTTTTTTAATGTTGTAAATTTGCACTATCTTTCTTTGTTTTTGTCCAATTTACTCTCAGGGTAATGTGTAGCTAACAAAAAAGTATTTTCAGAAATATAGGACATCATTATTGGGGCTGTACTGAGCTTTACCTGCTCTGCCCTCGTCCTGATCCAGTTATTTATATAACTCTTTTATAAAAGGCCACAGTCTGGAGTCTCTGGACAATCGTCTGAATCAAAGGGTTTGGCTCTTCTCACTAAAGTACTACAGTGTCCCTCGTGGCCCAGTCACAGTAATGTGAGAGGAAGAGTATCTGGTGTAATGTAATCAACTAAAATACAAACCCTGACAAAAGTGACCAAGAAAGGAACAAAACAAACACCTCTGATTGGTCTGTCAAAATAAAACCTTGGTAATCCATCCTTCAAGTTCCTTTTACCTTTGCTCGTACTGTAATTCATGACATTTATAAGATTATTTGCTTTACAAAAGGTCTCCATGGAAACTGTCCCCATGGTTTGTGCACATCTTTTCTCTTCCTTCTTTTTAAATCAGCGTCATATGGCTTTCAGTGACGTTTTTAGCCACTGAATATATTTGTACAGAGCGATTTTCTTTGATTGCAGAGCAGTTAATCAGGGCTGTGCGAAATGTCGCCTTCTGATGGAGAGTCGTTTAGCCCGCAGTGAATGGCTCCCTGCTGCAGTCATAGGTTCATTCACATAATGTAAGATATACTGTGCCTTCTCCTAATCAAATAAAATCAATTTCATATACAGTATAAAGCACTTCTCATACACGAGTGCATCACAAAGAGTGCTTTACATTTATAAACATTTTAAAACAACAATCAAGAAAAACAGAAAATATGGCATAATATCAATGCATATCATAAATACATAGAATACATAGATAAATAAATAGATAAGATAAAATAAAAACAATTGATATTAGCTAGAAGCTGAACTAAAAAGTGGGTATTATACATTATAAAGTCCATTAAAGCTATCAATCCCACATTAAAGCGGTAACTTATTGTTTTACTGAAATTGGAAAAACCTGGTGGATCCACACAGTGATGCACATCACCGCCAAATAATATTTTTATCAACCCCTTGCTGAACAGTGGACTCACTGTTGAAACTGAATCCAAGTCTGATCGGTACATTTTGAGTTTTCTTATCCATTCCAGCAAAACAACCTCCAGGGTTGAGTGACCAGAATTTTACACTTGGATTGGAAACATAACTTATACAAATCTGAACTTCAGTCTGACTTTTGAGAAGTTTTACCCAAGTATTTCTTCTTCCCCTGAACCCACATCTTAAGGTCAAGTGGGCTTTCGCCAAACTGTAGTCGTGAGTGTAACAGAAACACAAAATGCCCTAAACACAAACAACACTGTTATATTTATGTTTGATTCAGTCAGCCTTATCCAGCGCCATTGATTAAATCCACTACATTTGTATCTGAGCGTGTCGGCACACATCACATGCACACTTCCCTACTGTACATAGCTCAACTGTGTAGGTCTATATGAGTCTGAATGTTTTTCTGTTTTGGGTTCCAGGTGACAGAGCAGACTAACAGCAGAATTTTGAGGAGCTGTTTTCAAGCACAACTGAGCCCAATTTGATTATTTTTTCTCCACAAGTTCAGTTTGCATTTGGCCTAAATACAAACATTTTTGACAGCAAGCATATCCCCATAGCACTTTAATTATAATGCAAGGGCTTAAGGCTTAATTGATGTTGGTTTGACAGTGATATAATACTGATAAGATTATATTATCCATAATGTTGTTAATAAACAAACTAAATCTAAGTAAGGTACATACAAACCAAGTCAACAACTACAAATTCTAGACAAAATTTGGAACAACAACAGGACTAAATCTCATTGTACTTTATTAATATATTATGCCAGAGTTCTAGAATCCAAATTACTTCATTGAACCTCAAAGGGAAAATATTTTTTGTTTTAGACAAAATCTCAACCAAATAAATTGTGTAAATTGCATCACCTAACCTTGATGAACATAGGGTGTGGAAATCCTTAAAAAGATAAATACATTAATAGACAATTAGGTGTCTGCCAGTTTACTTACAGTGATATGAGACCAAAGGGTTTTCAAGACAAAAATGATAGTACTGTCTTTGTTTATTTTATATAGCAATCGTTCATATGAAGCCATTCTAATCATCATATTTACCCATTCCTTGAACTGTGGGGCTTTTGGGGAGAATTTATCGTTGGAGATGTTGGCGATTCGTTCTTTATCACCCAGTAAGTAAGCACAGTCTTGGACCAGATGGCACAGTTCTTCCCAACCTGTCATTCAAAAGATGAACAACATGTGACCAGAAACAGTTAATAGCTGGGCATTCCAATAAACAAAGTGCCAAATATCTTTTTCACATTTCCAACACTATGGGCCAATCTTGTATTTCTAAATGTAGACTTAGGCCGTGTCCATACGAAGTGAAGGTGAGGACTTAAAACAAAGATATTTTATCAATCCAGTGTATCGTCCATACGAGCCTGGGGTTTTGGGGGTCTGTAAACGAACAATTTCCAAAGTAGGTCCCAGAATGGAAAGATCTCAAAACACTGTTTACGTGGCTCCGTTGTTACGACATCTCCGCATCTTTTACTAAAACAATTACATCTCCGCTGTTCTTTTCTTCACGGCAGTCCGCAAGCCACAGGTCACAATTAGATCAACACGGCAGAGTTAGTCTGTGTTTTTTGACTGACAGTCAAAGTCCGGTCACTGACAGGTTTTTCTGCTTTAGTCCCGTTTCGTCTGATGAATAAACTTGCCTCCTTGTCTCTTCTGAATCCGTTTGATTTTCACTGTTTATATTCCATAAAGTTTACTGAGCTTGTGCCCTCTACATCTTGTTCTATTATCTGTGTTAGCGTCACAGCGCCACACACAGGCCTGGCAGATGAATAACGCTGTTTTCACAGACCTGAGTCAACCCATGTGGACGCACACATTTACTAAGCTGGCTTTGTGCTTACAAAGAAAGTTTCAGAAAACACAAGCATTTTGTCTTCGTGTGGATATAGCCTACAGTATATGCATTCTGCTATTTAATTTGTGACCCCTGGCCTATGGCATAACCTTTTCCACTTGGGAGGAGTGCAATGTGAGATCTTCCATCTCCAGACCTGGCACACTGAGTGGGCTGGACGAACACCCATGGCCAATGGCGATGTTATGTAGAGCAACCTTTTTCCTCCAACCAAATGCTTTCTGCAGGGGTAGGGGTGAACTTTTGTTTGTTTTCGTGTTTCGGCCGAGTGCAGACCATAGACATACAGACCTGCACCACAGCGGAACCGTCTGTACATCTCTTTCTGTCGGGACACCGGACTCGGACAGTTTTGAACTCACACTGGGATAAATAAAGTTTTTAGTTTAACCTGACAGAGCTTACAAAAAGCCTATAATGCTAAAGGAAGAACATGAGGCAGCGCCAGGAAAATAATGTGTCTTTTTGTATAAACGATGCCCTCTCGCTAGTGGCACAGGCATGATGACCGTCACGTTTGGAGCAATGCTGTCCTTGTGCCAGGCAGAAGATCAGGCCCAAAGAGTTGTTCATGAGACCCTTTCTATTCAGTCATACTGGAGTCCAATAATATCTATGTATAATCTTGTATTGCGTAAATGTGCCTTTTGTCCTATACATTTCCCACTCTTAGAAACAAATGATCTAACTTATTTTTGAAAATGTACACTTGCAGTATATTATTTTATTTAGTTTCTTGCTACATGAGTGCTCGCTTATAATGTGGTCCGAAGCTGTACATGTATTAGCTCTGTAATTCTCTTCACTTTAGATTATGCATCTTCATCTTCCATTCTGTAACTCCTCAGCATCAAGTGTTAGCTGCTCCTCTGAGATTTGTACAGCCCCTCTTTGCAGCTTATTTAGTCCAATACTTTATATCTTGTATCTTAACATATTCTAGAGGGGGGGAAGAGTTAACTTAAAATGTTCTCCCCAACCTCATGGGCCATGGTTTGCACTTGTTCTGATGTTATTGTAATACCACAGGGGTATCAGGAATACCCGAGCTTTAAAGTCGACAAATGTAAAAAGAAAAGCGACAGAGGACCTGAAAATGTCAGTGGAGCGCCAGTCCTTTATTCCTCAAAGGTTCCTCCCCTGTGCTCGCATCCCATATTCTCCACAGGGCTGAGCAGTGGACACACCGTCCTATCACATCCAGGCAGATTAAACTAGAGCTGTCACTATGGCTCCGCCGCTTTGATAATGGCACTATAGATGTTCTTTTTCAATTACACCACATTCTCCAGAGGAATCTGTAGAAAAAGACAAATCCTCAAATAACTTTGTCCTCTACCTTAATGTTTATTCTTCCTGACATTTAAATCTTTGCCTAACCTACTCACAGGCTGAATTCAATAGACCACTAACATGAGCTATCAGGAGAAGATGGAACTGAATTGCCTGCTGCTTAGAGCTCAGTTGAATTGGATCGTTTCCGATGGTGAAATTATGTTCCCGGTCCAAACATTACAGATGAATACTCATACAGTTTAGTTTTATCCAAAGCTAAACAGTTAAATGTTAATTTCTTGGGAGGAGTGCGCAAAGGGGCTTTTCTTTATTTTCTTTTGGTGACATTTATGCTTCCCTAATTTTTGTCGGTCACTTTTTTGTGTTTTATTAGTATTTAGACAAACTTTGCATGACAAGATAGACAACAGTGTTATCTGCCGAAGAGGGGTGAGTTGTCTGGCTGCATGGTATAAATGTGCTACTGTATCGCTCGCTGGCTCACGTATGTATTTCTATGCAGTGATTAGCATATTCCAGACGTCTTTCTTGAAGCAGATCTTTTGTTGATTTCTGCATTCGTTTCTGGGGTTATTTTTTCCCTCAATTTCTTGTACTGTCAAGTATCTTCCATATTCTATTGAGAGACCCACTTATAAATGATTCATATTTCTGGTTTGTCTGACAGCCTGCCCATGTTCTCCATCCTTATGATCTTGTGCAGCACCTTGTCGAGTCCTCTCTCCGCTCCACTCGTGGCCTGAGCGCCTCAGAGCCAGCTGCCTCCCACTCACAGCTCCATAATCTTCTGACCCCCGTTGCCTCTCACGCCCCCGGTTGAGAGATGGACCTCTGATCTGGTCAATGGCCGCTAGTTTACAGATAATTACGAGGTCGGGAACAGCTGTGGCACACATCCACAAGCCTTTGTTAGAGGCTGAGCTGAAGTGAGCAGAGCTCCCTGTGAGCCGCATGATTAGACTGAAGAGATGGAGAAGGCGTGTCCTGTTTACAGTCGGTAGCAACACGAGGTCAATGACATTAACTTTACAAGTTACAGTGTTATCTTATCTTTTCTGGAGGCTAGTAGATTTTATATAGTTTTATGCATAAATAATTGTGTGCTTGAAGGCCAGACACTGCAGGTAAATAAAAAAAAAAAGGTTTATGGTAAATGGTCTTAACTTATAAAGCACATTTCTACCTTCATTACGCCCAAAGTGCTTTTACAGCAAGGACCCAGTCTCCCATTCCCTCTCTCATTCATACACCAATGTACGCAGACACTGGAGGCAAGGTGGGTGAAGTGTCTTGCCCAAGGACACGACGACAGTTGAAGGGGCACCTTCACAACCCGCTCTACCAACTGTGCTACCAACGTCTTTTTTTCGTTTTTTTCCCTGGGAATTACTGACATGAAAGACACAAAAACTGCATTGAAAGTTTTCTTTTACTGTGGTTCCCAAATTGGGGTCTGGGCAAGGCCGGATTTATGCAGGGGCTTACAGGGGCTAAGCCCAGGGGCCCATCAGGTTGAAAATGAGAGAGTTCCCTCTCTCTTTGCAGACTCCCTCACATATAAGGCTTAATCAGATGACTTTGTACCCGAGACTAAACCAAGACTGTCTAAACCAGGTCTAAACCAGGACTAAACAAGGTCTGAGCCATTTTCATTGAGTTGACAGTGGGAAAAAATATGTACCTATTGGTCTGTTAAAATGGGAATGCACCAAATTTCACCATTAAAAATAAAAAAATCTCAGACCCCCTTTTAAAAATGTCCCCCCACCAGTTTTTTCACAAATTTGTCATTTTTTAAACTAGTACTATGTTCAAATGTTTTTAATTCATTCATTTATCTTTTCATTGTAGAGAAAGAGAGAAATCCGACAGACACATACAGTATATGGGGGGCCCTGAAAAAACGTTAGCCCCGGGGCCCATTTTACTTAATAATAATAATAATGCCTTACACTTATATTGCGCTTTACAAGCCTGTATTACCAAGTTTCTCAAAGCGCTACACTGTCGTCATTATTCATTCACTCCATACTTGGTGGTGAGCTGCTGTTGCAGCCACAGCTGCCCTGGGGCAGCCAGTCTGCGCCATCGGCCCACCACCTGCCACTCACTCATACACCAGGGTACGCAGACACTGGAGGCAAGGAGGGTGAAGTGTCTTGCCCAAGGACACAACGACAATGTGCACCTTCAGGAGGCGGGATTCGAACCCCCGACCTTCCGATCACGAGACGACCCGCTCTACCATCTGCGCCACCGTCGCACTTAAATCCGACCCTGGGTCTGGGGCCCCCTGGGGTGCTGCAGGCGCACTACAAGGGGTCTCAAAAGCTTGTCTACTAAACAGGTACATTGAAAAAAAAATATTTGAAAAGGAATAATACATTTATTTGCTAAAACTGTTTACTTTAAAACAGTTTATTGCCTACAATCATTGTATTGTTGTTGCTTTAAATGTAATTTTAGCTGTAAAATAATAGCAAAATTCCTTTGAATAGAGGAAATTATTATTATTGGGGGGCCCCGAGAAAATTTCTGATCAACAGGATGTCCTGGACTTTGAGAATGGCAGACTTTTAGAAATTAGGCATTCTGCAGGTCATTTACTAACGGTTTGTTCACGTGCAAAAGTGGAGCGTGTATCGCATATTTTATATTTTTCAGTTTGAACTCGCTTTAGCCTCGCTGTTGATAAATAACTCCCTTTATGCGTAAAAAATGGCAAAACATATATATGTTTCTAGAGATTTTGTAATCGGAGAGAGGAGGTGTTGACATGGGATTAAAAGATTAATTAATAATTAGTGAGAAGATATCTATATATAAAATGAAACGGGAAAATCTGAAGTTTGTGGGTGGAAATGTTCATAGAGTTTGATGGAAATGCATTTTGAGAAAACTGCAGTTGAAGTAGGTGATTAATTCAAAGCCCCCGTAAAAGGGGATAAAAATCAGCTGGACTCTTAGGAGTAGCGTCTCTCCCAACACCAGGGATACCAGGGACAGATGCCTGTTGAAGAAAGGAGCAGTGGTGGTTTGATAAAGAGGTGAAGGAGGTCATCTGTGAGAGATCCATGCAGATGAGGGAGACTCAGGTTTCTGCCCTGAGGCACAGAGCTGTAAGCAGAATACTCCAGACACGACTTGGACCTCGAGCCTTGTTTGGGGCCCCGCCAGTTGACGTCATCTGGTTGCAAAAGATTTAGCAGAACATTATACGAGCTATGTGACTCAGGTAAGTGAATAAAAGAGTAAGAATAAAAGTCTATATTTCTCACAGTAGTTCTATAACGAGTGAAATCTCCCAGCTTCCTGGCCATTGTTATTGTTGCATTATGTAAATATAGCTGCATGGGAAAGTGCCCTTGTCTCCAGTGTACATTCATCTTTTGTCTAATCCAATATGACTTTAATAGAATCAACAAAATCATGTTGTTTTGTTGTATGTCTTCCAGACTCAAACCTATTTCTCACCATCCATTTATGTCAGTGTTTACAGCTGTCAACCGAATATAGCACATGAAAAGACTATTTATACTCAGTAGATTATCAACTTTTATGACTGGAATATTTATAAAAGGACATACAGTATAAGTGTACCGAGAAGCCTTGATAAAGCTATTCATCCAGTGGCTGCAGTTCATATGAGGTGAGAACCCTGAAAAATTGTAAAAATTCATAGAGCATATGACACGCAGAAAATCATCCACCACAGTCAACAATTTAGCAGTCAATTGATTCTTTGGATGATAGGGAAAAACTGTATACAAGCACTCAGAAGGGAGCCCACCAATATTCATTTAGTACAATATCTGTTGCAAACACCAAAGTTTCTCGTATTCACGAGGTTTCAAATCTTAACCTTTTTTGTGGAGCACTTCTTACTTCACTCCTCTCTCAGATGTTAATGTTTCAGGCAATATTTCATATTCATAATCAGTATTTCAAACAGATGTTATTTTTCTAAACCTGACACAGAGGGCACTGACAACCAAACACTTCCTATGTCTTAGCTGAGAAGCTGGAGGTCTTTGGGGAAAAAAACATAGGCCTCTTATATTTAGACATATTCATTTTGACTATTCAGATCGTATATTAGTTTCTGCTGTAAATACAAAGCTACCGCCCACTCGCCTCCTTATATGTTACACCCAACCAATAAGGCTACATGGAACTACTACTATTTATTGCGGAACAGGGCTTATCCACGCCTCAACAATACCGCTTCATTGTTACACAATGAAGTTGACTCGCTTGTTGTTTTAATTATTTAGGCTCACCTTGATGGATAAAAAAAAAGAAAGTTGGGGTTGTTGTTTTCAGCTTGTGCCCCAAATCTTTCAGAAACACCCAGGATTAAAATGTGAAAATGGTGTCAGAAGTCTTCTATTATTTACATACACGTGTTGTGTTTTTCCCCTCTATTCATAATTGAGGATGTTACAGTGCAATTACTTTGTTGTCTTTCTGTGAAGTGTTATGTACAGTACTACGTATCTTGATTGCCTTCGGCTTTTTGTTTTCGTTCGCTTTTGAAGAGCATTTAAAGCACTTTCTTGTATGTTTTAAATATGGAACACTGAAAAAAGGCGGGTTTAATCCACAGCAGTTTTTTTTCACCGAAACCTCGTAGCTGCCTTTTCGTTCCGTGGAGCATTGTGTATAAGATTTACTGGTCCGGGGTCCAGCCATTTGACACACGGGACATGGCAGATTGTGCGCCGTTTCCGCTCTCCTCTGAGTTAATGCCTAACCTTTGCTGCTTGTGGGTTATATTTTAAAACATGAGCGCTCAAGACTTGGTGCGCCCAAGGACATTTTATTATCAGAGCAATCCCCTTGGCTTGCTTGATACCGACTGGTGCCCATTTGCAAACTTGGAAAGTCTATGCAAAAGGTAACAGGGTTTCTGGGTTTGAAATAGAAAACTAAAAGACAATGAACATTTCTAAACATTTCTAGCATTTTCGTTGTAAAAGGTAAAGGATCTGTTAGATGTATGCACTTGTTTTCTTGTACACTCATCTGGATATTTCCGCTGCTATGTCCTGAAACCTTATGAGTTAGCTATTACATTTTTAAATATATCTCTAGACCGTTCTCTATTCTCAATAATCTATTAGATCTCCAGCTTGCACAGTTCAGTAAGTTCAGGTGAAGAGCGGCTGAACTCCCTGAGAGATTACTGAATGTATTATTTGCAGAGCATCACCTATATGTGCCAGGAGATTAAAAACGAAAAGATCTTACACACAGCACAGAGTTCAAACAGAAGGGGATTTGACATTTGGCGGAAGCGCTGGTTGGAAAAATGTCACAGATTTCTGCCATAGACACATTCTTCAGCCTCGAGAGCCTGGAGTGATTAAAGCTGACAGTGAACTGGAGATGCCCAGACCATGCACTTAACCATTTACCCACAGTGTGTTGCCTCTGCCAGCGCTGAGGTGCACACTATCCATCTTATATTCATATTTCTAATTGAACATAATAACAAAGGATTTTTAAAGACGCCATCTGGACTGAAAAAGGTACTTATGCGGATGAAAGTTTATGTAACAAGCATAAACTTTTGGGCCAAATTCAACTGACCGATCCCACTCCCTTCCATGCACCAAGCTTTAATCGACTTCTGGTCCTCCACAGCCCCTTCAAAGACTCTGAACTTTGTCCTCCCATAACTGATTTTCGACACTTTTTTTTGCGCTTTTTTGTCATATTTTTGTCAGGGTTTTGCTTTTTCGTTACTTTTTTAATCAGGTTTGTCCATTTTTGTGGCTTTTTTGTAAGGGGTTAATCTTTCTTCATCCAAACTGAGTGTCATAACAAATTAAAAAAAGATCTATGAAATGCTAGAAATGTTTAGAGTAACATTTTTGCATTGGACCACACGGCTTACGATGAGCCACTTGTTTTTACTGTATTTGGGACACTGTTCGATAGAGATGACTGCAGTCTCTTTATTTGCCAGCGGTTCTGGTTTTATGCACAGTATATTCTCATCTATCGACTGCATAGTGTTGTGACTAAAGCTGACAGCGGAGCGGGGGTGTCCAATGCCGACTATAGCCTATAGTGCTTAACCATTCCCTGACACTGTGCTTTCTTTGTGGCAGGTCTGAGACGGGAGTTCAGAGGGTGCTCCAGGTGGATCTGAAAATGGAGAGCTTCCCGGTGCCGCTGGGCAGCCGGCGAATGGCCTGGCAGGTGGAGTACCCGTCCAGCCGTAGCGCCACACAAGAGGTGGAGACAGAGATCAGACTGGCACAGGAGGAGCTGGCGGGCATCGTGCCTTTAGCCATGGTGAGTGACTTGGCAAACGCACGCCCCACCACTCTGCAAAACAGCATCATGTAAAACACTAGATCGCTTCCAATTTACACCCTCCGAATCAACATTTGCATATGTTTTCACTCCGCGCCGCATTGGAAAACCTCTCGCCGCACAGTTAATCATGCCTAGTGGCGGCCAGGGGCGGAAAACGAATGTATACACGCTGCATTTCAAGTGTTTCGCATTATAAAACCACTGGAAGATGACAAAGATGTTGGCTGTGACGTTTATGTGGAGAAAAAAGAGAGGCGACGCCGTTGATAAATGGTGTTGGTTTACCCTATGGTACAATTGCAGCGATGTGTTTGTGTGTGTGTGTGTGTGTGTGTGTGTGTGTGTGTGTGTGTGTGTGTTTGGCGGGATAAGAGCGAGCTGCAGATGGAGCGTGGAGGTAGCTCCTTTAAGCCTGGGGTGAGCCGGCGGCTGTGTGTCTCCCTCAGAGATGCACTGTGGCTCTGCTGTGTAGATTAACCAAAGATCCACTATAAAATCAAAAAGCAGAAATGAATTACCTCAGCTGATTGCATTTTGACCATTTCAGAAGACTTTATAATTACTTTGCCGTTCCATTTTGTTTGTACTGTTGTTTTATAATTGCTATTTTGTAAAGGAAGAACACATCGCATCGCTGTGGAATGTTTTTTTTATTTTATTTTAAGTACAAAAACTAGTATGTTTAAATAAGTTAGTTTGGCTTTTTTTTATACAGATAGTCTCCCGGTGTGCCACATCTTCGCTCGCTCCTTCCATGACCAGGTGCACGTCGCTTCTCATTTAGCTCAAGAATTGGCGGGGTAAAAAAAACAAGACAAAAACAATAGGAGCGAAATGTCGTCTAAAGACAAAGCCACGCTGCTACGTCAATACTGATTACGGGATCATTTCTATTTCTGGTCGCTTGTGATTTGCGAAGCTGCTCGACTGCTGTTGTCAGTGTTCTCCTCGTATAGTTATGCCCGTAGCGCTGGAGATGTTAGGTGCCCGTGGGTGGCTGCTCCTGCCTTGCCAACCGCTGATCCGCTCTGGTATAATTGAAGATGCGTGATTAAAGCCGCTGTACATGGTTCCACCTTCCTATCCGGATCCGTTCCATGTTAACCTAACCTTGCGTCTCTCTAGGAATGTATACTTCTCCCGTAAACATTATTTACTTCACACTTTACCACCGCTAGCTTCTTGCATTACATTTGCCAATAAAAAATTGTCAATGCCAGTACACAAGAGCCAAGTTTTTTTTGTGCCATATATTTTATGAATTTGTTCACCCTGCTTCGACATACCATCCATCAGCCCTGGAAGTGTCTGTTTCCGCTCTCACACGTAATTTGACTCATTTTACACAGAAGAGGGATTTTTACGGCTCACCATAAATCATGCAACCTCTTTTATGGCAGCAAAAATCCATCTCAATTAACGGGATATTACAATTATTTGCTAAACTCAGCTAAATCAATTAGGGCTGGCATAATTTTCGACAGTAGCCTGGCGGAAGAGAGAGATGAATGAATGGCTGGTGAAGTGGCCAGATCCAATGCCGTAGAAAAGGATATTTGGTATTTTCTTTGTCACCTTGATCCTGTCTTTTGTGTCAGTCGAGCGGCTGCTGTAAGTCAGATACTATGCTGGAAAAGAGCCGGGTTCAACAAATCGTCTAAGCCTTTTGACGGTGATATTTTAGCAAGTTTTCAAAAGGCATTGATTTTTGTGTGGTGTGTTTCTTAGATTCAACAAAAGGTCTCCGGGTGTGAATGCGCACGCCAAGGTAAAACATGAGAATATAGCCACATGCAATAAGCTGATACACTCTGATTTCTTTTATTAACCCGCTCTTCTGAATATTCGTGCTAGAGTAACTTTTGGGATTCACCTTGCAAAGGATATGGCATAACTTCAATAACAGCTTTATTGTTTTTGTTTTCTCCGTGACAATGCTTTACCAATTATTTGCCTAAATACCTCAGCCATACCTTTCTGCAGGTTTCAGTAGATGACTGAAACCTGAAGTAAGAATGTAAATCCTACATTCCTTAAAGGGGCAGGAGTAGAGTGAAATCCATATAGCCCTCCCTGCAGGGCATTGTGTTCGCGGACGTTTGTGGAAAAGAAAGTCCTCTGTTTTGTTGTTTGATTTTTGTATTTTATTTTATTTTTTCATTTTATTGATTGTATTATTTTGTGATTTGACTTTTTTTTTCTGCCACTTTTTATTGGATTCTATTGTTTGCGTTTTTAATTATTTCTTAACTAACTGTTTTTATCCATTCTGTTCTTTGATCCATAGCAAATGTCCATCTTTAAAGTGCAGTACTGTTCTAAAGTATATTGTGTTAGAGCGTCATTAGTTGGCTGCGCTTCCCCTTGCCGTAGCAAATGTAGCTATCATTTTACACTGCATGAACTCATTTTGGAAATGGGGGAGACTTTTTTGTTTTTCAGCAAAGCCAGTAGTTTTTAATCATTTGTGCTGGGAGCGAATCTGCCATCTAACTGTCTGTCGGGCTGCGTCTCTTGAGTCATGACCCACCATTAATTAATGAATAAAAAATTGTCACCTGCATCTTAAGGCACTTTTTGTTGCCCGACCCTAGCCTTGCTTTATAATGTACATCCTAATTCACTTCACCTGTCATTAGACATAATTAATATTTTTCCCCCTCAACTTTCCAGAATGAGGCAACTTCCCCCCCAGTACTCAAGACACAAGACAAATGCTTACATGCAGCTTTCTAAAGTCATTAACTGCAACTGTCACTACTGCCCCCTTTTCCCTGCTGGCTTCCCTCTCACACATACATACACAGCGAGGCACTTGCTGCGCGTAAAGGTTTTTGCAATCTGCATGCCCCAATATGAGAGAGGCACACAGGCGAGAAAGAGGCAGGCTGAATTAGATTACTCGGGATCACTGTGGCATGAAAAGGCCCACAGATAAGTTCCTCCACCTCCCAGTGCAGCGCGCGCTGATGGGAATAACAGAGGAAGTAAGGTAATGTAAAAATACTGTTGTCACAGACAGCACACAAGCTAATCCGCCGCACCACCTCCAATGTCAACACTTTTACTCCAAACAAACCGCGATTCCAGGAAAACGCTTATACAAGTGGAACCGCAGTAAAGTGCTAAAAGTTAGTTGAGAAATGGATAGAAATAGGAGAGGCAAAAAAATCTTTCAACTGTGTGTGAAAGTTATTAAGACAGGCTGACATTTCTAGCTGCACTTGGTGAAGATTATCATACTTTACATTTATATGTATTTTAATCATTTAAATTGATGCATATTGTGGCAATATGCATCAAATCAAAGTTGGGATTTGATTCCTTGATACAAAAAAATCCTACATAAAGATGTGTGGTTTGACCCAGTTTGACTTGTTTTTGGCCTCATTTCCGAATCTGATTGAACCATATGTGTGCACAATCTCCTTATCTCAAAATATATTTTCAGTAGAGTCATTAACACATGTATTCCTGCATATTTTAATGCTGTCCTGTCTCCTAATTTGTTGCAGTAAAGAATACTATCTATCAAGCTGTGGTTGTTACTAATTTTCAATTAGACTTACTCGTGCTTTGGGAGAAGGCAGCTCCGCAACCTCAAACAGATTGAGTAGGAGAGCAGAGGGTGTCTGAGCCGGAGGAGACAGAGGGATGAACAACGGGGAAATTCTCCAATCTTCTTTAATCACATGGAGAGGGCAGATCTGAGCACGCTCGCTGAAGGCATCTGTTGACACAACAGCTCAGTGCTTCTGCTCCAGACAATCCTTTCATCTGTAATTTGCACTAATTAGCCTAATAAGTTCAACGCTGTTTCCGCTTAATGAAAAAGCCAGCGCATGGTTGTGATCAGAAACGATCTCAGAAACAGACGCTGACCATGTCTCCAGAGCTTGTAATGTAATAACACTAATGCCGATTAGTAATGGGAAGCTTATTTTGCCCTTGATTACATTCATGCTCTATTAATCTGATGGCCCCTCATTTCTACTCTGTCCATTTACAGGATCCTATTACACTGAGCTTCCTGGAATTGATTATGATAAAAAGCCTCTTTTCCTACGTTTGCCAAGTGATGTGCCGTGCCACAGTGACACCGTGGGGAGAGCAGTGCTTTGAACAGGGCTCCTCCTGTGTGTTGTCACAAACCCACCTGCCTCCTCTGGGCTCACCGCCGCGCCACTCACTTTGTCACCATTTTATACACAGGAAAGCCATACTTCTGCAAATACAGCAATTATTTCAAAAGCATATCATGAAAAGCTGAAATGTTTAGAGGAAGAGGCAGCATAATAAGATGTCTTTTTCAATACTGCCTTCCAGGCTTTAGCATCTCTTCATGGAGTATAGTTAGGGGACCTTAAGATATATTTTAGATTAGAGGCATAAATGGAGGACATCTCGAATCTCTCAAATGTTTCAGAGGAACAGGGGACAGATAGAAATGTACAAATGTAAGCACCAAATGGGTGACAAATAATAAGCAGCTAACAATGACTATTCCTTGTATTGTGGGCACAGTCGCACCGAATGGCAGAAAACAAGTGCTTTACATAATGGTGCTCTGTACAGGCAAAAACTGTATGATTCCCCTCTGCTTAAACTTGAATGCAGATCGTTTTAGTCCTCCATAATCTAACTAGTATGTCCCTCGATAAGCCTCTTTTTAGCAGTGTGCACAAGCTGCTCGAATCACAAATATTGATATGATAGAAAAGTCTAAGATATCTCTTACATACACTAGACGTTGTGAGAGAGTAAAGTTACATACGTAGATTTAATAGTTTTGCAGGCACCTCCCTTCACCCTCTTCCTGAGCATTTCTCACACTTCCATCCCACAAACATGAATACATAATGCATTAACGGTGCAGACAAATGGCCTGTGCTCTAAGTGCGAGGGAGCGCTGTGTTTTTTTGGGTCACCTGCAGATGGATTCTAAAGGCAGTAAGTAATTGAAAGAGTGCAAGTGAATTCTTGTGCACAGTTGGAGCCTTTGGGTCCATTATCTTTTAGCATGGTGAAGTAATGCGCTGCTGTCCGGGCCGGCCTAATCATCATTACCCAGGATGCCTCTGTGATGGAGAGGGTGCAGCAGGACAGGGGCATACATCATATCTGCACCCATCTGTCTTCTGAAAAGTGCCACACGAACATCCACTGCCACTGCGATGAGGAGGAATGAAAGAGGCCCGTTTACATTCAGCAAACGCTCCACTGTATCGCTAAACAATACATCATCACCCCAGCCCTTCTCTGGCCAGTTCTGCTCTCACATGATACAGTCATCTATCAACATCCTCCAATGAATGTTTCATTTGAGCTCTTTTCCATCCCATTCCCTTCTAAAGCTAAGGCTCAGCTCCTGTTCCAGGCAATGAAAATGTGGTTGCTCATTCATCAAGTGTAGTTAGGCAGACAGTGGTTATGTGCAAGCTAATCCTGCACAAATGTAGAAGGAAAAACAGTGCAACCTGTATGAAAAAGATATGTTTCAAATCACAGTGGCAATGCACAAAAGTAGCTGAAACCTTTCAAATTTGAATGAGTCACTTAGTGTACAACAAGTAATGATGGATGAAAATCAAGCAGCTAATCCATTAGGATCTAAAGCTTAGAAGCCAGTGATGAAGTGGTTGTACTGATTGAGTTTGGCAGTGTTCACGTGTAGTTAGTTACACTGCATAAAACCCCAATGCTCATTGTGCAAAAAGTGTGCGGTTGCAGTCAATATATATATATATATATATATATATATATATATATATATATATATCCTGTGGGACTTCCAGATACAGACGGACAGAATGGTAATGGCAAACCAACCGGATATTGTGGTGGTGGACAAAGAGCAGAGGAAAGCCGTTGTGGTCGACATAGCAATACCAAGCGACTTTAACTTCAGGAAAAAGGAACACAAGAACATTGAGAAATACCAGGGGCTCAGAGAAGAGCTGGTGAAGGTCTGGAGGGGGAAGGTATCAGTGGTGCCCGTGGTCGTTGGGGCACTCGGGGCAGTGACCCCCAAACTGGAGGAGTGGCTACAGCAGATCCCAGGAAATACATCAGACATCTCGGTCCAGAAAAGTGCAGTTCTACTAACTGCAAAGATACTGCACAGTATCTTTGCAGTTATATATATATATATATATATATATATATATATATATATATATATATATATATATATATATATATATATATATATACAGTGCCTTGCGAAAGTATTCGGTCCCCTTGAACTTTTCCTAGTTTTGCCACATTTCAAACATAAAGATATAAAACTGTAATTTTAAGGAACCAACAACAAGTGGGACCCAATCATGAAGTGAAACTAAATTTATTGGATATTTCAAAAAATGTTAACAAATAAACAACTGAAAAATTGGGCGTGCAAAATTATTCAGCCCCTTTACTTTCAGTGCAGCAAACTCTCTCCAGAAGTTCAGTGAGGATCTCTGAATGATCCAATGTTGACCTAAATGACTAATGATGATAAATAGAATCCACCTGTGTGTAAACAAGTCTCCGTATAAATGCACCTGCTCTGTGATAGTCTCAGAGGTCAGTTTAAAGCGCAGAGAGCATCATGAAGAACTCAAACCCCATCCCTCGCCCATGAACTGCTGCAATGCTGGGACAGTCTTACTCTCGAGCCCCCCATGTCAACTCTGATTCTTTTTGGAGCGTTGCTCAAATCCACCAAGGACACCTCCCCACCGGCTCACTGATCTAGATGTATTGCAGGTATAATCTTCATGAGAATTGCAAGGGAATTGTCCTACAAAGCTATAATTATGTGCTTCCACATCCAGTCATGTTTTATTCACCAGCTCTTTTGCACTGCGTGAGGTATAATTCACCGCCCCTGAGCTCAGTGGGAGATTTTCTCTCTTGTGAATGGCCACTGTCTAGTAATTTCTCATATCTACAGTAATCAGTATCACTGTTGTCTAAATATCTAATATACTTTAATGTTGACCAATGTGTTCTGTTCCTAAATATCGTGTAAGAAATACTTTTCTAGGGAATTTGACTACCAAGTTGTTTTATAATCAATTAAACACTGTTCCTCTGTAGTGAGTTATTAACATTGTGTGCAGATTAGATGATAAGGTATAGGCAAGGCAAGTTTATTTGTAGAGCACAATTCATACACAAGGCAATTCAAAGTGTTTTCACAGTTGCATAAAATTACAAGAAAACAGATACAATCAATCATTAAAACATCAACATAAACATTTATCAATTACAGTAAAAGGCAAGAGTGCAGATAAAATACTTTCAGTTTACATATGTTCGGGTAAAAAGAGCTGTTTTCAGCTTAGATTTGAACATTGTCAGAGTTGAGGCTTGTCTCACATCCTCATGAAGACTGTTCCAGATTTTAGCTGCATGAAACTGAAACGCAGCCTCACCGTGTTTATTATTGACTCTGGGAACCACCAGGAGACCCCTCCCTGAAGTTCTCAGGGCCCGAGATGGTTCATACGGCTCTAACATGTCAGAGATGTACTTTGGTGCTAAACCATGAAAAGACTTGTACACAAGCAGAGCTGTTTTAAATTCTATTCTCTGAGTGACAGGAAGCCAGTGCAGAGACCGGAGCACTGGACTAATATGGTCATATTTCCTGGTTCTTGTCAGGACTCGAGCAGCAGCGTTCTGGATGTACTGCAGCTCAAACAGCTCGTTTAGAAAGGCCAGTGAGCAGCCGTTACAGTAGTCCAACCTGCTGGAGACAAATGCATGGATGAGTCTCTCTAAGTCTGGTTTTTACACTATTCCTCTGATCTTAATGTTTTTCAGATGGTAAAAAGCTGATGATGTTATTGCTTTAATGTGGCTGTTTAAGTTCAGGTCTGAGTCCGTGATTACTCCCAGATTTCTAACCTGATTTCTTGGTTTTAGAGAGAGAGAGAGACTCAAGGTGACGGATAACACTTTGTCTTTGTGTCTGTGGGCCAAAAACAATGATCTCAGTTTTGTCTGAGTTTAGTTGGAGAAAGTTGCATCCACAAACTGATCTGTTCGATGCAGTGACAGAGAGTATCTACAGGCCCCTGTTCACCTGCCGTCAGTGACACGTAGATCTGAGTGTCATCTGCGTAGTTGTGGTACGACACATTGTTGCTGTTTATTAGCTGACCCAATGGAAGCATATACAAGTTGAATAAGAGGGGTCCCAAGATTGACCCCTGGGGGAATCCACAGGTCACGGAAATTTTGTCTGAGACACAGTTGCCAATTTTGACAAAGTACGTCCTATCCTCGAGATAGGACTTAAATCAGTTTAGAGCAGTACCAGAGATTCCCACCCAATTTTCTAACCTATGAAGTAAGATCCCGTGGTCCACTGTGTCAAAGGCAGCGCTTAGGTCCAGCAGAACTAAAACTGAGACCTTACCTGCTTTGGTGTTCATACAGATATCATTTGTCACCTTGATCAGAGCTGTCTGTCTCAGTGCTGTGACAGGACCTAAATCCTGACTGGAAAGTATCAAACACATTGTTAGATAGGAGAAAGTAAGTGAGCTGTTGATATATTACTTTCTCTAGGACTTTTCCTAAGAATGGTAGGTTTGATATGGGCCGGTAGTTGTTCAGTATCTTGGGATCAAGGCTGCTCTTCTTTAGAAGAGGCTTAATGACTGCGGTTTTCAAAGCCTTTGGAAATGCTCCAGTATATATTCATCAGGTGCAGTGGATTACAACTATGGAAACACACGGTGGCTGCATTTGGTCAGGAGTGCCTAGCTGTAGGAATTTTCAAATTAAAATTAATTCAAAAAGGTCTATGGGGGAAACTGGTGCACTTGGAGTAAGCCTACCTGATATTGGAAGAAGAACATGGTGCAAGAATCAATTCCAGGACCCTCTTGGTGTTTGACCAGAGCACTAACCACCAACAGACTCAATACTTTAATTGAGACTGTCTATATTTGATTATATATTATTAGAAATGTAAACTTATGACATAATTGCTGAACTGTATAATTTCCCTTACAGCAGTTCCTATTCGATGGGATCTGTTCTCTTCTTATTGTCAGGGTACTTTGCTTTAAAATTATGTTTCCACTGTCTTTAAATTACAGAATGAGTGTCGTGCTAAATTGGCCCTACACATTTCAAAGCAACAATTCGTGTTGTCCATGTGATCCCAGCGTGGTCCCTCATTACTGTAGCTTTTAAACTGACACTTTGCGGAGCGGATCCACTATCAAAGCTGCTGCGAGTTAATCGTGCCTGGAGCGGCTACTGCCAACTTTAATGAGCAAAAGACATCTACATCTGACGGGCCAGAAAGGCACACTCACAGGTCTTTAGGAAGCCAACCAAGTATGACGACAACGATTCATATCTAGGCCAGTTCTGTTAGCTCCTATATTGCGGCTAGCTCAATTTAGTTGCTAAATAAACACCTTAAATATGCAAATACTTATCATAAGAGACCCTTTAGCCATCCACATTTAGTAAATGTAATATTGAATGCAACATTAGCATAAATTATCTGTAACCTAAACTTAAACCCACCCGGTCCCTGGCATCTCCGTCTGCCTCATGATCTTTTCTTTTACCTATCTATCGAAATAGGTAATAATAATCAATAGAGGGCTTTGCCTATATTTCCTCAAAAACACAAAGCACACATTTTTCTTAACATTGGACCCAATTCACCCATAGCACTGCATTCTTGAGACAAAGAGCCTGATCTTCTGCCTGGCGCAAGAATGGTGTTAGTCCAAACGAGACTGTCATCTTGCATGTGCACAACTCTTGTTGCCATGTGACTGTGGCCAGTGGCTAAAGGGCGTTGCTTATAGACAAGTGATTTACTGTGGCAACAAGCTTTATTTATCCCACTGTGAGTTAAAAACACTTTTCTTGTCCCGAGTGAAAGAGAATATACCGTTGGTCCTGCTGTGGCAATGAATCAAGGAGCACGAGGCTCTCCACACTGTCGCAACATGATCCAAACAAAAGCACGTGTTCATCCCCCCCTTCACCACAACAACAACCCCTCGTCCCTTCCCGAAAAAAAAAAACTGCATACAGAGCATAAATAACACAACACAACACAGTAAAACACTAAACATTGTTCTATAAATGTGTCTTGCATGTGGTCTTAGCAAAGTGTAATGAATGAAAATGAATTGTAATAAATCTTTTAAAATCTCAATGACAGCCCAACTGTTCTTAATCATAGGTTTTTTTAATATTTGCATACTTCTACCTGTGTCACTAGTGATGCCCTTTTAAGGGCAGACTTTGATCCCCTTTCTTTGCACTTAGACACCACACTAGTTCATTCTTGGAGGCGCTGGCTTTTGGAGAGAGAGAAATCCTCATTAAAAGGCAGTATGCTTCACACAATCATCCCCAGCACTTCAATGCGCTGTCATGCAGTGATGTATCGCTCTGCATGGGGGATACCAAGGCCTTTATTCCCACTCTCCTCTATGTTTCTCGCTCTCAGCCAATTAAAAGCCCACCGGAATAAGTGAGGAAGTGGCGCATTGCTCAATTTGCAAAGAGGGGCCTGATGAAAAGAGCATGTCTCTTTTGGTCTGCCTCACAGCTGTAGGACACCACCGTGAGGCTAGAAGTCCATAGAAAATATTGTTCCCAACTCTTTCACTCTGCAGTCTGATCACGTCTACATGCTTTGCCGCTAAACACAACTCTCAATTTTGCGTAAATATGACAAGCTTGCTAAATATTGTTATTTATGTCATTTACTGTCTCGGGGTGACACTGAAGATTATAAGCCCTCTTCTGACAAGCCATCAGTCACACATATTTTGACACTATTTTAATAAGTCATGAGCAAAGTATCAGGTTTCAAATCCAGACTTAGAAAAACTATTTAGCCATGAGGGAAAATTGTGTTGTCTCTTGTTTTTACAGTTGAAACTGTATTGAAAAACAAAAAAACCCAATAAGTAAGTAGATAATGAAGCTGATTCCAATACATATTAGACACAGTACAATTATACAGGCCTCTATACAATAAAAGGTAGGGTGAATGAGTCTGATGTTTCTATCAACTACATTGCTGCTCAATGTACTGTAGTTGATTGGTTCATAATTTTTTACTAATTCCCAAAAACAATACAATTACCTTTAGCATGAGAATATGTAGCTAAATTCAGGCGCAGGACTAAAATATATCACTGACCAGGCTCTAAACGACCAGTGTAGCTTTATGATGGAAAACTCTTATGACTGAGAGCCTACACACACAATTGTTTGTCAAAATTCACCAGTTAAAGATTTACTATGGCAACCTGAGCGCTGATGCTTAGTCTACTGTTCAAATGTGGCAATGTCCCGTCATTTAACCTCTTAACCCCCACCTGAACCGAGCACATTTTCTCCAGTTCGGTTTTACCCAAATCTAAAAGCTTCTTGAAAAAAAGTGTCACAATAGCGACAAAAACGAGACGCAAGTGACGATGAAAACGCAGCAAAAAAGTATTTTAAAAGCATCAAAAACACAACTAAACAGGCGACAAAAATGCGACAAAAAAAACGGACAAAAAAGTGATGAAAACGCAACAAAACAGGGGCCAAAAACGTGATAAAAAAAGCCTCAAATTTACAATGAAAAAGTAACGACAACCCCAGAAAAAATAATCAGTTTAGAAGGTCTTAGCTTTCAAATGAGGCGTTACACGGGCCTATAGTCTGTAAGCTCCAGCCGAGAAGCTTTTAGATTTGGGTAAAATCGAACTGGAGAAAATGTGGTGGGAGTTAAGAGATTAAAGATTAATTGGATGTTAAGATAAGTATCCGACTGCAGTATTTGTATGGATAGTTAAGCTTTTTCCATTGTATACTTTTCCTGTATACTACTATTGTATACTTGAATATTATTGTTGTTGAGGGTCAAATCTCATCAGAACATGAGCGTTGCTTTTGTGTGCGCTAGTACCTTCTGGGTGTGGGGCCTGTACATCTTCCCTCGACCCCTGTGCTGAGCTTGACCTGTTAATTTGTCTCGGTTGTCAGGACGATGGGGTCACGACGTGGATAAATGGCTAAAGAGGAAAAGGAGAAAACGGAGGCTGTGGCGAACACACAGCGGCCCGGCTACTTCTCATGCTGCCCGTGTCACTCAGCTTGACACCATAAATCTCACTTATTTTCAGATCCAACTGAGACACAGGCAGAAATTACAGGCTCCAGCACATCACCGGGCTCGGCGGCGCGCTGAATGTTAACAGGGCGATCCTCGATACAGCAGACGGGCAGTTCGGGCTGGAGATTATTGGACAAAGACACACTCCTATCTGTGAGACTGTGGCAAGTGACTATAACGCAAATAACTGAGAAGGACATGGACCGGGGGAGGCACGTAAAAAACAACTTTCCTTTCAAGCGCCAGTACACACATGGATTCTGGTCCTTGTTACGGTTAATTTATCAGGTCATTTCTTAACTTCTGTAAACAGACCCACGCTTAGCATTAATATTGACTGCGTTCTAGACAAATACTGTCGGCCAACCAAGAGTACCTGTAATATATTTGTGAAAAGCAGTTGCAAGATGAAAAATTAATCCCAACTCAGTGGCATAATACAGGATATAGTGCTACACTTTACTGTCTCAAGTAATGCAATTTTAGTGGTTTTATGCTTCCTTTGTGTCTTGCGGAACAAATAATAAGGATTTTACGCCAGCGCTTCATGTCTTGTTGCGAGCCTAAGACAGGGTGCAATTGAAGTAAATTGAATCCCTCCATACTCTTGTTTGAATGACTTGTGCACAAATGCAAAGGGCTTTGATGTCAAGGGATTGCTAACTCTCTGCTCCAGTCATGTTAATTTGACTATTGATTAGCATTGTATGAAGCCTTTGTACCTGTAAGTATTGTCCTTGAGTCTTGCCTTTCCTCCCGAATAACACAAGAAACATGGACATTTTCAGCAGGAATCTATCTCCTACATAACATGCATTTAAAATTCGAAACATTACTGTGTTGGGCCTGCGTCCCTATAATACATTTCCAGCCTCCCAGGTAATAAAAAGCGGATCTAGTTT
This sequence comes from Proterorhinus semilunaris, assembly GCA_021464625.1. Classification (NCBI taxonomy): domain Eukaryota; kingdom Metazoa; phylum Chordata; class Actinopteri; order Gobiiformes; family Gobiidae; genus Proterorhinus; species Proterorhinus semilunaris. The sequence continues at coordinate 20,979,787 of CM038345.1, read as the reverse complement.
CACCACTGAAGCAGAATCCTTTCAGACTTGTCTAATGCATCGGTTACTTTACAGAACCCAAGTTACAGCAAACGTCTTAATAGGCTTGCTTATTATACAGGGAAATTTACATAAAAAAAGTGAAAACCATCTCTTTATTTTGGTGCAACAACCATGGCGCTTTTGGCAGCCAGTTTTGGGTCATCAAATAACCTTCGATAACTGAACATCCTCATAACACATCTACACATGCTTTTACTGTTCAGGGTTGCTTTTACGTTGAGGTCATGGCGGGGGTCTGCTATAAGCTCAGGGAGACAGAGAGGCGTGGACTCGACTATATAAACCTATGCGTTTGAGGCCTATATGAATAATGTTTCTTAATGCGGTGGTAGCCTCTTGACTTGGGCGTTTCCTGAGTCAATTAAAAAGCTGATATTATTCACCAACCTGAAATTCTGAATGCAAAATGAGGCTAGTACTATGGTAATTACGTTTTACATCGAGAAAAATGTACCCATAGCTTTGAAAGGAATATTGAGAACGCATAGGCACAATTAGCGAGTTTCATATACTTACATTTTAATTATGTGGAACTAGAGCTAAACATACCCAGGCTTAGTGGATTTAGTCCTCTAAAGTAGCAATACTTTTCAATTCTATGGCACGTCCCTAAGGTAAAGTTAAGTTGTGTATCTGTAGGTGTTGAAAACATTTCACTCAGGTAGTTCTATTTCTTAAAATAGGCCTGCAAGCAAATATTACTGTATATTAATGTTGGTAGTAGTCATACATTAAGCACATATTGATTGCAGAAATCCAAAAGCTGGTATTTCTTAAGAATGTGGCTGGTTTTTCTTCAGAAGAGACAACTGTCTCGGTTCCGCTCAGGTTGTCATTTTAAACAATGTGTTTGCTGGAACCGTCACTCATTGGCAGTCTGCGCTGGCGTCGCACGTTGTACTTGGTCATCTGTTTCCACAATCATCTTCACAGGGCTCTCTGTTACCCATACATGTAATTACATCTGTGTTTTGGTCTTTTTAGGACTCAGAGATCCTGAACACAGCAGTTCTGACCGGGAAAACTGTGGCAGTGCCGCTCAAAGTAGTGACCATTGGAGTGGACGCCACCATCACAGATGTGTCCGAGCAAGTCTCGTGTGTGTCCACTGATGAAGATGTGGTCAAGGTTAGTAGTACAATACAATATGTGCACACTCATCAAAAAGGAATTTATGCACATTTTGTAAATATAACTCTATGAAAACTCTACGACAGAAAGGGCTCTTGCTGATATTTGCCTAATGAACGGCTGGTGTACTAAACAGTGAGCAGCAGGGTATCAGAGGCTTTCAGCTCGTGCACAATGTTTCATTCAGCATGAAGACAGTAATTAATTCAAATGAACATTTCAGAGTGCACCTCTGTGATCACTGCCGTCTTATTATTTGTAAACATGTTTATCTCACTTGTAATGTCACCGCTGGGTTCAGTCTTCTCCTCTGGAGTCTCTCTTCAAAGATGAAGTTTCAGGCATGTTATTAAGAAAATACATGAGCTTGTTAGTGTTTCAACATCAAGAAACAGGAGAAAGAGAAAGAGTGTCAATGTGAATGGGAGAGTAATATGCTGCCTGTTGTGTGACTTTGTAATAACTGTTCATCTTTAGTGATGATGATTCCCCCCACGGTAATGGTTAAGTGAAATAAGATCCAGCATAATAAAAGTGTATATGAACACATATTAGAAAAGGGAAATACTTTCATCCAGTGTTGTACCATGTGTCTAGTCTTCCACACAAGCTTTGACAAAGTCTCTTTGTGGGCCTTGAACGCAAACCTCTCTAATTTTAGTCAGAAACTATAAATGTTAATATAACAAAGGTATATGTATCTTATTGATCTATTAATTTGATTGGGACAGTGCATGTTAATGAATAAACATGAAACACATGCACGTAAACATGCCGGATTGTGGCCAAAGGCTAATTTCCATCCATAGTCCCATAGGTCTGGGTCCCACAGAGGTCAGATCTGGCACATAAACATACATAAATTAAGGGTTGCTTGTTTTGGTAGAACCTCTTCTGGATCATTGTCCCTAATTTTATTTTGATTTTTAAACCACTGTACATCTTTTGCAGCTGCTGCTGGAGACAGCCATATCTTTGGGCCTGCACAGTCACACTTGTCAACAGCTGTGTCAATTATTGGTATGCACTTACCAAATAACGCCAGTACACAGGCCAAATTTTGGCAGCATGAAGGGTTAAAGTAAATGACAAAGGCATAGGGAAAAATACTAAATAAGGGATTAATGTTTGCAAAAAATATTATTATTGGAGAAGGTTCATAAAAACAATGTCCAGAGCATTTAGAGGCGGACCCAAGAAATATGTAGCTTTGCTACGCCTGCTTCTCCCACAAAGAATGTAAGTCTTGTTTAAATCCAATGATTTTAGAGCGGGTTTTGTCAATGTTTTGCAGTTTTTTATCTTTCACAGTCAAACTCTTGAACCAGATAACAAATGAAAAAAGTTAAGAGGCTCTTTATGCAACAGCGGTAAAAGTTGCAGAGAACCCTTTTATTTACAATAAAAGAGTTCATTTTTGCTAAAAGAAAGATTCTCTGCTGGCTGTGTTTATAAATGGAGTCTGTATGTGTGTCAAACCGCAACTTGCTGTCAATCCAAGAACCAAGACATTTGTACTTTTCCACCACTTCAACCACTTCACCATGAATGACTCTGCGCCCCAGACAGGATGATGTGGTGCTTCTATAATCAATAACCATATCCTTGTTTTTTGAGACATTTAAATCTGTCAGTGTAAGGCCATGATTCATTGCAGATCCTGAAAGTAAGAACTCCAGGACTATGTTGTCTGAAAACTTAACCAAGAACCTATTCCTCTGAATGGCCCGGCAGCTGTCTGTGTATAGTATGAACAGGAGGGGAGGACAGACTCCGGAGGGGATCCTGTGTTAGAGGGGCACACTGGGAACGTCTGACCATTTACAGTACAAGCACTTGCTGGACCCTGTTAATGAGAACATTTAAAATCAATAAAATAGGCTTAAGTTAAAAACAGTGGCAAGTCTTTGAATCAGGATTTGGGGCTACATCTGATTAAAAGCAGAAAAAAAGGTTTACCCACTCATGATAAAATAGTGTTCAGCAAAGGTCTATCAGTTTTGGTGGTGGTTTCTTAAACATAGTCCATGCATTTGTCCCTTAAGATACAAGTTTGATCCTATTAATTTATTGTTACCATTAAGATATTTAGATGTTTTATTAATTTAAATATTTTTGCATTTTATATTTGTATTTATGTACGATAAATGTGGCATTCCAACATGCACGTGCTTCACAGCTAGAAGGTCCGGATTCGATTCCCACCAGGGACGGGGCCTTTCTGTGTGGAGTTTGCATGTTCTCCCCGTGTCTGCGTAAGTTTCCTCCGGGTACTAAAAACCCCTACCACTAAAAACATGTACAATAGGCCAGGATGAATGAGAGTGTGTTTGAGAGTGCGCATGGGGGACGACGGATGGAAATTAGCCCATGGCTACAATCTGGTGTGGCTTGTTCATTAATATGGCTTGTTCATTAATTAATATGCATTGTCCCGACCAAATAAACCAATACAAAAAAAATAATATATATATATATATATATATATATATATATATATATGCATTTGGGGGGAAAGGTAGCAACTACAGGAGATTGCCAATGAAGTGTAGTTATCTTGTACAATCATTGATCTGCTCTTGACCAGCAATGCAACTGACTAGTTGTCATAAGAAAAAGCTTTTTGCCTGTAGATACTATGCTATGAATATTGTTAGGTTTTATAATAATTCCTATGAATATGGTACATTGCAGAGGAACAAATCGAACAAATGCCATGAAGCACTCAATATCACCACAATGTTGACAAACCTATTTCCGGCAAATAGGCCTTGAGGTATAAATGCCAAGTTCAGATATGAAAGGAACATAATTGTCAGCAGCAGCAGCGTGGTATTGATTAGCTTTAGATCTGATCAATTAGGCACACATCTCCTCGGGCAGGTTGGGCTGTGTCTCTACCCGATGCTGGCATAATCATAGCTCTTATAAAGCCCACAGGAAAAGTGGCAGACTAAAGAACTGTCTGAGGCTCTTGAGTCTGGGCTGACGGAGAGGAGTGAGTGGGACGGAGAGGAACAATGAGGACTGATAAGTAGTGGGCTCTCCGCTGACATTTTTTTTAGTTCAAACACACTCTTAGATAAGTCGGCCCCACTGACTGGATGGCAGATGTGGAAAGTAGTTACAGTAGGAACTTTTTTTTTTTGTTTCATTGTCATGGCAAAGTATGTAGGAAGTAAAAGGAAGGAAAGGAAGCGAGGAAGTAAAAGCATAATTATCCATAGAATGAGAGGAGGAACATTTTGTTAACGTTTTGCTAATGGACAATCATCCAGCTATTGAGTATTGAGTTCAGTCAATATAATTGACACAAGTATCACAATCAGAACACGTTGAAGTTTAATACCAAAAGATGACGATTAAATGAGCAGTTTTGCATTGCTGGGAAATGCTGGTGAGATGATATTGAAAAAATTGTAATGGCGATATAGAATGGTAGTTTTTGTTGTGGTAGTATACTTAGCTTATTACTTTTACTTCTGTTTTAGTCATAAGGTGGCAATTTCCTTCTCCCCTCTGCCTTATACTATAGTACAGTGCCTGCAGAAGCCCTCTCTCTCCTGCTCGCTCACAAACGTTCAAAAGGCTCATTACGCATCGCTGTCAGTCTGGGTTACAATACTGCGCTCTGCTGTGTGTGACCAATCTCCTATTATACTTTCTGGCTGTTCGCTCCTCCGCTTTATTAACAAGGAGGAAGTACCCACTGATCCTGAGTGTATATACCCTGGAGAGCAGCCATATGCAGTTCTTAGTTAACATATACGTTTTCTGAAGCCTGGATCTGGTCCTGAAGGATGCACTACAGCTAGACTAAAGGTTTCCAGGGATCTCTGAGACTTAGGTTAGAGCGCTGACAAATCCACTGTGATTCATGGTACGCAGTTGAATTATAAAGATGTGGTTTTATGATTTCCCGTGTGGTAGTGCTGTAAAAGGTCTTTAGATATAGGACAAAGAGGAAAGTAACTTGTACTACTCATTGTGTATCTATTTAGAGTAAAAATAAGTCAAATGGACTCATATGTTCCGATAGGGCTTCTGCAAATGTACAGAGAACCCTGTAATGGCTTTGGCGTTGTGGATTTGAATCTCGGCTCTTTATCCCCTTTCACATTGACCTTCTACATGAGTAATGATTTCTCTGCCAGCAACATTCAAATATAAAATCTACGATAACACTGTGGTATAAGGGCTTTGAGATCATGTGCAGTTGCATTAATATAACATTTTAATGGTTTAATTATCAAATTAAAAAGGACCTGCAAAGAACCAAAAAAGTCTGTCTCCATGGGGATTTATGATATAATCTGCTAACTTTGTCCACAAACATAATTTGCAAATGCATTTTTGTGTGAGTTTAGCAGTTCCACATTTCGACCACATCTCTGAAAAAGACTGCAAGTAGATATTTTCTCAAACTGTTCAGCCGTATAGTTTTAGGTACAATCTTGTTAGACCCTGTGTTCTTGTCTACATCGATTTGAAAAAGTCAGTGGTTATTCTTGACTCACAGAGGACATCCTGCTGTTGATGTGATGCGATGAATGACCGTGCCACTATGGAAACATTACTTTAATAGGCAAAAATAAATTATCTGGACTATCTGGTTATACTTCATTGTTGCATACCTATGTTCCCTGTTATTGATGTTACCTGGCACCACTGTTCAACCCCTTTTTCATGAACAGGGGAACAGCAGGAACTAGGGTTTGGAGGACAGCAGTTCTTCCAGAATCGGACAAGTGCCAGTGTGTCTCCGCTTGCTCACTCATGGCTCCAGTCCCACATCCAGATCCCAACCCTAACCTTAACCCACCCCGCTCCACCACCAACCCCTACTCTTGGCCCTAACCCTAAATTCTACGAACCCTTTGGCTGTGTCATGGGATTAGAGGGTGTCAGGAATAATAAAGGGATTATTATGTCTTGTACTAGACACAGATAACTTTGTAAAGTTTCCTATCGTTCAAAACATATACAATCAAGAGATCAAGCTGGAGTTGGTTTTGCAAAGATTCAAAGGCATTCTGGCTGCCCCCTACCTCCAACCTCCTTTTCGAAAGCAGGGTGCAAATAGAGGCTTTCATCTCTTCAAAGCAGGACTACAGTGACCACACCACGGTGCGTATATGCAGTACTTTACACCATGTTTTCTCTCCCTGCAGGTTTCAGACCGGTGTGACTATGTCTTTGTCAATGGAAAGGAGATGAAGGGCAGAGTGAGGATGATGGTGAACTTCACTTATGGATATCTGAGTGCTCAGCTGGAGCTCAGTGTGTGGATCCCTCGGTTGCCCCTTCAGATGGAGGTCTCCGACACAGAGCTGAGTCAGATCAAAGGCTGGAGGGTGCCTATTACCGCCAGCACTCAGAGGTAAACTCTACACCTCTGTGGGCCTCTGCTGCCACTGATTTTAAGTGTGTTATCATGCCACAGTGTAATAAGACACTTAAGGTATTTGAGGGTTTTATCCTACAAGGAGCTGTCATAAAATTAAAATAACTGAAATGTCTCACATAATTTTCCTTCATCGTGATTCTGCTCCATGCGAAGGACCTTACAGGTGATAAATTTGATTTCAGTGTAAAAAGTAAGATAATGATCAGACGTGGGAGTGAACAGTTCTCAGTGAGTCTGGTAACTAAATAGCTGACCTGTGCAGAACGTGCTGTCATTACAGCGACATGAGTGACTCACTGTTTCTTTGGGGCAGAACATTATTAGAGCTGTCTGTGGGTCAGGCCTCTCCCCAGGGGCCTCATCACCATCAGCACCTCTGACAAATGCTACTGTGCAACACTGCCCTGCAACAGAGGAAATCCTCAGCACTGTCTACCTGAAGTAATTACTGCTGGAACGGGTTGGACTCGGTCGTCCCACGCATGCAGCGGTATGGCTGCTCTAATTACCCTGCTCTGTCCTACTCTGAGTGACACAGGTACAGCATTCAACTGACGCCAGCCTTGTCTCAACGTGTCTCTCCCAGCTGCGTGCTCCCTCTTTATCAGCAGGGACAGCCCCGTCACATTGTCACTGTCCGTGCCAACATGGCAGCTGACGGCACATACTTGTGTTTATTTCTCTGTCTTTAGCCAGTTTTTGTTTATCAGGGCACAACAGACATGACCTTGCCAACATTGTGCCTGTGGTGAGGACAGACAGTAGCTCACTGTTCATAAGCCCACGAGCCACAGGCAAGTTGAGAGCCTATTTTCCATTAGGTTCTAAAAATGATGGGCACACTATGAGGCAGAAAAACACTATAATTGTGACATCTGGAATCGTATAGCATCGGTTACAGAGCGCTCAGGACATGGGATATGCATGGGCGTAACTTCCTTAAGGTCTGGTGTGGACATGTCCCCACCAACTTTGGCCTGGCAGGGACAGTCCCAATATTTCACAACTTTTCCCTTCTGAGCATTTACATGTGGACAGTAGCTTGAGCGGCAGCGGCTGGGCAGAGTTCAGAGCGTCTTCGAGCTGCTGTAAATGTGACGATGCGCGAATGTTTTAAGCCCTGCTGCTCCCACTGTGATGCGAGGGGCGTAGGGGGCTCGTCTTCTCATTGTGCGATCTTTCACAAAAGCTTTACACTGATATCGGCATGTTATGCTGGAGAGAGGACGGCCAGCATCACAACGCTTTTTGTTAATTGGTGAAATATTTACGGAGATATTCACTTTTTTCGGGTTGCAACTGCCCTACAACATCTTAATGGAGCTTAATTACATTTAATTTGATCAAAACATTTTACTTAAAAACTATCAGAAAATAGTTCTAATGCTCTTTCCATTACTTAGTTTTATTGAGAAGTCAAGTGCTGGAGGCGAGGAGAGCGGTGTGTTCCTTCCACTGTAAGCGCAGCAGTGAGGGGAGGGGCCAAAGGGAAGGAGAGACAGACTCACGTACCAACAAATATATATATATATATATATAAATATATATATATATATATATTAAAGTAACTTCTAAGAAATTTGACAGGCTTGTTAGCATTATTAACGTTTTTATTTCAACAAAAAGCTTTTTCTTTCACGTCGGGGGGGGGGGGGGGGGGGGGGGGAGTGTCCCCACCAACATTGACACCAAACCTACGCCCTTGGGGATATGTCTCACTTCTTTTCCCAAGAAGTCCCATGTGCCTGTGTGAACACATTAGTTGGCTATTTTGAATGGCCAATCCTTTGTACATACAGCATGTGAAGTCACTTTGTTAACATACTATGTTGGATACAGTAGAGATAAAGACAATTCGACAATTTCTTCTATTTATAAATGTTGTACTTCTGTCCAAATAACCTTTGACATTCAATCGTCGCAGAAAACCAAATACAGCAAAATAAGATGGCACGCTCACTCCACAGGGCACAGCAAAAATAAGCATGACACACGCATTATTATGCAGCCTCTGAAGTCAGAGCTGCTTCAAAGGGAACGAAGCGTACAGAAAAATTGCTTTGTGATGCAGCTTGTTCTCTGCTCAGACTGTGATTTGTTTATTAGGTTAATCTTAGATTAGATTTGGAGATGGCTGAATTTGCTGTGGCATATCACATTTATACTGGATCTTAAGTGCCCAGACTTTGCCATCAGCTGTTTACATAAAATCTATAGCACAAATCCATGTTACCTGTATGTGTAATATGGAAAACATGCTGTGAGATGTGAATGTCAGAAGCTGGTGAAGTAACTCTGCATTTAGTTACAAATAACTGTGTCATATAGATACATCATGTTTTAATCCCCCTCTGTAATACAGAGACATAGAAGTATCTACTGTGATGGTGTTTAGTGTTCAGATTAAGTTCAGTGTAGCGAGTGTGATTAGCAGATGTGTTGACAGAGCATTCTTGTGTTTATGAGCGTCCCAACGATGCAGTTAAGAGACTCCAGAGCCTTAGGGGCAGTTATTTTTCCTCCAACAACCTTTCAGAGGTTGCTTTGAGAATATCTGATTTAGCTTCCCGTAGTGTTTTTTTTTTTCCTTCTTTTTTTTAAGAAAAAAATAACTTATGTAACATTTGTGGACAATTAAACAGTTGTCCACAAATGTTATTGTAGTGTAGGTAATTGTGTAAAGCTATGTTACAAGCTTTTAAAGCAGGTTTGTCATACTCAGGGCAATTTCCTACTGAGAACAGAATCTCTGTCGGCTGATTTATTACCTCCAGTAATAAAATTAGATTTGCTAGCAACAGAGCAATCAAGGAAGCTATTCAGTAAGCTATAAGCAGGTGTATGCACATTCATGGTGCAGACAGGCTGCTCCTCAGCAGTGAATGAACGACACTAAAGAAGAAGAATGAACTGGAGATTGGACTGATATCCAGACTTTAATTAGCCACGCTTCATCATCAGGTGAACTTCAGAAACCAAACAAGGGAAAGTGGTCCCACAATACTATTTTGTATGTGATCTTTGCTGTTGCACATACATAACATATGTACTGGGTCCTCAATTCTTTTGATATTTAATTATTCCTCCCACTGTCCAAAAAACTAAATGTTTGTGTTTTGCCACAAATGAGCTTCGTAAATGGTTCAGCCCTGCAACAAATAGTGTACAGAAAGAACATCCTTTAACTTGCTTAATTCATTGTGCATTGATCTTTTCATGAAATGTATTATTGTTGTGTTTTTTGGATTATTGTACACATGTTGTGTTGCATTACCATGGAAAAAAAGAATAAATAAAATGAAATAATTGATCAGCAAATATTATGAGCAGCACGGTGGCGGCGTGGTTAGCGCACATGCTTCACAGCAAGAAGGTTCCCGGTTTGATCCCCACCTGGAAGGGAGTTTGCATGTTCTCCCTGTGTCTGCGTAGACTGAAAACAACAACAACTATTATCAGGAAGATGATGATGAGGAGGATTTCAGTATATGTAATTTGACATTTTTATTTGCCCCGCAGGGCGACCCGAGACAGTGAGGACGAGGAGGATGAAGACCGGCGTGGTCGCAGCTGTACCCTGCAGTACCAACACGCTCTTGTACGGATCCTTACGCACTTTGTGGCTGAGTCGGGGCCGCGGGGTCAGAGCGGCTACATGCTGGGCACTGACTGGCAGGTGGACATCACGGAGCTAGTGTGGGAGTTTGTGAAAGTGGAGGACGAGCACATCGCACAGCTCATAGACAGGAGGATCCTAGTGGGGAGAGGATCCGGCATGACTTCTATACAGGTTAGAATATTTTTTAGTTTGCATAACAACAAAAGAATCCACAAAACAAAGTTGTTGCCAGTACATTACTTTGTTATTTTATTTTGGAATAATTGGACTTTTTCTTTTCAGAGGTCAACATGTAGAACAGCTATTTCCATTATAGCACATTTTACAATTTGACTTTCTATTGCAAACTAGTTCATACTAGGGATAGAAGGCAAAATTTAACTCACAACATAAATATTTTCAGTCCTGTAAGTTGAGCTTCGTGTTTAATTTGTTACCACTTATCCTAACTGTTACTTACTGTATGTATGTGAGTGTGAGTTGTTCTCTTGTTCTCAAACTGTGATACTTGGGCTTTTTCAGGTGTCAAGGCCATGTGCAATTTTAGACTTTATTCATTTTAATTACAGATCTACCCATTCATTTAATGTATTGTTTGTAGTAAAGTTAAGGTTGGTGTTCTCTTAGTAGAGGGCCCCGGACCCCATACTCCCAGAGCACCCCCCACAGGGCACCACGAGGGACACGGTCGAACGCTTTCTCCAGGTCCACAAAGCACATGTGGACTGGTTGGGCGAACTCCCACAAACCCTCGAGCACCCGATGAAGGGTATAGAGCTGGTCCAGTGTTCCACGACCAGGACGAAAACCGCATTGTTCCTCCTGAATCCGAGGTTCGACTATTGGCCGGATCCTCCTCTCCAGCACCCTGGAATAGACCTTACCAGGGAGGCTGAGAAGTGTGATCCCTCTGTAATTGGAGCACACTCTCCGATCCCCCTTCTTGAAGAGGGGGACCACCACCCCGGTCTGCCAATCCAGAGGCACTGTCCCCAACCGCCACGCAATGTTGCAGAGACGTGTCAGCCAAGACAGCCCTACAACATCCAGAGACTTAAGGTACTCGGGACGAATCTCATCCACCCCCGGGGCCTTGCCACCGAGGAGCTTTCTAACCACCTCGGTGACTTCAGCCTGGGTGATGGATGAGCCCCCCGCCGAGTCCCCAGCCTCTGCCTCCTCATCGGAAGACGTGACAGTGGGATTGAGGAGATCCTCGAAGTACTCCTTCCACCGCCCGACCACATCCCCAGTCGAGGTCAGCAGCTCTCCACCCGCACTGTAAACAGTGTTGGTGAAGCACTGCTTCCCCCTCCTGAGGCGCCGGATGGTTTGCCAGAATCTCTTCGAGGCCGACCGATAGTCCTCCTCCATGGCTTCTCCGAACTCCTCCCAGACCTGAGTTTTTGCCTCTTTGACCACACGAGCTGCAGCACGCTTGGCCTGCCGGTACCTCTCAGCTGCCTCCGGAGTCCCACAAGCCAACAAGGCCAGATAGGACTCCTTCTTCAGCTTGACGGCATCCCTTACTTCCGGGCGCCACCACCGGGTTCGGGGGTTGCCGCCGCGACAGGCACCAGAGACCTTACGGCCACAACTACGAGCAGCCGCATCGACAATGGAGGAGGAGAACATGGTCCACTCGGACTCCATGTCCCCTACCTCCCTCGGAATCTGGATGAAGCTCTTCCGGAGGTGGGAGTTAAAGACCCTACTGACAGAGGGATCCACCAGACGTTCCCAACAGACCCTCACAACACGTTTGGGCCTGCCAGGTCTGACCGGCTTCTTCCCCTGCCAGCGGATCCAGCTCACCACCAGGTGGTGATCGGTTGACAGTTCAGCCCCTCTCTTCACCCGAGTGTCCGAGACACGCGGCCGGAGATCAGATGACACAACTACAAAGTCGATCATCGACCTCCTGCCTAGGGTGTCCTGGTGCCACGTGCACTTATGGACATCCTTGTGCTCGAACATGGTGTTCGTTATGGACAAACCGTAACTAGCACAGAAGTCCAATAACAGAACACCACTCGGGTTCCGATCGGGGAGGCCGTTCTTCCCCATCACCCCCACCCAGGTCTCACTGTCGTTACCCACGTGGGCGTTGAAGTCCCCCAGTAGAACAATGGAGTCCCCGGCCGGAGCACCATGTAGTACCCCTCCCAGGGACTCCAAGAAGGCCGGGTACTCCGCACCGATGTTGGGCCCGTAGGCCGAGACAACGGTGAGAGACCTGTCCCCGACCCGAAGGCGTAGGGACGCGACCCTCTCGTTCACCGGGGTGAACTCCAACACGTGACGGCTGAGCTGGGGTGCTATGAGCAAACCCACCCCAGCCCGCCGCCGCTCCCCGCGGGCAACTCCAGAAAAATGGAGCGTCCAGCCCCTCTCCAGGAGTTGGGATCCGGAACCCAGGCTGTGCGTGGAGGTGAGCCCGACTATATCTAGCCGGTATCTCTCTACCTCCCGCACGAGCTCAGGCTCCTTCCCCCCCAGCGAGGTGACGTTCCATGTCCCGAACGCCAGAAGCTGCGCACGCGGACCAGGTCGTCGAGGCACCTGCCTTCGACTGCCACCCAGTCCTCTCAGCACCCGACCCCCACGGATCCCTCTGCGGTTGGTGAGTCCACAGGAGGGCGGGCCCACGTCGTCCGTTCGGGCTGTGCCCGGCCGAGCCCCGTGGGCAGAGGCCCGACCACCAGACGCTCGCATTCGAGCCCCAACCCCAGGCCTGGCTCCAGGGTGGGGCCCCGGCTGCGCCATACCGGGCGACGTCACGGTCCTTGTTGTAAAAATGTCCATAGAAGTCTTTGAACTGCTCTTCGTCTGACCCGTCACCTAAGACCTGTTTGCCATGGGAGACCCTACCAGGGGCATGAAGCCCCAGACAACATAGCTCCTCGGATCATTCGGGCACTCAAACAACCCCACCACGTTAAGGTAGCAGTTCACGGGGTTACAGTGCCTCTCGAAAGTACTAATACACCTTGAACTATTGCACATTTTGTCATGTTTACAACCCTACACAAAAAGATTTTATTTGGAATTTGTTACTGAAGGTTCACACACAAGTAACAGACACCGGTGAAGTGAAAGTAAAATGATACATGATTCTGTTATTTTTCAAAAAATAGAAAAGTGAAAAGTGGGGTGCATAAGTATCCATACAGCATTTTATGAGTGCATTAAATTGCCTTTATAACATTCCTAATGACTGCAGAATATTCACACCTTGCCCTAACCATAAAATAGAGGCCATCTGTATGTAATCTACTCTCAGTATAATCCCAGCTGTTCTGTGAGGGCCTCAGAGCTATGGTCAGAGTGTATTGGTCACTAAACAACATCATGAAGGCCAAGGAGCTCACCAGAGAGGTCAAGGATAAAGTTATGGAGAAATGGAAAGAGTATAGCACCACTACGAACCTACCAAGACACGGCCGTCCACCGAAACTAACAGACCGAACAAGGAGAGCACTGGTAAGAAATGCAACCAAGTGCCCCAAGATAACTCTGGAGGAGCTGCGACGTACTGCCGCTGAGCTGGGGGAATCTGTACATGGGACAACTATAAATCTGGCCTTCATGGATGTGTGGCAAGAAGAAAGCAATTATTGAAAGGAGGCCATAAGAAATCCCGTTTGAAGTTTTCTAGAAGTCATATTATGGAGGACACAGCTACCATGTGGAAGAAGGTGCTTTGGTCAGATGAGACAAACATTGAACTTTTTGGCCCAAATGCAAAACGTTATGTATGGAGCAAACCTAACACTGCTCATCGTCCTGAGTGCACCATCCCCAGTGTCAAATATGGTGGGGGAGCATCATGGCTATGGGGCTGCTTTTCCTCAGCGGGAACTTGGAAGATTGTAAGAATAGTTGGGAAGATGGATGGAGCCAAATACAGAGACATTTTGGAGGAAAACCTGGTGGAGTCAGCCGGAGAATTGAGGCTGGTGCGGAGATTCACCTTCCAGCAGGACACTGACCTTAAACACAAAGCTAAATCTACAATGGAATGGTTTAAAACAGGTTTAAAAACAGGTCTTGACCTAAATCCTATTGAACATCTGTGGAAAGACCTGAAAACTGCTGTTCACAAACGCTCTCCTTCTAATTTGACAGAGCTTGAGTTGTTTTGTAAAGAGTAATGGGCTAAAATATCAGTCTCTAGATGTGCAAATCTTGTAGAGTCAAACCCCAAAAGACTTGCTGCTGTTATTGCAGGAAAAGGGGGTTCCACAAAGTATTAATACATGCTGAATTAATAATTATGCACAGCCCACTTTTCATTTTTCTATTTTTTGAAAAATAACAGAATCATGTATCATTTTGCTTTCACTTCACAGTTGTCTGTTACTCGTGTGCAAACTTTCAGTAAACAATTCAAAATAAAATCTTTATGTTTATGGTTTTAAACATGACAAAATGTGCAAAAGTTCAAGGTGTATTAGTACTTACGAGAGGCACTGTATGTAATATATACAGTGACAAAGCAGATAGTGAACTTCACTATCTGTGTGACGTCCGTCCTGCCTCTCTCTGTCTACTGCAGAGACTGTGCCTTCTTTTGTAGCATTGTCTGGAGAATAGCTCCAGGCAGTGGGATTTGTGGAGGGAGCGGTCCTTCCTTTTTTATTGACTAACTTCACTGGGCTAAAGGGATGGATATCTGAATACAAAGCCATGGAGGCTGGAGTGAGATGTCTTCTTCTGTCACTTTTCCTGCCCTGGTAAAATATGTCTATTTTCTCCCTCCCTCATGAAGGACAGTGTCTTGAGCTGTGACAGCTGTTCCTTGTCTTATGTAACATAATGTAATTTATTACAGTCTCCAAGGGGTTTTTTATGATCATTTTACTGTATAGCAGAGGTCGGTTATCCATTAAATTTTCTCCCAGGTCCAGATTCTGAGGGGAATGAAGCTCTAGATTTGGTAACGCTTTATATTAAGGGGCATCCATTAAGTATTAATAAGGTATTAATGGGCATAAGTAATGAATTGGCCATATAATAATATGCTCGTAAAGATATTAATAAGCTGCTTATTATACTTTTATCTATTATATCATGGCCTGGCATGCATTCTTTCACGTAACCGCACAGTTAGTCCGGCAACAGATACATCAAGTCATATATCACTCTCCTGCAGCTGTGTCCATAGTAACAATTAACAATTGAGCTACTATCGTTGTTGAATTAGCTTCAGGGAAAACAGCTTAAAAAGTTAAATAACTCCTGCCCAAGACTAAAAAAAAGCAAACAGGCCCAAATTAACAGTTTCAGATATAGGCGGATTAAACATGCACAACACAGTTTTAATGCACTCTCCGCCATGCGTTAAAAGCTCCTTATGGTTTAATCCTTACTTACCAATACTATAGGTCATTGATAATATGAGTATAAATAAGATGCAGTTATCACTCCATGCCTATCATTAAAAATAATTAAAAGTGGAACGATTCATCGCATTAATGTGCATGGTAGTTCACTTAGGGACCTCACTAAGCCCTTTGCCCTGTGTTCCATTAGCTAGAATGTGGCACCTAGAGCTACTTGAACTGGAGATCTATTTGTAGCCTGTACCTACAGCAGCTCTTGTGTTAAACCTACAGTGCAAAGAGGCCACTACGACTAGAAATGTCCTGCTCGTGTTATCTCACTGTGGCTGGACTTAGCATTGTCTGTGTCTTGAATTTGACAAACTTATTTTCCTGACGCCAGATGTTCAAGCTCTACACAATTAATTTATTTCATTTATTTTATCAGGCAATATTTATTCAGTAAGCACATTTCTGTGCTGCCAAGTAAAAATCAACAAAATCTTATCAGACTTAGCAGACGTGGTGGTGCTGACAACCTGAGAAGCAAACAAGCTAACAAACCAACCCCAGCAAAAGCAGCAATCCAAGGTGAATAAATACAGTTTGCCTTATTTACACCTGTCTGTCAAATATTATGATGAGTGAAGATCTTCCCAGTGCTTGATATGCGGATTTAGCTCCAGTTCCTGTGTGGATATGGTGCTGTTCCCACTGAACTACAGTTTCCATTTCTGCTAATTTCTCTTGGGAAAGACCTCCCGAGCTGCCGGAGTTGAGAACAGGAAATGAAATTTCTTTCATGAACTGCCTATACAATAGATCAGGTCTCCATTGTGGTGTAGTGAAGGGGTAATATCAGGGATGTCAGATGTTATTGCCGAGCTGTCACCTCTGAATTTGAGGGACATGCAAATCGAAGTGAAAAATGTGCTATTTCGGCTGCGTTCTAGGTGCTGTCCCCGCTGTCGGACTCGATCCTGGCGGAGAAGGCTATAACGGTCGTGGAAGACAAAGTGACCATCACAGAGTTAGGGGTGCAGCTGGTGACAGGGCTGTCCATGAACCTGCAACTCAGCACGGGCAGTAACCGAGCTATACTGGCCACGGCAACCACGCAGGAGGTGCTCACCAGCCCAAAACAGGTCAGTCGAAATCATCTCAGAGCAATGGGGAAAATAACGTAAATAAAACACAATTCGGAAGATAAGGTATTGATAGACATACTGATTCAGTTATTCAAGAACGTTAGCCTGGAGGCAGTGGGTGCCATTATTACACATCCATACCATTTTTACACTCGCCTGCTTTAAACTTGTGTTGCACGATAATAGTAATGGTTACCTATTACATCAGTTCTTGTCCTGGCTCCAACCATTTCAGTCTGAACCATCCAGTTTTATAAAGCCTACCGACTAAAATAAAAATCTTTTGAAATAAAAATTTAGACAGTGTATTTTGAACTTTTCATATTGTACAGATACACAAAAACTGTCTTTGTCTCCTCACCGCTATCCAAACTCCAGCTGCACTGTCTGCCACTGCCGAAGTTAAGTGTCCCCCTATCTTAAGCCTCATCGCGTGTGTCAGCTTACTGCTTTGATCTGCCCGTCAGCCCTGTCCCCGAGTCCCCCCACACTTTCACTACATTCTTCTTCCACTAAGTTTGGAAGGACAACAAGGCCGTTTATCAGAGCTATATCTATACACTGTAGAGATAAGAGGCAGCTGCAGTCCTCTGGTGTCACAGTGAGAATATAGTGTACAGACCCAGAGGGATTTTGTCCTGTGGCAACATTAAAGCTAAATTATGAAATGTTGCAGCAAGTCCCCAGAGTAAAACCGCATCGACGTGAACATTTTTTTTATGTTCTGTATGAGCTTCTTCATCTTTCATCATTAAACACATGAGGTAACAAAAGCACACAACAGAGAAAGCCTGCTCGTGACTAGCTTCTTCCATACTGTAGAAGCTTATATAAATTATATGTAAAAGTAAACTTTTCGGTATAGGAGTTACTCCAGTTCATGTACATTGTACTATAAAATGTAAATATATTTTCATATTTTTCAAGTAGAATGCAGTCAATCTATCCGGTTTCTTTTTGTAGAAGTTATGTCTTACAAAGAGCCACAAAGTTCAATTTGACAGACTTTTGGGTCACGCTGTGCAACAATATGAAAAAACTGACCTCCCGGAAAGCTATTGAAGCTTATACAATGGGGTTCAACTCCTGTGCCGAGAGCCGATTTGAAATGGACGAAGAAATGCAAAACTGTTCTTGGCCACAACTGTGCAAGCTCATAACACATCCAGAACATCCTGGTTTGAAACATTTATTTGAAATTTCATAAAGGACACTAACAGTATATAGACTTCTCACTAAAATCATAAGGAATACTATGAATGCAGGTAGTACTTGTTACACTTACTTTTTTTAGATGTCTTGTTGCCATTGACGATAAAAAATTTGCATTGCTGAAATATTATAATTCTACTGCTGATTGTCCCAATTTGTTGTAGAAAATATAAACAATATAAACACATTCACGCCCCCAGGAGGTCAAGAGTCAAGATCTTTGGAGGAAAGCCCTGACTTAACCAGGACTTTAGCCTGCTGGGGCCGCATGTGTGAACGTCGCTATAATTAGGTTTACTTCTGCACTGACCATTCTTCAATTCAACCTATTTTGTTTGTTTTCAATAGGAGGCCCTGGTCAGTGCGTGGCTGCAGTTCAGCGATGGCTCAGTGGCTCCCCTCGATCTCTACAACTCAGACTTCTTCATCCTCACCGCCACTTCTCTGGATGAGGAGGTGGTCACCGTGCACCAAGATCCCTCCTGGAAGTTGCCCATTATTGTGTCTGAATCAGAAGGCCAAGGGCTGCTGGTCAGGGTGGAAATGACCGTGTGTGAGATGTGCCAGAAATACAAACGCCGCAGTATTTTGGCGGCGGGCAACTGTAACATCCGGGTGCAATTTGGCCGCGATGACCGGAGCAGTGATTATGAAGATATGGAGGCACGTGGAAGGCCTTTGCCGGACCGTACTGGCACAGGGACCCACTACTACGGCAGCTCCATCTCCGACATAGAAGACGGTGTGTTGCACAGGGCGACCACCACGCGAAGTGCCATTATGCGTCGGCCAAACGGGGGTAAACTTTCCGACGATAGCAGCCCGGGAACCTTTACCGACTTCCCTGCTCAAGTTGACCTGCCGCGCGGGCGCAACACGGAGGACGATCTCATGACGGCACGCGGACTCACGGATTTAGAAATCGGGATGTATGCCCTACTCGGGGTCTTCTGCCTCGCGATACTGGTGTTCCTCATCAACTGCATATCCTTCACTTTAAAATACCGACACAAGGAGCTGTCGATCGAGGGGCAAGAAACGATGAACCACTCTCACGACTGGGTGTGGCTCGGAAATGACGCAGAATTTCTGGAAAGCCAGATCAGCTTGTCGCCCCAGCAAGAGGAGCAAACGTCGATGATATACTCCGGCAGCGGGCTTGAGGAAGGTAGCCATTTACTCAACGGCGGCACGGCGCAGAAGAACACCCAGGGTCAAGTGCACCGAACGTCCGACTCGGGGAGCAAGGACAGCAAAGGGGACTCGCCGACCACCAAAAGGAAGAAGGTGAAATTCACCACATTCACCACGATCCCGTCGGACTGTAGCTACCCCACCGTGAGCACACTGACTGGCAGCCATAGCCAAGACATTAAGTGGGTGTGTCAGGATGTGGAGCTCGAAGGCGCCAAGGAGTTACGCAATTACATGGAGAGGCTAAATGACAGTGCCCTGATGAAGGACGTGGTGTGATCTTCTTCACTAATTGTAATTTGCTCACCCTTTTGCCTTTACGGGGGAAGTGGGTATGTCAGCGAGCTCACACAAGGACTTGAGAATCATACAAAACTGCCAAAGGTCACATTAGTGAGTACAAATGATGGACACAGGAAGGATTTTATTTATATTTCCCTTTGTACCATTACAGGGTTGTAGTAGAGTAATAATACTAGACCTAATGTAATTCATGTAAATGGACTGTAACAAGGCTGAACGTGGATGTTGAAAAGTTTAAAAGTGTGCACATTAAAACTCATTTGAAGTTTTGTAAAAAAAAAAAAAAAGAAGAAAAAAATCTGCATCTGAATTTTAATGTCACTTCTATTTTCTGTGGTAAATCGAAGGAAATTACCGTGCATGCAAGTGGGAGCACAATCCAAAGCACAATTTTCCCAATGATCGCAGAAGTGTCAGCGAGCTCATTGTGTACTGGCAGACGTCTTCAAAACATTTCACTTTTGATTTTTTTTTGTTCCCCTTTCAGTATTAGTATCCAGAGAGTATCCTTTTCGTACTGGACGCAAGATTGCAAGGCCACTTGTTTGTGAAAGTCCTCAGGGGTTAGATGATATTGAAATAGCTGAAGTGAAGGGAACAAAACCGCATCATACATCCATTCGGATTTTAGTCAGACAGACATCTGCAATAGCATACAGCATGGTTTGTCTTAAACTGTGCGGGTGAATACAGACTGAGAATTATTTTTAAAAATGCAAAACTACATTCATCAAACATTGAAATAAACAGAACAATTTGAATAGTATTTCCATTTTTAGAAAAGAACATCAGCAGCATCTCAATAAACAAAGCCTTTTATTTTAAGTCTCTGCTGAAATCTTCAAAATGTGTCAAAATGTGTTATGCCATCTAAGTGAGCTTTTTTTTCTTGTGAAAGTACAACATATTTCAGTTGAAAAAAAATAAAATAGCAAAACAGCATTTGCATAGTGTCCTCATGTTTTAGATTGGGCACATGTCATGGTGGCATTTTTCGTGCCTAATTGCAAACCATAGTCCTCAGATGCGACCAGGCTCATAGATTAGACAGACCATGGATGCACGAGATCCTCTGGGACTATGTGGACTCATACGGGGATAATAACAGGCGTAGTGGAGGATGTTTACGTTTCGCAAATGAATCTTTTATTACTCAGATAATTGCACAAATAATGATGATCTGTGAAAAGTTCCTAAACAAAAGCAGCCGGCTGAAAAATTGCATTTTGTTCATTGAATGTTATTATCGTCACAGCGGTGTCGGCTGATTGCTTTGCATTTTTTGTGTCCTTTCAGTGAGAGAAATGTTGGCGCGGTATGGATCAGATTGTTAATCAGTGATTCAGAAAAGGAGGCACTTATGTGCAAACTACTTGAGTGTAATTAGTGACAGCATTTCAATCAGTCTGCTCTGTCAACACTCACCTCAGAGCTGAGGGACCGCATATAAAGTTCAGACTGGTTCTCTTTGGCAACATTGATCCTTCACATTAAGAGCATTTAGTGACGCTGTGCAACTCAACACAAGGGTGTTTTAAGGATAACACGAAAGAGTATAAACTCATTTAGAAAATAAATTTTACTTTGCACCAGTGTTTAGCAAGTTACCTTAAAATTGTAATATATTCTATATTAGTAGTTACAGTTTCCAAATGTAATATGTTTGTATTATATATTACTGTTTAAAAATTGTAGCTGAGCTACACTATTTTGAGTTACTTTTGGCAAAATTTAACCTGAAAATATTAACAATGGCACCGGGCAAAAGTGCAGTCAAAAATGTCCTTTGCCTTCACTTTCCCCATTCTCTCATGTTTTGTTTTGACGACAATAACTACACGCAACTGCAGATCTTATTCACCAGTGTCCAGCTTGATTTGGTGCTGCATTTGATTTGAGAGGAGTTAGGCATTTGTTCGTTCATACATTTAATTAAAATTATAATAACTAATATATTCACTATTTTGTGTAAGTAATATGTTATATTCCTTAGTTACTGAAAAAAGTTATATATTTTTGTAACTCGTTACTTTTGTAATACGTTTCCCCCAACTCTGCTTTGCACTAGGTATTCACTAGTATTCTGCAGCTTGTTTCCGTTTTCTGTCCAAATGTTAAAGTCATGTTTATGCATTATAAACAAGCCACCACAACACAGCAACATATTTGTGCACTAGAGCTGAATTACAGTTTTTCTGCTCCCAATCTGGGAGTTACATCATTAAGCAAATTGCTCATTCATTACATAAGGTTTGATGTGGCAAAATGAGATCAGCTGACAGAAATCAAAGTAATACATTAAGCATATAAAATATTCATCGCACGGCAAAATATAAAAATAAACATTTGGTGCGATATTCCAAGGCAACAAATTCAATCAAATATATTACTCCTGTGTAATCATTTGAAAACATCTACTTCACGGTGTACAAGTGAGGGGACCGTAATTAAGTTACTCTAGTGCATAAAATACATCACCAGGGCTGCGCTGTCAGTGCTGTTTGAACTGTGAAGGGCAACCGGAGCGGAGCCTCATTGTGTCTGGGAGGGATTCACCCGTCAGCCACTAGGAGCATGATTGATGGAGGGCCCGCAATAATTAAAACACTGCTGTGACACTCTGGGGGGCAACCATTATGTCTCACCCCCGTCTCTTCACCATACGAACACCAAACCGAACCCTCCTCATCTCTGCTCATGGGTACTCGCTTGGCAACCCAATGTGGCAGAAGTTATGTAATCATCAAAACTCGCGGTATTCTTTGAGGGCAAAGTTATTTCGTCGGCCTTGAAGACTTGGCTTGCCCCGAATCAAGGGGGTCCAACTTCCCCAAGCCGAAATCTTAAATGGGTTTTTAATTAAATTGATGAAGTGAGACCAACAAACTCGGGCTAATGGCTGGCTGCGCTCCCTGTGGTCCCAATGTGCTGGGTCTGGATTTGCAATTTCCAAATGATTATGCACCGCTGTGATTTATGTGGCTACCTTTGAGTTCATTTTAAATCAGCCAACAGTCTTTTTTTTTCTTTCTTTTTTACTGCAAATAAACACATAGAAATAAAAACCCACAGTGACTGGTGGAATGTAGAGCTGAGGAGAGCGAGTGAAAGGCGGATTTATCACAGGGCTGGATGCTTTCTGCAGATGGAGCCAAGGGGAAAGAAAAGGCAACAGTCGTCACAAACAAAGCATCTCCTCTGAACCACTGTCAAGGAAACGGTGTCTCTCGGCTCAACAGTGTATCGCTATGGCAGGGCAAACAAAGGAACATCTCACGCTGACAAACAAAGACAGTAGTAGTAGGAGTCAGAATGAGTATTTTACACACATGAAGCACTGTTTTAGGTGCAGACCTTTGTGCATGCAGAAAAGAGTGTGTGTATAGACCGCTCCACTCAGTCGTTTGTTTATTATACAGGGAACATTGCATTA